>CM053769.1:574047397-574429200 GCA_028658325.1 Potorous gilbertii | reverse complement strand
ACTCTATATGAATGTGCATGTGTTCCCATATGTTCCCCGTATGTTTAATCTATATGACAATATAGATTTCTATATATTTAATATATATACACATATACATATAGACATGTATGTATGTATGTGTGTATTCACATATATGTATATATTTCAAGTTTTATATCCAGAGGCTAGAATTTGATTTCATGGAAAGAATATGTAGTGAGGAAGAATCTCAAATGCAGTTTTTGCTTTGAGGAGGTTTTCCAGTGTTAAATACTGGAGAACCTGGCCATTGGCTAAGTATACTCACTTTGGAGCGCTACTATCCTATAATCTTCCTATCCCCCACCACCTCCAGTTAGGAGAGTTGCTTGTCCTGTCTCCCATGGGGTGTATCACAGGGAGTGGGGTGGAGTCTTTTGGCACTGGATAGAATCCCAGTGCTGTAATGCCCAAGTTATGAATCTTTATAGGCGTCAAGTGTTAAAGAATTAAGTTTCCATGAACTCTTCATGAAATTAGTAAGGGACGGGCAGGGACAAGGGGTAACATTTCTGTCCTGCAGAGCCCAAGCTTTGGTCTAAGAAACTCCTCTATCAGACAAATGATGATTTAAAAAGAAAATCCTGGCATTTATTTGGTTGAAAGCATGAAAGAGTGATCTTTGCGCAGAGAAATCTGCATAATTAATCTGCTTTTGAACATAGACATCAAGAACATGGATGGAAGGTCTAAGGGATGCTCTGAGCAAGAAGGATTCTGGGAAGAGGAAGGGAAGGAAAGTCAGATACTTTTTTTCCCCCAAATCTAATTAATACTAGACTTTTTGCTATCAGAATAAAAGTGCTCCTCTTTCACTGCTAGTGACTATACTGACTAATGACTCAGAACAACCTGGTGTCATTTTGAAAACAGACCAGAATCTGTGCTCAGATACCTGCAGGTAGCCTACGCGGACTTGACGTGAGTGATTCAATTGTCTTTGACTTCAGTGAGAGCTGAATAACACAGGGCCAGTTTCAGGCTCTCTGGCTATTTACTCCAGAGTTTTTGTTGCAGGCCTTCTGTTTCTCTTTCTCACTTTTCAAAGGGTAGAATCATGTTAAGTGTTATGTTCCCAAGGTGCCTGTTTTAGAATCTGTCCAAAATATAGTTTAATGTGTGCACTGCCTTACGTACTCCAGGTAAGGAGGAAAAGAGAGTCTATTAACAAGGCAAATCTAAACTGGGATGTATGTGTAGGAGGAAGGCAAGGAGAAAGACTGCAGAGGAATAAGCAGAAAATTATTCAGCACTTTTCTGCTCTATTCATTAAAGCAATGGTGTTAGGCACTGAAATTTTCTGTTTCAGGCAGACCTTTATTTCATTTATGTCAGTATTTGTAAATAATTATCTTAAAGTGACATTTTAAGTAGACTTGTTTTCAAACATGCACAAAGACTGCTTTCTGAAAAATAATGAACACACAGCATTCACTGAAATGATTGACTTTTTTATTTTCCATTTACCTTTCTAAGGCATTGCATGTTTTCCTTGAAAAGATATTGCCTTTGAGGGGCTCATACTGTTTAGCTGCCTTTTGGCCATCTCACAGAGGCTGCTGGGAAATCTCCCAGATTTCACCTAGCAGAGTTAGATTCTCAGAAAGCAGGTTTAGCAGCGTCTGGTACTGGGCATCACAAAACCGCTCTTAATCTACTACAGTCAGGAGGGTTCCATTGTTGGAGGAAAGGAACACATCTTTAAAAGGTCACAGAGCATTCTCACTATGGAAACCCCGGGAGCAACCTTACAGGAATATGGTAGCCAGTAAGCCTTAAGGTCTAGCAAGGCCCAAGTCTGTCTCTGGAGCAAATCACCGGAAAACTCTTTGAAGTCTCTGGGAGCCCTCCCCCAGTGAAAAACGAAAGCACTGCATGTTTAACAGCTCCCAGTTTTGGGGGGTTCCCAGCTTATTCAATCTGGTTCTCAGATAGCTACTGCTTGTACAATGAATTTATCCCCTTTTCAAAGTGTAATCCTGTATGATTTTAAAGCAGTTTATTAGTGTTTAAAACGGCTTAAGAGCTAGAACAAACAGTATCTGAAAATTAAGAATCAGAACTGCCTAAAATAGTCTTTATGTATAGCATCAGCTGTATTTCCATATGCAATATCCCTATTATACATTGAAATGGCAGGGGCGGGACGGGGGTGGGGGGAACGACAGAAGAACAAGCATATATGAGGCACCTATTATGTGCCAGGTGTTATGTTGTGCACTTTACAATAATTTCCTCATTTGATTCTTACCACAACCCTGTGAGGTAGGTACTATTATTAACCCTATTGTACAGTGGAGGAAAGTGAGGTAGGCAGTGATTAAGTGACTTGCCCAGGGTCACACAGCTACGAAGTTTGAGGCAGGATTTGAACTCAAGTCCTCCTGACTCAAGGGCTGGTGCTCCACCTAGCTTCCCTCACACTTGTATTTTTCAAAGCACTTGCAAAGATTCCTTTGACTCTCTCAAAGCTCTGTGAAGTAGACAGAATGGGTATGGTTATTCTTGTTTTATGGATAAAGAAAGTGAGTTTGAAGAAGTCATAGGGCTTACCTAGCATCACATCGCTGATGGCAGAGCCAGGGATAGAACCCCTGTCCTCTATTTCTCATTCCACCATGCTCTGCTTCATTGTTTCCAAACAAATTCTGAGTGCCTCATCCAAAAAAGAAAAAAGAAAAGGAAAAGAAGGGAAAAATCCCCAGACAGACTTCTAGTGCCCTTAATGACCTAAGAAAAGGTCACTATGGCACTCTGTTATCACTAAGAAAGAGAAAAGAGAAAGGTGGTGCTTTCTGGTGGCAAGGATAGTAGAATTATCCACAAAACACTGGCACCCGCTGACAACTGCAAGACACAGCATGAGCTGTTGTGCAATTACAGCCAGCCCAGAAATTTCTTTGTTGAAGAAGCCATGTACCACCTACAACTGGAGGGCCCTTTATTACCCAACATGGACTTGCCTGGAATTCTTGCTGAGATTTGAGGAACAGACCACTGGAAAATCGCACAGCGCGAAGCTACTCTGAGACTGGACGGTGGTGGGATCCTAGTAGGAGGCTTGGGGTTGGACATATGTTAGCCAGTGGGCAGAGGGAATTTCAGACGGATAGAGGTGAGTTAGAAACTGGGATTTCACAGGGGCTTTCAAAAACAGTTCAGAATCTCTGCAGCTCGTAGGACAGAGCAGTCCAGCTGAGTGGCTGGGGGTCTCCTAAACAATGCAGTTTTCATTTTGGGTTTTTTCCTTTAATCATACTTTCCCGGGAAGCATGCCATACAGAATAGGCTCCCATGGGTACCCCAGAGGAAATCTGAGGTGACACACTTGGTTGAGAAGGACCTGACCACCCCCGTTTGCCATAGGGAACTTTTATGCAGGAGAGGAGGGAGTAGATTAAAATATATTTCAAAAGGAACCTTGAAGAGAAGAAATCCCAATGGGGACAATGGGGAAAGAATAGAAGGGTGTGACAGGCGGATGCTTTATGGGCCAGTTGGTATAGATTTGATGACAAAATTTATTTGTATTTTGTGATTCCTCCTTTCCTCCCCAAGTCAGGAGCCAGGCCTGGCCTAGTCAAGTCCTTGGAAGCCCTGTTCATCCTAGGGAAGCCTATCAGAGCTAAGCAAGGTGCAAGGGGAGAACCAACATGGGTGATAAAGATGGTTTTTCTGATCTGGTGAGGAGAGTTTCCCTGGAGCAAGCTTAATCCATGGCTATTAGGGACTGAGCTCTTGTCCCCCTGACCTTTGCCTTGTAAGAGGATTATTAATTAGCAAATCTGTGATGGTTCTTCCAGGAAAAAAAAATCACCCTTCCTCTCCCCTCACCTCAGGCCTCCATGTCCCCCACCACCCTCCCTGGGACTGGCAGCCTTGCACATCAATATTTCATTTTGGAGAGCCTTGTTTGGTGCCAGTTCTGCTTATTTGCTTCGCAGGAATTGCAGCCATGCTCTGTAGGTCTGTCAGTATGTAAATTAAACCGAGCATAGATAGCTTTGTGTTGCTTAATGTTCAGCTGATAAAAATTAATGTGGTGTGAAATGAGTATTTTATCTGACTACAGATACAGTGACGGAGTTAATTAGACAGGCAGAGGAGAGATGTGATTAACCATACAGGGCCCTCTCATCAAGGGGTGGCCTGCCTGCACCAGAGAAGGAAGGCACGGAGGGCTTGGGTGGGCAGTGTGATGGTAATCGGCCTTGGCAGCAGACTCAGAGCCAGCCCAGGGAGCGGGGTGCCCTCCTTGAGCAATCAGACCTGACAGGCTGAGCCACAGCAGGGGTGCTGATGAGGACATGTCTCATGCCCTGGGTATATGGGAGACAGGGGACAAAGCCAAGTGCTTCCAGCACTTCTTGGAAAGTGCCCTCATCAGCATTCTCTGGGAATGCCCAGCCTGATTCTCCTCAGGCTCACAGCATTGTTTTTCGAGATAAGAGGTTTATTCTTAAGGGGTGAGGAGGGATAACAGGCTAAAACCAAACCCCTGCTGGAGAGGGCTATTCGTTTAGCTAGAAATCCCTTACCACAAAGAAAACATTTCCCAAAGGGCTCCTAGACCCTGGGTTCATTTCAAAACAGGCCGATTTCCAGCTGTCTCCATTTGTAGTGGCAGTGGGAGAGAGTAACTTAGACAATATTTTTATTCTGACTGGCGAGATAAAAGAGACACCTTTCCCTAGCTCCAGAGTGCTCCCTCTCGTCACGTTAGTGCTACATGGGGAAATGACCCTCAACAAGCTTTTCAAGCAAACTCAACATGCTTTCTTGGGGGGCTTTTCAATCCCTAGACTGCTCCTAGATCAATCTAAGTGAGGTGGCATTGAGTGACTTGCTGTGTTCACCTGAAAACATTGCTGAACTGTTTCAGACTCTCTCTGTATAAAGTGAGGCTGACTGTCTTTTAAGAACTTCAGACACAAAGCACAAGATAAAGCAAGGAAAAGGAAATCGTTTATATCTATTTTGTAGGTAGTTGAAAAATTACATCTCCTGAATGCACACACCCACCAGAGTATTTTCTGAGGTGGTACTCCCTCCTCTGACATACATCACAAACTCTCTAACTCAGTGAAAGGGTCTTTGAGAGTAGCTGGGGAAAACTTTCCCCATTCGTCTGCCATTCTCATGTTTATCCCCTCTGAACTGAGCTATGCTGGTCCTCAGATGTTGGACCTTTAGTTCATCAACTGACCTATATTTGAAGTCTCTCCAAGTTTGGTGGGACCTGCCAGAGAGCCTACACAGCCTTTAATACTTTCATACTGTGGTGACGCATCTCTTGAGGATTTTAGTGGTTGTGTTCCTGTAAACAGACATACAACATTTAAAAATAAAATTATGATGTTTAGTTTAATTTTGCATGTAGTGACTTGTGCCCTTTATTAAGATCAGATTCTTTATTAAAAAAGGAAAAATAAATAGAACTCTTCAGGGCATTGAGGAAGTAGAATAAGATGGAAAGAGCATAAGATTTAGAGTCAGAAGGCCTGAGTTTTAGTCCTAACTCTGGCATCAGGGACTTTTGTGACCATTGGCAGGTAACTTGCTATCAGTTTCCTCATCTGTAAAATGAGGGAGTTGGAAGTGACATTCTTTAAGGTCACCTATGATGACATAGGAGCTATAATTTCATTATTGTAGACTCATGGTGCTAATCCCAGGTACCTGTGTAAGTCAACTGGGTAAACTTCCATTCATTTACTCACTCAAAGATTCCAAGGCACCTTGTCTTGAGAAAGGTACAGTTCATACACTATGACCGTCTAGTCTTTTCTACCTGTACTCTTGGGGTTGCTTAATGATTTCTATTGCAATAGAAAGAATCCTTTACCCAGAGGCCCACAGCTGTCATTAAGTAAGAGCTTGAACGTGAGGTAGGGGACTTCCTATTTATTTTCTAGTCTAAGCAGCTGTCATCAGAAAACAGAGTAGTTCATGATGGGTATGCTATGAGTGAGTAAATTCTGCCTTTTATGTGTCCTCCTGAGTAGCCTCCCAGCCCTAGGGTTTACCCCTGTCTATCCAACTCATGATGACCCTACTTCCTAAGCCACACTTTCCCTCTTAAGACTGCTATGTCTTGACATGATATAATAGAAAGACATTGGAGGTCAAGAGATTAGGGCTCTCATTCTAGCTATGACCTTAAGAAGCTAAGTGACCTTAAGAAAATCACTTAGCTTCTTGAGGTCTCAGTTTCCTCATCTGTAAATATAGGGTTTGGACAATGTCATCCTTAAGAAACTTTCTAACTCAAATATAATATGAATCTATATTGTAAATACTTATCCCATATTATTTCTTGGCCATCTCTATACCCTGCTATTTCCACTCCAACATTTCCAACTTACAAACACGCACACACACACACACACACATACGTACACACTTAAACCTTGGATTCCACCTCTGGAAAGCTCCAATAGATCTCAACACTATATTGAATCTATGCTGGCATTATCTGTCATTCTCTCCCTATCCCCATTAAAACCTGGACTCTACCTCTTGAACACCAGACTCTAAGTGATTTTTTTTTGTCTTATGCAACCCAGAACCAGAACTCATGCTATATCCCAGCTGTCTCCACCATGCTGCTCTCATTCCTTTTTATGTATTGTCTCCCCCAATTAGAATGTCAGTTCCTTGAGGGCAGAGACTATTTTAATTATTTGTATTTGTATCCCTGTAGTGCAATAGAAAATAAGAGAAGGGAATTAGCTTTTATTAAGCATCTATATGCCATGCACTGTGTTAAGCACTTTACAGATAGTATCTCATTCAATCCTCACAACAATCCTGTGCCTGGTGCATACTTAGTCCTTAACAAATATTTTCTCCATCTAACTCTTTTCCTACCCCAGTGACATGCCCAAATACACAGGGTCTGTCATCTCTGTTGCACACAGTCCCAAAGATCAACGCCTTCTGTGTCAAGTCCTGTTTTCCAATCAGGTTCAACAGGTATATCTACTACTGTCAAGATGCCTATACTCAGGTTATCTGGATGTTGTGCTCCCTATGAGAAAGTAAGCCGCTTGAAGCCAAGGACAGTGTTTTTGCCTTTCTTTGTGTCAACCAGCAGTCAGCAAGTACACTAGTGCATAGCACATTGACTGGCTGACTTAACGCTTCTCCATCCAGTCCCAAGTATGATTTTTCAATTATCAGAATCTTCACGATGGAGGATGAGGGGACCATTTCTTTTAGGTTACATTTGTTATTTTCCCTAATAGCTATAAGCTGTTATTTTCACTAAGGAATCAAATGAGATATTTGTAAAGCACTTAGCATAGCGCCCAGCACATAGTGGACACTATATAAACACTTATTCCTTTCATTTCCTCCCTAATGGCAATAGAAGTATTCATGGCAATAGAACTGTAAGTAACCTGGAGTGTCAAGGGCTTTAATCAGGGCTCACACATGGTTGGGGGTGGCTTGCCTCCTTTCCATGGCAAGAACACGCCCTATGCAATATACCATATATAACACCCTCACCCCCAGGACTTCCTCACCATTGGCACTGGTTGCCTCTTTCAAACACTACTTTCCTCCAATCTCACTTACCACTTTTCAGATTATGGACCATACTTGGGGGAGGTGGGAGGAATGCAACTGTACCTGGTCTAGGACTGTCCCTTTCATAGCAATCACCAGCTGTATCCTGCCCTCCCCCCAACTCAGTTTACCTCTGGTGCAATAATTCATATCAGTTGCTCTGAATAACCACAATAATACAGAAGTTTTAAAGCTGTTACCTTTTCAAAGGACTTTTTTCACATGTATTTTCTCATTTGCTTTCGCATCTCTGTCAAGAGAAGTGGACAGTTACTATTACTTGCATTTGACAAATCAAATACAATGACTTGCTTACGGTCACACAATTCAACAACAAATAAACACCATGCTAGGCACTTGGGGAAACACAAAGTTTAGATAAGACATGGTCCCTGCCTCATGGAATTTTCAGTCTAGAGGGAGAAATAACTGAGATAGTAATATACAATATAGCTTATAAATGCATTAAAGAGTTACAAAACAACCTGTTGTACAAGATTTGAAGGGTGAAGGTACTTATTGATGGTGATGGAGTAAAGGAGAGGCTCAAAGGAGACTCCTTGCAAGAGTATGATTTGAGTTTTAAAGGATCAGTAGAAATTCGGGGTCACGAAGAGTTGGACACAACTGAGTAACAAATAAAGAACCCCAAAGAAATTCAATAGGTGAGGAGAGGCAGGGAGAGCTTTTCAGGCATAGAAAATAACCTGAGGGAGGGTGGCTGCAGCAAAGAGAGCTCCAGTTTGGTCTGAGGGAAGGGCGTATGGAGAGGA
Source organism: Potorous gilbertii (assembly GCA_028658325.1). Taxonomy (NCBI): domain Eukaryota; kingdom Metazoa; phylum Chordata; class Mammalia; order Diprotodontia; family Potoroidae; genus Potorous; species Potorous gilbertii. Next base: position 574,420,834 of record CM053769.1, on the reverse strand, counting down.
GAAATAATGAGAAAAGGCTGGCAATGGTAAGGCAACGCCAAGTTGCAGGAACTTTAAATGCTAAATGAATTGGTGGCAGGGCATGCACTAAAACCCATAGCCACTGGATCCTAGGCCTATGTTCTTCATCTAAATGGAGAAGAAAAAATGGTTCCTGCATTGCCAAGGCATGAGGATCAATGGATTTAGAACTAGAAGGAAGCTTGCTGTTTTTGACTTGTTTTTCAGTCATGACCCTAATTTGGAGTTTTCCTGGCAGAGATACTGGAGTTGTTTGGGTTTTCCTTCCCCAACTCATTTTACAGATGAGGACACTGAGGTAAACAAGGTTAAGTGACTTGTCCAGGGTCACCCAGCTAATAAGTAAGTGTCTGAGGTCAGATTGAGTTAAAGAAGATGGGTCTTCCTGACTCCAGGCCTGGTGCTCTATCCACCATGACACCTACCTGTCCCAGAAGGGACCCCAGAGATCATCTAATTCAAGCTCTCATTTTAAAGAGGTACAAAGCAAGCCCCAAAGAGTTTAGAACTTGTAGCCAGAACCAAGTTCCAAATCCAATATTTTTTCCAGTGTATGTCAAAGAACTGTCTGATCTCCAAGGACTTCACGCCTACCTTTTTAACCTGTTCTGGGCACTTCCATGCCTAGGAAAGCTCTTTACTGCTTTCCATCATGATAATAAAGACCATAGTCAAGAATTTGACTGACTCCTTTCGTGTGCTTCTCTACAGACCACCCCTTCTATACACCTAATGAGAATTGTGTATTTGTGTGTTAGTGTCTCAGACTGACCCAAAAAGCTCTTTGTGGGGTTATTATTTGCAAACACCTATACAGAGGAACCTGGGGATCCCCTTGGTGGTTCTATCCTCAGCTGTTTGCAGTTAAAATCCAAATTCCTTTCCCATTTGCCTAGTCCCTTATTTAAACTGTTTACCATCTGAAACAAAGGAGGCTCAGATCGGCCCTCCTCACTCAGAAAGGGTAGGGCTGTTCAGAAACCCACATGGTGGTGAGTGAGGGTCTCCCTGTGTGTGTGAATGGAGGCCTGTTAGCTGGATGCTCATCAGTGTTTACACTTCAGGTGCATGAAACCAGACACTGAAACTGTTCATTAAAAATTCCTACATTCAGGCAGACAAAGGAGAATCATTTCAAAAGCTCGGTAATGAATGTAAAAGTGTGCACGAGTTACCTTGTCAAACACCATAATCGTGTGCAAACTCAAACGGCTGCTACTTGTTTTATTTGATTTTTACCTAATTCTGGAACCTTGACAACAGGCCTCCATTCTGTAGCATGCAGGTTTTCTGGGTTCCAGAGCCCAGCCTTTCACATAATGATGTACTCTGGCCATAGGTGGTAGAATGACTTGCAGGTGCAGGAGAGCAACCAATCAGAGCTTGCCCAGTCTCGGCTTAGCTTTCAGTCTCAAAAGGCAAACCACCAAAACCCACTGAAATGAAAGTCATGGTCTTCGTAGTTACCTGCTGGATTCCCAGGTCATTGGAAACAAATGCCCCATTACAGAAGCACCCCAGGGTCTGGAAAGAAATGCACTCACTGTGTTTAGTAAGCAGTTTTCTGATTTCTCTTTCACCTTGGGGGGAGGGATATGTCTCTATATTCCATCCTTTAGCCCACCTCTTTTGGGGTGAGTCTCTGTTCACTGTTTTAGAAGAGTTTTGAAAGTCATTTTAACCAGAAATTTCACCAAACCATAGGGACATCACAGTGGGCCTCTACTGGTTTTAGCCACTACGGAATTATAGTATATAATTTTGGCAACCCCTCCCTGCTCTTTGATAATCCTTCTCCTCTAGCCTTTGGGGCCATTTATCTTACTCCCCCCAGTAAATATTTCACACCTATTCTCTTTTCTTACCCTCATGTTTATAGCTCAAAAATTTTCTTTGGTTCCCTTTTGCTTCTAGGACCAAACATTACAAACATTACAGACTAGCACTTAAGACTCTCTGTAATCTGGCTCCAATCCACCTTCTAGATTCAACTTGGATTGATTGGATTTGATTAAACTAGCTAAAGTGGACTTCTAGATATTGGACGATATTGATGCTCTGTCTTCTGACAATCTGCCTAGAATGCACTCCATCCTTAGCTCCACCTCTCAGAAATCTCATCTTCTTCAAGCGGCAGCTCATCTTCTTTGAAAGGGTTGTTTTGAGGATCAAGTTAGATAATTTTTTTTGAAGGCAATTGGGGTTAAGTGTCTTGTCCAGGGTCACATAGCTAATAAGTACGTGAGGCAGGATTGGAACTCAGATCTTCCTGACTCCACAGTCTGTGCTCTATCCACTGTGCCACCCAGCTCCCCAAATTAGATAATTTTGTTAGAAGCACTCGCCCACAGTGTCTGGCACATAGTAGGTTCTATATAAATGCTCATTCCCCTTCCCTTACTCTCTAGCTTTCCCTACTCCCCTCACTTACGCTTGTTAATGTGAAATCTCCTTCATTCACTCAGCAAGTATTTATTAAGCACCTGCTGCATGCCAGGCATAGGAATAGAGGCTTAAAATACAAAGACAAAGAATCTGTTTGAAAATTACCTTGTATTTACTTCTGTCAAAGTCTCATGTAAAGATGTGTTGCATCCCCCCAATAGAACACATTCCTTGAGAGCAGGGACTTTTCATCTCTGTATGTCCAGGGTCCTGAACACTATAAACACTTAATAAATGTTTGCTAGATTCAGCAGAATGACATAGCTCTTACTTCACTGAGAAAGTGATGCTATTTGATGTGAATTTCCTCAGTCCCTCTCATCCATTTAAAACAAAACAAAATTCAGCATCATCACCTACTCTCCTTTCCCTCCCTTGAATTGCAGGATGAGAAGTAACTCTCCTCTTTATAGCCTGGCACTCGTACCTGTGCTTTTAATCCCTTTCCTTCCTGCCTCTTCTAAGACTTTGTTCTAAGTACCATTGCCTACTTTGACCCTAACCCTTACTCCCAGGTTTCATCAATCTCTCCCCTTCATTTTTGTTCTTTCCTAACTATTGAAAAATATGATCATCTCCACAGTCCTAAAATAAGCCTTGTGCCCATGCTTCCGCCTCATCCAGCTACTGTCCTATCTCTCTCTTTCTCTTCACTGCTAAATTGAAAAAGGAAAAAAAATCCCTGCTTTCCACTGCCTACACTTTCTCAGTCCCATTGCTATCTGACTTTTTTCCCTAGCACCTTAGTAAACTGTAATTTTCAACAATATTCCAGTCACCAAAATCTAATGATTAATTTCATTCCTTATTATCCTTAGTCATTCTGTGGGTATTAATGTCATTGGACCATCCCTTCCTATGAGAAAGTCTTTCTTCCTTTGACTTCAGAAATGTCATTCTCCTAGCTCTCATCCTTCCCGGGATGGTGGGGCCCGGTTCTGGAAGAAAGCTGAGATCATTTCTCCCAAACTGCCCACCCCTATTTTATAAATGACAAAATTAAGACCTAGAGAGGCTAGCTAGCTTGCCCTAAGGAGGTAAATGGCAGAGCTGGAATGTGAACCCAAGTTCTCTAACTTCAAATCCAATATGGTTTTCATTGTACTACACTGGCTCCTTCATTAGCTCTTCATCTTAAATTCGTAAGTGTGGATATTCCCCCAAGAGTTTGTCCTTGGTTCTCTTCTCCTCTTTACCCATTTTTCTCTCCCCTCCCTCCCTCCTTCTCCTTCATCATCATCTTCTCTCTCTCTCTCTCCCTCTCTCTCCCTCTCTCTCCATCTCTCTCCCTCTCTCTCTCTCTCTCTTCCTCCCTCTTCCCGCCCTACATTTCATTCACCATCTGTGCAGGTTATTACCAAATCTGAATTTTTAGCCTTGATTTCTCTTAAGAGTACAAAGTCATCTCTAGCTCCATGAGTAGGGATCTCCACTAACTGACTCACCAGACCCTCAAACTCAACAAGTCCAACAATAGGTTGATTATCTTTCCCTCTAAAATGTTTCTCCTTCTGATTTCACAGTTCTAGCTTTTGGCCCCACCATTCACCCAACTTTTCATGTCAGAAACCTTGGTGTTCCCTCTGGTTCTTCCCTCTCCCTCACCTCTCATATCCAATTAGCAATTACAATAAGTTGTATCAAATCCACCCCCACATCTCTCATATTCCCTCCTGTCCTCTCTATTTCCAGTGCCATAATCCTAGCACAGGTCATCATTACAACCTATCTTAACTGTTGCAACAGCCTCTGGACAAGTCTTCTTTCTTCCATTCTTTCCACCCTACAATTCATCCTTCATTCCACTGGCAGAAAAAATCTTTCTTATGCTTAGATCTGGTCATATATTCTCTCCTCAAAAATCATCAGTGGTTCCCTGTTGTCTGCCATTTGAAGTTTAAAATCTTTTCCTGGCATTAAAAACCCTCTATACTCTGACACTGTCCTCCCTTTCCATTTTTACCTTATTCAGCTACCTCTCATACACACTTTCTTTCAGTCAAACTGAACTACTCTACACCCTCCAAGCATGACCCATGACTCTCCTGCCGCCATGTTTTTGCTCTTTGTATTTCTTGATGCCTGACAGACTATAGATACCTTTCACATGTAATATTCCTGCCCATCCCTTAAAATTTAGTTCAAGTGACACCTGCTCCATGATGCCATATCTGATAATGACCTTCTTCCTCAGGTCTCATAGGGTAATTGGCTTTTGATCATATAGTAATTATTATATAATATCTGTCATAGTTATTGATGTTTATGTTCTCTTCCCCCACTAGACAGCAGATAATACCTTATCTTACCAGAACTTTCTCTCCAAGCACAAAGGAAAATGCTTTGCATAGGAGTAGGTATTTAATAATGTTGTGGAAAGACTGAAAGAGTGAATGAATGTCTGTCTATATTTTACTTGGTCTGGTTATTGGAAATGCCAGCCAATTATGTAAATTCACTTATTTGATAGTCTCTTTAAAATGATAACTGGTTCCTTAATTTCAGAGCTGCTTGGTACTGGCAACACAGAGGCAGCAGATGGAAGTCGATCCCTAGTGATTCCTGGTGGTAGAACTTCCTTAATTTCCCTGGGGAAAGTGTTCATGGGACAAGCATGATTATTGATGGCTAGTAAGGGAAAAGTAAGCAAGGTAGACTTCAAACTTCAGGCTGCTCCAGGATCATTGCAATCAACGGCCAAATGAGGGAGATCAAAAGTGTGAGGGATCTGTCCCAGGGCTACTTTGAATCCTAGATACAAAATTGGGAATCTTACTGTTTTATTGATTTATTGAATGACATTGGCAAAGGCAGTCAAATGTTACATATTGGAGAAACATCGATTTCTACAGGAAGCAGAACAGTTAGAACTCTTACTTTACAGATGAAGAAACTGAGTCTCCCAAGGGGTTAAGTGGCTTGCCCCCTTCACTCAATTTGTTATTAAAGCCAAGTCTCGAGTCCAGGTCTCCTATACCCCTGCCCAGAATAGTTTTTACCAGCATACCACATTGCTTTTCAAATGCTGTTATAGACCTTGACAGCCCTTCACCTCACTGCTATGGAAAAATCTCTTCCAAAATTCCATGTGGGACTGACAAGAAATATATTCCCTTTTGCTTCAGTCCAGAAACAAAAATTCCTGTAGTGAGGACTTCCTCTCCTCTTCTCCCACATTTTTAGGAGTACTAGCAAGGAGTCAATCAATAAGCATTTTATTACAGGCCTACTTATTAATTCCTGGGGATACAAAGAAAGGCAAAAGATAGTCCTTCACCACAGGGAGCTCATAATCTAATAGGAGAGACAGTATACAAACAACTATGTACAAACAAGATATACACAGGATATGTGTAATAGGAAATGATCAACAGAGAGAAGTAAATAATATAGGGTGATAGAGAGGGATGGGGGAGACAAGGTGGGATCTGGATGCTTCTACTGCAGCTGCAGGATGAGGGCTCATTCCAGGGAGGCCTCCAGCAGATGCTGGGTAGAGATTCCAAGCAGGAAAGTATTTTGATCTTGGAGGGCTCTAGCTTCCGTGGGGGAAATGGTAGGGCAGCAACTTAAGCTTTAGGTCCAGATTTCCCAGTCTATGTTCTACAGTGGGGTGGGGAACCTGTGCCTTTGAGGCCACATGTGTCCCTCTAGGTCCTTGGGTGTGGCCTTTTGACTGAGTCCCACATTTTACAGAACAAATCTTTTTATTAAGTGAATTTGTTCTGTGAAGTTTGGAGTCAAAGGGCCGAACTTGAGGACTTAGAGGGCCACATGTGGCCTCGAGGCTGCAGGTTTCTCACTTCTGTTGTACCCGCTGTTGCACAAAGGAAATATTGATATGATCTCTTATGCTATCTGCTTTAAAAAAAAGTTAGAGCTATTTCTTTGAGGGGAAGGAGGTGGGGGTGGCTAATGAGCAGCTGGGAAATCTTATTTAACTATTATTGGGAGACAGGTGATGACCATAAGTGACACTAAATGAATACTTATGAAAAGGTATGGATGGATTGTGATATATGACCATTGAGGGGAGTGCCCACCTTAATGAGATCATCAAGCCAGTGGTGTGTTGAAGGAAAAGATCCACCTTGGCCTTGAGCTTTGTCAGCTTTGCCTGGGCCCCTGCACTTTCTCAGAGAATCTAAGAGCTCCCTGCCCCTGGCCCAGGGCTTGTTCTTTTATTGCATTTTTAAACACCTTACTAACTTCCAGTCCCTGACTTCGGTCTATGTCCTTCTTGGTCCCCGAAGCTGTTTGGTATCCTGGATGCAGAGACTGGAGAGATTAGCCAAATCTAGTTCCTAATTATTTTTTTTCTTCTTTGGTCACTGCCACAACTGGATGCCTTTTCTAACCCTGCCATCAGTGAGATACAGTAGAAAGAGCATCTGTAAAATGAGGGGATCGGTCTAGGATCTTAAAGGTCCCCTCTTACACTATAGACATAATCATATTACACACGCATACACGAGCAGTGGGTAGAAATAGAAAAAATAAGGGTGCAACTACTAAGAAATGTACATAGAAAAGTATTTTATTCAGCTGGGGCTAACTGGTACCCTAGCTCACTAAACTATCCTAAGCTAATTAAAATTCCTGGACCAAATCCCCAGCCTCCACGTTTTTCTGGGTCCCTAGAGCTCAACCTAGCTCAGCTGTCTACCTCCATTCCTACCCCAGCCAAGAATGTCTCCTCTATAGAAAGCTGACATTTTCAAACTTGCCCCCCTTCTCCTCTGCTTCTCCCCAGGGTCGTCACAGTCTAGGCCCCTCTCCAACACAGAAGCACAAGGCATTCATCAGCTCCTACTCATCGTACTCTTCATTTCTGTGGGGGCTTCTTGGTTCATTACTTGTTTCCAGAGCCAGGACCCTTCCTGAACAGAAAAGCCAAATCATTGAAATCCACTTCTAAACACTAACCTTCTAAGTGAACTCCCCCTAATCCCAGCCAAAGCCCCTGTCACCTTAAAAGATAATACAACCACTCTTTGAAAGGAAAAAGATCCCCCACCTTTCTCGCAGATCGTTTTATTCTACGCCACTAAGATTTTGTGTGATGTTAATACCAAACCCCACCCCCACCCCATACACACATAGAAATGGACCCCATTGACCAAGTCATCAATGTGCCAAGTTAAATTTAGTTGCTCAGAGTCTTTCAGCCAAATGGAACTTAGGGAAGACAGAGGACAAGACTGATGCTCGTTTGTCCATCATGATTCTCTGGAGATCAGCGGGAAGAGCTTCTGGTAAAACAGTAATCCTCAAGGCTTGCCTCTCAGTTCTTCCACGTTGAGAGTTCAGAAACTAAAGGGCATTCTACTGTATGTCATGCGAGGCTTTCAATAAATTACTATCTCCTCGGTTTTGAGTTGAATGTGATAATGCTTTAATTCACATGCCCTTAGTCATCGAGTTCAGTTCAGTGAATAAAGATAATTGTACAACACTGTATATGTTGACTCTACACAGACCCTCTTAGAGGGGAGCTAAGCCTGGCTCCATTGCTTTGCCTCTTTTTTTTTTTCCTCAGCTGACCAAATTGAAACGTGTGGGTTTCCAGGATTAAAGAACACTAGTGCATTAAACGGGAAACAAACCTCTCCAAAATCACAAGGTACTGGAAGTTTAAAAGTCTGTTTTCTTAACATTACTCTCATCATGCTTTTCCTGCCTTTTTTTTCCTTTCCTTTCCTTCTTTGTGTGCTGGTTTTCTCCCCTCCGGGGAGGCATTCAGCTCAGTGGGTTATATAACTGTGACTTGACACTGCAGCCAGACTACCCGAAGCTTTGGGATTCAGCTTACTGAACTGTAGCAAAAGCATGAATTCTCCTTCCCAGCACATGCCGGTGCTACTGGCGGCTTGGAGGAGCACAGTTAGAGGATGAATAGATGACTTAGGGTTACAGATCAGCTACATTTAATTCAGTAAGCTGGCGTCTGCAGCGGGCTCCTTGCCATTTGGAGTATTGGTAAATATGCTGAGAATTGTACTGTCCCGATCACTAAAATGAATGGCTCCAAAGGACCTAAATAGGGTATGGGCATGCTAACTCTGAGGCGAGTAGACTTATTTTCACCCCTCAAGGGAGCAGCCTGGGAAGCCTTGCTAACAATTTCATTGTCCAGAGTACAGGGGCATACAAGGTTAAGGTGAGTGGATTCCCAAGCTTTTAGGTTCTTTGAGGAAAAAAATAAAAAACGCACTCCAATTCCAAAAGCAAGTAAGTCTTGGAGTTCTTTAATTCACTTATCATCTTTGCTTACTGGATGGAACATTTGGTTAGTTACATAGGCACTAGACCAAGAGCATTCAGTTCAACCAGTTGTTATCTACTGATTTGGACTTTTTGATGGGTTTTCTTTATATTTTAGTGGGGTAGTGTTAGGTTTTTTTTAGCCATTTCCCTGAGTAACTGATGAATCTTTATAGTACCTGGTAGCCTATTTGACAATTTTTTTCTTTCAACTCCATGTAGCTTTCGAAATGGTTAGTTCTCCCTTCCCCCCTTAAAATAGTTTTCTTCTATGCAATACCACATAAAACTAAGTTATTAGTTGAACAATGCTACTTGTAGGAAGCTGCAACCTGAAGGGCACTACGTCTAAGTCTTTTTAAAGGAATACCTCTTTTGCTTGCTTTGTGCTAGGTAATATGTGATGTAACGTATTTACAAGGTTTCATGGATTCCCAGATTCTGCACTCCTCCAGAATAGATTCTCCTGCTCAGTCCGGAGAAGGGAACCTTGAGGAGGAGGGGAAGGAGGGTATGATGAGTGGCAGAGAAAAGGGGTCTGGAAGTTTGCCTTATGGAAAAATAAACCCAGGAAGATGTAGAAAGAGGCATTAAATTTGGAGTCATGAAATGTAGGTTCATATTCCACTCTACTATTTGTGCTACTTGCTCTGTTACTTCCTACCTACATGACCTTGGGTAAATCACTTGACTTCAGGTTCCTCATCTGTAAAATAAACGTATTGGACTAGATCCTTTCTAGTTCTAAATCTGATGATAATTCCAATTCATTTCATCATACCAACCCCTCACCAACCGCACCCTCAATAAACACAGAGAGCTATAGTCTATTTAATAAAGTATGAGTAAGATTGCTTCTGTAGCCACTTCTGTAAGAAATACATACATATATACATACACACATACACATTAATATTTCAAATACCATACTGGGTATTTGAGAAATATCCAGTAGTCATGCTTTGGCAGAAGGGGGAAATCTAAACATCACAAACTTATATCAACATTGTTACCTTCTTCTTGAAGTTTTTCCTGACTCGCTTAGATACCAATGACTTTCCCCCAGAGTCCCCCCAATTTATCTTGAGTTAATGTATTTATTTTGTACCTACTTATATAAATGTCCATATTGTGTCCTTCAAGTAAATGTAAGATCCTTCAGAGTAAGAACAGCTTTTTCCGCCTTATCCTCAGTGCCCAGAAAAGTGTCTGACATATAGTAGACATTTAATTAAGATTTGTTAATTGAAGATCAATCCTTCCAGAATATAAATTGTATGGAAAGTTTCCCTATAACTGAGTGTGCATGCAAGGATGGTTTAATAAATTGGGAAAACATGGAAATTCGTTCAATTTAGGATTGTAAAATATAATTGATGGTACAGAATTCCATGGTAAAGTGGTTAGTCACTTCAAGGTCAGTTAAGGTTGGCTTCATTTCCAGAGAAGGCTTGAGAGAAACCTTTTAGATCTAGCTTCCCACTAAGTGCCTACCAGCTAGATTCTTATAAGAAGCTTATGGATAAATGATACCAACTTTCAGATTTTATGTTGAAAAGTTACATAATTCAGTGACCAGTTAATCCTCCTTTCTCCTCTCCAAAATTGTCCTGAGTGGCATCTCCCTTGAGCAGCTCCTGCCTCCCCCTTGCCTTATGGGGTTGCTGCCTTGCTCATTGAGGATTCCTTCTTTAGCAGGCAGAGCTAAGCTCGTAAAACCCTAGCTTGTGGATCTGGGATCCTTATTAGAGAGAAGTGTGTTTGACAGGTTTGGCCATTTAAATGGCCTGTCAGGTGAGCCTTTGATCCCAGTCACTTTCCTTTGTTTGAGAGGAATGCAATCCCTATTGCCAGAAGGCAAAAAAAAAAATGCAAGGGAAAGAACACTTGGTCTGAACTGGAAGAAACTTTTATGATCAAACCTGGGAGAAAGTTTTGCTCAGATTCCTTAGCACCCCACACCCCCTCCTGCCCACACAAATACTTTGACAACCCACTAAATAAGAAAAACACCAGGACGGGTAATCAGAGGGTCTAGGAATCCTACATCCCCATTACAGCCTTGACTGTAATTCACTTTCTGGTTTGGAACAAGTTATTCTCCGTCCCCACCTCAATTTTCTCATCTATAAAATGGGGGTAATTCATACCTCACAGGGTCGTAAAGGGTCAGGGGTGGAAGGAGGAATTGATTAATTAACGTTTACAAAGTTCTTTGAAGTTAAAAAAAAAACCCTCACCCTATACCTTGTTATTATTTCTTACTTTGAGTTCTGGGGTGTGTTTTAACGTGAACCTCTAAATAGAACGCCTCGTTTGCAAACCCATGGGAATGCAAATTCAATTTAAGGAATTAATACAGGTCCTGGAGAACAACCAGAAGGCGTTTACCCAGCACTGTCGCTTTTTTTTTTTTTTTAAAGATTTCCATGGGGGTACTTGCAGCATAGGGAGAGACAGCAGTCATTTTCAGTGCCAAGAACAATGTGAACTCCAAGAGAGGAAGCAGGTATCCAAATTCGGGAGGAAAGCTTTGACAAGCCTTTTTCTTGGCTCTCGAGCCTCGCTGAATGGAGCTGTCTCTCTTTAGAAAACTCTGGTTTTCCATCCCTATTCTGCCTTTATACAGTCCCTAGGGAAGCCAAACATGGAGAGAGTAATGCCTTGCCTGCTGTGCAGACTGCCAGGCGGAGGGCTTCGTGTCTGAAACATTAAAGCATACTTAATATGATTTAATTTCTAGCTCTGCTAATTTATCCTGTTGTCACTGCAGCACAACAACCAAATACAGACACTTGTCTGCAACTAGGTAATTAGGCTTTGTTATGGAGCTAGATTTGACTCCAAGTTAATGAGTGGCAGAGGAAAAGTTAATGAAGAGAGAGGCTTCTCCTCGGGTGCTGGGGATGTTTAACCCTTTTATGTGAATCTGGAGAAAGGCCCTTTTTCGTGGGAAAAAACACAATAGCCTAATCCCCCGTTAGAGAAACTTTGCAACCTGCGAAAGTTAACAAGCCTGTTCCGAGCGATCTAGTAAGCCAGATCAAAAATGCTTGAAAATGTAGCTCTACCTGTATTAACTCCATTGATCTCCCGCTCCGGCGGCCCCCATCAAATGAAGTGCTTTATAATTGTTTCTTTTTTAAGTGAAGAAACAAACACAGGTGATATGTATCAATCGATGGCTGGCACGTTGGCGTTAGTGTTTGGTTTTGTTTTTTTTTGGGGGGGGGTTTCTTTGCTTGAGGCTACGCTTGAGTCTTAAATCAATAGTTTACCCAATAGAGCCTGATATTGACTATTGGATTAAAGGGCTTGTCAATTTCTTATTCAAGATTCAATATTCAAGAGTTCAGTGAGAGTGGGGAGATATTCCAGGTGTGCTTTCTTTCAGTAGTCTGACCCATTTGTATTGCTGTACGGCCATTTAGATCATTTGAATTAAAATTCTATCTCTTCGAATCATAGATTTAGAGCTAAAAGATCTAGTCCAACCCCCTCATTTTATAGATGAGGAAACAGAGGCCAAGTGATGTACCCAAGATCACCTAGGGTGGAAGTATCAGAGCAAGAATTCGAACCCAGGTTCAAAACATCCTTTCTATGGTCGAAGGCTTCTCAAGTTTGGAGGCTCAACAGCTGAGACAGCTGTTGGAATTTTTCTCAACTCCTTAAGCTCCTAAGATTGTTGTTTGATTCTCCTGAATTCAGAATGGTAATTAGAGGAGAGTACCTCGATTCTGATGCACTTAGCAAGATTTTCATCTTTCAACATTCTCTGCCGGATGACGAATCAACTACATTATTTTCTTGAACCTGAATGTCTCAATAGGTGGAGAAGCCTCATAGGTGAATATCCCTGATTTCCTTCACATATACCACCAAAATTGAGGGAGTAGAATTTTAATTCTCATATAAATCATTTAAGAGAGACAGCTTGGAGTCAGGCAGATCTAAGTTTGAATCCTGTCTAGCTGTGGGACAGAGTCTGATTAAATCTCTTGAGTTCTCTCAGATTGAGTTCCTCATTTGTTTAAAAAAAAAATGAGGAAAATGACAGCATCTACCCCACAGCATTATTGTAAGGATCCAACAAAATAACATCTGTGAAGCACATTATACATGTGAGCCAGCTAAAAGGCAGACTTGGGGAGCAGGGAGATCTAAGTTCCAGTGCTATGTCTGACACATACTGCCCGAGTGACACAGGACAAGTCTCCATCCCTCAGAGCCCCAGCTTACCCTTTAGGACTGTAAATTGCAAAAACATTTTCCTCTCTCCTGAAGCACATTTGTGGTGGGGAGAAGAGGTCTTGATCAGCAAGCTCCCTATACCAATGGAAGCATATGTCTAGAAAAAAAAATGGGCCATCTAGTTCATCTTCCTATTTTACAAATGATTTCTCAGGTCACAAGACCTGGAGAGGGGAAACCACTTGCCCAGGCATACACAGCCACAGGAGATGAGACCAGAAACTTAGGTCTCTGGATTCTTGCTCTAAAGTGTTAACTCTCCATTATGCCTTGCTGTCTCCCATTTCATGAATACCAGATTATCTGTGTTTTCTCGTGAGCTTCAAGTTCCATGCCAATAGACTGTGGTGCTGAGTACTTCAGCATTTCATTTTGCTGTTTTGGAACAGATCTGATTAGGAAATATTAGATAGCCTATTAGGTTCTTCCCCTTCCCCTTCCCCCGCCAAAATCAACTCCAGAGCCATGTTGTCTATCAGCATTACCAACTATTTCCTAATGGTGAAGTATACACTTGCCTTTCTGGCCATGCTGGTATTTCTGGAAATGCCCAAATCAGTTTTGTGTGCATAGTAAAGATTGAATTAAGGTGTAGATATATTTCAAATTTGAGATAACACTGTCAGAAGAAAAATAGGGAAAATCATGAACTTGATGTTTGGGCACAAGTAGGTCTAATCAAAGCATGGCCCTAGATTAAACAAGTCAGAAAGGTTCAACTCTGTTTTCCTACTTTTTTTTTTCCCTTTGGTAGCCTTTATTATTTTTGCCCATCTTGGCCAAGTACTCAGTGATGTAGTGCTTCTGTCTAGCCTCCCAGGACACTACTGTACCTTCTCTCCTAGACAACCACTGAGGATCTAGGTCTTTCCTGACCTCTTCTGGCTCCATCACAACCTCCCCCTTTTTTTTTTTTTTTGGCCCATTCCTTGAAGACCTTTCTGAATAGCTCCTTAGGAAACATGATAAATAAAACCAAATTTAGCTCTCCATGACTTAAATAATAGCCTAATTTCCTACTGATCTCCTAGTGGCATTTGTATCTTTAATGCTATACCCATCCTTTAAAGTCCAGCTCAGATAAATGGAATTGTTGCTTATCTTCAAACTCATTATAGTCTCTTCTTCAATTCAGAACACATGTGTACTTCTTTTGTGTACTTATATTTTAACTTGTGTCAAATTTATATATGCATAGTATCACCCCTAATCAGTTGTAAGCTCTTTGAAGATGGAGTCTGTGTCCTATTTACCTCCCCTCAATTCACATCATGTAATAAGCACCTAGCAAAATACTTGTTAATTTAATTCAAAGGAGTGAGCAGTGTTGGAGTAAACAGTATGGCAAGGTCAGTGAGGGAAAGATTTTGAGCCAAGATCCAATTCCAATGTCTAGCCCAGTGCCTGCCTCATCACGGGCAATGTATCAATCAATAAGCATGCCTTCTGGGTGCTAGGGACTGGCATACAAAACTAAAAATTTAACAGTTCTTGTCTTTAAGCAGCTTCCATTCTATGGATGGAAATACCATGTAGAATATAAATTTATATTCAAAATAAATCCTAGGTAGTTTGGGAAGGGAGGACACTAGCAATAGGGGGAATTAAGAAGAATTTTGCAAACACTATGCTCTGAAATAAGGGATTCTCCAAGACAGCTGGGAAGGTGGAAGGCATTCCAGGCACTTGAAATAACAAGTATAAAGGAAGACCAGAGACCGGTGTGAGGAACAGCCAGAAGGCAAGTTTGACCGGACCATAGAGAGAATGAAAGGGAGAGGTGTAAGGTTGGAAAGGTAGGATGGGGCAAGTTTGTAAGGAATTTTAGTGCTAAACAAGAGTTTTTATTAGAGGTTAACAAGGAGCCAGTGGAGTTTGTTGAGTTGTGGGGAGACAGAGAGGTTTTATATGGTTAGACCTGAAAGTTAAGAAAATCCCTTTGGTGGCTATATGGAGGATGGATTGAACAGAGAAGAGGTTTGAGTCAGGGAGGGCAGCTAAGAGGCTGGCAAGAGGTGATAATGGACTGAATAAGAGGATGGCTAAGTGAGGGGAGAAGACAAATTATGCAGGAAATATGGTGCTAAAAACAAGATTTGGCGATTGGTAGGAAATGTGGAGTGAATGGGAATGAGAAGCCAAACATGAAACTAAAGTTGAAAACTGGGGTGACTGATACACTCCACGGTAGAGAAGGACCAGAGGACCATGGAGTTCTCCTTTTCTGTCCCATTGTATATGTTTCTTCTGGAAGCACCAGTCTGGGATCTGGGCAGAGCTGGAGGTAGGGGTTGAAGCAGGAAGGGGCAAGTCTAAGAGAACTAGGGAGGTGAAGTAGAGAAAGAGGAGGCAGCCCAGATGAAGGCAAAGGAAGGAAAGCTGAGGTCTACAAATCTGACCGCTTCCAGGGCACACAGGGTCAAATAGCAGAAATTAAATAAAAGGACTAAAATGACCCAAAACCCAACCTATATCAGAATTCTACTAAGGACCCAGCGACAAGAGGGTGGGAAACTTCACAAGATTCAGCCAAGTGTTACTCTTCTTCCTTGTCACTAATTTCAGACCCAAAGAGGTTTAATATCCCAGAAGCATATTCATCTTTCTGTGTTTATTAAATTAAACCCTACATGAATCTGCAACAACATACCGTTCATTAATAGGAAAAGAGACCATTGTTTCCCTCTAGGGAATGGATTGGCTCTGATCTGCTTCTAGGTAGGCATAAAAGTGTTGGGGGTGGGGGGCGGAAGGGGAGTGGAGAGAGGAGGTAGAGGTGGGGGGAAGAAGAAAGAAAAAGGAAAGGAGGTCCTAAAGCCTAGATTAGAAATATTCAAGACTGATTTTTATGGCAGCTAAATCTGTCTAAGTATTCCTGATGGGGCGCCTAGCATGATATTAGTTTTTATATGGGGAAAAAAAGAACATGTAATTGTGATATCTCCATAGGAAGAAAACTGCAAATCTGTTAAGAAGAACCCCTACGCAAATTTAAAAACAGCTTACATATAGGAAAAGCCATTTTTTCTTGTAGCAACATTAACATAGTCAAACAACTGAAAAGAAAATCCCATTAGCTAAGTCAGTCCCATCAAGTTAAAGCATACCAACAGTGCCACTGGGGGCTCAGTGGGAAGTCTCATCCTATACAGCGTAGACCAGAATAATCTGGAAATCCCATCAGTACAGATTCATGTTACTATGAACAATGAAGGCAAAACCAAGAAGCCTCTGGGGGAAGGAGGGGTTTAGAAAAGAAAGGAGGCAGAACTGTATAAGAAATAATATGTTAATAAAAATTATGGTGAGCACATGATTCAACACTCATTAAATGCCCGCTTTGTCCAAAGTGCTATGGTAACCCCTGAATCTAGGATCTGCAAACCTATAAAAGATTGGTTAACATCCTTTGAGAAGGAACTCAGTCCATGGCAGCATGGGTTCAGATATTAACCTGAGGCAAGTTGACTCAGGGAAGGAATCTGAGGAAATGTATCCCCCTCCAAAAAGAGGAATTGATTTTCTTTCCCTTAATATTTAGGATTCCCCTTCAAGGTCAACCACAGTTTTGTAACTAACCTGAGGGAACATGGTTATAATCTGAATTAAATGAAGAAAAAGTTTTTTGGGTTTTCCCCCCACTCTGCGTTTTGCTCTGTTCATTTCAATTGACTCAATATTTATTAAGCTCATACTGTGCTCTAGGCCTTGAGTTGGGCCCTTGGGGTAGAAAAATCACTCATTTGATTATCAAATATTCCCTAAGTACTCCATAAACTGGTCAAGAATGAATAAGTTGTGAATGTTATTACTGGAGGATACTGAGGATATAAACAGGAAAACAATAGTCTCTACCCTCAAAGAATTTAGAGTGTACTGGGGGGATACCACATGGCTACCAATAAGAAAATACAGAGACAGAGACAAAGAGAGAGACAGAGGGAGACCTATTAACTGGTGAGATCAGATGGTACCTGAGCTCTGCTCCAACAGAAGTCAGAGATCCTGTAAGCCAGGGGTGAAGAGGGAGGGAAGTCCCTAGAAGGAACTGGGAATTCTGGAAACAGATCATAAATCACCTTTATTCCTAAAAATAATAATACTCATCATCTGTCCTCCTTGACATTAGTGACAAGTGTGGTAGTTTCTCAGGGTTTTGTTTAGCACAGTGTACAGAAAGGATAAAGATAACTTGTGATATGAATGATGGGAAATGGGGAGATAACAGAAATAGCATTTATATAACACCTTAAGATTAGCAAAGCATTTCATGTTATCTCATTTAATCTTTAGAACCACATTATCAGGTAGATACTATTGTTACACCCATTTCACAGATGAATAAACAGACTGGCAGACCCTTTCAAAGGTTCAGCGAAGTATAATGTATCTGAAGCAGGATTTGAACTCAGATCTTTCAGATCCATTCAGCTACCTAGCTGCTTCTCAGAAAAGAGGAACTCTTTTCCCATTAAAATATGACTTCATTCTTGCCAGGTATTAACCCTAGAAACAAAAAGAAATATCCCAGGAGTGATTATTAAGTGGAGGCTGTCAATCAAAGCTATGCCATGAATGAGACTACAAGGCATCTATTATACCCAAGAGTCACAGGGAATCAGTCTCCATCAGTATGTTAAGAGCACAGAGTCCCTATTGAGTAGCTCAAGAGATAGTGCCTTACAGCAGTGTCCAGCAGTCATCCCTGATGGTGCCTTTTGCTAGCTAGGCAGAGATCATCAGCACTGAAGTCCATTAAGGTCTGATAATCCTTCACCCCAAGCTCAAATCAAAGTGATTCACTATAGTCCTAGCAATAGACTAAGCAAGTTAGAAGCACTGGAAAAGCTCTGGAAGAGAGGGAAGCTGATCTTAATCTGCAATTAAATGGAAGTCTCAGCACATGTTAATCTCCGGTTTAGTTGGAGACATTTTAGTGTTGATTAATTGATTGGTGAGAATGAATTTTGGGATTTAGTTGGAAGACTGATGAACCAGAGCATATCAATGACACAACTGGTCTGATGAAAAGAAAATTTTACACTGCATTCAAAGAAGGCCAAAATGCATCCATCCATTCATTCATTCACCAAGAATTCATTAAGCTCTCGCTATGTGCCAGCATATATGCCAGTACATACACAGAATGTGCTACAATCCTAGTACATTCCAACTGTACTGGGAATACAAAGGCACAAAAACCCACAAGGATCTTAGGATCCCCAAGGATATTTGGGAGAAACAATATATGTCCAGATAACTAAATCCCATTCAATAATTAAAGATACACAAAGTAAATATGTAAAGTCATTTGGTGGGGTGAGAGTCCTAGCCACCAAAGGGATCAGTGAAGTCCTCCAATGGAAAGTAGCTATTGAGCTGAACCCTGAAGACAGCCAGAGACGCCAAGAGGCAGAGGTGAGGAAGAATAATATTCCAGGTGGGGGGGGGGGGTGGTATAGCCTATGCAAAGACACAGAAATGAGAAACTGAGCATTGTGTACATGGAACAGCTAGTAGCCCACTTTCCCCAGAATGTAACATGACATCAGCAGGGCAAGATGGGCCACAGCCAGACTGGTACGTTGCAGCCAGATTGTGAATGAAAGGCTTTATATACTACAGAGAGGAGTGAGGGTTTCATTCTAAAGGCAGCTGGAAAGAAGTAGCCCAGTCAGCAGAGCACAGTGATAGGAAAATCAAGTTAGCAGCTGTGTGGAAGATGGATTGGAGAGGGGAGAAATGGAAAGCAGAGAGACCAAGTAGGAGATATGGCCACTTCAGGGAGCTCCATGTTGCTTCTGAGTACTTCTGAGGTACATCCTTCCAACCATGTGTGCAATAATTTGAAAGTCACTGGAAACCAGAACCCAGCAGAAAGAAGACTTCCCATTCACCCCAAGAAATTAACTGTGCTTATTAGCAATCCATCAGCAATAACCCACTGAGCATGAACCATGTCCTCATCATTATCTTAGGTATAACTAGAGATAAAAAAGAAAGTAGATCATATGCCCCTTGTACCCATGTAGCTTATAATTGAGTGGGAGAGATGGCAATCTAATCTAAATGTTTTTTCCAAGGATGATGATATATCAGTTGGTATGGGATTATTTTATCAGTAACAGAATTCCCCATATTTTTAATCTATATTTTGATAAAAATTTTTCATTTTAAAATTATAATGACATATTCATACATGTAAATGATAATTATATAACACATTTAGATTTGTAATTACATTGGTGAGGAGAGCTTGCCTCCATCAATGCAGATAAATAACTCATTTGTAACTAACAGTCTTGGAAAGTTTCCTGAAGCAGTGAGGGTGCAAGTGATTTGCCCATGAAAACACAATCTGTTGGGTAGAATTTGAACTCATTTCTCCCTGACTACAAGGCTTCACAATAAGTTTATTCACTATTCTATGACTGCCTGTGTTTACATATGAATGGGGATAGGGCCTGGTCTTGTGATTTCCTTCTTATAGGTTTATAAGATTTATATATATATATATATATATATATATTTTTTTTTTTTTTAATTTCATATATATATATATATTTCCCTGGTGAGAAAACTCCTTGCACCAATTCATTTTGGAACCTTCTCTGAAACTTGTAATGTTAATAGGGATTTTTAATCCTAGACTTTAGGGGTTCCATGAACTTGATTTTGACCATTATTTCCTTTGCAATTTTTTTAATTTTATGAATTTAAATATATTATCTTGAGAAGAGATCCATAATCCCCAGCAAACTGTCAAGAGTTCTATGACATAGAAAAGATTAAGGATGCCTATTTCAGAGAATTGCCTAGAGTACCAAGAGGTTAAAAGATTTATCTGGGGTCATATAGCTACTATGGGTCAGAGGTAAAATTGAAACCAGAGTCTTTCAGGTTTCAAGGTTGGCTCTCAATTAACTAAGCCATGCTACCTCCCACATGCTTAGAAAGGGTTTTAAAACTACAAAATGTTTTCTCATATATTTTCAACACTTGATCCTTACAATAAGGTAGTGCAAATGTTATCCCCAGTTTGTAGGCTGAATTAAGTGACTTGCCCATGGTTACATAGGAAGGGGCAAAACTGGTCTTTGAAACTTCAGTATCCTTGTTCCAAATCTAGTGCTGTTTCTACCATACCATATCCTCTCTCAAGTACACATTTGTACACTTTTTTTGGTTTCTGAATATGTCCAATCCACTAACTTGGTTGGGTTCTCAGCTCTGCTTTTCTATGTGACCTTGGAATGTCTCTAAATATTAATTTTCACATCTATTGCAAGTGATACATCTCAAATGTCTTCTCTAAACTTTAACTTTTATAAAAACTATTGCATCTTTACTAGGTATGAGTTTCTTCCCCTAATTTGTCTTCCCCCCATAAATATCCAGCAGGTGATGTGACACAGTGAAATAAAAGCTTTAAAAGTCAGTTCTTATGAATAATAAAGTTAGCAGTGCATATACCAAAAGTATCATTCTGTAATCTTGGGGCTAATACAAATACTTAATACAAATACAAATACTTAATAAAATGTACAGGCTACCAGAACCCAACCACCAACCTGTTGCTTCCATACCTCCAAGAGTTAACATTTGTACTAGTATATTTAATCCATTCAATCTACAGGTTCAACTGATCTGCTAGGAGAGTATCCCTGAGACTACAAAATAGAGTTCTCTTCTAGATTTGGGCTGTCCATTGCAGTTAAAGGAAGTATGGAAAGTAGGAAATCATAACCCAGAACCAGCGACTGCCCAATCACCACAGTTAAAAGCACTGGGAAATTTAAGAGCCCAAATGAATATGAACCTACAACTAAAGTCTCAGTTCTTACTAATCTAGGACTTAATTGGAGATACTTGAATGTAATATTTTGGTGAACATGAAATGTGAGGATGTAGGAGGAATCCAGGAGCAGCAAACAGGTCCAAAAAAAAGATAGACATTTGAAAATTTCCTTCAGAGAAAGTCCAAACCAGGATGTCTTGCTTTGCTTTCTTTTCCGTTCTGCAAATTGCTCTTGTGGCGTGTGTGCGTGAATAATAAAGCTCAGCCATTGCAATGGATACTCTTGACTCAGTGGAGGCAGGATGTTTCGCTTTCCA
The DNA here is from genome assembly GCA_028658325.1 of Potorous gilbertii. Taxonomy (NCBI): domain Eukaryota; kingdom Metazoa; phylum Chordata; class Mammalia; order Diprotodontia; family Potoroidae; genus Potorous; species Potorous gilbertii. Next base: position 574,399,735 of record CM053769.1, on the reverse strand, counting down.
AGGCATCGATGTGATAACTCAGGTAAAGAAAGAACACCACCCTTTCTGGTTTTGTCTATCCTTCTTTACAGCTCTGTTTTCAGGGTTTTGAAGGAGCTCTGGTCCAGCCATTCTCTTGAAAACAACAGAATTTCTGCTACTCATGTTATTTGAGTCCAAGTAAATTTCTGTTTTGTATTGTGTTGTTATAACCAGAAGGAACATCAAGTGAAGTGCATCCATTTATTACGGTCTAAAACATACTGTATTCATGAGTGTGTGCGGGCACAGTGGTTCACATTTCATGAGAATATTGTGACTTGCAGTAAACAGGGTAGAGGGAACTCCCTCTATCAATGCCAGTTGGCTCTTTCTCTGCATCTTATTGTCTTAGAGAGTTTCCTAGAACACTGAGAGGATAAACAATTTGCTCAATGTCCCAGCTTGTGTGAGGGTCAGGACTTAAAGCTCCTTCTTCCTCGATTCACAAACAACTCTCTATATATATTATGCCACATTTTTCTTTCTATTAAATATATAAAGATAATTAAATGATTTGGGACACAGGACAAAGGCATGGAGAATACATTACTGAAACAACATACTACCTTCTGTGAAAATCAGTAGCAAGATTTTAACTCAAACAGTTCAACTTTTACTAGGAACTTGCTCCAAAGGAAACATTATGTAGTCATTGTGGTGGGGGGAGATGAGGGGAAGAGTGGGGAGGGCACCTAAAGAAGTATAAAATGGGATTCCCAGATCTCAAAGATCTTATAATCTTAATGGAATAAAATTTCAGTTTCCAGTAGAATGGAAGCTTTTTGAGGGCAAGAACTATTTCATATTTGTTTTTGTAAACCTGGTGCCCAGCTCAGTCTTTACACATAGAAGGAACTTTAGAAATGTCTGTTAAATTGAATTGGATAAGACAAGACCAACAGAAATTGGGGGAGGAAATACCTTTGTCTAGGTGTTTTATGAAGTTCTTAAAAATACATTGGATCAACATTAAATGCTGTTATCGATGGAAATAATTAGAGAAGGCTCCACAATAGAGACAGTATTTGATCTCTGTCTTGAGGATTATATAAGAATACAGATCAGTTGAGCTGTTGTAGATAAGGAAAGAAGGAGGGGGATATTCCAAGACAGGGTGGGGCATGAGCCAACATATAAGATGATGAGGAGAGGAGTTTGGCTACACAAAATTTTTGTGTCATAGAATAATGGGAAATTAGCTAGATCAGATGGGAGCTAGGTTGTGAAAGGATGAGAATTTGTACTTGCTTTGTAGGCAATAAGGAACCACTGACATTTTTTAAGAAAGGAGTGATATACTGAAATTAGTATCTTTGAAGGATTATCACTTCGCCACAAAGTAGACTGGTTTAATTTCTGTAAAATGCACCACATTACATTTCTAAACATGGTATCCAATGGGAACCAGTATTGAAGAATCAAGTACATTGCATTGTGGCTAAGAAATTTAACTTCCATGAGAAGTGTATAACTATCTTGGAACCCTTCGACAATGGCATTCACTAGAGTTAGAACAGAATGCTAGATAGGTTTCTCCTGTTCCATCCTTCCTCCCTCACATAAGGAAATTTAATTCAATTCAGATCAGTCAAACACACCCTTATTAAACATCTACTACATGCTTTCATTCTAATGGATTTTTGAATTGTGCTTTGGATTTCATTTTTCAACTCAATCAAGACATTTTAAGTCTGATCCAATAACCCTTCTGAGCACCTGGCCCCAGGTGAATTATAAACTCACTCTCCCCTTGGGCACTGGGAATAAAAAGGAGAAAACTATACATACATACATACACACACACAAATTAAATACAAAGTAATTTCTTGGGGAGCAATTAACCACTAAGGAGAGGACTTAGGTTGGAGCTGAGTCATGAAGGGAATGAAGAATTTCGAGAGGCAGAAACCAGAAGGGAGAGAGGCCAGTCTGTGCAAAGGTCGAGCAGATGAAATGTGGTGCTTTTCTCTAGTACACAGGGAGAAGCAAGCAGGCCTATTGAAGCACCTCATTTCAAGGTAGCTCCATGGCATGCCCTCTAAACTTTTTTTATGCCACAAGAAGGATTATATTAACGCCTATAGAGATTCCTCAAGACCTGAAACTGGCTTTGACAAGATTATTTCTTACCAAAAGCCCTGACACCATGCATCTCTACTTATCATAGGATTGTATGTCAGTAAGGAAATCTGGCGATAAACAAAAATGTACAGAAATATCAGGAACATAATAAGGGAAATAATGCTAGCATGCTATAATCTTTATCAAAACCTTTTTTCCCCAAAAAAATAAAAGTAATAACATTTGTTGAGCATATATAATTCAAAAAATTAAGATGGGCTCCACTCAGAGACAAAGAGCTCTTTAACAAAGGTATAAATGTGCTTTTTTTTAAAAAAAAAAATGACTTTTTTCCCCTTTCCCTGGTACCCACAGTAACGAACACTCCTACCCAATCAAAATATGAAAACAAAATTGGAGCTGTGTCAGCATCTTGGCTGCAAATAAAACTCAAAACAGGTTATAGCACATGCTAGGAATACAAAATAAGGTTAGAAATAATGCTTCAGCTGTGAGTTCTTCAGGCTGTGGAAATAATAGAGCATAATTTAGTAGAAGACGAACTAGGGAGTCAGCATACACAGGAAAAATGAAAGGAGCAAGAAAAATGCAAAGGGGTAGGAAACAGGGTGGAGAAAAATTTGAGGAACACAGTGGATGATAAATCATTAGAGGATGGATGAAACAACAGGATCAAAAAACAACTCAGGTAAAGAGTCCCACGAAGAAACTGAGGGAATTGGGTTTTCTATAAAATGGACCAGATTACATTTTTACACATGGTACCAAATGGAACCAGTATTGAAGTACATTGCATTGTGGCTAAGAAATTTCACCAGCCTACTGCCAAAATGACAATGGAAATAAACTACCAAGAACTGATTGGCCTTTAGTCCCTGGGCAGCCAGAACATTTAAGAACTCATTTCTCTCTGTTAGTCCAATATGGTCACCTAAATCATAACTAAATTTGTATAGCCGCTTTGTAATTATCTTAGCTTACAGGTACGGATGTCAGTTCGCATTGTTCAACTTAATGGGTTTTTGAATTGTGTTTTGGATTTCATTTTTCAATTCAATCAAGATATTATGGGTCTCTGATCCCATAGCCCCTCTGAGACCCTGGCCCTGGCAAATTACAAATGGGGGTTCTTGTGACCAAGGACCCAAGATTACATAGAAGTAGTAAAAGGGTAAAAAAAAACCACAACTTTTTCTCTTTCAAACCTTTTCAACAGAATTATCAAAACAGTTATCTCAGGAAATAGCAAGTTGAGCCTTGCTTTTGTTCTAGCTGAAAGGAAGGGCATTTTTTTCCTAAGAAGTATTTATTGTGGAGGTTAATTTCCCCTTGCGTCTGATTTCCTTGGGCTAATGGTTGAGATTTAAGAAAGGGAACTGTTCTCCATCATTTTTTCTCCACGCTAGGAGAAACGTTTTCTAAAATTGGATATAGCCGATAAATTTATCCTGAAATTGCTTAGTTTTGATGTCTGTTGCCTTTTTGGGGACTACAATTTTTGGAAAAATCCATCCTATAGAAGTCACATTCAATGTTCATTTGGGGGTCAATGAAAAAAATTCAATGAAAAGATTCTAAAAACATCCCAGTACTCTAAGTCTTTCTAAGCCCCAGTCTTTCTATTATTTCTTGATGACAAATATTTCTCAGCTTCAAATATTAAGTAGACCCTATTCTTTAAAAAAAAAAAAGCAAAACACTTGCTCCTAATGGCCTGTTATGTTTATTAGTAGGAATTAAAAAAAAATACATTTCATCAGACAAGCAATACACTTTTAATTCTCACCACTTTATTAGCTAATTATAAGTGGAGTTAGCTGGTTTTCCCCAGGATGATGTATGGGTTACTAGATAAAATTCTACTCCATATTCCATAGATAGGTGAGGCCAGAGTGGTTAGATAAGGGGAACAACTAGATTGAAATCGTAAAAATGTTGTGGGGAGGAGTATGCATAATAAGGGAGGTCTACCTGAAGTCCAGTCAATAATTTAGATCCGTGCAGGTCAGTTGATATTCAGAGATTCCTGCATCCCAGGTGAAATGTACGTTCAGCCTACATCTGGGGAACACTCATATCCTTTGTGGGATTTGCATAGACTCTTGATTTGATAGGTTTCTTCTTTATTGACTTGAAGATTCATAACTCTTCAGCAGCACGTATATGTTGGGATCATGCACACCCTCATTACCTGTTCAATTCATAGCAAGTTAGTGATTTTTCCCAAAAAACGTTAAAGGTGTTGTACTCCTTGGCACAACCCAAAGTAGGTAGTAATAGTCAACCACCTGGCACCTGGAGCACAAGTAAAGAAACATCTTTAAGTACTGAGAATAGAAAGAAAATGAGGATTTTTGGGCTTGTATCCAAGAAGAAATCCAGAATAAAGTCGTTTGAAAATCAAATTTATTTTTAGCTGTCCTAACCCCATTTCTCCTACTGAAGGACATAGATCCTTCACCTCCCAAACCTCTCAAGTGTGTGAATATATACACATAAGCTACTTTGTATTGCTGGATATGTTTGCCAGTATATCCGTCAAATTACAACTAGATTGTAAGTTTCTTGAGGACAAGGACCATGTTTTCTACTTTGATTTTACTTTTTTATCATCAATCACAGGGTGATTCACCATTGGCACTTGGCAAATATTTGTTGATTGAAATGCTTTATAGGTCGGGACAAATAATAGCCACATCCAAGCATCAGCATAAAACAGGCAGAAACAGGCCTATAAGAAAGAAGGCCCAAACTGAATAACTCAAACTGTGACCAAAGCAACATCACAGACCTGGGAATGGAAACTTTTGAAACTCAGCCCCAGCAAGAAGCCTGTGTGAAGGCAGCAGCTCCTTGAAAAGGTGTTAAATCGGTGAAGGGCAGAGATTGTCAATCCATTAAACAGTGAGTTACAATAGTCAAGTGCAGAGATCACAGAGGCAAGGTTTAATGTACACATATCTATACGGGGCCCTTTGATGCTTTCAAATACCTCCTCGTCATCTGAAAATCAGTCAGCAGGCATCGCCTACATATTTCACAGCAGTCTACCCGTCTGGGTGTTTTGGCTTGGCAGCAGAAAGCTCTCTGAAAGGAAGCTAAGATACTTCAATGCATTCTTGCTCATGTATCCAGTTTGTATATTCCAGCAGTGTCTAATTTTCAACTAATTTGGGAATAGTTGATTCAGTTGGAAGAGTGCAAAAGAGCAATTAATGTGGCTAAGGCACTTCTTTGCAATCCCAAATGTGTCTTACATGCACACAGCACAAACTTTGAAATACGGAAGTGGAGAAGGAAATTTATTCACAGATCACAACTGTTTTCAACAAGCCCAGTCAAAAGGGCCAAATGTTTGAACTATCTGACTTATGACCAAAAAGTTTTGTAATCTTTCGGGGAGGGATATTTAGGGCTTTCTGTGAGTAATAAATAATTTAGAAATCATTCATTAAAGCTGTCTAAATTATAGACACTGCAGGCAAATTCTCTTTTAAGAGGAGGAGTATAGCCTAGAAATTAGACTCTGGTCTCTTACTTTCTTCTGTAGTTTTTTTTTTTTTAAATTCTCTCTAACCATGAGTAAAATACCAGTGTGGTAAGGGCTTGGTTTATATCCCAGCGACACTCAGGACTAACTCAGAGATGAAAATGAAGTTGGTGGTATTAAGGAAGCATAAGGAACAGGAAAGTCAGAAGACTTTCATTTTTATTCCTTGTTCCACCAATGTTTCATCCCTTCGTGTATGTTTCCCATTCTCCGTTTTTAAAGGATCACATAGCCCTTCAATCTAAGGGCAGCTGTGAAAATTTATGGGATGAAAGTTTAATGGACTGAAATCCCCACAACTCCTTTGCATGAGGCAAAGATATAGACCTAGTTTTAATGAGAAAGTGTTGATTTATCTATCAGTCAAAACCTGACCAAACCTAATGGAATTAACCTTTGTTTAATTCAAAAGTTGTAGGTAGGGGAAAAGGCTGTCAATACTTTTAGGAGACACTTAGAAGAGGACTAAATAAATGTGTATGCTTGCTTCATGAGAGAAGAAATAAGACCTTGGTTCTGGGAAGGTCCAAGAACCTGCAAAAGGTTTGTGTACATTTCAACTTGAAAATTCAGGGTCAAAGTTTATAGCTGAAGTCTCATCCAGGCCCACTGAGGTCATCCAGAACAGGGGTTCTTAAGCATTTTTGTGTCATCGACCCTTTTGGTGCTTTAGTGAAGTTTATGACCCTGTTCTCAGAATATTGGTTTAAAAATCCATAAAATAAAATACATAGGTTACAAAGAGACTAGTTTTGATGAAATATAGTTATCATTTTTTTTTACAGTTCACTGACCTCAAGTTAATAACCTTTTATCTAGCCTCTTTCCCATTTTATAAATAAGGAAACTAAGACCTAGTTTTGCTCAAGGTCACACAGGTAAATGATAGAAATAGAATTCAAATCTAAGTCCCTATATATATTTAAAATCCTGAGTTTTCCAGGCAAACATGGTAGTACATGCTTGCAATCCTAGTTACTGTTGAGGGGAAGGCTGGTGTCTTGAATTGCAGACTCCTGATACACTGTGGGCTAAGCCGATTGGGTATTTGCACTACGTTTGGCATTAACATGAGGAGCCTTTCCTTCTCCTTTACCCTTAGCAACTGCTTAAAAAGGGGGAGATTTGGCCTAAGTCCAAAACAGAGCAGGTCAAGGCTTCCATGCCCATCAGAGTACGACTGGCCTGTGAGTAGCCCTGTATTTCTAGCCTAGGCAAGACAGGAGACTCAATCACGATGATGAAGCCAAACCAAATCCATACCACACTGTTTGCCTTTTTCATTATTATTTTTTCTGACAAGGAAAATCAATTTGAAAAGCAGAATTTTAAATACAGGAAACAAAAGTATTGCATGTTCTAATTTGCTACACTCATGCATTTGATAACAACACAGAAAGAGAAAGAAAATAGATGTGTCTAATATATCATGGAAGTCCTTTTCTGTTCCCTCCCTCATTGGTAAAAGTCCATTTGATTCCATTTCGGGAGTTTAAGTGCTATATGATCCCAAAGCCTACCTTTAGGTTACAGCATTCTTTTTCCAAATGATGTCACTCAGTATTCAATCATGCAGATCCAGGGAAGAGAAAATTCTGCCTGCTTTTAATACCAGATCAAGGTTCTCTCATCCTCATTTTAAAAAAGCTGCTCAGAGACAATCAAATCAGTACATGCCCTGATGCCATCTCAAGCTAAATAATGAACATTTTTTTAAGATGCCCTTTTTTATGGTTTCCCAAATGACAAGGTATTTTAAGTAAAACATGATAAAAAGGATAGGGTCATAAAGTTATATATATGGAAATAAAGGTATTTTATGACAGGAAAAGTGTCAAAGCAGAGCTTTATCAATGAGTGGAATTTCCTGTAAGTAAAAAAAGATAAATGAATTAGTAACTCAGAGTAATTTTTAAAAAAATACATATTCAGATAAGAGCTCTGATAAATTTGATCCCTTTTAGCCAATGAAGTATGATCTGTAATTAGGTTTCTACTCAGACACTAAGAAGCATGAAGTACATTTCTGAATCTAGTTGACCTTTTCAGCTAGAGAAGCCAAATGATTTCCATTCCATGCTCTTTAATTCTGGAGGAATTTGTAATTTGTTGCCACAGATCAAAAAAAAAAAAAAAAGAAAAAGGAGAAAAAAAAAGTTACCCCAAATAGAAAAAAAAGTTACAACAGTCCCTTTCCATATTAATAAAATAATAGCATTTTCGAGCCATAAGGTACCTACGGGATCATGTCATCCAGTCCCCTCATTTTAAAGATGAAAAGTCTGAAGTCCGGAGAGATTAAGGAATTGGCCTGGGGTCATGTGGAGCTACTGGCATAATTTAGACTAGAACCCGGATCTCCTGACTCTCAGTCCAGAGTCTTTCTACCACACCCCCTTTCCTTAGCTGCTTTCTCCTTGGCCTGTTGGGCTTTTATTTCCAGCTGTTTCCATTTTTGCTGCAGGGAGCGTCCCTCCTTTGAATCCAACACTAGGCCTGCATTTGGGAACCTTTCACAGCGACATCTACCCTCTTGCCTTTCTTAATTTCTTTTGGAAATTCTCTATTCTCTCACCTTATTAATGTTAAAACAAAACGGGTTCTTTCATTGCCACAGGCAGCAAGAAAGTGAACTTCTAGATGGAAGAAAGTGTCTTCCCTAGTGAGAGCAACTAAATTAGTTCTGAGGGGCTTTCACTCACTGTAACTGTAATGAGAGACATCAACTCCTCTTCATTAATAAGATGCCAATCATGAAGGGAGAAGCCACAAGGACCTTTCTTTTGTGGGGGGGTGTGGGGTGTTATAGAAGGGGATAGGTTACTGGTGCCGTGGTGAGAGGGCATTAAAACAAAATAAAAGTCTTCTAGGAAGTGGAAGAACATGGGTGGATAGTCTAGAATTGAAAGGGAAGACAGACCCAGTGGGCAGGTGGGAGGGCTCTCAGCTAGGTAAGTCAGGGTGCTGCATGGGGATAAACATTGAAAAAACAAAAACCCACAACAGAGGAGGATTTGGGAACTGAGTTCTCTCAGATCACATGCCCATCCAACTCTTCACACAGATGGTGGCTCCCATGGAAGGCATCAGCAGCCCAATGGGACCCTCCAACTCTCTGGGCATTGGTAAGTGTTTAATATGGCTTCCTGAACTTTAAAAAATAAACTTTTTTCCCCACAAACAGGTCAAAAAAAAGAAAAAAACAGGATAGGCTTTGAGGCTTAGGGAGCCTGGTCCTTGCATGAAGGAAATTTTATTGTTAGGGAACATTTTTCAAACCTTTCAAGGGAAATCAAATCAGACTTAACCCTCAGTACTTAAAACAACTGAGTTGGTTATTTTGGGTTTTGGGGGATGGTTGTGGGGAGGTGAGGTGAGGTGGGCTCTTGGTGGGGAGGAATAACCTGTCATTTGACCTGGTCTTCTTGAACATTATTCAGCTAGGCAGCAGGTCCTGGCCTTTGCAGGATTGTGTGACTCTTTCATCTCAGTCGCTATCTTTCCTCATCATCTGCCCAAGACAGCGTTAACAGCCGCTGTAGAGGAAAACTGGAAAACATTTGTAGTGTTTTTCTGATTTCAATTCACAAAGACCTGGAGCCTGTGTCTGAGTCTAATACTGGCAGAATTATGTGCATTTTGGAAATGACAACCCCTATTTGGGATTCAGTATATTTTTTTCCCCAGCTGTTTCTTCCTTCACCCTCCTCCCCTCTCTTTTTAAGTGCATATATTCCTGGGTTAGCGTTAAAAGGCTTTTCAGCCCTGGAAACAGCTTAATAAAATGTCTGAGCTTACAATTAGGCATGCCTGTGTCCTTCAAGAATCAGGTAGCAGAAGTTCTAATTGGCAAAACAGCATCTTGAATGTCATTTTCTAAACTCATTAGACCATATCTAACAGAGAAAGAGAAGAAGCCGCAACAGCCGTTTACAATGCACCCATATTGTCCCTCTTGGAGATGTCATCTTGGGTTAGCAGGCAGCAAGCGGGTCCTGAAATTGCAGCGGCCACAGAATAAAGAACAGATGAAAAACAAGACAGCATTCGGGAAAATGGCATTCAGGAAGAGTATCTGATTTGTGCTGCCTCTTCATACACAAGCAATACCTTTCAGCATCATAACTATGTATACAAATGAGTACTAGACGTAGAAGCTCGGAGGAGCATTGATGGTGGGGGAGGAAAATGTTCCTTTTTCATCTCTCTTCATGTCTGTTTTATGCAAATTTCTTTTAAAAATCGTTACTGTGAGTCAGGTACCGAGTTATAAAGGAAGTTGTATATCATACCGTTTAATTATCGTCTTTGATAACCTTGGTAGGCAGATGTTTCAAGACCATGCAAACTATGGATGGCACATCTGTCTCGAATCATCCAAATCACATACCATGGTCTCTGTGTCTGATGGCCTTTAGGTTTTCAACTGGCAAAATTTAAATTAGGAAATCTAGAACTTCTGAATAAACCGAGGCCAGATTTCTCTGTTGCTGCCTCCCGGCGATGTTGATATAACGCCTGGAGTCACCAAGCTGAACAGTGCGCTAACTTTGGAAAATCTGATGAGAGCCACCTTCGAATTCCATCCTTTTGGCTTTTGGACGGGGGCATGAGGAATCACTGGAGAAAATAAGCATGCATAAAGCCAAGTACACTTTAGTTTGGAAGTTTTGTTGCTGCTATAAACTTGGTTTTCTATTTTTCAAACACTTGGTTGAAAAAAATTTGAAAAGCTTAATCTATAACTTTTTCCTCTCAAGTTGGAAACACCTGTGTTTTTAAGAGGAAAATTCTTGCAGGTGTTTCTGATTCATCTCTGTTTTTCAAAACTGCCCAAGAATTGTTTGCTATCTAAAGAGTGAATTTTTCCCTATGTTAGGACCACCCAGAGAAGTTTCTCAACAGCCAGTGATTTCTGTTTAGCGATGTATGATGAAGAAGGTAAGGGGAATATAAGTTTCTTGAGGGCAGGGACCCACCATATCACTTTTGTGTTTGTAATCCCATAGTCTCAACTGGCAATTAGGAGGTGATTAGAAAGTATTTGCTGATTGATGAATTGATTTGTTGGCTGGTTTGACTTTCTGGGTTTAGAAGTATTTGAAACTGGACAAAATGCATTTTTCCAACCTTATTTCAATAAAATGAGTATTTTGTTTTCAAATTTCATCTTCTACTGGTATATAAATGTACCAGATCATATGTAGGCCAAACCTTGTTCTCCTTTTTTTTTCTCCTTTTTAAAATAAAATCCTCTTGTAATTGTGAGCTCCTTCCAAGCTCAGTTCAGGTGCCATTTCCTAAATGACACTTTCACGATCTCCACTTGTTAGTGTTCTCTGACCTTCCTGAAATTACTTGTATTTACTTGTATATATTTTTTGTCCCTTCAGTAGAACATTTTTTCTTGGTGTCCTCAAGGCATAGTCCAATATCTGTCACCTAACTGACCCTTAATAAAGGCTTCTTATGTTGAATTATTCAAATATAGTTGAATTGTTAAACTGCACTATAGTGCAATGAGAGAAACACTAGATGCAAAATTAGAAGAAACTTAGGTGTGATTAGTGCCTTGGACACTTGGTTGTCATAATTAAGTCATCATCATATCAGAGGTTGTTTCTTCATTTGAAAAAAAAAGTCAGTAATAAGACTTGTCTTAGCTACCTCATGGGACTGTGGTGAAAATCCAATGAGATAATGTTTACAAAGGGCTTTAAAGCACCATATAAGTATCAATTATTGCCAATATTTGTGTCTGTGTGTTCACAGACATTATATATATATATATATATATATATATATATATAAGAAAAATTCTATTCAGAGACATCATGTGGGAAAAAACAGTAGCCTTTCAACTCAGCTAATACATGTGTACAGTATCAAAGCCATTTCCTAAGGTCAGTCTATTGACCTTTATTTTTTTGGAGGCTGGAAGCACAATGATGCCTTAGGGATTAATTTTAAAATATAGAAAAGGCTGAAAACCCAAAATACTCTCCATCAGAATGATCTATGAATGGACTCTTTGACATGATTACAGTAGAACAATTAGTACCTTCTCAATCATTCAATCAATCAGCAAATATTTACTAAGCGCATGTTATGTGCTGGCCATTGCACTGGGATGCTCTGTCTAGATAGAAAGATTAGAGTGGAAAAAGTGCCTGCCTTCAAGGAGCATACCTTCTATGAGGAGGGACAATCTATACCAATTACAAGTATATACAAAATAGATACAAGATTTTTTGAGGTCACTAGCAGCTGGAAGAATCAGGAAAGACCTCATTTAGAAAGTGGTGCTCAAGCTGAATCTGAAAGGAAATAATGGATTTCTAAGGTAAGCCGACAGTACATTCCAAAGAGTGGGTGGAGTTGGAGGGGAACCACTTATGCAGTCATGGGGACCCAAACTTCAGTGGCCTGTGAGCAGAACAAAAGTTAAGTATATATTCTTTTGTTTTAGGTTTTAAAATTTGGTTATCTATGGATAATATCTGTAAATCAGAAATTGGAAAACTATAGCATGCTAAAATAGATCAGTTTTCTTGAGCATTCTGACTGGTTATCACCAACACACTAACATCTCTGCTGCCCATAAAGGGTTGATCCAAACTTCAGTCTATTTGTGACAATGCAGCTTGGATGTGTTCCCTCCCTGGCTTTGGTACTTTAAAGTTGAAAGCTAAATGAATTGGGGCATCTACATCACCTTCATACCACCTCTGCCCACCTGAATTGACTTTAAATCTCTCTGAATGGAAGAAGCATTCTGTTCTTCCAGTTGAAGTTTCACTACTTTTAAGGAAAAGACTCAGAGAATATATTCTTATGAATCAGTTTGAAATAAAATTTTAACAAACATACAAGTTAAATTTCCCTTGAAATACACAGGAGCTTCAAATTTGAAAGCAAAAAACTGAGTCTGAGATTGTGCATACAAGGCATTTTTGAAAGCGGGAGTATTGAGATCGTTGGCCAAATCCAAAATACTCCCAGAGTCTGAGTTCTGTGTTATCGGCCCAAAAAAACAAAACCAAACAATATCAGCAGTTCTATTGTGCCCTCTTATATCTCATCATAAACAAAAGATAATGTGTATGTATGCGTGTGTGTGTGCATCCCTGTTATTCTTGCTTCTGCAGCACTGAGTGTTTTCCTTTCTAGCCTTTTTTAATTTTCTTAACTGACAAGTTGGTGTCATGGATTTTTAAAGGAATGGGCCTGTACAGCAGGCAGCATTTTTCATTCAATTCATTAAATATTTATTAATACACCTACTATGTATAAGATACTGTGTGAGGTTTTTTAGGGGGGGGACAGAAAGACAAAGGCAAAATTGTTCCTGGCCTCAAGAAGTTTACAGAGTACTTAGGGAACATAGCATTCACATGAATATGTATGTGTATGTACACGTATATCTATATTTTGATAGCAACGTATTTCAACTATTATAATATCTTTATATGTGTGTGTCATCTATAAAATATAAAACGGTAATTTCAGGAAGGGAAACATGCCAATACTTAGGGTGGGGTGGGGGGGATCAGAAAAGGCCTCTAGTAGGGAGTGGCATCTGAAACTGCACTTTGAAAGACGAGAATTGTACAAATTGGACATGGAGAGGGTCTTCATTCATGGGGTGGTACTGATGCCAAGACACAAAGGTGAGAGATGGAATGTTGGGTATTCACCAGCCATTTTGACATTTTATACATGTGACAATTTATACATTCAGGGAACCAGTGGACATTCGTGACGCTGAGGTATACCCTGAAGTAGTTAATGAGGAAGGCGAGACGATGTCAGATTACATTATGAAAGGATTACTCTACATTTTTGGTCAAATCTGAGAAGGCCAGTCTTTCAGGTCTGGAACTGCGGTTGCATGCAAAATGTGATCCTAAAAGCAAAATGCCAATATTTAATCCTTTAAACTACTCAGCTTCCTTATTATACTCTTGTGGGAATTGTGGTTGCTACTGACTCAAAGGTCTTTTTTTCTTTCTTTCCTAGTGATATATTAATTGCTACAGTGGTGGCATTGGTATTCACCTCAGGCTGGGTTTGAGTCAAGGGTCTTGTAGTGGGGAACACTAATTAATCTGAGGATAAAATGCTGCAACATAAACTTTTTGAGAGTGCAATGTGAAATGCTGCATGTATTTATTTGTAATTCCATGTTTGCCCTCAAACAAAATCTGGGCAAGCCACTAGCAGGTGGGAGCTCCCCGACTGAGAAGCCTCCTGCTCTCCCTTGCCTCTCTCTGTAAATATACATCTTAGCAGAATACATTAAACATTACCTAAGGCCACCAGACTGACTTTTTATATCGATTAGACTTTCCTGGAAGTTCAAAAGTTATTTGATCGGCATGTAGTCAATGGACCTAATTTGAGTATTGTGACTGTTGAATGGAGGTGTAGACTTTAGGTTGTAGCCTTGCAGAGTTGGGGAACCATATGTGAACTCGAGGCAGCAGATTCCCTACCTCTGGCTTGACTCTGCCATAACTAGCTCTATGGCCATGAGTGTACAACTAGATAGTGCAGTGGACAGAGCTTGAAATCAGAAAGATTCATTTTCATGAGTTCAAATGTGACCTCCAGTGCTTACTATCTATGAGACCCTGAGCAAGTTACTTTACCCTGTTTTCCTCAGTTTCCTCATCTGTCAAATGAGCTGGAGAAGGAGATGGCCAACCACTCCAGGATCTCTGCCAAGAAAACCTCATAAAGAGTGAGACAAGAATAATACTCGAAAAAATGACCTTGAGCAAGTCATTTAATTTTTCTGGCCACCAGTGCCCCCATCTATAAAATGCAAGAGTGAACTAGATGCTAACTAAGATGTCTATGAAATAATAGAATGAAACATGTTTTGAAAACCATTAAATTCCATGCAGACACATATGATTGGATAGCCCTCTACGTCCAAACTCCCAATACATTATTGGGAAATGCTCATATGCATTTCTCATAGTCCTATAACTTCAGTCTAAGTCCTGATGCTGCTATATATTAATTTTGTAGCCATGGGCAAATCACTTAACCATTGTGACACTTGATGATGGAATCCTAGTGCATTGAAAAGTCAAAGGTAGAGGGCTAGAAGTTCCATCTTGCCTCTGACATGTCCTACCGTTCTGATTTTAGGCAAATCACTTACTCTCTCTACAACTCTGTTTCCTCATCTGTAAAATGAGGGGCTTGATTAAACAGTAACCTACATAGTTCTTTCAAATTCTATTTCTTTTCTCCTATGGTTTCCTCTGCCATAAGAAGAGGTTTATAACTCGTTGAGTTGTTGTGAGGATCAAGTGAGGGGTCTTTAAAGTGTTTTGTAGGTGGCAAGTTTTACATAAACTTAAGATAAAAAAATAAAAAACTTGCCTCTGTTTTTAAAATTCATTAAACTTGTATTAAGTGCCTACTCTGTGTAAAGCATTGGGCATATAGAGATGATAAAACAATCTTTGTGCACAAAAAGTTTCCAGGCTAATAGGGGTACACGTCAAGCTAATATAGGTATAAATAAAGAGGATAGGACCAAGGGAGAGATCTAAAGTGCCCTCGGATGGTGATGTTAAGCTCAAGTAGAAACAGGGGCTACTAAATCATATATAAGGATCCCTACAGACCACATACCAACTTAGAAAACCAAACATGTTTTTGTGTTTATTTTTTTATAAAAATATATCAACATATTCCATTAAATAGGAACTACATTTTAACCTAGTTCAAACCACACTCAGGAGCATTGTGGGCCATATATTTGACATCTCTGCTCGAGGACAATGGAACTACCAGAGAGAATTGTCTCAGCTGGGGGAATCCAGGAATGCCCCCCAACACTGACTGAAACTGGATAGTTTGGTTGAAAGACAGAGTGCATGGAGAATACTCTGAAATAAGAGCAGAAAGGCAGGTTGGAGCCTAATTGTAAAGGCCTGAAGATGCTGCATAAGCAGTTTGTATTTTATCTTATGGGCAATAAGGAGCCACTGAACACTTTGAGCAGGGAAATGACATGGTCAAGCCTGTGCATTAGGAGACTATTGTAATAATCCAGGTGAAAGAATATAAGCCTGCATAAGCCTCCACTAGAGTGAGAACAGCATGAATGTAATGAAGAAGGGAACCTTCCAATAGACACTGGGGTTCTAGCAGAAATGGAGTTAGTCATTTGGTTGTCTAATCAATTGGATTGTGAACTCCTTGAGAACAGGGATCTCTTTACCTCTTTTTGCATCCCCAGAGCTCAGCACAATGTCTGGCACATAGTAAGGGCTTAATAGATGATCATTGACTGAGTGAGTCTATTTAACTGAATTGATTGGATTTGGCCTCCTAATTAAGGAAGTAAGGGTAGGGGGGAGTGGAGCACTGCATTACGAAAAAGGAAGCCAGATTCATTAGTAAACGTTTCTTTTAAATGTACTGTTATAAAAAAACATCCAGAGGTTCAAGTGAGCCCACTTGGTCTTCCCAGGCTGGAAGGTGCCCTCCTAGAGATTCAGTGAACCTCAAGCATGCTTCTCTCTCTGCTGAGGAAGGTATTTGGGAAGTTCCCACTGCCCAATTGTCTTTTGAAACAGTGAAGTTGGGAGTATTGGAACAGATAGTAGTAAATGAACAGGATGTTCTAGAATGGACAGACTAGATGTCAATAAATCACTGGAACACATGGCTTCTGCCCAAGTCTTGAAGGAACTCAAGGGTGAAATTGTGGGACTGCTGGCCAAAATGTGTAATTTCTTACAAAAGACTACTGTGCTAGGGAACTGGAGGACTGCCACTCTGACTCCCGTCCATAAGAAGGGAAGTACAGACTGGTGTGTCTCCCATCCATACCCACTGAGTTGGTAGAAACTAACAAAACGATTGTCTTCCTGAATTGTTAGGCACATAGGATCATTGATTTAGACTTGAAAGGGACCTTGTTGTTCAGTTGTTTTTCAGTCTTGTCCGACACTTTGTGACCCCATTTGAGGTTTTCTTGGCAAAGATACTGGAGTGGTTTGCCATTTCCTTCTCCAGCTCATTTGACAGATGAGGAAACTGAGAGAAATAGGATTAAGTGATTTGCCCAGGGTCACACAGCTAATAAGTACCTGAGACTGGATTTGAACTCAGGTCTTCCTGACTCCAGGCCTGGCATTCTCTTCACTGTGCCACCTAGCTGCTGCACTATGCCACCTGTTGTAATTGTTGTTCGTACTCCTTTTTTTGAAGAAGACCACTGGCATCATGATGTTGGGGTCATGACACAGTGTGTTTGGCTGTCGCTGATCGGTCCAATACTGTGCCACCTAGCTATCCTAGAAGGGACCTTGGAAGTGTTCTGGTCCAGTCCCCTCAATTTACAGATGAGGAAGCCAAAGAGGTAAATGGTTTAACCAAGGTAGCAGGGGTGACAAAGATAAAATTCAAACTGAACTCCTCTCCCACCAAATCCACTGAACCACAAAACATAATCCAAGGCAAAATGATTTATATAAAGAATGATTATTCAGTATTTATTGAGCAAAGCATTCTACTATCAACTCCATGCATGTGAATAGTTTGGGGAGGCTTGGGCAGGAGAGTAACAAAGAGGAATGGTCTCTGTCCAAACCAATTTGTAAAGACAAGACAGGTATCAAGAAAATATTGGTACGAAAGAAAAGGTAAGCTTCTGTGGCAGCAAGGAACATGGAGAGTCACTGAAAGTGTTGTAGCTTCCCAAAAAAGTGATTCCTTCTCATCTCCTTATATTGAGTTCTAGGCCCAGTTCATGGGTAGCACCAGGATGAGATGGGTGTGGTGATGGAGTAATTGTGAATGGGCTGCTCATCTAACTTTATATCGTAATCTGCCAGTGGTGCTATGTGGCCAAGAGGCATGGAATCCCATGTTCTCAGAAAATATGTGGTTTCAGGTGACTCAAACGACAATGGAGCTATGTGGTGGATCTAAGTAGGCTGATGCATTTTATAAACAATGACATAATCAAGAAGGAACAAATAAGTCTTCTCCAAAGACTGGTTGGAAAACTCCTTTTGTAAGTTGTAAGTGTTTGTAAATATAATGTAAGTTATGTAGTGAAAGATAATACTAGAGAAACAGTCACCTGTCTTCTTTATATTATAAGAACCCATTCATTGGGTAGGTCTGCAGTAGAAGATTTATGGATGTAGGTGGACAAAACTCGCAAGGGATGAGAGAGTTTAAGCAAATTGATATCCTTACCCTTTGAGGGAGTGCCCATACTAGTGAGATCATAGATTCATTGACATATACAAGTATTTAAAACATGTTCAAGTAATACAATATTAATCAGTAAGATAAGCGTCATGTAAGTGGCATACTCCATAAGTTAGAAGAGGGAAATATTACTTCCAGTAGTAGTAAGGAAGATAAGTTCCTTAGGGAAAGGGGGATTTAGATTGAACCTTGAAGGGGAATAGGTTTTTGAAAGAAGGAATGGGGAAGAGAAAGCAGGAAGAGGTCAAAAGGATGAAACAGTATAAGCTGTTTCCAGGTAGGAAAAACATGAAACATGAGCCATGTTTGGAGAATGGCTAGTAGACCAGTGCAGCTGGACTAGAGTGCTTGTTAATTAAGCATGTGAACAAGGACAAATATGTTAACACCATTTATGGATGCCAAAATTTACTCACTACATGGGATCCTCCTGTCTGGCATTTCAAAGACTTCATAATCTGGCTCAAAATCTATTTTCCAGGTCAGTTTAATATTACTTTCTTTCACAAACTGCATTCCAGCCACTAGCCATAGCTACTTGCCACTCCTCTAATGCAACATTCAATCTCCTGCCTCCAATGCATAGCATTCCAGTCCTTTCCCACCTCCATTTTTTTGTACAGGCTGACCTTCATGCTTCCAATGTGCTCTCCCACCCAAGCTTCCTTCATGACTTAGCTTAAGATGGGGGTAGAGGAAATGGCAACCAGAGAGATATTTTAGAAAATGACAGTATTGTTTTTAAAAAAACCCACAGCAACAGAACAATACAAAAAGAGATAATTTTAGGATAAATATAAGAAAATGTTACTTTATGCAATGGGAACTTACTTCCTCCAGAGTTGGAATGGTCAGAATCTATAAATAGGTTCAGGAGAATTAGATAAATAAATGGTGACAGATCCATCAGATTGTTAAGGAAAGCTAGAGATGTTATGAGGAAAATCATGGTCTTTCACAAAATGTCAAGGATAGACTTCTGAGGTAGATGGACTGTCTGATGCAATATGTATGGCCTTTCTCAGAACAGTGTAAGCCTCTTGAGAGCAGATGCTATTTTTTTTCCTTTTATGTCCAAGTGCCTAGGCAGTACTTTGCAGAGAGTAGGTCTTAATAAATGTTGTTGTTGGGTTTTTTTTTTTTAATTGCATTTCTTTTAGGTATATTGACACAGCAAGGCTAGCTGAGAGATCCTGGACAGTGTGCTGTCCATGGAGTTAGGAAGAGCTACCTTCGAATCTTGCATCAGATACCTCACTGTGGGATCATGGCTAACACATTTCAGCTCTCTCAGCCTCAGTTTCCTCATCTGTAAAATGGGAATCACAATAACACCTATTTCACAGGATTGTTATGAAGCCCAAATAAATTAATGCATACAGAGTATTTTAGGATCCTTTAAGTACTTTATAAAGGTCAATCATTGTTATTCTTGAGTGTCTTTGACATGCTTTTGCCTAGTGTGACATCTTGCCAAGCTTTTTTAAAAATAAATTTTATTAATAGCTTCCATTTTTATATCATCTACATTTCCCACTATCCTCTCCCACTCAGAAAACCAAACCTTATAACCAAAAAAAAAATAATAATTAAAAAATTAAAAATGAAAGAAAACAGTTCACTAGAATTGATCAATGCAGCAAAACCAACACTGGCAGTGTTCCATATCTATATAGTCACTTACCTCTGCAAGGAATGAAAGGAGGGATGTGCCTGCTTATTCCTTTCCTTTAGGACCAAGCTCGGTCATTATAATTTCATCACCTTCTGCTTTCCTTATGTTGGTTTGAACTTCTGCTGATTCTCTTTTCTTTACGAAATGGAGTTATTCATAATCATCCATCAACCTTCTTCATAAGCTTTGACAAATGACTTGATATTCTAACCTGGTGTTGCCTTTGACTGTCATCTCTCTCCATTTGGCAGGAAAGTCAGATGTTTGTCACCTAACTTAATCTCTGGCTCTTGTACTCTCCTTGTTGTATCAATTAATTTACATTGGTTAAAATTCTGGACAAAATTATTCATCGATATCATTTCCCATTTTAAATGTCCAGTTGCTTACTTCAATAATTCAGGTTATATTGTTTGCATTGTATGCCCTGTCTTTTTTTTCTCATTCTTCTTGATTTTTTGTTAATTCTGATATTTGGTGAATTTAGTAGTCTGATTGTACACAGACAGATGTTTCAGGGATACCTGCCGCATCAATACATCGAAGTCTTTTATTTTGTCAGAAAATAATGCTGTATTCTTTATGTCTGGTACTTCCTTATCTTTTTGTAAAAGGAATGTATTAACAATGTAGAACTGAGGCTTCTATGAAATCTCTCATTACTCTAGCGAATTCCTTCTTCCTGAATTATGCTTTCCCAGGTATTTTCACCTTCTCCCACCTGTGCATTGAAATCATCAAGTATAAAAATATAATTCAATTTGGAGGGTCTTTTCAGATTCATTATAGAAGTTTTCCAACATTTTATCCTTAGTGGCCTTTGTTGGTATATCAGCTACCACTATTTTCATGGTGCTCTGTTCTCAAATACTTATCACTACTGTAATTTATGATGACCAAATAGGCTTAGGGACTAGACCTCTGATTTTGTTGACTTAGGGTTAGATGAGAAAGCTCCTACTAGCAATAGGATAGCATTGGCTTTAACTTACTAGCCTAAGACAGTTATCTAGAGCACTTTGAGGATGACCAAATATTCCATGAAAAAAATGTTTCTTGAAGTTTTGGAGTATACAATAAAACCCATTCAACAAATGCCTTTCTTTGACTGTCCAAGGAAAACTATTGAGTTTTCCTTCTTTTTGGCTTCAACCTTCTTTTTTCTTCTCAAGAAAGAACATCAAGATTGATACGATCCCAATCCTACAATAATATATATATATATATATATATTGTTATATATAATATATAATATGTATATATATTATTGTAGGATTGGGATCGTATCAATCTTGATGTTTGTGTGTATATACACACACACACACACACACACACACACATATATATATAAATACTTGTTTGTCATTGGACAAGGACCTTACCTGATAGTGCCAGTAGTCAAATTAAAGTTCAACAACCTAAAAACCATATGATACTTGACCCGCTTTGTTGCTGCTCTCCTGAAGAAACAGAAACAATATTAAGAACTATTTTTTTTTAATTTTATGGGTTTCCATAGCAAAAAAAAAAAAACCTCACCGAATAGTCAGTCTTTCTGCTATTAGCTAACTTGGTCTTCAGAAAAGAGGCTTAGACTATTGCAAGAGTCATATGTGAAGCTTTCTCAGAATGGGAGAATGTGCCAGAGCTTACAATTCACTGGCAAGAGCGTGAGAACTCAGGGTAACGTCTACACCACAGTTAGGCATTGGAGTAGATTTTTTGGAAGTCATACCAAGGGCATCCAAGGATGAAAATGAAAGGTGTCCTACAAACTGAAGAAAAATAGGAAAGCTTTGAAAAATCATAACAATTTTTTTGAAGGCTATATCACTTAGATCCTTACATCACAGTCTCAGATATGATTCAAGAGGAAGTAGAAATAGCACTAAAGAAAAAAGATGGGAAAAGCAAAAGGACTGGACCAAATGTATACAGGGAAGAGTCATGCTAAAGGAAAGATAATTAGGAGGGCATTGAGGTAGTAAAGTACAAGGCATCTGGAGGAGGAAAAGATACCAAAGGCATGGAAACAGTTTGGATCTTATTAATATCAAAAAACACAACTGAGACCATCAATATCTATCCATGTGCATACCTACTCTCCCATTTCTTCAAAATCTTTGAGAGTCTTCTATACAAAAAAAAAAGAGGGCATCTTTACCAATAGTATTAGTAGGGAGCAAAGAGGCTTTAATAAATGATATTCAACAATGGGCAACATCTTTATCATTTCACAATAAATTGAAAGTTGAAGAGAGAATAAGACCCTATATTACTTATTGTTAATTAGAGGTGGGGAAGTATTTGATTCAGTAGAACAAAATGGTACCTTGAAGTCTCTTTTACCATAAAGTGTTTCCCATCTATACATTAGAACCATTCAAGACTTCTTGGAACATGTAACAATAGAAATAATCCTGTTCAACAGACTTCTCACTACAAATGTGAGACAGGTAGGGACATGTAGCCTCACCAAACCACTGTGATAAAGGAGACTCAGGACAGAGTCCAAGTTGAAGTGAGTCCATCATGAAGTGTTCATGATGAGGTACCCATTTCCAGGTGCTCTTGTGTGAGGATGATATTATGCCCATTGCTTCAAACCCCCAAAACATTCCAATATCTCTGGGAAGAGCTTTATAATCACTGAAAGGAGACCATCCAAATAGGAAAGTCCAAGTGGATGCAAAATTTTTCTTGCTCATCTTTCAATATTCCTTTTGATAGATACCCTATAGAGTTTGTTCATTTGGTATCTATTAGGTAGTGCAGCAGATACAGCACTGACCCTAAAGTCAGGAGGACCTGAGTTCAAATCCAGTCTCAGATACTTACTAGCTATGTGTCTCTGGGCAAGTCATTTAACCCTATTTGCTTCAGTTTCCTCATCTGTAAAATGAGTTAGAAGGAAATGGCAAACTGCTCCAGTACCTCTGTTGAGAAAACATCCAATGGGATTAGATGATTCAGACATGAATGTAAAACCACCGAATGTGTTTATAACAAACAGTCCAAAAGACAAGTTGGGTCCGCAGTTGCATAGGAGAAGGAGAGTAGACAGGAGTATCTTTGGTAAATTGCAAAATTGCAAAGCTCTTTGCTGACCCCAAGTTTTCTACAAAAGCAAAGGACCATCTTTTTAATATGAACATTCTATTGGTCTCACTGTATAACAATGAACAAGAACTCAAAAGGAGAAAAACACAAAAGGCAATGGACAGACATGTTGAAGGTGAGAGCCAGCAGAAACATTTAACTAATGGGGAACCCCAAAGAACAGAAGTAAAAGATAGTTATCAAGGAATTATAGAACAGGATGAGAAAATGGGCTGGTCACATGATGAAAATCAGGGATAACTGGTGTAAAGAACTTCCACAGGTACTTTCACAATATCAGAAATCAAGAAAAACCACCACTAATATGTTGTGTGTAAATTCTCATGATGAACTTAACTGATAGATTTGATAAGAGTCTTTCAGGATGAGCAGGTACGAATAGGCTGTGATCTGCATTGGTGGAAGGAATTCCCAAATCAATGCAATCCATTTTAGGGCTCTTTGTTACAAGATTTAGAGCTGACAGGTACCTAAGGGATCTCTGGTACACCACCTCCACTCCTATTTTTTTATGGATGCCAAAACTGAAAAGTGAAATGATTTGCTCAAATTCATACAGCTAACAAGTGCCAGAGTTGGAATTTGAGCTACTATCCTCAGACAACAAATCCAGGATTCTCTCTATTATACTATCACTCTTGCCTTTATGCAAGGGTCTCCACCTTTCCTGTCATCTCCAGTAAAGGAGCTTTGTAAGATGTACTGTAATTCATTTCAGTGTTTTTGAATGTCTCATCCTCCAACGCCCCAATGAGGTAAGCAGAATCATTGTTGTTTAGTTGTTTTCAGTTTTATCTGACTCTTTGAAACCCCCTTTGGTGTTTTCTTGGCAAAGATACTGGAGTGTTTTGCCATTTCCTTCTCCAGCTCATTTTACAGATGAGGAAACTGAGGCAAACAGGTTTAAGTGACTTGCCCAGGGTCATACAGCTAGTATCTAAGGTCAGATTTGACTGCTGATCTTCCTGACTCTAGGGCTGGTGCTTTATCCTCTGTGCTACCTAGCTCCCCCAGGATTCCTCATAGGAAACACAGAATGTATTCCCTAAGGTCAATATCAGTAGAATCAAAATCTCCTGGAGAACATTCTAATGCTTCCTGCATTATATTGTATTGACTTGACTTAACTTGACTCAGAATTGGAAGGAACCTTAGAGTTTCTCTAGTCCAGTGCCTTCACGTTACAGAAAAGCAAACCAAAGACCCAGAGAGTTAAAGTAACTTCTCCAAGGTCACCTAGTAAATTAGTAGTAGAGTCTAGATTAGAATCAAATATTCCTGACTGCTATTTCATTTCTCTTTCCACTATATCACAATGTCTTATTGAATAGAGACACCACAAAATGAGAAGCACACTGGATTGAACACCAGCTCTTTCTGTGGAATGTCAGCACCTTCAGGGTGCACAGAATACGTAAATTAAGTCCACGTTGAGTGGATTTGCTTTCAAAGGACCTGCGTTGTGCCCTGCCTCTGTCTTAACCTTATGGATTCTCACTTTTTTCATCTCTAAAATGGGAATAATCATTTTTTTGGACTAGCTCCCTCATAGGGTTAATTCTGTGCACATGAGAGATGCTTATGGATCTATGCAATGTGAATAGCTACCACTTTGTAAAAACAACCTAAGAATGAACAGAGTTAAATCTGAACTTTTTATCCTCATGCCACAGTATCATATCATCAAGTGGGATAGTCTCTGATTTGTGTGTTATATACAGAAGAGATGGTATCATGTCAACTGTCTAAAAGTTATATTGCTCTTTGCAAGCTTTGAGTAACAGTAAGCAAATTTTTTTTTAAAAGTCTGGTTTCACAAAAGCAAGCAGATGGCGACAGATAAACACAGTGAAGAAATTAGTAGGAATACATTTTACATTTTCCCTATAAGGCTGCTATTTGTACACTATCATGACATTTTGATTTGGCAAAAATTCGTATATACTACAAGTCACAGTTCTTATCCAGGAAAAGTCTTCTTGCTTAAGCCAGAATTAGGTGATAAAATGTGTTGGTTCTTTGGTTTACTGTTTTGGTGCATGAGGTTATGGGGAGAGGAAGCAAGAGTGGGCTTTCAATTTCTTTCAGGTCTGTTGGCTCATTTGAATGAGATATGAAACACCATAGAGAAATAGACTATTTTTTAGAAGTTTTCTTTTTAGTGAAAGGGAAAGAAATCCAAACTCTCCTCTTGTAAATCTGCTACACTCCAAAGAGAGAAGAAAGATCTTCGGTTTAAGTTTTCTCTGTCCTTATTCTCTGTATGCACTGACAAAATAAGTCAGTTAGATGATCAGTCCAACAACAGTACAGTGAAGCCCATGGAGGTAGCCAGCCAGCCAGCCAGTCAGGAGGAGGGTTTTGTTTTATTGTCTTTGTTGGCTTGCTTCAAGACTCTCCAGCCCCACTCAAGTGGTGTTTCGTTGAAGTTACTTGACCACATAAACAAGGCAATGTATCCTTGTTTCTTTGTGTCCCATGACTGCTGCCCCCCGTACACACACACACACACACACACACACACATATGCCCTAGGACACTTTGCTCAGAAGACAGAACTGCCTCAATTGCCCAGGTGGGAGCATTTTCGGTCATTTTTTTTTTCTTTTCTGAGAAACAGATCACTGCCACTGGGTAGTGATTTAGACACGCAATAAAGGTTTTGTGACCTAGTGTTGTCACCATGTTCCAAAAACACACACATAAAAAGCCAGGTTGAAGTAAACACGTCCACGAAGCATCTAGGGAAGAGGATGTTACTTTCACTTGAATAATAACGGAATGATGAAGATGATGGTGAGGATGAGCAAGCCAAGGGGAGCCTCTCCCAAGCTTGAAAGTGCAAAGATGACCAAAGGCTACAAGTTCAGAAAGCCCTGTTGAGTGCCAGCCTGCCCGCCCTGGCACATCCAGAGCACGTCTGTTTCCATTCTGATTCAGTTGACAGTGTCTAGTCACATCACTTAATTAATAGAGATTGTAACTGAAAACAAAGCATTAGCGATGCTCAGTCTCCCACCAGGCCCGGACGTGGACTGGAACACTATGAAGAGGAAGTCTTGAAATGACTGGAACTTGAGCTCTCTGGTTCTTATTCTTAGGAACTATCAGGACCCAGCCTAGCATACTATTTGGAGGGTAGTTTATGATTAGGCAGTGGGTCTCTGACCATGATGTGTCTCATTCTACAGAGTAGGAATGTGGTATCATGTAAAAAGGATAGGACCTCAGGATAGTCAGTTCCTGACTCTAGGACCTTGGACTGATTAATCTGACTCTTGCCTCATTTGTCCAGTACAGGTGGTAATACCTGAAGATCGAAGGATGTGACAGTTTATGAAAAATAAGGTGCCATGCAAATAAAGGACTGATATTATGAACCAATTCTTAGTGTAACCAGGCCTTTGAAGTATGCCTCCTAGGTCATCTAACATGGAGGCACCCCTAAGGGGGCTTGTCTGGGCATTTCTATATTTCCTAAAATGGATTACCCACCATCATGAGTGGGTAACCCTTTGATTGACTGAATAAGCAAAATAAATGCAGGCATCTTAAGAAATCTTAGTACGTTCAGACAAGCGTTCTTAGGGCTGCCTCCATGTTAAGTGAACTGAGCATGTTCCAAAGGCTTCATCCCACAAGAGGTAGATTAGAAGATAGGGGCAGGTACTGGACCTGTTATTTCATTAATACTGGGACCTCAGGCAAAGAAAATTCCTCTGTCAGTGCAGAACACGACTCTCTCTGCAACTTAGTCTTAATAAGTTGCCAAAAACAGAGAGGTTAAGTCTCTTGCCTACAGTCACACAGTCATTATGTCAGAGGTGGTAGGATTGAAGTGGTAGATATTAAAGTTGGTTCATATTTGCAGTGTGTGTGTTTGTGTGTGTGTGTGTGTGTGTGTGTGAGAGAGAGAGAGAGAAAGAGAGAGTTTGTGTATGTGTGTGAGTTTATATGTGTGTGTATGTGAGAGTTTGTATGTGTGTGCATGTATGTGAGAGAGTTTATATGTGTGTGTATGTGAGAGAGCTTATATGTGTGTGTATGTGAGAGAGCTTGTGTGTGTAAGAGCAAATTTGTGTGTGTGTGAGTGTGAAAGTTTGTGCATATATGTTAGAAAGTTTGTGTGTATGTCTGATAGAGAGAGAGAGAGAGAGAGATTTGTGTTACTGCTGCCTTACAGAAGCAACAAGACATAGTACAGAATGTTGGGCCTGAAGTAAGAAAGATCTGGGTTCATATCCCACCTCTGACACTTAATGCTTTGTATCTACAGAGAAGTCCCCAAGTCCTTAGAGAAGAAATGTTAAGATTTCTGTTGCCAAGTTTTGGACAGAGCTCCAAACCTCAGAGGCTATATAGTATGGTCTACCCCAAAGTTGAACAAAGATCCCCTCTACATTATCCTGGAAATATGGTCAGCCAGCCTTTGCTTGAGGACATTTAGTGGGTTGCCATCTCTTTCAGTGAAGGGAGCTACCCCATAAATGACATGACAGTTCTCTGGTATTATAATGCCTCAGAGTTTGTTTCAAGTCTTTCACATATATTATTTGATTTGATCTCAGAATATATCTGAGATGTAGAGACTGCCAACTAAAATAACCCTATAACATGGACAGGGAAAAGTAAATTTAATCCCATTTTACAGATGAAAATACCTTAACCATAGTCACCTACTGGCAGGTCCTGGGTTTGCACTGAAATAGAATTTTATAGGTCATTAAGTTTTATAGCTGGAATGAGCCTAGGAATCATCTAGTTCAGACTCCTTATTTTACAGATCAGGAAACTGAGAACCAGAGAGGTTAGATAACTTGCCCCAAGTCATAGAGTTTGTAAGTAGAAAAACCAAGATTAAAACCCAAATTTTCTAACTCTAAATTTTGTGCTTTTTCCACTTCACCAAGATTAATGACTTGCTCAAGGTCTGAGAGTAATAATTGACAAAGGCTTTCATACTTCTAGGCCTATGCTCTATCAAGCATATCACACTAGTGGACTTTTGTATGATTACACACTATAGTATCTGAAAGCCATTGAACCAGGGAAGGAAGGAAGGGAGGGAGGGAGGGAGGAAGAGAGGAAGGAAGGGAGGAAGGGAGGAAGGAAGGAAGGAAGGAAGGAAGGGAGGGAGGAAGAGAGAGAGGGAGGGAGGAAGAGAGGGAGGGAGGGAGGAAGAGAGGAAGGAGGGAGGGAGGGAAGGAAGGAAAAGAAAAGGAAAAGGATTACATTAGTATCACACCTTCTACAAAAGGAAAAACAGTAAGGCTTGACTCTAAATTTTTTGTTAGTCTTCCTGGGATAAAATACTCAAATTGCATTTTCCATTTAAATCAAACACGTGTCTCCCACCTCTTTTTTTTTTTCGAGGAAGAGGTCCCCAAATTTTGAGCTGTCTTACTTTCTCATGTGTTGGTGCTGCTTAGCTGGCTGGACATGGGAAAGAAAATGGACTGTGTCCTCATTGAAGGGTACAGTTTGTTTCCTCCTCGGATCTGCATGGATCTTTCAGATGGAAATGTGTTGGGGAAGCTGATTCATCTGCTGTTTCTCTCCGCAGCGCCGGGACAAGGGCTTTTCATTATTTGCTGTGTTCCTCTTTAGTTTACAAGGTCAGGGCTGATGTTTTGGTTGTTTTTCCCAGCAGTGCTCTACTGACCGACTTTGCTCTAATCCCTTGATGTCACTTAAATAAACTGTAGAAGGGGGAGGGCTGGGGAGGGAGGGAGGGAGGTTTGAGAGCTCCAATGATTTCCTGCTGCCGCTGTTCTCAGCTGCAAATTAATTTGATGGTGTTATGTAAGTGTAATCATCCTCTCTAATCACATCACAGGATTGGGAACTGCCAGAAATAACAGAAGGGAACATTCGAGATATCAAAGGGTAGCCACTGAAATAGATTGTTTATTTAGGTACCAAATTGAAACGCTATTATTGGGAGATGGAAAACAGTCCTCTCCACATCTCTTCCTTTCACACATCTTTGCATTTTATGTGGGTATTTGTCAGGAGCATCATCCATATGTAAAAGGAAGCACAAAGACTTGGGACAGAGTTGTGATTGTGCAGTCCCTGGAAGGAAATGAGGGGGAGTCAATGGATGGAAACACCAGTTCAGAGAATCTTAGATTTAGAGTTGGAAGGGACCTTAAAGACCATTGCATCCAACCTCATGCTTTTACAGATGAGACAAATGAGTCACATGACTTTAAGTGATTTCCCTGAGTTCACACACTCAGTAAGCATTTGAGTTCGAATTAGAACCCAGGCTTTCCTGATTCAGAGGCCATTGCCCTCTGTACTGTACCAAACCGATACTTCTTGATCCCTGAGATTTCCCTTGATTTTTTTTCTTCCCAGTTAGGAAAATTTCCCTTTTCATCTTGGGTATTCTTTACTTTGTTTTGCTACTTTATCTGTTTCCCACAGACCTACCCTAGCTATCAGTTTCTTTTTTGTCTTTCATGGGCAGTAGCCAAGAGGACTTTAGTATCATTACCTTTTTTCACTTGGTTCATTTCATTGGTCAATGTATATCTGAGAAACACAGAGCATCTTGATGACACAAGACATGTGTTTCAAAGTAGAAAGGACTTTGGAGGTCATTGAGTACAGTGGTCAAATTCAAAATAGAAAGTCAAATCTGAATGGAAACAGGGGTCATTAAACCATTCACAAGGATCACTGCAAGCTGCCTACTGACTTAGAAAATCACACATTAATATCATCGATGGGTTTTTTGCATTTTTGCTTGTTGAATATTTCCCAATTACATTTTAATCTGGTTCCGACCACACTGGGGAGTATTTGACATCTCTGACCTAGTATAGGCTCCTTTTATAGTTGAGGAAACTGAGGCAGAGGTCAAGTGACTAGCTTAATATGTTTGATATTGACAGGATTTCCAGATTCTTTTTATTCACTTGTCTCTCAATCGAAAGCCAAACCGTTTCTATCCCTATAACTTTCTTCCGGTACAAAGAGCCACAGCAGGAAGGATTAGGTAGATAGCTGGATAGGGCAATGGCTGAAGTGCTTGATTTAGAGTCAAAGTTTGTTACACTGGCAAGTCCCTGCAATCTTCTGGGCCTCAGTTTCCTCATCTGTCAAACTGGTCTAATAATGGCACCCAGCTCCCAGGATGAAATGGGATAAAAAGTGTAAAATGCTTTGCAAATTTTAAAGTATGATAGAAAAACTAACTATTAACATTACCAGAAGAAATAAATAAAATCTTTCTTTTTTTTTTCTTTTCAGTAGCAAAGTATCAGTTCCCAAATTTCCTTCCACATCTAGAAATAAGACAGGGGTTTTGAGGAAGCTGAACAATATAAAAGACTGGATGGGGGCAAAGGAGAGGAAGATTTTGCTGGAGGATCTGGAAAGGCAGGCATGTTCCCTGGCTCATCTGACTTTAGCCTTTCATGTGCTCAGCTCATCTTTGAAAACCACTGCTTCTGCACTATGTTAAATCCTATCATCCTTTTTCCCACTTTGATCACGGCAGGCTTTGAAATTCCTTCCACAAACAAAGTCCTCATATCAAAATGAAAATACCTTGTTTAGGGAGGCATCACAGTTCCGTGGAAGGAGCACTTCCTTACAGAAGGAGCCAGGCGATCAGAAATCCTCCTCTGCCATTAACGTAGCTCTGTGGATTTACCTTCTCTGGAGCTCAGCTGCCTCAGTCAGTAACACTAGCCTAATAATGAGAGCTTTCTTGCCTAAAACCATGGGACTAGATCAAGATGATCTCATTTAATAAACATGTATTATACCCATTTTACAGGTGAGGAAACTGAGGTTGATGGAGGTTAAGTGACTTGTCCAGGGTCACATAGATAGTAAGTATCTGAGGCTAAATTTGAACTCAAGTCTTCCTGACTCCAGGTCTCATGCTCCATCAACTGAACCACCTAGCCAGTCTAAGTCTAATATATACATAATAATAATATATAAACAATACATATGTTTATATGTGACAACATGTAAATAATATAAATAAGAATAAATGGGAGCTCATAGTAGTATTAAAAAGTGCTTTTCCCATAAAACCTTGTGAAGGTAGGCAGTGCAAGGATTAGTATCCCCATTTTACAAAAAAAGGAACAAAGAGGCTCAGAGTGCCTGAGTGATGTACCCTGTGGTCCAAAATTGGTAAAGAACACAAAGAGACCTTGAACTCAGGTCTTCAGACTCCAAGGCTAATTTTCTACTTCTGCACTCCTATGATATCAGACATTTTGCTTAGGTGAAGAGCTATGTTGAGAGTACAACTATATATGCAAAACAGACTTGAAAATTATGATTAATAAGAAGCTAGGTGCCACAGTTGATGGGGCAATCAACATGGAATGGGGATGCCATGAGTTCAAATATATGCAAAGTACTCTGTTAGGCGTTGTTTAAACTCTTTCTGTGGTATCTCCTGAACTATGCTTTGGAGGAAGGTTGGTATTCTATGAAGTAGAGGTGAAAAAAGACTAGATTCCAGATGTGTGGGACCACTAGTGCAAAGACACAGTAGGATATGAGATATCACGTACAGATAAGATCTCGCAAACCACTTTGATTGGATCAGAGAATGCATGAAGGGAAATAATATGAAGTAAAATAAGAAAGGTAACTGGAAGTCATGTTCTGGATAACTATCCATCCATAGTCTCATAATTTGATTGGCCCATTTCTTTTTCTAGTTTGTTTATGTCCATGATATTTTTATGCCATTTACCATTTCTTATGTGAAAATCATCAATAGTAATCAATATCATTACCTACCTTCCATGTTTGTTCTGAGGCTCAAATCAGATCATATTTGTAAAGCATTTCACATAGTTCTTGGCATGTAGTAGGCTGCTATTTTGATTATCAGATATTAATTAAAAATAAACATTCTTGTGCAAGTTAATTCATTTGGACATTAAGAACTCGTAAACATTGAGCTTGAGATAAAATGAATGCTAAACCTTGCACTATCTTTTAAAGGGGTGTTGCTAAAAAACATGATCCCCGTTAAGTAAACAAGATCATGGAATGGTAGAGGATGACTTCATTTAGGGAAACAAAAATTTTAAGTATTTTGCTGTATTAGTCATTGGGCATTTCAATCACAGAAATATTAACATTGTTCAATTTCATCAGAAATACATTAAGACTCTGAATTGGGTGCCTATCTTTTCATCCAAGCAAGGTAACAGGACTTCTACATAGAAATATTTCTCAGAATTGGAGTTAATATGTGTACTTGGAAAGAACAAAATAGAATTACCTTCAAAATATTCTAGAATTGAGACTTATTCAACAATGCATACTTTTCTAGACTGGAATGGATTTTAGAGATCATCCGTTCCAACCCCATCACAGGCAAAGGAACCTTAGAGATCATTTTTATTAGGCAAGTGAGGAAAGAAGACCAAAAGAATTAAATGGCTGGCCCAGAATCAGAAGGGAATTTGTAGAAGGTCTCTTGATTCCCAGGCCAGTTCCAATGATGTTCTGTCTTTATTTCCCATCAATAAATCATATTTTATAGTGCTGAATAGTATAATTGGCTAAAGGACAGAAAAATCTCATGACCCTCCAAAGATGAGTCTTTTCATTAGCAAGGAGAAAGTCAGTTTCAAGGATGGATTGATAAAAGAGATCTTTGAACGGTCTTTGTATTTGTTTGAATCCCTAATGAGAATCATCTACAGAAACAACTGCTCCAGGCAGAATCGAGGACTGAGTGCTCTGTTCCTCTATGATATCTCCCTAAAAAGAAAAACAACCTGTGCCATCAGTCCTCCTATTAATCTAGCACATACAAGACTCTAAATGTCTGCTTTTTTATCCACTAAGATTTTTACAGGGATTATGGCTCTAACTCGTACCATAATATTTGTCTTCTTCAAAGCCCTCTTCAAAGACCACAAAGTTCCCCCTCTCCTTAATTCAATTTTGTTTGTCGTTATCTGGCCAAAGAACAGTATGAGCCTCTGAAAGCCAAGACAAATGAGTAGATGTAGTGCTGAGGATTTGGTATGCCCAACACTTATCATGCAGCGGATTCAACTCAACTAAACAAATACTTAACCATCAGTATTTCCAATGGACTGTTCTCAGTGATGGGGATTTAAGGATGAAATAATACACATTATATGTCCCCAAAGAATGCATAATCTAGTAAGATAAAATAATAATATATGAGATAATAAAGAAACACAAGACTAGCAATGAGGCAGAAGCTGTGACTGGGTCTATCAAGAGACTTACCAGCATCTTGAAATCTATGTTCAATGGGAAGAACATGTTTAAAAGCAACTTACACCCGGACAATACTAGTTTTAACATACATTACAAAACTTCAAAAGGGACCATATCAAATTGAAAAGTATCCCAACAAAAACCCATACAATTTTAACAAAATACAATCCCATCATGCTAAGGCAGGTATAGAAGAATCAATACTTTCCTGATAAAAAGGAGAATAAAGATTGATAGATATTGTCAAAATGCATGATAAATAGGTTAAAATCTTATGGAAATGTTTTTGTGATGTGTAGACTGAGCAACAAGGAAGACTTAAAATGGGGTCACATCATTCCATTTGTCAAATATAACCAAAAATATCTCTCCTCTAGATGGAACCCAGAAAATAGTTAAGGTCCAAAAATGACCCTCCATAGACAACATCCACAAGAACTCAGCCAATAATATGTTTGAAAAGAAGCTTAGAATAAGATAACTGAGTCATGGAGATTTGTTTATAAGAACAAAGTAGTTTATGATTGTGATTCAAATCACATCATTACCAACAGAAATTATAGGTGACTTATCCTTAAGGAATCTGGACCTAGTGGACTCTTGAGGCAAAACACCTTCCACATGCAGAAAAAGAACTATGGAATTGGATTGCAGATAGAAATAGAGCATTTCCTTTTGTATTATGTTTTGTTTTGTGGTTTCTCCCATTCATTTTAATTCTTCTATGCAACATGCATTTAATAGGAACGTACATGTAGAACCTATATTAGATTGTACACTGTCTCAGAGAGGGATTGGGGAATGAGCAGGAGGAAATGCAAAAAAATCTAAGATATATGAGAGCGATCGTCGAACACTGAAGACATAAAATAATTCAATTAAAAAAAGGAATATGGACATATTGAGCACTACAGATTAGTTCAGAAAATGGTAGAAATAGCGCAACATATTGTAGGATGCACGAATTAATCCTCTTTTGAATACCTAGCAAGACATAGCCTAGTGGCTAGGATGAAACATCAGAAGCTCACTGTCTTTCGTAAATTAACGGACAATACATCTGTGTACTTTTAAGTCTAGACCTCAAAATAGCCTTGATAATTCAAAAAATAAGCTGTACTGGACCATTCATTTAACTAGGCTATTATCATAGATAGAAGTGATTCCCATGTTTGATTGTAAAATTTAAAACAAAAATTTAAAAGCAACTCTCATCAGATACCACCAAAACAAAATGAAATGAAAAGCTTTCAAATGACCAAGACCAAGGAGTAGAATTCAAAATTTCAAGACAAGAAGATAAGGTACCTTTTATCTCTTGAGATAAATGGTCTGCTTCTAGAACTGTCTTGCTGATTTCTCAGTGACTCTGCAGAAGATGAACTTATCTCCTCATGTTTTTATTCAATTACACAAAGCAGTTATTTTATTTACCTGAGCAATAGCTTGTAGAATATTAAATATAAAAGAATATTAGCAAAATAGTGACTTCTCCTAGGATAATTTCTGTCTGAACTCCACCCGAAAGGTAAAAACAAGATGATACTAGTAGATTTGATAGTATTTTAAATTCTTTCTTTTGCAACAAATGTATGAGGAAGGAGGGAAGGAAGAGAGGAGAGAGAGAGGGAGAAAAGAGAGAGGCAAAGAATGGAAGAAAGGAAGGAAAAAGGGAGGAAACAAGCATTTATTAAGTATTAACTATATTCCAGGTACTTTGGTAAATATAAATATTATCTCATTGGATAGCCCTGGGAGGTAAATGCTATAATTATCCTCATTTTACAGCTAAGGAAACTGAGGCAGACAGAAGTTAAGGGACTTCCTGACTCTCTATCCACTGTATCACCTAGCTGCCAAGTCTAATTTGAAGTATTGCTGTTATTGTCACTTTCCAATGGAGAAACACAAGTCACCGAGAAGTTTAAGTTTTTTGTCCCGGGTCCCACCATTAGTTAATGTCAGACCCAAATCTTTTAATTCTAAGGTCAGTGGTTTCTCTACTCTTCCATAGTAATACACTAAAGGAGTGATTAATGTGCATTTAAAGTAACCTGAAAAGAAGTCTCCAACAGAGTGCCGCAGGACTCTGTCCTAGGTTGTATCCTGCGAGCTTTTATCAATGACTTTTATGAAGGCATTGATGGAAGGCAGCTCCACAGTTGACACAAAGCTGAGATGGATAGATTGTTATCTTAAATGACTAAGTAAATGTTAGTACCATTTACCTAATATCTGCACATTCCTTTATGGTGAGTGCGTATTTATTCATAGGTACATACAGGAGCCAACAATATCTTGACAGGCCAGTACAATAGGCTGGATGTAATAAAATGAAATGTAATAGATACAAATGTCAAATTCTAGTATCTGTGTTAAAAAAAAAGAAAACTGAACAAACACATAAGAGAGAAGATTCAGCAAGAAAACTGTTCATAGGGGAAAGACCTTGGGGTTTTAGTGGCTTGTAAGCTCCGTTTGAGTCAGCAGTATGACTTGGCAAGCAGAAGAGTAAACATGGTCTTTAGGTGTCCAGAACGAGGAAGGTTATATTCCAGTCGGGGACTTTGCCCTAGTTTGCTCACATTTGAAGCACTATGTTCAATTCCTGGCAAAAACCTTTCAGAAAGGACATTGACCAGCTGCAGTACATCGTGGGGCAGGGGGGTGATGCACCAACATGGTCAACAGACTCAAATCCATGCTAGGCTAGAATCTGTTGAAGCAACTAGAGAGGAATGTTTAACTTGGAAAAATGAAGTCTTAAGGGAAAACACACCAACTCTCTTCAGATATCTGAAGAGCTCTTCTGTGGAAGTGGCATTGATTAGGCTTGGTTTTCTTGGTCTCAAGGAGAAGGGAGCAGAATTAGAGATCACCAAGTGGCACCTGCAAATTTCAGTTTCATATAAGGAAAAAATTCCGAATAAATTCAGCTGTTCAAAAGTGGAATGGGTTGCCCAGAGAGTTCTTAAGCTTCCCCATCATGGGGAGTCTTCAGACAAAAGTCACTTGTCAGGAATGCTGCAGAGAAGATTCCTGTTCAAGTACCAGTCGGACTAAGTGACTTCCTAAGTCCTTCCAGCACCATCATTTTTTATTCTAACTACAGAGAAGTCCCAACAGAGTTGTGTAAGAGATTTGAGAAGTGGGAAGAACATTTGTAGCTGGGGGCAAGTCTGGGAGGAGGGATCAGGGAAAGTTTCATGGAGGAAGCAACAGAGAAGCTAATCTTAGGAAGGTAGAGGAGAATGATAGAGCATCCATCAAGTTACAAACAAGATGAGGTCAGAGAACAGCAAACGGTCCAGTTTGTCTGGAATAAAAACAACATGAAGGAGAATTGTGCATAATTAGTCTTGGAAGGTTTCTTTCAGTGTCTCATCATCCAGTGCCTTCTTTGGACATGGCTTCGTGTTGCATGATTGGCTCAGAATTGACTTTCTCATGGGGCTGTGCAGGAGAAGTGAGGCTGGTGACCTGCACAGCCCTCCCTCACTCAAAACAAAGTCAAGTGCAAGTCATGTCATCATTTCTCTGATGGCGTGGTCTTCTTCGGCAATGAAGGGCAAACACACGCAGATCCTTGTACTAATGGAATACAATTGTGGAAGGCTTTGAATGCGAGACTCAGAAGATTTTTTTTCCCCTCAGTAAACAATAAATAGTCTCTGAAGGCTTTTGAACAAGGGAATGGTCTAGTCAGGTATGTACATTATGAAGACTTCTCTGGCAGCATTGAGAAGAGTGGTTTGGAAAGGAGAGGGAACAGAAATGGGGATCCTAGACTCGCAGTAATGAGTTAATAAGGATCTAAATGTGAGAAGAGGAAGGAGAAGAGGCCTCTGTGAGGGTTCTCACAAAGGTGGAATCTCTAGGCCTTGGTAACTAATTGGATACACACCAGGACTTTTATCTTTAAGCTCTGCCATTTTATTCAGGATTGATATATTGCCAATTGAAAGTCAGGCCCTAATTAAATGTTTGAAATATTTGGGAATATTTCCCTGTTAAGAAACTATGCATTGGTTTATGACTTCCTCCACCTTTGTTTGCTAAGACATAAATGTTATATTAGTGCCCTTTTACTGCAAATCTACGTGTTCCTATATCTCATCTATGGAGCTTGTGTATGTTCCAAAAGCCCTTTAGAAAAGAGCTTTAGAATGTGGTATTTGTTTCAGCACCAGATCCTTGGGTAATATGTTTTTAATGGTAATTAATGTGTACCATGGATGGAGAGTAAGTCCATATAATGACTTTTATTTTGTATTATGATCCTGTTTTCAGTTGATTAAGACTGTGCAGGGTAAGCAGGGTTGCTGGTAACTAAAGCACTGGCTCTTGGCTATTTGCCACATTTTAAATTTTAACAAGTGGAAGATGCAATATAGATGATGCTTTAAACATTTATGTATTGGGGGGAAATGTGTATCAATTATAAAACAAAAGACAAAAGCCTTAGAAACAAAGAACTTTTTTGTCTTCTGGAGGTATATTATTAAGAATTAGATCCCTAAAGGAGGAGAGAAGAGCAAGAAAGGATCTGCCTGTATGTCAGTATTTGGTTTGTGACTTAGTAGTGAGCCCAAGCTGGTCTATGACTCAAATATCTGGTATTTTTTCATTTCTTCAGATTCTTCATTGGTGGCTTTGCTCATATCTCCCAGAACCACTCATTAGTATATTGTAGAGAGCCCTGTGTACTCTGGTGCTTGTGGCGGTCACCACTATTATACAATAACTACAGTAACAATCTAATTATTTCTAAGTGACTAGATCCAGAGAGGCCAATCTAAGAAAATGTCAAGAAATGAAATTTATTTTATATTAAGGTAATCCAGCAATACATTCTGATAATTGTTACTTCTGCTAATAATTAGTGAATTGGTCATAAGTAGCATATTAAATGTTTGTCATTGGGTGCTGCTAATATATCCTTTAAAGTGCTTGAGAAATGTTATTTCTAACCATTACTCTCTCACAGTCATATTTATCATGCTGTAGTAATGAATTAAAAAACTTTTTTTCAAAACCTTGACCTTTTGAAAGGCTTAAAGAATGCACTAGTTTGAAGATTTCAAGATAGTTAGCAGTTTCACCCTGGATGTACCTGGGCTTCTTTATTTTAACTGTTTTGTTTTCCTTAGTGGAAGTACTTCTATGGATCTGTGATCTCATCAATGTGAAAACTTCCTCCCACTGTACACAGCTGATTTGACATTTTCTCTTCTTGGGCAACCCCTGTCCATGTCCTCTGGTAAATCTACCTTATAAGTTTGGGACCTGATTCCAAATCTCTTGAAGTTGCATTAATACCAGTCAAGCACACAGATTGTCTATCCCTTTGCATCCTTCTTCTCTAGTCATACATCCTTTTAATGATATCCTTTATGTGGCTCATCTTGCACAGCTCTTCATTTGTTGGCTTTATAGAACATGTTCATATTTGCCATACTCCTCTCCATTTCTCTTCAACTGACCTTCAAAATTAATTCTTCATAGAGTTAGTATTTCATGACTCATAGCCTTAGAGCATCACTAAGGGAATAGGGATAGGGATGGGACCTGTGATTTCTTTGATATTGAGAATTCCCAGATAAGAAAACTCCCTCTACTAATGCATGTCAGCATCTTCTCTGTAGTTGAGACTTAGAGCATTGTCTCAGGTGCACTAAAGGTTAAGAGATTTGTCCAAGGTCACACAGCTAGTATGTATCAGACAGGATGTAAACACAGAGATTCCTAGCAACAAAGTCAGTTCTCTATCCACTGAAGTAAGATGTTCTCCAGAGAAATATTGTTATTCAAAATATGTACCTTCATCTCAAGGAGGACCTTGAAATTGTGAAAAGGACTGGGCAATTTAGCAAATATAATTCAATTGACTCTCTTCCTATTTATTCAGTTCTGTGTCCTGATCATTTTCCATTCACAAAATTTAAACATGATAGTTGAACTGATGTATCATCTCTATGGGTTATCCATCCAACTGTATATAATAGTATAGACAATAGGTCTTCTTCATACACTTAGTTTTGCATGTGGGGATGTTGAGGTCAGAGGCTTTTTTTGAAAGATGTACAGTTAGCCTTGTTCTACAACACTCTGGTTATACAATGTCTAGCAAGTTCTAAAACAGGGAGATGTAGTCTTCACTACTATGTAGTCATTTGGCCATCACAATGAATCAAATTCTTAAGTCTTTAAAAGTTCTTTTTAGTTTGTAATGTTGTTTTTGTACCAGTTCTGCTCATTTTACTCTGCATCACTTCAGTCCATATAAGTCTCTTCAGGTTTCTCTGAAACCATCTACTTAGGATAGAATAATATTCCATTCCATTTACATATTACAATTTGCTTGGCCATTACCCAGTTGATGTGTACCTCCCTTGTTGCTAGTTCTTGGCTATAACAAAAATAGCTGATCTACGTATGTATGTACTTATGGGTCTTTTATTCTTTCCTTGGTCTCTTTGCATTGTAGATCTTGCCTCAGTATCCCTTGGTCAAAGAGAACACGCAGATAAGTGACATTCAGGGTGTAGCTCCAAATTGCTTCCTAGAAAAGCTGGACAAATTTTCAACTCCACCAATAATGCAGATGGAATTCTTTCTAAATTTTACTGTATGCTTTCCTGTCTTCTTAAACAGAATAGCCTGAATATGAGTTAACCGTTTTTTTCTAATGGCTCAATTAGTTATTGTGTAGTAGCTATGAAAGCAAATATAGGTGAAGGTGGTATAGCAGATGTGGAAGAGAAATAGAACTATTCATAGACCTTGAACTTTTCTTGAAAAATTCCTAAGGCCATCTTGCTTTTTGACTACTTGCCTTTCTCACAAAGGTAGGGTATCTCTTTTTCCCCTCATTTGATCCCTGCCTCTATCCCCAAACCATAGTGATTCTTTATGTCTTCCAAGGTATAATATGGAGATGTAACCGATGTGTTTACTCACACATTCTAAAAGCAAACCATGATAGGGTGTTGGATGCAAGTGTTTTCTAAGCTTCTCCTTCTCAAGCTCTCAAGCCTGCAGAGATGTTCTATGCTCCTTCCCTTGTCCTTGGTCCTTCTGTCCCATCAGTCTTTGCTGTTCCTTGACATCCTCACCATTTCTTGTTGCTGCTAACACCACTATTGCTGCTGTTACCTCTTCTTCCACTGATCTTTCTCTTTGTCTGTCTTTC
The DNA here is from genome assembly GCA_028658325.1 of Potorous gilbertii. Classification (NCBI taxonomy): domain Eukaryota; kingdom Metazoa; phylum Chordata; class Mammalia; order Diprotodontia; family Potoroidae; genus Potorous; species Potorous gilbertii. The sequence continues at coordinate 574,359,598 of CM053769.1, read as the reverse complement.
TCTGTTTCTCTGTGTGTGTCTCTCAGTTTGCCTCTCTTTCTCTTTATGTCTGTTCTCTGTTCTTTTATCTTATTTCTTGCATCTTATTTCTTGGTTCTTTAACCGCCTGTCATATTAACTGCACTTCTTGACTTTCGTTCAAAAAGGTTATCCATGTATAGATAGTGCCAGCCAATCAGAAGAGTTCTTTTCTTTGATGCAACAAGTCAAGAAATCATGGTATATCAGGAATGGTCTTGATGGTATTCACTGGTTGCTCAATGCCCAGAGGGGCTTTTTGTAGAACTCTTCCAAAAGCCTGAGAATTCCATAGGTCTGATCCTCCCGATAGCAGAGTTGAAGATTGTGCAAAAATCAACATTTGCTGAATTGTCTTGAATTTGGGATTATTGAGGTTTGAATTAAAGAGATTTTTTTTTTACTACACATGTAAGGTTTTTTTGTGTATGTGGTCAATATTGTAAAGAAAATGATTTACTCTTGTATTCAAATTACAATGTTATTTTTCATATATAGTTATATGGCCATTAATCATTTTTATTTTATTATTATATCAAAGACTGTTCAATATTCTCTAGGCACCTAGAATACTTGAGTCTACTCTTTTACTTTTTGAGAGATGCTGAATCTCAAATGAAATCTCTCTACAGGTACCTGTGCAAAGATCATGGTACCCCATTGATTAATTAACTTATTTATATTTTCACTGAATACAGAAGCAGTGTTAATATTCATTCATAAATTTTACAGGATGGGAATTGAATGGGATAATCATATCTTCTAGTTTACCTATTCATTTTCTTTCTTTTAAATTATATATTTTATTATAATTATACAAATTTGTATATATTATATGTTATATATAATATTATATATAAATTATATACATTTTCTCCTAAATTATAAAAAACCATTTAAACCATCCTTTACTTGTAGGATATAATGTATTTGTCATTTCCCTTCTAGCTACCAAGGCCTAAAGATGGGGTTTCTAAGTAGTATCATGAGACAACATCCAAGAACCACCCTACTCCACCCTACCCTTGAGCTTATCAAAAGTTTCTTCCTCAACGAATCACAATTCTCAAACTTCCCATTATTAAGTTTTCCTTTTGGCTTCCACATTACAAAAAAGATATAATAAATTTCTAGGATTACCCAGGAGTGGGCATCATATCCAGATAATGTAGGTCATTAACACTTCATCTTAAATCTAGTTGAGATCAGGACACTCAAGAGGATTCCCATTTGTTTCTTTCTCTCCATTGACAAGCCACCACCCTCGTTCAGATGTTTACCACCTCCAAATGGAACTATAATGCCAATTGATTTACAGCTTCTAATCTCTCAAGTGCTAAAATAATGTTTCTAAAGGAGAGGTCTGACTATGTCACCATCTTCCTCAAAAATCATTGGTGGCCCCTCATTGCCTCTAGGAAAAAATACAAACTCTTCCGAGTAGCATGTATGGCTTGCCACAATCTGGTTCCTATCTACCTTTCACATTGTTCCGTTTAATGAACTTGGCACTCCAGCCAAACTAGACTATTAGCAATTCCCTGAGTTTGAGTCTCAGAACTAAACAGTCGCACAACCCAACTTTCCCTCACCTGAAATTGCTTTACCACCTCGGCTTCTTAGACACCATATGTGAAGATCTCTGCAAACTGTGTATTGAGTATGTCTAAGGTAAGTGTGGAAAGTCAATATGGCCACATTTGCCTGCTTCTGATTTGGCCTAAAAGCAACTCTACTGACTTGGGCTGCCAAGTGGGTTTGTACTAGTTATTTGATTTTGAATAATTTGATGTGATACAGCATGGTACAATGCAGAGATATCAAACACATTGCTTATGTGGCCCACAGCAGTCCCAAGGGTAGCCCAAACCAGATTAAAATGTATTTGGAAAATAGTTAACAAAATAAATTTAAAAATACAATAAAATATATAATATTACATTTTAAAATTGTCAGCCTGTAGAATTGGATTAGGGGCACCTTTTTCTATTTGAGTTTGATGCCAGTGGTATAGAAGACTGGCTTCAGAGCCCACAAGATCTGAGTTCAAGACCCAACTCTGCCACATCCTGATTTTGTGGTTCTAGATAAATCATGTAGTCCCTCACTGCTCTAGACAGCTTTTGAAGCCTAGAAGAGAAGATGCTGACCTGTATCAATAGAGGGAGTTTCCTCACCAGAAAGTTGCCTATAGCAGTGAAATCATGGGTTTAGTTCCTACCCCTAATTTGATGGGATATCTTAATCCTCCTCGCTGGAAACAAACTTTAATAATTCTTAAGTAACTTCTACACAGGCCGGGTATAGCAGAGTCAAGGTAATAGTCTAAAACATTAAGGCAGAAACCTTTGATTTTCAAAACAAAGGCTTTCTTTAAGGTATATATTATGATCATTGTCTGTATTATCTGGTCAATTGTACAAATCTTTATTTTATTTTGCCTGCATTTCCATAGCTCTGAAAAGAAGTAATGTACCTCCAGTGGGCCCCAGATTGGAATCTCTCCCTCACCTGGAAAGTCTGTATAAGGTTTTATCTCCTTGAGCTTCTCTTTCAAAAGGTTTCAGTGTTCTCTTAGGACAGCATATCAGAAGCTGAGGTCATTGATCAGAGGTAGCTTAAGTTCAGAATGTTCTTTCTCTCTTTCTCTTAAGGGGTGTGTCCTGTTTTCTCCAATGGTTAACCATGTTTTGACAGAGAAATCTTTGACCCAAATTTCACAGGTCTCAGGGCTTAGAAATTCCCTTGCCAATTGTAGGCTAAAGTAATCCACATCTGATGGGCATACCTGGCAAGTCTGGCCTCTTAAAAGCAATGAGTAAAAGATGGAAGCAGCAAGACGGAAAATAAAACCTCCATTCATTAAAAAATATCCTGCAAGCACCCCAGTCTTGTCCTGGCAGCTCCATTTTACCAGCTGGGTTTCAGTTTAAGATCATTTTTGGATGTTGTCTTCCAAGGACATCTATTTATGCTTTGGACATTTGACTTTTGGTAAGAAGACCCAGAACCTATGTGTTGGACACATACTTATAAAGCCATGTGGGCTATGCCTACGGAAGCCACAGGAAATACTATGGTATTTTGAAAAAGGTCAGATTTCGTGGCTTCTATAAGGCATCCAGCAGGTTATAATTATTTCTTTTATTTAAAAAGCCTCCAGATTCTTTTTTCAAGGGGTCTGCAATTGAGGGTAGACATTTTTTTCATACTGTACATTCTTCCTGGCTGAGCACTGGAAATACGCAGGAAATGAGTGGCTTTAAAAGACTCATCTGAGGCTGGGCCAAGCCATGAAGTCATTGAAACATAATCGGAAACCTCCAAATCAGCAGCATTCAGTTTCTGGTTTTTCTTTGCTTTTATTTATTTTAACTTTTGTTGGACAGGCTAAATAAAGCAGGTGAACATGCTGATTTGCTGAGTTCAAACAGAAAACAAACATCAATGCCTTTTTTTGAGATAATCAGCTCTATATATTGCTATGAGGCTTGGACTTGGTCATGGGGGAGAGACAGGAAGTTTGCCTGGGTTATAAGCTGATGGTCCCAACTCTACCTAGATGTTGGTTTAGCTCAGATTTCCATTGACCCAGCTTGGGGAGTGGTTACTTCACAACCTTTAAAAGACCTAGGAAAACAGGCCAGTTGTTTCCTGCCACCAGACTGAGTGTTGTCTTTGCACAAAAACCAGCTGTACTGGCTCTCTTGCCTCAGAGAAGAGGGAGGGTGAGGACTGGGCGTTCAGCCTTGGCCATTAACATAGCAAAAGAGAGTAGCCCAGGCTGGCAACAGCAGGAGACATCTGTCTGAGATTCCTTTTCTAAAAGGCAAAATAGAGGAAAGGATGTTGGGGATGAGCAAGAGAATATGGGGGGAAACTGGGGAAAACCCTTAGCAAGAGGCTGCCTTTGGATACTGGCCAAGCAACTGCCTTGAATAGATAGTTGAAATATTAGAATCCTTGAAAGCAGAGAAAATTTCCTTAGGGAAAAAAAATACTCTGTGAGATGTGTGCTGTCCACATCATGGCTTCATCTTGACTGGATGCTTTTTTGGCCACAAGGGTGTAGTAAGGAAGCACTGGTTAATACCAAGCAAAAGAGAAAATAATCTTAGCCAACAGAAAGAAAGTCTTTCCAGAGTAAGTTACAAAGTGGCCTTTCAAAGATGCTTCCATTAAGATGGGACCTAATTGGTGAAGTCATCGTCACCATGGGGTGTGGTGGATAGACCAAGAACTGAGTTCATTGGAATGCTGGCTGGCCTGGGCCCACCATGACCGCACATCATTTCCATTTAGTCAACTGTGATAGATGCTGGTGAAATGAGGTAGTGATTGTCCAGTTCCTTCTTGAAGCTAAGCTTAATTCCTTTCTCACTTCTTGTTGTAACGGAGCACAGAAAATACCTGGAAGGAGTAGACCTAGACAATGTCAAAAAATGTATATATGAATACATCCAATGGTTGTATAACATAAAGCTCAGGACAACTGTTACTATCTTTAGAAGCAGAGGCAGCAATCACTCATCAGCAAAAAATGTCCTTCAGTTCAACAAATGTTTATTAAACTCCTACTGCATTCGAAGCGTTTTGTTAGTCACTGTAGATACCAAGACAAGTGAAAAAGTCCCTGCCCTCAGATATCTTTTCCTTTACTAGAGGATGGGGAAGGAGTGAGATATAGCATGTATATAAGTAAATACAAAGTATGTACAAAAAAATACAAAATGAATTCAAAAGGAACAGAGTTAATACAAAAAAGAGGGGAGAGGTTAGAGGTACCTGAGCTGAATTTAGAAGGAAACTAGAGATTCTATGAAGCATATGTGAAGAAGGAATGCCTTCGGGATGTGAACATCACTTGTATGAAGATAGAGGTCAGAAGATGGAATGTGAGATAGTCAATAGAAGGCTAAATGAAAATGTAAGTCTAAAGAAGTCATAAGAAGCTGAAACAGGACAGCATATAATGTAAACAGTTAGTTTGACGTATCCCATTTCTGCTCAAAACTGAAAATCCAGGACAATTAGCACTAGTATACACACACACACACACACATGAGACACCAAAAGAGGAGAATAAAAACTTTGAACAAAGAAATGAATGATGTACATGTTACAGCTTAATTCAGGCCAATGTGGGAAGAGGAATCACTGGGGAATTAATAATTGACTACAGTTGACAAGAGAACCTGTTGAACTATGCCTCCATGGATCTGTGACCTTGTTGAAGTATAGACCACAATCCATCTAGGCTTTGTCATCCCATGTTACTCTCTTGTTTTGTTTTAACTTCCTACAGTTCCTCTGTAGGAGATATCCCCAGCATATTAAGGGGCTTCCTCTTGTCCTTTCCACAGTATATGGATACTAATGAAATATATGGACTTTTCGTTGGTATTCTTTGTTGTCAGTACATGATTGGTCTACGTACTATTTTCATGTGCAGTTCTTCATTGGTAATACTCTGAAATATGTTTACACCAACCATATGTCTCTCTATTACCCTTTGCCTAAACCATAGTTTTGATTCTTTGGAGAATTTGGAATTCCATTATTAGTGCTTTAAAATGGTGGAATGTGGTTTCATAGAGAAGCTTGGGAACATTAAAAGCACTGTGTATTTTCCCAAATGCAAACTGTGATGCTCTCTTTATTATGGACATTTTGACAGAGTTTTCCTATTTTTCTTCTATTTATTGAATTCAAATTTTATCCTTAAATAACCCAGTCTTACATAACTGGGGTATACCAAGCTTTCTCTAAACTTATTTTTCTTTCCATTGACTCTTACCATTGAAGGTAACCAAAGTGTCTCAAATCCACTGGTGAGTTAGGGAGGTGTCTACCCCAACCATGTGAATTCTTCCCCTGTAGAATGGGCAGATGAGAACAATTTGTTCCAATGGCCATGAAAGTGGCTGAAGCAGGCTCTGTGGAGTGCTTAGAGCTTGATTAGACTTCAAAAATACCAAGGTCCTCCACTGTATCCTGAGACATCATCAGTCATCTTGATTCTGTCCTCCCACTGGACTGTGATGGTTCTGGAGGAGAGAGTGAGGCTAATGACTTCATGAAACTCAGCCTCACTTAAATCCAATTTCCCACAAGAATCAAAATATATCACCCATACCATTTTACCATTTTATCACCACTGTTTACAATATTCCCCCAGTGTCTGCTGTAAGATTTTTCAAATGAGCTTATAGTCTAAATTCCCATTGCTCTTAGCTACCACCTCTCTATTTGGCCAGGAGATAAAGTATTTGCTGGCTGAAGCAGTTTCTAGGCCCTTTGGACCTCTTTGTTGAGGGTATTGCATAGGAAAGATATTTCCTGTTTCACTCTGTTTTGCAGATATAGAATAATATTCCAGCAATCAAAGGATCATAGAATTTTAGTTGGAAAGGATCTCAGAGCTCAAACCATACATCCAAAAGAATCCCCACTCCAACATACCTAAAACTCTTCAAGCAGCTCTACTTGAAGATGTCAGTGGAGAAGAACACTATTACCTTCCTAGGCAACTTGTTCTACTTTCCGATAGCTCAAATTCTTGGGAAGGACCATTGCACCTAGCACTGAACGTAGTACTCCAAAAATGGTCGAAGAAGGGCAAGTACCATGGGATTATTGTCCCCTTACTCTTGGAAATGATACCCTTCAATGCAACCCAAGATTACAGTGGTTTTCTTGGCTGCTGTGTTACTTGGTTGTCTCTTATTGAGTTAACAATCCACACCCCTCAGATCTTTCACAATTCATTTGATTGTCTAACCATGTTCCCCCATCTTACGCTTCTAAAGTCGGTATTTTAAACCCAAGTGTTTAAAATGTTAAGCGTTATCTTTATCCTTATTGAATTTCATCTTGTCAGATTTGGCCCAGAGTTCTAGCCAGTCAAGAACTTTTTAAAACCTGACCCTGTCCTCTAGCATCCAATTAACCTCATAGACCAACGAGGCATTGCACACAGGAGAGGATCATAGCTTTCTCTGATATTCTGTTCTCTGGGTCTTTGGGGTAGCTCTTTATCAGTGAATTAACTTTGGAGAGCTTTTATTTTTGTAATGTTGACTTCCTTCCAGAAGGGCAAAATAGGTGGGAAACACCAGAACAGACCTGATTCATAGAAATCCAGGGAAAAGTCAAACAATGAAGATAAATATGCTAGTGGAGTCTGATGTACATAAATACCAATATTACCTCCCTTGGTCTATCAAAGACCTGAGAAAGGAGGACCATGGACATTTATTTCACTATAGTCTGTGAATTGGGAAAGTCTTTTTTTTTTTAACCTTTTCCTTCTACATAAACATAAAGCTCTTCCTTTCCTGGCCCTGAAAACTAATGAAGCAGCTACTGTTATTTACCCCTGCTTTCCACGTAGTTCTCACAGAAAGGGCTCTTCCTTTTAATAAAGCTTTAACCAGCATTGTTACTAGGCCTTGGTAGATTTCTTAGGCTCCAGTTCACATCCAGGACTATCGATGGCTTCTCCAGCCCAAATGGTGTACCTGTGAGTGAGCAGAGGTTTTTGCATTTTTAATGTCCAGGCAAAGTTCACGCACTGTATCTGTTTTCACTTTACACGTCCATCTGGCCATTTTCCTTTTCTGGGCTACCTCAGCCTGAGGTGATTTTTTTTTTCCCATTTGAATCAGGTATCTGTAAATTATAGCGTTTTTATAGCCTCCCCTGAAAATCCCAACACAACATCAGAGAGAGAAGAGAGCAGCCACTTTTTTCAATAGTTCAATAATATCCTTATTAATAACAAAAAGGTAGCAACAGAAAAAAAAAAAGAGAAGAATGATCTTAGATATTCTTGTAAGTGGCCTATTAGGGGCTCTAGTATACCAATATCTCTATCTCTTTTTGACCTAACCTTTTTTCTTGAAAGGGAACTTTGCTATTTCAGGCCTAGGCTTTGAATTGCCAATCAATCTACTATGGATGATAAATTCCAAGTACCAGGAGAAAACCAAAATAAGGAAAGAAAGAAAAAGATGCCTTAATGAAAGAAAAGTTAAACCCCCTACTCAAATCCAAAAGGTCTTGTTTACCCCTAAAGAAATGGTAGGCAAAGCAATCCAATCCCAGAATGACAAACTGGAATTTGAAGTACTGGTAGCACAGAGGTTTAGTCTTACCCAGGGAGCATCCCAGGGGATGCTCCCAGGGGAGAAAAGCAGAATTCCAACTGAGGCCTACTAGTGCTACCTCCGAAACTGACGGAGGTAGAGCAGTCAATCATTTCTAAGGTTTTTTCTCCCTTTTTCAGTGTTCTCTGAAGGTGAACTTCCCCATAGCAAATTCTACTTTGACATACATATACACCCTAGTGTTTTTACAATTAATCTGAGTAAAAGTTTTCTTAAGACCTTATTCAGTGAAGAGTTGCTTGTTAGAGAGGACTGTTGTCATGTTTTTCCATCTTCATTACCTATACTGCCTAATACTGTGTCATGCATATATACAGTTTAATTCAACAAACATATATTAAATCCCCTGCTATGAGCAGGGAACCATGCTAGGGGACTGGAGCCACCAAGACACCATAAAGACAGGCCTTGTACTCAAGGAGATTATATTCTTCTGGGAGACAGACAGGAAAACTAGTAAACAGATTAGTAAAAATATTACAACTTGGAGGCGGGGGGGAAGAGAGAGAGGGAGAAGATCAAGAGAAGAGAACGCTAAAAAGAAAGAGGATGAAAATAAACTCTTAGAAGTGGGTGCCAGAGCTGAGGCTTCTAGGAAGTTAGGAATCATAAGTGTCAAAGGAAAGGAAGGAGAATATGCCTAATGACTAGAATTCATCTAAGTTTAACTGGGATTGGGAAATAGTTTAAAAACAACACTAACAATTACAACACACCTCACTTCCTCATCAGCTTGAGATAAAGTTCATCCAGGTTAGAGAAGCATGTAGCAGGTACTTTAAAAAAAAAAAAAGCTTATTTAAAAATAGCCTGTTTAATTGATTATGTAGAGTACTGTACTTGTTTGTGTGTAGTACCTAATAGATACTTTTACATCCTTATTGAATTGTCAATAAGATATGGCTGTTGCACTACTTGAACCTATATCCAAATAAAAGATCTAACACATATACAAATAACTAGAAAACAAATATAGCAAGGCTCTGGAACTGCTTTCTCAACCCCTTCTTGAGCTGACCAGCTGGTCCCAGAGCACTATGACTACATATCTACTCAAAATTCAGGAAGTGAGAGGGTTTTATGATGTCTTTTCTATTACTATTGCTTACAAGTCCCCACTAGTACTTCCCATCACAATTATTCATTGGTATCAATTAGTCAGCTACATTTAATTAGAAAGGTATACCTTTTAGGAAGACATATTTACTAAGGTAAAATAAGAACTGGTTCATTACATTTGCCCAAAGTCTTTGATCGACTTTCCCACAAATACAGAGTCTAGGGAAAGGAGGATTAAACCTGAGGAGCTCATGTGGCAAAGGGATAACTTGTAGCTTGTAGAAGACTTTTTCATGGAGTCCTCAATATGTTCCCTCTATGATTGGCATAGCTGGGTTTTTTTTTCCCCCTTTGAGGTTCTTTAGAGAGCCTTGAATCTATAGCCAGTCAGTCCTTGGCCTCAGATGCAAGCATTGATTTTAGCTGTTCTGGGGATCCTCATAGAACACCAATGGGAATATGAAAAGTCCAAAGTCCTGTGAACCTTTTGAAGCTTACAAGGTACTTCTTCAGCCAAGGGGGTTGGGTTGGGAAGAGGCCAAAGCCAAGGTTTTCTCTTTCCTTTCCCAAATGACTCCTTTTTGGAGGTTTAACCAGAACTCCTCTCCCTCCTGGCTTGCTGCTCAGTTTTGACCTGGTCTGCTATTTTATAGATGACCCACAGGACATGACCCATTTCTTTCACCCTTTCTGAGTATGTTGTCACTTCATTTCATCCATTGGCTTTCATAGAGTTTTTGCTTGAGACATCTTCTCACCTGATTAAGTTATCAGGGTATATTATTTATTATAAATATAAATACCATCTTAGTGTTTTAAGTGGGGTCAGATAATTGATCAACTGACTCAATGCCCCCATCCTGACACAAAGTAATTTAAAAATATATATTAAAATCATAACACCAAAGTATAGGAGGTTAGAGGAAGAAAGAATAATATCCCAGTTCAGCAAGTCAAGAAAACATACAGTAACCTCCTTTGAAAGCAACCTCCTCAGTAACCTAGGTATCCAGAAAGACAATATTTCACGTCAACATCAGCCCCTGAATTTTCCTTAAGTATCCCTCATACTTTCTTTTCTCTTTCTGTATTGTTAAGGAGTTATTTTCACTTTCTCTTCCTACATAAGGACAGTCTCAAAGAAAGTCTGCTTTTAATATATAGCTGCATTCTGGCACATGTATGTCAGAGATCCAATGGGATACAAAAATGTGTCATAGCCTTTACTTCTTTATTGTGATACTACTTCCTTGACTTGTGTGTGCAGAAAGCAATACTAAAAATTAAGTCTATGATCCACGACTCAGTTTTGTTTTTTTGTTTTTTCTAGAGGGATATAAGACTTCTTTCCTATTCTGGTTTCAAAATCCATGAAAATACGATGAAACACAGATGTTACCCTGAAACTCTTTATGACCTATCAGGAAGCAATAAGCAACACAGTTGGCCTGCTTGCATATAAAATTCTTCTCATTAATTATTTTGTTAAAATGTATGCAAAAGTATCAATGTGTCACCACAGTTTGGGCAAATGACCAAAATAAGGAAGCACCCACTGGCCCATTAATTCACTAAAATGCTGTTGATAATTTCATTATAAATTGTTAGAAGTTGACTGAGATTCTCCTTGTATTCTCTTGCTACAATTCTCTCCAGTGTTCAGTTTATACATATTTCTGAAACTAAAGTAGATTTTCTTAGCAGATGGTGGTAATGGATATATTAAACAAAGAAAACCTTCTATCTCAACCCAGGGTTTCAGTTGACAACAAACATATAAATGGAATCCCCATGAATAAATTTACCCATTCCTCAGTTTGCAGATATTAGCCCATGGTTGTCTTTTTTGACATTTGACCTCGAAGGTATGAAAGTACTTTGGGTGGTTAAGAATTTTAAGATCTTGCATGTTCATTATGGGATCCCTTCCCTGGAAATAGTACAAGATAGTTGCCAACTCAAAGAAATTAAACACGGTCTTGCTAGGAAGACTTTCTGCTAATACCATTAACATGATTTTGCCTAAATGTCATGTGCCTATTTTCTATCTGTTGAGTTACTAGGAAGAGATGAGTACTGACAAAGACTGAATGATAACTAATACTATCTAAACTAGCTACCCCACTGGGGTTGCCTGTTGGGATATTCAGCATCTTAATGGCTGAAGTGCAGTCAGCTAAGGTAAAGTCACTGCAGGTATTCAGGTTACCAGAGTGTTAATTAGCTGCAGATGAGCTTGGAAGTAGAGCACAGGAGGTATGTAAGAGAGGAAAAGAGGGGGAGGGGAGGTTTTGATAAAGGAAGGCTTAGGAAGGCTGAGCTGTCTTGTAACCATTATAAAGGTAAGAAAAATCTAACTTCTTTCTGTTGTAATTAATCCACAAGAATGTATTAGGTGCCAAACAAATGCTAGGTGATAGGAATCTCCAAGACAAAAGTGAAATTGTCCCTGTCCTCAACATACTTACCTTCTATAGGGTAGATAGTGAGTATGTGTGTATACATATGTATTTATTTATATATATATATGTGTGTGTGTGTGTGTGTGTGTGTGTGTTACATGCAAAAAAATACTAAATAAATGAAAAGTGATTTTGGTGGAGAAAGCACTAGTAGTTAGGGGGATCAGGGGGACCTTGAACTAAGTAAAATATATTTTGTACAGTGGGATAGATTCTAGAGTCAAAGGCCCCGTGTTCAAATCCTTCTTCTGTCACTACTTATATGAATTGGGGCAAGTCACTTAGCCTCCTTAGTCCCCTAATCTACAAAATGAGGGGGCTGGACTCAAATCAGGGGTAGGGAACCTTCAGGCCCGAGGTCACATGTGGGCTTCTAGGTCCTTGAGTGCAGCCTTTTGACTGAGTCCAAGTTTTACAGAACAAATCCTTTTATTAAGGGAATTTGTTCTGTGAAGTTTGAATTCAGTCAAGGGACTTCACTTGAGGACCTAAAGAGTCACATGTGGTATTGAGGCCACAGTTTCCCCACCCCCGATGTTAGATAAAGCATTTATTAAGGATTTACTAGGTGAACTTGCTAAGTAGTCATCACTAATATTACCCTTGGCATGGATTCGGGAAAGAAAAGTAAATGTACCGTCTTAAGGTGCTTTGGAGTTACCCAAAAATAGAGGAAAGGAGTTAGGTCATTTTAACAGTTTGTTGTTGTTTTGATGGGGCTAGCATCCTAATTCATACTCCTTTCTATCCACCACTGGAGTCCTGCTTCAGACAAAAATCTGCTCTATACTTGGGAGATGTCTTCTTTGAGATGGTAGTTGAATAAGAAAATTAGAAAAGATGTCAGCAAAAATGTTATAGAAAATACCCTGCTGTGAAGGGCATGGATACTTCTCATCCACTGTGTTCGGAATTGAAGATACAGCAATAGACTGGACTTTGACAGCCACATCAATGCTCATTTTCCCCCACATAGTGAATCAGTCATGGGGCAGATAGCACTTTATTGCTTTCCTAGTATTTAACACCAAATACCAAATGGAAAAGTGGACAAAGTTCATCATGAAGCTTTGCTCATAATGTTGTCCCTACCCCAAAACTTCCTCTCCTCTACCCTTTAGTAAAGGCCTACCTTCTCCCTGAAACCTCTAGAGACAATTCCCATCCACACGGATCTCTCTTCTCCAAAATTTTCATTGCTTGCAATTATAGCCAAAACCATGCAGGATGTCTCTTAATTAACCTTTTACCTTGTGCATTATTCTTATAAATTCTCCCCATTTCAGTCCAATTCAATTCAGGAGAACTGAAGAGCAAGGTTTCTGTTATCTATCCTGTATGGCTTATTAACAAAAAAATATGCTCTTAGTGAAATTTCACTGATTTGATCATTTTTTGGTAAATGATATTCAGAAAGTGCATGGTGTATCTCAGAGAAGTCCTCTGATCCTGTTCATTTTCTACACAGAAATTCTGAAGCTAAAGACGTTAACTAGGTCCTACTGTGTGAGAGGTCTCTTTTATGGTCTACCTGGGCCATTGCCTGGATTACGTTGTAATGAACATGAATCTTCCAGCCAGAAGACCTATCTCTGAACTGGACTTCTATCTGTCTGAACCTTAACAAGTCACTTACCTCTTCTTTTCCTTTGTTTCCCCATCTCAAAAACGGAAGTGATTACGCTTATGATACCCATTCTCATAGAGCTGTTGTCAGGAACGTGCTTTCTAAACCTTTAAGAATTAAATGTATGTACCATGTTGTTACAGATTTCTGTGGTTCCCTAGGGCTGAAATTACTTTCTGCTACTACCTCAGGCGTTTTTGGAGAAGGTGCCTTTTTCCTTTCAGGCACAGATTTTTTCGTTAGTGAAGCAGTATCTTCAGCACTCCAAATGTCTTTTAATAGAAGGATTATTATAGTAAGTAATCCTAATAATAGTAAACTTTAAGGTTTACAAAGTAATTGACATACGTTATTTCATTTTATTAACACAACAGCCCTGTGAGGTGGGTGCTTATTTTTATTTCCATTTTACGAAGGAGGAAACTAAGAAAATTAAGCAACTTACCCAGGGTTAAACAGCTAGTAAGTGTTTGAGACAGGATTCAACTTAGCTCTTACCAGTTCCGATTCCAGTCTCCTGTCTACAGTGCCACCCATTGAATATAATTATGGGAGGACTATTTACATAAATTTTATGTTTGGTAAAGGGTCACATGTTTGTTTTGCCATGTTGTGAGAGTCTTACACCAAGGTTTTTAGAATGAGATCTTTCCAAGTTGATAACATCTACAAGACATGTTTTAAAACCTGAAGTGAAGAGTTACTCCTTCTTCTCTGACATATTTACATTTTCTTGTCTTTGTGGTCTCAGGAGCCATGCTTCTTTTTTCTCATGTGAAGAGATTTCAAAGTGTTTGGTTTTTGTTTGGTTTTTCTTCCCCCTGAGTGTTTTATACTTCACAATGATTTGCTTCTGTAAACTACATGGCTAAAGATTTGCACACCTGAAGACCTTTTTTAAAGACATTCCTTTATTTCCAACTGTGCTGCCTGTAGCCAGTGGTCTACAAGCTAGGTCTGAGCACTCATGCCAGAGAAAATGAAACAATAAGGACAGAATCAGGAGCAGATTGGATGGATATATTGGCAACACAGGGAAAACAATTTAATCCATCATTGCCAGGAAGTCTCAGATGAGTCTGGGTTGTTCTGTCTCTCAGGGATCAGCATGGTTACCTACCATAAGCTTCTACAGAATGCAGGGAGAGTGAGAGTGCTGATAATCTAGTGCCATCATTTCACTGAACCTATCCTGCACCCTGCAAACACTTTTTATCATTCATATTTTAGTTAAACTATTGCTTTCTTCCTACATCCAAATTTGTTAATGTACCTCTGGTTTCTTTCTGTCTTCATGAACAAAAGAAAAATGAGTGTAGAGGGAGAGTGGAGAGCAGGGAATGTCTTCCTTGGGTCTCATTCTTAATGTTCTGCCTGGCATCAAAGGCCAAACCTAGGAGCTGAGTGCAAGTTACCAAAAGGCCCATTTAGATTTGATGTCAGGAAAACCTTCCTAATGATGAAGCAATTCATAAGCTGAATGATGCCTTAAGGATTTAACTAGGCTGGTCCTTAGATGTACTTATGGTATGTTGCAAGGCTCAAAGCCTTTCCAATGTGATAAGACCAGACAGAGGTGACACAGGGGCTTGGAGTCAGGAAGACTTATCTTCCTGAGTTCAAATCTGGCCTTAGACACAGACTAGCTGTATGACCCTGAGCAAGTCATTTATAACCTTGGTTGCCTCAGTTTCCTCATCTGTAAAATGAACTGGATAAGGAAATGGCAAACTGCTCCAGTGTCTTTGCCAAGAAAACCCCCAAAAATGGGGTCACAAAGAATCAGACATGATTGAACAACAATTATTTTAATTGTTAATAGTTGTTATAGCTCTTCAACGTAAAAAACATAAAGGAGGCAAAGACATTTGGAACACCCCCTGTTTCTATTCTGTTCGTCGCTCAGCGTTGCTTCTCCCCATTTAGTATTCCATCTGCCCTTACCCTCCTCTTTTAGCACAGTCCCACTGTTAAATAGTCAGTTCTACTGTATGGCTCCATTCTCTTGGCAAAGAGGAAAACCTCTGATTAATTAATTCACACTTAGCTTAGAAGTATTCAATGTGTTACTCCTCCAGGGAGTATTTGACCTTTTAAAAAGTAGGAACTAGAAATGGCATTTTTAAGCTGAATGAATGAATTTCTAATGGTGAAATTTCAGACGCTAAGGCTTGGAAGGCAGTTTGGGAACACGGGAATCTTCTTCTCAAATCAGGTCAGCTAGGTAATTAAAGACTCCACAACCCATAATACCATCTCTAGTCATGCTTCTCTATTTAATTTCATTAGCCCAAACAGGGTCCATCTCAGGTAGATAAGACCTTAGTTCCCTTTGCTACTTGGGGACATGGAGTTGTCTAGTTCCTAAAGCAAGAGCCAGAGGAGAAACTAGGGTGGGAATATCAAAATTTAGAAGAATCTTATAACCCCTACATTCCTTTGACATTGTAGAAATAACTAAGGTTAGCACCTATTTGGAAGGAATAATTAGCAAAAATAGGAAAATACTAAAATCCTCACATTGTTTCATGTTCCCTTCCTCTAACCCCCAGCCCCCAGGTGTCAGTCTCTCCCAGGCCATCTGGGACAAGTATCCCAGTAGCTATGTCTCTTCCCTACTGGCACAACAATGTTTCTCTTCCCCTTAAAAGTGAACTGAGGGCGTATTTTGTGAAGTTTGCCCCAGAGTGACAAAAATGCTATTTAAAACACTGGCAAGTGTCATTTTTCCAGTGTCCTGGGGTTGAGCTTAAAATTATGCAAGTAGGATGGTCTCCTTACCCACTAATGAAAACAAGTTGTTGTTGAGTCATTTTTCAGTTGTGTCCTATTCATTGTGAGCCCATTTTGAGTTTTCTTGGCAAAAATACTGGACTGGTTCGCCGTTTTCTTCTCCAACTCATTTTACAGGTGAGAAAATGAGGCAAACGGGGTTAAATGACTTGCCCAGGGTCACATAGCTAGAAAGTGTCTGAGACTAGATTTGAACTCAGGTCCTCCTGACTCCAGCACTCCATCCTCTGTACAACCTGGCTAAACACCATCTACCTTAAGCTCTCCCCCATAGATAAGTTGGAGGGAAAAATAAGAGTCTACTGTTGGGTGACAGATTATTTGAAAGTGGCAGCTCTGTCTTTTTTATCATCATTATTTTTGTGTTCAAAACATTAGCTGTTTACTCTTGTTTTTCATGGTTATGTACTCTGTTATGACAAGAGGCAGATGTAAAGGATGGCATGTCATTACTAGGACCATTCACTACCTCGCTTCACTGCCAACCATATTACTGCTTCCTGAGACAACAGGCAGAAAGGAGAAATCTGACAAATGCAACCATTTCCCATGACTAAACCACTTCCATTTTCAGTAGGAATGTATAAAACAGAGGGAGGAAATAGCTTAAATAAATGCTAATTACCCTGATATTGACCATATCTCTGACTGCCTTAAAGTCAGATAGGTCTTTGGCATCATTTCAGATTTCATGCCCATCATTTGAATATCACAAGGTCTGCCAACTGTGTGACTGTGTAGACTGTAACGTTCAAATTAGAGCATGTTCCAGATTAGAGGCAATCCTAAAATAGGCTATACTCAGGTAGAAATATCTTTCATAATGGTCTGAACTTCCCACTTATAGAGTCACTAGAATAAGGCATCATGTCCAGATGGACTCAGTTAAGATTTTTTAAAATGTTATTTTGGATGGAGTGGGATGCCATTATTATGGAGTAGTTTATCAGAATAGTTAGATGTGACCTTGGGAAGAAAATCCAGGGACCTGTAGGGTATGAGATGGTGGAAGGATGGTACATACAAGTCAGTTTTAATAGAATCACCAAACTGTAAGAGACCTCAGGATATTTAGTCCCATCCCCTCACTTTACAGGAGAAGAAATTGAGACCCAGGAAAGTTATGTGACTTACCCAGGTTCATATAGGCAGTGTTAGAGTCACGATGTGAAACCAGATCTTCTGCCTTCCAATTCAGTCCTTTTATTATTGTACAGCACCCTGCTCTAGGACCCTTGGAAAGGCAGGCCTAGGACCAGTACCTTCTGCAAGAATCTGAATATTAAGGGTCGCCCTCTGAATAAACTTCATCTATATTCCAATTTTGCCTAGGGTCACTTCTGTCCTGAGAAGAAGATTAATTAAACACCATAATACACTATAGTGTAAGGAATTGTAAATATATCATCCCCTGGAGGTCCTTAGAAAAAGATTGGTCTGACCTTGTAGGCTGATTGAGGTGTGTAGACATTCCAGACAGGCTGAACTAGGAAGCTCCTTGTAGTTCTGAGTTTATATAAAAGATAAAATTGGGCCTGTCTCATGAAAAGTGGGGAAAAAATATCCTTCCTTAATTCTTCTATTTTAATTCATTTGCTCCCTTTGTTAAGTAGATATGGACATGGATATTTAAGGAATGCTTTCCTACCTCCCTTTTTGTGGGGGGGTGTAAATGAAGAGAACATTTTAATGGTGAAGTAGAAAAGTACAATGAAAGCTTCATATCTCTGTCAATAGATGTATGCTCTCCTAGGGTTCACTTAGATGGATGGATGGATGGGGCCAATTAAAGTATAAGCATATTGTAGGCAAGGAGTATGGTTTTATATTTTGTTTGTACTTTCCATTAAGCTCAGGATAGTACTAGATACATGCAGGTGATTACTAAGTACTTACTGAGTGAATGCTTAGGAGAAAAATGTTCTCAAAGTTATTTTGAGTTGTCCTTGTGCTGAAGGGGGAGAGGGAAAGAAAGCTGTTCTTATCTCATGAGGAGGAAAGCATAATAAATTCTAAGTTGAGAATTTATTTGTCAGGATGGGAAGTAACTGACTATTTAGTTCCAGGAGTCTGGAAAAGGATGGATAAATTTCCATGCCATCCCCTTGATACAGAGAAGTAAATCACTAAGCTTGCTAGCTCATTAACCTTAGTTTCTGTTATCCTGAGTCAAAAGGGGGATATTGGCCAGCATATGTAGTCATTTCAGTGTTGTATCTGAAGTGAATTTGCAATGAAGATACACAGGCAGTGCATTCAAATACAGAACACCTTGAAAATGCCATAAATGTCAGGACTGGCTGCACATTTTTCCTACAGCTTCACTAGGCATGCAGACTTCCCATAGGAACCAGTCTCTGACAGTACCTCATGGGATCTTGAGACCCCATTCCTTCTCTTAGCGAATGAGAAGAAAGGGGAAAAAAAGGAAACGGACAGATTGTTTTGTCTCTTTTGCCCTTTTGAAAAACAAATCTAAAGGAAACAAAAAAACCCCAAAAAACCCTTTGCCTGAAACAAGTTATTCTGGGCCCTGTTAGCCATCTCCCTGCACTGTCTTACAGTTCCCTTCCTTCCCTCCCCCATTCTAAAGCTAGCCTTGTATTATGTATGCTTACTTCTCCATTCTATTTTCTAACTGAACTTTTCTAGTTAAGAATTCCAAGCTTTCATACATAAGGCATCAGCCATCTGGGCAAAAAAATGTGAGGTTCTTTATTTTGGATGGGATCAGGGGAGAGTCTGTTTGGATCTTTGATTTTGTTTGCAAATGTTAAGAACCATTACAGCAATGTGTGCTTGGTGAATCTAAGCCGGGATCTGTTAGTGAATAAAGGTATGCTGGGAATTCTGTATGTTTGCAGTCACACAAATACTCCAAGTTTTATTAAAGGTGTAGGTGAAAGTAGAAAAGACATTGTGTGGATTGGAGAGGAGGCGATTGAACAATTGAGTTTCCATGCTAGTCACTGCCAAAACCAAAAAGGAAAACACTCGGGCTGATTGTAGCCCGGCAGTAAGTAGTATTAGCTCCCGGCAGAAATATTTGTCTGGTTGGTGATAAACAATAGATGTAAACACAGGGCTCTATGGGAGAAATAAAATAAAATAAAACTAACCTGTGATAGCTGTTCCCGGAATGTTCAGAAGAGTTCCCGATCAAAATGATTGTGAATGTGAAAGTTATTGCTGGTAAAAAAAAAAAAAACACTTTATATCAGGGTTAATTATAAGGAGATTCTGTAGTATAATTAGTGTTCTTTCTATGGAGGATTAAGGGGCCCTCCTAAATGGTCTTTTTTGATTGCCTTCTTCCCTTTTTTAATTTCCTCCTTGTCCTTTTTGATTATCTACCCCACGACCCTCAGGGCTCCTCAATGTAATACAATTAAAATAACATTTTTGTGTTAGAGGGTTTTATTTTATGAGCTATTAACCCCCTGCTCACCAGGAGGCCTTTTTTTATTCTTCTCCCTTTCCCCCTACTCTCTGACACAATGACAAACATCATGGATTCAACTGCCAGAGCAAATGTACCACCCTCTACTGTACAACCAAGGAGATTGTAGAGTGGTGGGAGGTTGGGGAGTTATCCTAAATTAGTCTGAAGGACTTGATTGGATGCTGTCTTTCCACAGCTGAATCTGAGCATATAAAGGGGGAGAAGAAACCAAATAACCCTAGTTCTAGTTAGTGATAAGGTAAATTGTTCATTGGTCATTTTCATTTTGGGACCTATCTGATGCTGCACATGGATAACTAATTTCCTTCTTTTTTTTCTTACCATTTTTGTAGTTTGTCTGCTACTATTTGCAAATCCTAATACCAATCAGGGAAAATTAATGCTATCTTCCTGATTGTCTTGGTTCCCCTTCACTTGTTAGACTTAATAGTATTTTCTTGTCCCTGCTCCATCATGGGTCTTTGATGGTGTTTCCTGTATAGTGACAAGAGAGCTAATCCTTAGATTTACTTCTGGTCAGTAGAGATATGCCTCACTTTAGAAGTCAGGTTGAATTATTCAGTTTTTAAAATATAGCTATCCATCTAAGTGACCCTTTTTGTTCATTTGCTGTGGGAGTACATAATCATGTTTTTTATATTGTGCTAACGAGGACTTATCAGAAGCTAAATGAGAGGAGGAATAGATTTCTTTTATATGATTTTATATCACTGCCAGTTTAATATCATGGATTAGTATTGTTGGTGGGAAGACTGAAAACCATCTAATACATAGTCTGTGACCTCATAAAGCTTATATTCCATCTAAGAAGATTTTTATATTAATAAGTGCAAAGTGAAAAACCAGTTTTAATGAACAGTTCAAGATAACAAGAGGAGAAATGTCACAAGGCAGTATGAGGCTCCAGCCAAATAAGTAGTGCAGACAATTCTGTAGGAGTTCAGAGAAGAAATTCATCATTTCAAATAGACCTGGTGAGGAAGACAGCCTTTAATGCTGACTGTATTGCTCTCCAGTGAATTAGGTCAAGAAGTGCACCCTGGTCACGGCACTGGCAAGGGTATCTTTTAATCAGACAGAATTATACCCATCCATTCTCAAGGTCCTTTTGACTAAGGCAGATTTTATTTTAAATCAGATCAATTCAAAATCATCAAATAGGAAGATCATCTTTTTTTCCCCTTAAAAAATTAACCTTTGTTCTTTATTTTAACAATGCATATTCTTTCTAATTCAGTAGTTTCATGTTTAGGGAATTTACCTTACAAACATAAAGCAAAGATTTATTTTTATTTTTCAGCTTATTTTTGTAACTATATCAGAAAATGTAAGAATGATTTAATTAATCCATTTAACAGGTCTGGACTAGTAGTCAAGAGACTTGAATATTTTAGTTTAGGTTTAACACTAGCTGTGCTTCTTTGAGGATGAGCCTCACTTTTTTGGCCTCAGTATCTTTATTTATAAAACAAAGGAATACTTCACGAATTTATACTTCATGAGTTTATAACTTCATCATTGTGGATATTCCCTTGTTGTCTGTTGTTACTGAATCATGCCTGACTCTTTGGGACATCATGGACCATTAATATGCCAAAGATTCTGGAATGGTTTGCCATTTCCTTCTCCAGTGGATTAAAGCAAGCAGAGGTTAAATGACTTGTCCAGGGTCACACAGCTAGCATTTGAACTCAAGTCTTCTGATTCCAGGCCCAGCCTCTGATACTCCTTACAACAGTATGAATTGCAGCCTATCTATACTCTTCTTATCAAGGTTTGTGTCTTCTAAGATGCTTCGTGTAGGTGCTCCTACAGTGTCTGTCAATTCTTCAGGGAAGTACACTCAATGTGCATAGCATCTTCCTTTAGATCTCTCACTAGTGCATAGATGCCAGTGGAGTACACAGGCTATCTATCTGTTATCCCTTGCTCTCTTTGTGATCCTCCCTCTTCCTCTTCCATTTGTATATCTCGTGAATGATCTCTGTACCAAAGACATAATTCTTCATGGGTAACATGCTGTACTCTGTTTAAACTCATTACACATCTCTTTATTTCTCTTGGAGTGACCCCAAATTTTAATTCTTTAGGAACTTTTCTCTTTAGATTCTTTTCCATGATTCACAACCATATAATATCATGAGAAGACTATTTTCAGTCTTAAGAAGTAAGGTTTGCATTTCATAAAAATATTCATCATATTGTGCAATTTTCCAAAAGCAATTTAGTTCATTCTCTTCCTTTTTTCAGTTCTGGTTCTAATGCTTTGTCCATTTGTCATGTCTGTCAAAGATACAGGTAGTGATTGATTCAGCAGCTTCACCAGCTGCCCATCCAACTGTATATCATAGTCTGTATAATAAGTATTCTTTATCCACTTGGTTTGTCCCACATACATAGTTATGCTGAAGTCTTGAGTGACTGTGAATCACTTCAGTTTTCCTGATTTTGATACAATCAGTGCAGTGTCATGTATAAACAAGAGCAGTGGGAAGATGTTTCTTCTTTAGGGAACTCCTCTTCCATGTGTACTCTGCACTGGACCTGATCCATGAAGAATGGAAATATCTTGCTTTCTGCCATATTTGATATTAATAATTAAGGATCATTGAACAAATTCAAGTATGTTGATGAATCCATCTTACCAGAAATGTGGTATAATTTTACTATGTGTAGGGGAGACCTCTCAAGCCATTAAGGGATATTTTACTCTACCAAATAAAATTCTTTTTTATAGCATTCAAACAATAATCATAGAGGCACCTTGTATTCTCTATATCTCTTCAGTCATTGGTGTATCTGTAAAGATACGGTTTGCTTTACAATGTTGTCTATAAAAGTCTGTCTATTCATTTCTCATAATTTCATCAAGGATGCCTTTAATGATTCTCATAAAGATTTTGTAAAAATGGAAAGCAGACCTCTGAGCAGTAGTTATTAATATTTTCTTGATTACCTTTCAGTAATAGTGTCTGTGATTTTTTTCCAAACATTCCTCATTCTCCCTTTCAAATGTCTTGCGAATCCATTCCTTAATGCTGGAAGAACTGTCCACTTTCAGTGAATACGTTTGATTTATTCCTGCTGTTCTTCCTATCTTGGTTTACTGTGATGCCCTTTCTATTTCTTCCTGCACAATATCAGCAATGGTGATACCACACTCTCAATGAAGTGCCTCCATTGGAATTGATAGGAAAAATTGTTATAAACTTTTTACAACAAAATTAGACACATACATCATTTTTATAAAATTCTTAACAGATAGGTATTTTTAGTTTTCAACATTCACTTCCATAAGATTTTGAGTTCCAATTTTTCTCCCCATCTCTTTCCTTCCCTCACCCCAAGATGGTACATAATTTGATATAGGTTCTACATGTATATTCATATTGGACCTATTTTCACATTAGTCATGTTAATAAACACTTTTTTTATCTGCTTACTACCCTTCAAGTTTCATCCTTCAGCCAACTTGAGATAACTCCTTTACCAAACATTTCTTTTTATTTTCTCATAGATAATAAAGAGACCAGTTCACCTCCTTTTTCAGTTTTCACATGATTTATCCATCTGGAATGAATCTAGAGAAAGAGAATAGTCTTCTCAAACTTATGTAAGAAACTACTCCTACTAAATTTGTACTGTGTCAGTAGTATGCTATCTCAGTTTCTAAATTTGGTATAGTTGATATGATAGAGGGATGCCTGCTTGGTACTCATACTGTTGGATAGTATTGCATTGGTGTAATCAATTGCTGAGCATTTATAGGACTTATCACATTGTAGTTTGCCTTGTAATTTGTGTCCTTGTTATTTCACCTATAACTAACTGTAAGCTCCTTGAGGAGGAGGAGGAAGAGAAGGAGGAGGATTGCCTTATCTTTAATCCCTCCCCCTGGGCTGCCTTGTCTCGGTATCCTTGTATAGGCCCTCAGTAAATATTTGAGAAATGTTAGATGACACAATGGTTAGAGTACTGGGCTTGGAGTCAAGAAGACCTAAGTTCAAATCCAGCCTCACTAGCTGTATGAACCAGGGCAAGTCACTTCACTTCAGTTTCTTCCTCTGTAAAATCAGAATAGTAACAGCATCCATCTCCCAGGGTTGCCGTGAGGAACAAATGAGACGATTGATAAAGTATTTAGTGCAGTGCCTGGCACATAAGTGCTCTGTGAATATTAATTGTTATTATGGGTTGAATTAGAATGACAATGAATGAATAGAATTTAAAAATGACAAATTGTTGTTTGTTTTCATATATCACAAAGTATGTATCATAGTCCTGGGCACATAGTTGGCATTCAACAAATATTTGTTGAAAGACTTAAATAAGGCTTTGTTTCTGTGCGAGTCAAAATTGCTAGAAATGCTTTGGGTAAAGAAGTAAACTTTACAATGATACAAACTGAGGAAGGATAGCCAGCACACTGGGTGACAATCAGTATCCAAAAGAATCCCAGCAGGCTAAAGTATTAAATTGAATTTAATAAGATGAAATTTGATAGGGGGAAAGGACTTAAATTTGGGTAAAAAAGTATCAGCTTCACAAGTACAACGTGGTGGAAAGTTGGCTAGACAATGTCACATGAGAAAGTCTTGATGATTTGAACAGACTGCAGAAAAAATGTGAGGCAACAGTGTGGCATGGCACACCCATTTAATTCAAATCTATCTAAGAGAGTGGCATAGTGTCCATAACAATGGAGGAGGTAACTAAGTAGCACAGCCAATCGAGTCCTAGCCCAGGAACCAGGAAGACATGAGCTTAAACTTGACTTGAGATATTAATTAGCTGTACAAGTCACTTAATCTCTTTTTCTCTCAGTTTCCTCAACTGTATAATGGGGATAATGAGAGCGCCTACCTCTCAAGGTTGCCATGAGATGACCAAATGAGTTAATGTGTGGAAAGTGCTTAGCATTTAGTCCCAGGCACGTAATTCTGACTTGAGGTTTAATATGTTTTATAAATGTTTGTCTTCTCTCCCATTCTGCTCTAGTCAGAGCACATCTAAAATATTATGTTCCATATACTCTAGGAAAAGCAGTGACATGCTGGAGTGGGTCCAAAGGAGGTTGACCAGCATGGTGGGAGAATTGGAAGTCACAAAGTACAAAGATTACTGAAAGGAACTGAGGATGTTTAGTATGAAGAAAAAACAAAGATGGGGGCTGAAAGAGCTGTCAGTATTTGAAGGCCTATCAGAGAGGGATTAGATTTGTTTTTCTTGGCCCCAGAGAGCAAAACTGGAAGCAGTATTCAGTTTGATTAAATAACCCAAACAAAAAGTAGAAAGAGTTGCCTGAGGAAGCAGTACTTCCCCAATCTCTGGAAGTGTCCAAGCAAGGGTTTGTCAGACATGTTGCAGGTATGACATCTTCATGGAAAATTGGACAAGATGGTTTCTTCCAACTTTAAGATTTTCTATTGTGTTTATATACATATATTTATGGGTTTTTTTTCTCTTCCGCTAGAAAAACCAGTAAGAGGACTAGAATTACATTATGTGTGATTGGGATTATCAATAAATAAATACTAAGCACCTAGTCTGTGTCAGGCACTGTGCTAAACTCTGGTAATACAAAGAAAAGCAAAAGACAGTTCCAAATCTCAATGGATTCTAATGGAATCTAGTGGATTATGTATAAAAAAAATTTTTCTGACACTAGAGAATATTTAATAGTGGAATAAGTAACTGAGAGACAAATCTCCTTCTTTGGAAATCTTTAAGGATAACCTAGCTGTCCACCTTCCCAGAATGAACTTAGTCTTAGCTAAAGTTAGATGCTAGACTATGTAACTCTTAAGATCCTTTAGATTTATAGTCAGTCACAGGATTTTTAGATCAGAAAGATACCTTAGAGATCACCTCCTCTAACTCCCCTCTGTTGATAAATGAGCATACCAAGGTCTAAGTGGAGGTGGTTTACTCCATTTGAATTCACATGGTTAGTGAGTGATGCATCGTTCAGCCTTTTCTTCAGTCATGTCAGACATTTCCTGACCCCATTTGGGATTTTTTTAATAAAGAAGCTGGAGTGGTTTGCCATTTTCTTCTCCAGCTCATTCTACAGATGAGGAAATTGAGGCAAACAGGGTTAAGTGACTTGGCCAAAGTCACCCAGCAAATAAGCATTTAAGGATGGATTTGAATTTCGATCTTCCTGACTCCAGGCTTGGCGCTCTATCCACTGTGCCACCTAGCTGCCCGGTGAGTGGTGGAACTAGAAATCATAATAATAAACAACAATGAGAATTATTGATACTTTGCATAGTGTTTGATAGTTTACAAAGTGCTTTCCACACAACAATCCTGTGAGTAAGGACTGAAGGTATCACTATCCTCGGTTCATTTTGTTTTGACAGATAACCTCCTAGAAGCTTACTGACTTGCCCAACGTCACATAATGAGTAACTGACAGTCTCAAAACTAGAGCTCCTAACTCCCAGGCTGCTGCTATCTCCTCTGAACCACACTGCCCCCTCCTCATCTCTGCTTTGAAATGAAAATCTCTGAGAGGACTTAGCTGCCTGGGACATTTTATTTGTTCCACTTGCTGGGAATCTGGTGTTTGTTGCCATTTCACTCTGGGTTTGAGGAGGTTTTCTTTTCACCAACTTGACAAAGAAGGTAGTGATTTCTTTGTTGTGGGAGCAGTTTTGATTGGGGAGCATTTGTCACCCCCAGCCAGTTTTTAGACATCAGAAAGTTCTTGGTTTTCCTCTGTGTCAGCAAACTTTTCAACCTCTATGCTTTCTGAACTAGACAAATCTTCTGCTTGCTAAAAATGTATATATCATATCCTGAACTATTTCATTTCAACATTAATGGTGAGCTTTTTAACCTTGTAAAATTCAAGTTCATGGCATTAACTTACTTGGGAATGGTTGACATGCTTAGGAAATTGTCAGCAACTGGGACTATTTGAACCACAGGAGAGATGATCCAGGGAACCTAATCTTGGCCACAAAGCAATGAGAAAGGAAAGTGAACAGAAATGCAACCAGAGAAGCAACAGCTGATAGCCTTCATTACAATTTCACGTAAAAACTTTCCTCTGGCTCCACATCTCACTTTACCCAGACAACACTTCAGGGAAATTCTATAACTCTTTCTGAGATTTCATAGATCTAGAGCTACAAGGGACCTTAGAGGTCATCTATCTAATTCCCTCATTTTATAAATGAGGAAACTGAGGCACAGGGAGGCTAAGAGTCTAAGGAAAGTCACAAAGGTAATTAGGGCTAAGATTCAAGTATCTTTAAAGTTAATACCTTCTCCACTGGGAGATGAAGCAGGGATAAAGAAATGCATTTCTTATTATTGATAAAGTTACTGGTCAAGAGAATAGAAATATGTGATATGTAGTATCTGCTTCACAAGTCCACAGTTACTTGGTCACTGACTGACAGTGGGCCAGAGTGTGAAGATGTCAAATCCACCTAAATGAGGTTTCTGGAAGATACTATAGATCTAGATATAGTTGAGGTAAGCAAAGCAGGAGAAAACTACCTAGGAAGAAGACAGGAGATATCAAATTCAACCAGAGTAACATGGAGTTGGAGGTGAAGCCTTTGCTCTAGTTTATTTTGGATAGCTTGCTTTCTCATATTTTATCCTGCATGCTAGATAGGGAGTGGCCCTGGTTCTCAGGGTGCTAGCCTTGACCAGAAAAAGGTCAGGAGCCTCTGAGTGCCCTCTGACCCTAACTGAGACAGGGCAGAAATGAGGTTCTCTTACAATTCCAAATCAAAGGATGACTAGTATGGGTTTTCCCTTTGTATGAATATAAGAAGCACCCAAAGAGAAAGGGCTTAAGCATGGGGCTAAAGGAGGAAAGTACTGAAGGGCAGGATGGAGAGTGCAAAAAAGGAAATTCAGCCCTTGAATTTGGGCAACAAAAAAGCTAATAACCTGTTCCCATTTGTTTTAATGATCTTTATTCTTGTGAAAGCAGAGGCCCTTCTAAGTACCACTTACCTCAATAATGGACCACATCAGGATAGACCTAGAGAGGCTTTCTGTTTTATTTCCTTTTAGAAAGCACAACATGAAGAAAGATAAGAGAGGGTGTTTGGGTGAAATAAATATTCTTTATCAGTTCAAAAGGGAAGAGATAGTGCCAGGAAGAAGAAATGATGATAACATGAACTGTTTCTATTTTATTTTGGCAGTTTTCTTTAAAAAAAAAAAAAAGATGTACCATACAGTCTTGCTAATTCAAAAATGATGGCCATTTAGCCTGCTGTCCTATTGAAACCTCCTTTTGTTCCACAGATGGGAAGGAGGGGAGGGATCTGCTATGCAAATGAATAGAGTTATGCCTTATTTAAGCAGAAGAGGAGTTTCTGAAAAGCCATGTATAAATCCAATTTTTTGGTAAAACAAACACAGAAATCCTAAGTTGAATCCTTTTGTAAAGCAAAGAATCTTTTTTTCTTGTTTTGTTTTTTTTTTTTAACAAATAATCACCCCCTGAGTTATCTGTTTTGAAATTCAAATGTTGATGGATCTGGGGTGTGATTAAAGCAGTCTATACAGTAGATTAAGTAAAAAATTACAAGAATATTTACCTACTTAGAAAAATTAAAATAACATTTATATAGCTCCTACTATGTGCCTGGCACTGTGCTAAATGCTTCACAAATATTCTCTCATTTGATCCTCACAAAAATCCTTGGGAGGCAGATGCTACTATAATCCCCATTTTACAGATGAGCAAATTGAGGCAAACAGAAGTGAAATGCCTTCCCTAGGATCATCCAGCATCTGAGGCTGAATTTGAACTTAGGTCTTCCTGACTCTCAGCCCAGCCTAACCCTCTATTGACTGCACAAACTAGAATGTATAGTTTTTGGATACAGGAGGAATTTATGACCAACCGAGAGAGAGAGAGTATTATAGGATGTAAAATGGATAATTTTGATTACATTACATTAAAAAGATTTTGCACAAACAAAACAAATGCAGCCAAGATTAAAAAGAAAGCAGTAAGCTGGAGATGTGGGGAATTTCTCTGGTAAATGTCTCATTTCTCAAATATATAGAGAATTGAGTCAAATTTGATCAAGGCATACGAACTGGCAGTTTTCAGAAGAAGAAATCAAAGCTATCATGCTATGAAAATTACTCTAAATCACTATTGATTAGAGAAATGCAAATTAAAACAACTTTTTGAGGTACCACCTCATACCTATCAGATTGGCTAATATAACAAAAAAAAGGAAAACTACAAATATTGGACAGGATGTGGATAAATAAATGAACTGGTAGAGTTGTGAACTGATCTAACCATTCTAGAGAACAATTTAGAACTCTGTCCAAAGGACTATAAAACCGTGTATATCTTTCCACCCAGCAATAACACTATTAGATCAATATCCTAAAGAAATCAAAGAAAAAGGAAAAGGACTTATATGTACAAAAATACTTATAACCATTCTTTTTGTGATGGCAAAGAATTGGAAATTGAGAGAATGCCTGTCAGTCGGGGAATGGTTGAATAATTTGTGGTATATGATTGTGAAGGAATATTATTATGCTATAAGACATAACAAGTAGGATAGTTTCATAAACCTGGGAAGACTTACATGAACTGACACAAAGTGAAGTGAATAGAACCAGGAAAACATTGCACATAGAACCAGCAACATTTTATGGTGATTAACTCTGAATGACAACTATTCGTGGCAATACAGTGTTCCAAGACAGTTCCAAAGAACTTATGAAAAATACTCTCCACCTCCAGTGATAGAACTGATGGAGTCTGAATGCAGATTGAAGCATACTTTTTTACCTTCTATTTTTCTTGGATGTTTTGGGGAGATCTGCATTTTCTTTTGCATAAATGACTAATATGAAAATATTTTGTATAACTGCACAATCTATATATGTATAACTGCATAATCTATATCAAATTCTCAAGGAGGAGGGAGGGAAAGAAAGGAGAGAATCTGGAAATCAAAAGCTTTTTTAAGAATCTTTAAAAATTTTTGATGTAATTGAGAAAAAATAATAACAGAAAAAAGAATCGATTGTTCTCTAATACTTTAAAAGCAGGCTTTTACAAAGCTCTTTGAAGGAAGGAATGTAGCATAGAATACATCTTGGTAACTGCTCTTGCGCCTGGTGCGGTATCTGATGCTTGGTAGCTAGTTGCTTAGTACTTTGGGGGAGAATAGGGGCAAAGGATATTAGAAAGAAAGATAGACCAGCAAGTAATGTAACTGTATTGTGAGTAGAAGCTAACACACTTAGGCATGTGCTTAGAAATGCTAATTACAAAATTTTCTTGCCCATTTGTAAAACTTCAGGCTTTCTACTAGGCACCATTTTGTTAGAGTAGCTTGTCACTGTACTGGAAAGGGTGGTATTAGTGAAAGTAATGCTATTGTGTTTCCTTAAACATATTCTGTAATTCAAACTGACGTTCCACTGGCCCCACCCGTAAACCCAATTTGCCCAAATTAAGGAGGCTCTGATCATAGGGGTTAATCATACAGAGACCAGGAGGTAGAATGGTCAGTGCTCTCTTCCCCATCCTGGCCCAGACTCAGTTGATGACCTTCAGGTATAAGGATGCATCTAGGACAGGGAAGGTGTTTGAATTGATCACAGCTGAGAACTGAGGTTTCTGCTTTTTCACTCAATTCTTTGATTGATGGTGCCTGATTCAGGGAAAGCAGGGTCAGTGAGACTCTCAGGTGTGGGGGTGGTAGGTAGTAAGTTCAAGAGTCTCGAAAATGTTCTCTCCACCTAAACCGAGAGTTGCTTGGGGTTTGGGGTTAAATTATACTTAAACTTCTGACAGTTCCCCAGCCAAAATATGGCAACTACAAAAGCAAGGAAAACTGTCAAAAGTCACACCCAGCAATGGATGGGAAATTACCAATGACAGTTATTAGTCATTCTTACGGGCAGTAGAGATTTTTTTAAAAAATCTTCAAATCTGATGTTTTGAGGAAAAAGCACCCCTTTCCTGGACAGGATAATATTGCCAGAATTTGTCCTGTCAATGAATGGATTTTCTGTCATTTGGCTGACAAATGGTAGTATTTCTTGTAATGTTATGCATACAGGTATTCTTGAGGTTCTTGAGGGCCATTGATATATTGCATCCCAGGACACCTGGTATATACTTAGGTAATAAATACCACAAAAAAGCTGTCCCTGCTTGACTAGAAATGAGGACTATAAGAGAGGGG
Source organism: Potorous gilbertii (assembly GCA_028658325.1). NCBI lineage: Eukaryota > Metazoa > Chordata > Mammalia > Diprotodontia > Potoroidae > Potorous > Potorous gilbertii. The sequence continues at coordinate 574,328,804 of CM053769.1, read as the reverse complement.
ATAGCCCCTCTTGAGGGGGATTGCCTATTTTGCGATTTTAAAAGGTCAATTAAGTCCTTAACTGACATTTTTCTTGGGGATCCAGAATTTGTAAATTTTATCATCAGAGCCCACAACTATATAAATATATCAGAGCCAGGGGTGGGGGAGGATGGCCCTATCTAGCATGCTTCCACTGCCCTAAAAAAGACACCATCTTTGATTCCTTGTGTGAGACAGACTGTCAGTCACTCATTTGATTCCTCTCCCTCCCCCCACCCTACTTTTGAACTCAGGGCTTCCTGACTCTAGGCCCAGCTACCTCTGTGAATTGTTCCAGGTAATGGAAATGGGGGATGTGCAAAGCTACAACCTTTCCATGTTGCAGCCTCATTTTACTATGATGGAGAAATGAAAAGTCCAGATCTATTTTATGATTTGTAGACTATGGCGGTCTAGGTAAGAAGGTGCCATCTCTGAATGAGATTGCCACCCTGGGAGGGGGATTGCTCTAAGCACTCAGCTCTTGAGTTACGCTGTCCACCGCCTAAGCAAAGAAATACTTTCTTTTACCTACAAGAGCCAACAAATAAAATACAATAATATTCAATTCCAAGTGCCAAGCACCCTGGCCAGTCCTTAAAGTAAGAGAGACTACGAGCTGAATTTCCTAACAAGCTGACTTTTCAAAGGGTTTTGAGCTCTCGAAAACATGAAAGCTCTGGTTAAAAATTTAAGGGCCTGATATGTTCCAGTTCTGTGGAGCAGCAGCAGGACGCAGCTTTTTACAGAGCCATAATTCCCCAACCACCAGCTCTTTAAATTAAGATGTTTGTGGCAGCTGCTTGCACTTCATGGAATGCACATAGGCTCGGTCATTAATTATTGCTCTCTGCCTCTGCTTCCCCTTCCCCCCCAGTTATTTCCTGCATTCCCCATATGTATGCAGTTCTAATCTTGCTGCAATCAGTATTGCTGAGCCAACGTGTGTGTGTGTGTGTGTGTGTGTATGTGCATTACTTATTTTTTTTGTACTGTATTTTAAAAAAAATTAACTGAAGAAAATTCTATAGGAACAGACTAGGTTTCCTCTTGTCTTTTTTTTTTTTCTTAATACAGTCTGGTCCATTCAAATGACCTTTCTGTCCACCCTGACTTTGAAAGCAGTCAGGTAGAAGTCTAAGAAATGCCAGCCCTATGCATCCTGCTCCCATCACAGATCTAACATGCCCCCTTAGACCTAGCAACTTTGGCTTCTGGTGTTAGAAACTGCCCCACACTAGTGGTGGGGGGTAGAGAAGGTGGAGACAGAAGAGGGGGATGACTTGGCAGCAAAATGGAACCTCCTCCAGCTTTCCTGCAGTAAATATTTGTACAATTCCCTTTTGATTTTCATTAGTGAATAGCACTCACTCACAATGTGTCTTCAAGGGGCCCCCTTTCCACATATTAATGACTTCCTTGTCTGCTTCCTGCCAAGTTTTGTACTTTAGGTTAGAGAGAGGTCAGGACTTGGATGTTTAGATGAATTTCCTGCTAACCACTCTTTGTGAATCAACTTCTCACTGTTCCACTTTAGATCTGGTGATTTTTCTATAGCAGGTTTGCAAAACTGTGACTGTTTTGACTGCGAATCCAACCTTTGCCAAAGAACATTATTCATTTAAATGTGAATGAGTTGGTGGAACAGGCAAGTTTAAGCCTTCCATTTGTATTCCATTAGAAGATCGTAACTTTGGAGTGATATTTCCATTTGCTTTGTAAGTGGGGAAAAGAGCCATTGTGTTGTTTTATTTTGTTTTGGTTTTTCCTGGGTGCCTGTATTCACTGACGAACTGGAAAGTGCAGGTTCTCATCCCAGCTCTACCGTTTACTTCAGCTGTCATCTCGGGCAAGCTGATTCTTTCCGAACCTTAGTTTCTCCATCTGTAAACGAGGACATTGAACTAAATTGGACTCTGGGATCCTTTCCAACCCTGGAATTCTATAATTTCTTGATTCAAGCTGGAATTCGGCAACCTAGGTCATAGGTGTTGGAAGCTGTAGAAGTTAGAACCTTTAAAAGAAAGGTCTTTTACATCAGTTGGATCTGAATGTAACTTGAAAGCTAACTGTGAGAGATTAGAGCATTTTAATAATATGTCAGCAAGTAATTCATGGCTGAAGAGAAGGAAAGTAATCAGGGGTTATTGTTTCTTACCTTAGTGGTGGGATACGAAAGCATATTTAGCATTAAGAAGACTGCTATTACAAACTGAACTGAACTGGACTGCCACCAAGGTCCAATCTATCAACCAATTGGTAAGCATTATTAAGCACCTACTGTGTGCCTGGCAACAAAATCTTTACTCTAGATACTTATATCTTTGAAATGACAGGATTTTTTTTTAATTTTTAAATTTTTTTAAATTTTTAAAATTTATGTCCTAATATTTGGCAGTTATTCAGATGTTACAGACTCAAAGTATAGCATCTGAAAGAATGATTAATTCCTTCTGATATTGTCTATCTTTGGTACTGATCATCAATAAACATTTATTAAGTATCTACTACCAGTTGTTACCATGTGGTAAGAGCTTAATAAAATGCTATTTATTCATTTATTCATTCATGCTGTGTGTCTGGCTTTTTTGCTTGCTTTGAGAATACAAAAAACACACATGAGACAGTCCTTCCCTCAAGGAGCACACATCCTGTAGAGGGAAACAGATATGTAAGTGTATACAAAATATAGATATATAATATGTGGGATCTTTTGGCATTTTGAAAAGTTCCCTCCCCCCAAAAAACCCCCAAACATTTAGACATAACTGGAGAAGATGGCCATCTACCTGGTTGACTGCATAAGCCAAGGGAGGACAGGAAAATTTCTGGGGTTTTTAATTGCCTAGACTTTGTGGTCCATATCTATTTCATGATCACATTCATTTCAGTTTATGGTTTTGTAATGTCTTTTTCTCCTCCCCACTCCCGGTTTAGCAATAGAGAGCAGCCCCTCCCTGCTTCTGGTGATAAAAATCCTGTATCTCTTCCTAAGATATGTATGTAAAAAAGATGGAGCTGTGGATGGAGGTAAAGGTTTCAGTTTGTGGGGAAACCAGTTTGTCATTACTCTTACCTTCCCCCAAACCTACCTGGTATCTAATGATAGTTCTTAATTGACTGAGGTTGTAGCTATTAGTATTCAGCCATTAACTGGTAAGGCTTTAGATATGACCAAAATTTCCTCTTACTTGCTTTTTTTCTTTTTGAAGAGATTCTTGAAGACCCAAACAAATGGTGTAAAATGGCTGTGGGGTTGATTTTTTCTTATAGGTGACTGGAGCAGGGAAGAACCTGCTAAGTTGCCCCCTCAAATGTCACACCTTGGACAGATGCCTATTTATGACCTTTTAAATAAATGGGCCTACCCTTTTAGGAAAAATGTTGAACTGTATTATTCCTTAGGTAACCATGGCAGTCAATTAGTCTTCTCAGGAAATTGTATTTTAATAGGCCTGGGTGGGGGAATAGTTGCAGTGAGGTGTCTAGAGTATGCACTAGGGTTGTTGGTTTACATTCAGGGGCTGCTTGGGCCTGTTGCTCCACTATTAATGTCATGTTAATTGTATGAAATGTCTGTTCATAGGCTTACAGGCTGATGTTGGTCAGTCAATATGCATTTATTAAGTGCCTACTATGTACTACGCATTGTGCAAAGCACTAGGATTTAAAGAAAAGCAAAAGGAACTCATAATCTGATGGGGGAGACAATATGGCAACAAATATGTACAAACAAGCTAGATACAGAATAAAAAGAAAGGGCTAGACATTTCCAAGTTGTTTTTTTTTTAATTTTCTATTTCATTTCAACATTCAAACATTTATTAAATACCCACTCTTTGCAAGGCACTGTGCTAGACCCAAGGATACAAAGACAAATATAATGCAGGGTCTGTTCTGAATGAGCTTATAATATAGCACAGGTAAGGATATGAAAGTGTTTACAACTGATAAGCAATGCAAAGACTCATGTGATAAGTACAAATCTAGTATGTTGGAAAGAACACTGAAATTTGGAATTCAGAAGGTTTGGGTTCAAGTTGCTGCTTTGCAACTTATTACCTTGCATGACTTCTCTGGGCCCTCAGTTTCCTCATCTCTAGAGAGTATGATATCTTCACTCTCTAAATGTGATGTGAACCAGGCAAAGTATTAGGAGAAATAAAAAAGATCACCTTGAGGCATGTGTTGGAGGTGGAAATGAAGACTTCATGAAGGAGGTGTATCAGCCACTGGTTCAAGTCACTGGAAATCAAGCTCTGATTTCCTCTCCTCCAGTTAAGGAAAGAGTCCTCTGAGTCTATTGAGGGATGCAGTGCTATGTCCAAAGGGTGACTAGGAGAGATCTGAAAGAGATGAAAGACACCCAGAATTCTCTGAGTACCAGATCCTGCCCAAATCGTCCTCTAGGACTAGGCTGTTTGTCCAGTGCAGTGCCTGCCACAGGAAGACCCAAACTTCCAGAAAGTAGCTCAAATAGATACTAAGTAGAATGTAAACTCCTTGAGGGCAGAATTATGCTTTGTCCCTGTATTTCTCAAACCTGAAATGGCACCTGGCAAATAGAAAATGTCTACTGGGTGCTCGTTAAATTGAATTAACTAGATATAAAGAAATACCAAGGACAGGTATGCTTGCAGATAGAGAACAGTTGGAGGTCGAAGGTTTAGTCAGACCAGAAGAGATAAAGAGAATTCAGGTGGTCAGTTAGATAGTTTAAAGAGCCACAGGAACCAGAGCAGTTGGGTAAATTAGACTGGAGAACAAGGAAAAGGGAGAACACAACAGAGAAAGGATTTTGATAATGGAGGTCATTTGTTGTCAGTCTACAGTTGCCCTAAACTCTCACAGGACCGAAAGGCATAATCTCAAACAAACATGTCCTAGAGCAGGGGTCCTCGAGCTAGGTTTCTAACCTTTTATTTTATTTTATTTTGGTAACTGCATTTCAGTGTCATTGATTTCCTTTATAGTCTTCTGTGTTTTACTTTATGCACTGGAAATCATCATGAGAAGGGGATACATAGGCTCCCCCAGACTCCCAAAGGGGTCTGTGACACAAAAAAAGACTAAGAATTCCTGTCCTAGAGGATTTGGGGTAATGAAAATTGGAGCTCAATGATGAAGAATATGGTTCTCTTGGTTCTCCATATATCAGTTCATATAAACCTTCCTATATATGGTATTTCCTGAGTGTATATGGGATGTTCAAGGAAGAAGAACACCCTTCCTGTGAGGACTTGCCAAAACAAACCTTTTCAGGGCTGGTCACCCACTTTTGGTGCCCACCTGGCACTCATCTCTCACCTGTGACTCCAAGAAGCCACGCCCAGGCAAAGAGTCTCTGCAGCTGCGCTAAACCAAGATGAGGGCAGCTGACAGACCTGAAACCCATTGGTGAGTTAAGGGGGTGTCTACTCCAAGCATGTAAAGACTTCGCCCAGCAGAATGAACAAATGAGAACAACTTGTTTCAAAAGCCATGAAGATTCAGTCAGACATCAAAGAGGCCAGCCAAGGTCATTCACTATGTCCTGGGCCATCACCAGTCGTCTTCACTTTTGTCTTATTCCTAGAGGTTGATGTCTCTGGAAAAAAGTGAGGCTGACAACTATGTGCAACCTTGCCTCACTTAAATCCTATTTCTGCACCAAGTCAAGATGTCAGCCTGGGATGTTATTGGTCCTTTCCCAGTATAGCAGTTGTTCATGCCTTCCCCTCTCAGTGTGCCTTCCATTTACACTGTATATAGCTTATGGTTAGTGGTATTACCTAGTTATTTAAATGTTGTCTCCCAGGTTAAAATATATACTTTCTCAAGGGTGGGAACTTTTTTTTTGTCTGGAGTCTCTTTTTATGCCTTTCTTCGTATCTCTTTTAGCATAGTTTCTAGCACATAGTAAGGATTGAATAAATGATCGCTGAATGACTTGCTAGACAGCACAGGGTTGAAAATCTGAAAGGAAGAAGAGTTTGAATATGTAATAATCGGACCATTATGTTCAAAAGAGGAAAGCGGTAAGAGTCAGAGGACCTGTTCAAAATTCAATTCTCTCCCTATGTGTGTGACCTTAGCCTAATAGGATCACAGATTTAGAGGAGATTTAATGATAATCTCCTTACACATTTTACATATGCAGAGACAGATGCTTAGGGGTTAAGGGACTTACCCAAAGTCACACAGGTCATGTGGCAGAACCAGAATCTGAATCTAGGTGGTCCAGGGTTCTCTCCACTGTCCTTTGCTGATTCCCATCTCAAGTCACTTAACCTCTCTAAATTTGTTTCCCATGAAGAGATTAGAGTATTTGACCTTAGCTGTCCTTTCCAGTTCAATAGATAGTAGCCCTTGGGTCTGAAGTCAGAAAACGCTGACTTCAAATCCTATCTCAGACATTTCCTAGCTGGGCAGGTCACTTAAACCTCTGTTTACCTCAGTTTCCTCATCTGTAAAATGAGCATAGCATCTATCCTAGCAGAGTTGTTGAGAGAATCAAATGAGATAGTCATTGTAAAGCCTTTAGCACGGTGCCTGACACATAAATATAAATATATAAATGTTGCCTCTTATTATTAGCTATACGATGCATAGTCTCTTTCATTTATTAACTGTGTGAACACAGACAAGTTATTTAACTGGAATAGATATCATAGTAGAAAATTAAAAATTTAGACTGCAAATAATCTAGTCTAGGAGCGGTTACGTGATACAGTGGGTGAACAGAGTGCTGGGTCTAGAGTCAGGAAGGCTCAGTTTCCTGAGTTCAAATCTGGCCTCAGACACTTAATAGCTGTGTAACCCTGGGTAAGTCACTTTGTTTGCCTCAATTTCCTAAAACTGATAAGGAAATGGCAAATCATTCTAGTACCTTTGTCAGGGAAACCTCAAATGGAATCACAAAGATTCCAGAACAACTGAAACTATTGAACAACAGTCTAGTTCAACTGCCTCATGTTGTAGAGGAGCAGACTGAAGCTAGAAGTGTTCAGGGATTTGCCTAAGGCTACAGCAGCTAAGAAGTAAAATAATTGGATTCGAACCCAGGTTCTCTAATCCTAAATCCAGCCCTTCTTGACTCCTTTTCTTTAAAGAGATTATAATACTTGCACAATCTTTCCCATGGAGCTTTTGTATAAAAAATACTTTCTAAACTGGAAAGTTCTATGAAAATGTAAGGATTTATTCCCTGGCAAAAGCAGTTAGTTTTCTGACATCAAAACCAAGAGAGAAACCTAGCTGTGTGCATGTGTATGTGTGTGTGTGTGTGTGTGTGTGTGTGTGTGCGCACGCGTACACATAACAAAGACAACTTTGAATTTCTAAGGTTAGTTTAAAACAGAAAACAGATCCCCTTTTTTGTGTCGTTGGCCATTTCACTCCCCAAACACATTTCATATGCTTCTCTCAGTACAGGAAAAGAAGTGAGTGTTCAGCTGCTCCAAAAATTTGCTGCACAAATGTTTCCAATGGTCCCTGGTTCTGGAAAATTAGGAGAAGCCTAAATATGATGTCATTCTGTTTCTTTCCTAAACAGAAAGGTGAAGATTGTTTTCAGTAGTGATATAGATACACATAGATATAGATTAGAGGTAGGCAGATATAGATATACAGATAGCTATAGCTAGATATAGAAATAATTTTAGCTATAGAGAAAGATTATGGATATAGATAGATATGAATAGGTAGATATAAGTATATAGACATAAACAGATATAGGGAGAGAGAGAACTGAAGGTAGCTATATCTATCTATATTTATATCTATCTATATAGCTAGCTAGCTAGCTAGTTTTAAGTGTACATAGCAAGCCTGTAACTTGTACCTTGTATATACCAAATAATCTTTCAGTGATGAGATCTTGTATTTTATGCCCTTGTTTCCTGACATTTCATCTACTCCCATTAGAATATCCCCAGGGAAGTTTTTGTTACTTTGCTGATAGGATGCCTTGGCGGATAACTCTACAGACATTCTAGGAGATTTTACCACCCGCTCATTCCTATGAAGGTTTGAGAAAAATGTGAAGAAAGATATTTTCCAGCTGTTCATTCTGTATATAATCACTGGAGGGGGAAAAGGATCTCAATATTCATTGTTAACAACATCCAATCTAGCCAGTACATACCTATAAGTATTTTTAAATGCCTTCTGCTCAGGCACTGGGGATAGAGCACAAACTTTGGAGTTTGAAAGACCTGAGCTCAAGTACTGCCCCTGAAAGCACTGTCTGTGCTACCATGGGTAAATCACTTAACCTATCAAGGTACCTGGTAACTCTCTAAGACTTAAAGTTATAGATAGTTGCCAATCTGTATCACTAGAGGGAGTTTCTATAGTGGGAGTTTCCCTACCCCCAAAGAATTCACAGATTTTACGAAAGGTTTCCCATATGAGATGGCACATGAGCTGGGTTTGAAGGAAGCAAGGAATTCAGAACAAGCATCTATTTTTCCCCCTTCTTTTTGCTGTTTTTCTCCTTTTTTATTTCCCTTTGCTATGAGAGAGATTACTTATTTTACTGAAAAACAGAAATATTTGCATTTTAGAAAATAGAGGCTAGTCTGTGTTCCCAAAGGCCAATAGGAAATTAGCATTATACAAGGAGATGTGTTTAACCACTAAGACAACCCCCTCCAACTGCATAGATCTTGTTTAGACATAGTTGTTTACATGTAACATAGCACCTGATATATAGTGTTCACTCTCAGTATTTCTCGATTTCCCTTGACTCTATCTGAGAAGTGGCATGCAAGGCCAGATAACTTTGACCTTGCCACCATTATAACAAATCAAAATTGGCCCCAACATAAGAAAGGTCAAATAATTATAAAGTAGTGAGACTAATTTATCTATGTAACTGGTAGACTTTGCCTTGGTTTGTGTAAGTTATATCTTGTGCATTTACCAATGCCACTCTGATCCTCTTATACCTCTCCCCGAATCTCAACTGAGAGGATGCCAGCCTCTGTGTAGTACTGATAAGTTGGCCTTCCCAGGAAGACAAATTCCTATATTTACAAATTTCTGTATTATGTCCAAGATGGTGGGGATCTTTTTTCTTAAAAAAAATTGTTGATGTCAGTCTTTTCTGACTATTTCTCCTACTCCTGCAATGAATTCTTCCTTGTAACAAGGAAAAACAGTTAAGGCTGAGATTTGTTATTACAGTTACAGATTAGAACTAGCTCCCCTTAGTGTCCTGTTCATTTATATTATTCTAGGCGTTGTGTATGTTTTTCTTTTGGTTATGATTATTTCACTACAAATCAGTTCAAATAAAATTTCTCATGTTTTTTTTCCCCTGAATTCCTTTTCTTTTTCGTGTGTTATGGCACAGTGATATTCTATGACATGCAAATTGCCTGAGTCTATATAGCAATCTCTCAATGGGCACGCACTGTGCCTCTAGTTCTTCTCTATACCTAATGGCATTGTTATAGATGTATATACATATACATATACATATATATATGTATACACATTCTATACACACATATGCATATAAACATGCACATTATACATATGTGTGTGTATATACATATATATGTATGTACATATGTGTTCCGTTGTTTTTCAGTTGTGTCTGACTCTTCATGACCACACATGAGATTTTCTTGGTAAAGATACTAGAATGGTTTGCCATGCCCTTCTCCAGTACGTTTTACATGTGAGGAAACTGAAGCAAACAGGGTTAAGTGACTTACGCAGGGTCATACAGCAAATAAGTGTCTAAAACCAGATTTGAACTCAGGAAGATGAGTCTTCTTGACTCCAGGTCCTGTACTCTATACACTGTGCCACTTGACTGCCCTGGTATACATGTGTGTATATGTAGACATATATAACATCTTTGTTTCTGATTATGACCTCCTTGGTCTATACATGCCCAGTAATGCAATCACTGGGACAAAGGATAAAAACAGTTTATCTTCTCACATAATTCCAAATGGGATCTTTGTTCAGAGAGAAACCATGCAAAAAGAGTGAATTATTTTAATGACTCTTGGCCCACTCAACGCCTAATTTCCTTTAGGTCCTTGGAGAAACCAGCAAATGTTTAGTTGCATGACCACAGGAACATATTTTGCTGACTGGACCTGTGATTTCATTGGCATAAAGAACTTCTAGGTGAGGAAACTCACTCCATCAATATAGGTAACCTTCCATGAAACTCCTTTCGGCAAATTATACCATAGAGCACTGAGAGGTTGAGAGACTTGCCCAAGGTGATAGCCAGTAGATATGAGAGGTGAAATCTGATCTCAGGTGTTCTGGGTTTCAAGGACAGGCTTCTTTCCACTAGGGCTCAGGGTAGGGAACCTGCAGTAGGCCATATTGCATCTCTGAGAGCATTTCACAAGATCAGTCACATGAAGGGACATACAAGGCCATTAAATCACCATTTTATAATTCAGAAAATGTTCTCCCCAGACATCTGTGGAATCTTGATTAAAATCCACACACAAAAAAATGTTTTGGATGGATTTGTAGCCCAAAGTGATTCTGTGTTGTAGCTTCCATCCCTCTTGTTGTAGATATTGATTAAAAAAAAACAACAACAGGTGACTTGTGTTTTTCTTCTTTCAAAACAATTCCATTTTCTTTATGGGATGCTCTTAATGCAACACAGTTAAGGGGTTGGGGCAGGGTTAAGAAAGCAGAAGAGGGCAAGATGAAGGGAGACATAGGGAAGGAAATATGGCTTAAAGTTATTTTTTTCCTCTTTTCTCCCTTTTGCTATGTTTCCTTCTCAGTTTCACAGAACACTTCAAAGGCCTTTTCAGTGCTCCCTGAGAATTAGGAATGTGGTTAGTAGGAACCAAGAATTTTAAGTACAGAATTAAACATTCCCTTAGTCTTTTTGCCAAACTGATAAGGGTGCCAATGGTTTTCTTACTGGGTAAAGAGGGACATGCCTTGCTGAAAAGACCATTCTTAGAGGCAAATGGATTCATCTTTTACTTTACTGTGGCCAGTGGAATGGCTCACTTAGTGGACTTAATAAGGAAATTAGGTCCTGGTTTTTTTGGCACGTGTTGCTGGCTTTGTCACATGTTACAGAGTTTGTCATGTTCATTTTCTTCTAGGAGGATGATTGTATTAACGATTATAATCTTTCTCCATAATTTAAAACAATGTTGGTGCTGTCATTGCTGGCCAGTGGATCACAGCCATCCAGGAAGTGTGGAAGGAAATTTAAAAGCTGTTTTTTAAAAGACTTGCTGATGGAAGTGATCAATTTTTTCTCTCTTCCTTTCTTTTTGGCCCAACTTGGGGTCAAGAGCATGCATTCCAACTTCAGAAGGACATATCCTAGGCACCATACAGAGAGAGAGAGATGTTTCAGAAGCCTCCTAGTCAAGTCAGCTAGCATTTATTAAAACCCCAGCACTATGGGAGAAACACATACATACAAGTAGAGGAAGTCATAGATTCTCTGAGGGAGCTTCAGTCAGGTTGGAGAGAGAAGATAAATGCAAAAAACCACATGCTAGTATGTGATACCTGATGGGTGGAACAGGACCAGCTGTGAGTTTTCATTGCTATAGAACAATCACAGAAAGCTTAGTGGAGAAGGGAGGGCTTGAACCTAACCTGGAAGGACACCTAGGATTTAAATGATTTGATAGAACATAAACTGCCTGAGGTCAAGGACTGTCATTTTTTCCTTTGTATTTCCTATGTCCCGCACGTGGTAAGTTATGTTGGGAAGCGCTAGTAGGAAATTAATAAATGTTACTGATTGATGGAATTGAAGAGGAAATATTATACTCTGAAAAAAATTGTGGAGATTTATGTCAGGCCTTATTCATCCCAAAGTCATAGTGAAATGTTTCCTCACAGAGGATTCAATTCCAGATGTATAAGTCTTCCAGGGAAATTACTGAGCTTTTGCTATGTTTACTATTTGAGGTAAAGACCCAATTTGAAGACAGCAAGTACTCTTTGTAAGATAACTAACTCCTTCTGTAATCTCAAAATGCAAAGTACAGACTTGATGACTGACACTTTATATTCCTTTATTTTAAAAATATATTACTTGATCCCTATACCTCCAAAAATGATCTTATGGTATAGCCTTTTAAAATATCTCAAACTGCCTAGTATTAATTACTGCGTCTGAAATTAAAATCCATTCTACCTTGAAATTAACATAGGAAGGCTAGTAAATTTGAAGTATTTAAAAGAGTAATTTGCAAAGGAGTATTTTAGTTTTCTAGTAAGTCTTAAAGTCTTGAATAAAAAGGATAGTGGTAAGAAGCTTTTGAAGCATTGAGAAGACAAATCACAGATTATCGGCCATCTGCTGTAAAGCAATTGTCGTCTTTGTTGACCAAGTGAGGATGAAGGTGTTAGAAATGTCATATGGCAGTAAGAGAAAACCTAGTGTTATAAATAAAGGGGCAGACTGAGCTTTCAACATCAATGTGATTAATTATACCTTGGGATTCTGATGGACCATAATTTCATCAACAGATAATTCCTATATATCTACTCAGCTTCTGTGATTTTCACTGTTTTCCCATAAATCCTGCATATAGAATCTACCCAAATTGCATGAAACCTTATTCTCCATATCTCATATATGTCACTATCCCTCTTGTCTAATATCCTTGCCACTACTGACCAGCCCATCTATTTTCAGGTTATACACAGTCTTGAGGAAGTCTTTCCCATCACTTCTCATGAACAGTCATTGTTATTAGCATACTGCAGCTGATATAAGGCCACCATTCATCTTTCTACTGCTCTTTAGGGCATTTGTAAACTGAATTCCTCCAAGATCATAGTTGGCATTCTATACGGGCAACCACAGCGTATTTGATTTACTGTAATAGTTCAAAAATCCATTATTGTATCAGCCTAGATGTGCTCCTAACACTGACAGAGATCTCAACAGCCTATTCCTGCCTTAGTAGACTATCTTCATGAGCTGCTTTGATAGAAAAAAGAAAATTCATTACCTGATGGCCAACTTTCTAAATGTGAGCTCTTCCGCTATTAACCAGCCTGGTTTCTGAATACAGATTTAGTCCGCCACTGGGGCCATGCTCTGTGGCATTACCTGGAGAATATGCATATTAGAAATAGGCTCTTTGAACCTGAGATTAGGATCATTGAAAGCACAATCCAGGTTCATAAAGGCAATACATCTAATAATCTTCTGCTACTCAGTTCTGGGCCCAGTTCATTGTCCATCTACAGTCTCTATCCAAAATATACAGAATAACAGACTAATTGGACAGGCTGCCTACCTCCTGTATTGCATGCTGTGAGTAACATTTCAATCATTCACTGGATCTATCAATCCATCAAAGCATGTACTCCATTTAATGGTGGCTCTTGCAATGAGCCACACTTCCCATCCTGGACAGTTCTTGTCCTTGTTGTTCCACAAGTACTTCATTGAATTTCTTTCTAATAGGTGCAGGTCATCTAGATCTTTTAACATTCTGGAGATATTAGTGTAGCACTCAAATGGCACATCCCTACATGAACAGCACATTTCCTTTTCTGATCATACATTTCCTGAGTAACTTTTCTATCCATGAGATGTCTCTTCCTTGCCTATTGAGTCACATTCAATTTTGAGTTTTTCAAGATTGGGGAGGGGGAGTCCATGACTCATAGCCATATAAAATCAGTTGGATAATGTTGGTATTAAAAACTGTTTTTTTTTTTTAATTTTGCTCATCTTGGAATCATTGAAAGTACTGTACAATTTCCCAAATACAATCCAACCTGCTCTCTTTCTCCTATTCAATTCTGGGCCTAATCTATTGCTAGTCTTTCATGCATGGCCAACTTATATGTGCCAATAGACTAATTTAAGGAACTTCACATCAACTTCATGTTATAGAACAAGCATTCTTCATCCATTTATTTCTTGTTGTTTTTCTCTGTAGACTGTTGGCCCACTCTCTTTTAAATAGCTCTGGCTCTTAGTGAGTAGGCTCCGTTAAGGGCTTGACACAATAAGGAGCCAAGTAGGTAGCATGAAAAATAGAATGTTGACCTTGGGGATACGAAGATCTGAGTTGAAATCCTATTTCAGATACCCACTATGTGATATCCTGGGCAAGTCACTTAACTTCTCTGTGCCTCAGTTTCTTCTTCTGTGAAAAGAAAGGTTAGAGTTAGTGACCTCTAAAGTCCCTTCCAGCTCTAAATCTATGATCCTATGGTCTTATGTTATTCGCAAGGAGAAGCATCTACATGACCTTATTACTTATAGGTAATCACTTTTCCACTTAAAATCTTTGCTAGGACATCATCCACAGCTATAGCAAATACCTTCTGCAAACATCAGCACTATTTTACACCTTTCTAGATATTATCAAATAATGTCATTGAATGCAGCTAGCTCTTTGGTTGTCATATGGATTCATGGTTGCATCTCTGAGAAATATACATTTTTTAATACGCTTTGTTTTTCCAGAATGGATGGTCAGACTAATCTCTTTCACATTGCTGTGAAATTCACTAAGGAAATTTCTAATCTATAGGTTTGGTAGTTTAATGGTCTCATAATCCTTTTTTTGCTTGGACACTTTGCCAAACTTCCATGATATTGATGGAAGCCTCAGATGGACATGCTTCTCTCTGAAAATAGTAAATTATACACCTACTATTAATGAAGGTACTTCCATCAGAATGCATTATGGTATAGTAGAAAGAGCCTAGGTTTGGCATCAGAAGATCTGGGTTCAAAACCATTTCTCATGTTTACTACCAATATGAATTTGGGCAAGTCATTTAATGTTCCTGGTCCTCAGTTTCTTTATCTGAAAAGTGAAAGGGTTGCACTAATTGGACTCTGAGATCCTTTCAAATTTAGATTTTCATCCTATGGTCTTTTTTATTCTTGGGACCACAGTTTTTCTGCCTTTCTTTTTTCCTTCAAATCAACTTTGGGACATTTCTATTTTTAAAAAGAAATAGCCTCTTAGTTCATGGGAAGCAAGAACAGAATGAAAATAGAGAGGATCAGAAGAAGCAGCTCCTACCTCTGCTAACTTACAGATGCAGGTATACAATGGTAGGACTGGATTTTAAAGTCTCTTAATTCAGCTTTCCACAAGCCAGCGAGGTGGCATAAGTATATAGAGTACTGTGTCTGAAGTCAGGAAGACCTGAATTCAAATCCTGCCTCAGATATTTACTATGTGACCCTGAGCAGGTCATTTAACCATTGTGCCTCAGTTTCCTCATCATCAATAAAATGGATATACTAATAGCATATATTTCACAAGCTTGTGAGGATCAGATGAAACACGTCTGTAAAGCACTTTGCAAATCTTAAAATGTCCTGCAAGTGCTAGCTGGCTATTATTACAGGTGAGAAACTGAAGCCAAGGGCATTATTGACTCCACCAGGGTCTCACCAAGGCAGTAGGGGGCAGAGTGGATAGAGTACTGAGCTTAGAATCAGGAATACTCGTGTTCATGAGTTCAAATCTGGCCTCAGACACTTACTAGCTGAATGACCATGAGCAACTCACTTAACCTTGTTTGCCTTGTGTGTAAAATGAGCTGAGAAGAGAAGGAAATGACAAACTATTCCAGTACCCTTGCCAAGAAAACCCCAAATGGAGTCACGAAGAGTTGGACATGACTAAAAAGACTCAACAACAGCATGTCTCTTATAATAACAAAGGACAGCTAGGCATCTGCTGCCTCATAATGCCTACCTTTTTGTATATACATATTCTAAGCAGCCAGGGACAAAGTAGTCTCCAACCACAGGACATATAAAAGTTGTGGTTAGGCTAAAGCCTTAACAGAGATCTCAGGAAACTGGTGCAAATACCCCCAGAAAGACGTTGCATAGAAAGCTCTTTGTGACCTTGTTCAGGGTTTTCTACCTTAACTGTGCCAAGTGACACGAGGAGAAAGCTACAGTGCAACAATGGTATTGACATTCCAGAATGTTCTAACAGCATGCCTTTCCCACCGAAGGGTCTGTCAGAATAAGAACATCCATCTCTTCTCTACTTTCAGGGATACACGGTCACCCAGGTCCTTTCTGAATACCTATGAGCCAGGGTACTTGCTCTCTCACAAGACAGTCTGACTACTGCTAGCTTTTATTCACAGGAATCTAAGTCAGATCTAAAACTGCCTACCAATAACTTGGCTCCGCTTGTCTGGTTCCGTCTCTTGGAGCGCTCTGGGAGGTAGGACAGCCCTTCCACCGATCAGTTCTTCATATATTTGAGGCGGTAATGATTTCCCTAGTCTTTCTTCCTGTAGCCTCAACATCCCCAATTGGTTCAACATGGCTTAGCCCTCTGATTGTTCTCTAAGCAGATACTGGCATTTGTCAGTGTTCCTTACCACTGTATCATAAGACAGTGAGCCAGAGAGGTTAAACTTACCCGTAATTATCCACCTCCTTACCATCAGATCCCCAGAATAAAACTCAGAATTCTGAACCCCAGGGCAAGGGTTCTTTTTCTTCTCCCAAGTTATTGCCTCTTTTCTACTCAATCAATATGGAAGCATTTATTAAGCACCAATTTGCCAGGCAGGCAGCTGGGAGATGCTGTGGATGGAATGGAAGACCAGGAGTCAGGAAGGCTCATCTTGATGAGTTCAAATCTGGCTTCAGACACTTACTTACCTGTGTGTCCCTGGGAAAGTCATTTCACCCTGTTTGCCTCAGTTTCCTCCTCTGTAAAATGAGTTGGAGAAAGAAATGTCAAAACCAAAAGATACTCTAGTATCTTTGCTAAGAAAACCCCAAATGGGACTATGAAGAGTTGAACAATAATATTTGCCAGATCCTGGTGCTAGGTGGTAGACATATAGTACCCATAATGGAAGAAGCAAAAAGATAATATGACACTATTCAAATCTAGCTCAGGGGTTATGAATCTAGAGTCCAGGAAGTTTTGATAAATGGGTTTCAATATAATCATGTCCTGTTTAATCCTAGGTAGAGAGTTTTCCAAAAGTCTTAGTGGAGTTTTAGGTTAGTAAGATTTCAAACTGCACTAAGGTTTTTGGAATGCCCGATAATTTATTTTATACATTTAAAAAACATTACTCTCAGAAGGGGTTCATGGTCTTCATAAGACAGATGACCAAAGGAGTCTTTAATATACAAAAAGTTTAAGAACCTCTGCCTTATAATAATCAAAAAAAACAAATTTCAGTCAATATTTCAAAGAACTATCTATATTTCCATCTTTCTAAACATGCCGAGACATTTTCTCTCTCAATTCAGACTAACATAGAGAAAACAGTTTTCAGCATGATAAATTAACATGAAGGAAGGTCCTATAGGGGAAGAGAGTGTGCATAAATATAATAGAGAGTTGAATGTGAAATAATTAGGAAGAGGAATTGTATAGTACTATCCAGTGATGTCCACCTCAAATAGCAGCTGCATATTGACTTAGAAAACCACAAATTAACACTATCTATGTTGGATGTATTTTTAGGTTTTATAGATGAAAAAATACTTTATTTTGTTGATGAAATATTGAGGCTTAAAGAGATTTAGTGACTTATCCAGGGTTACCAAGCAGGGAATTATTCAAAAATATTTTTAAAAAATATTCCAACTTTAGTCTCTTGGTTCCAAATGCTATTTCCACTAAACTGTATGTCATTGTCATGTATCGCATATTGGCTATCACTGACAATTGTATTATTATATTTAAGATGTTTCCTTTACAATCTGAGTTGTATGTCCCCTCCACCTCCCATAGAGCCTGTTAATAAGGAGATGCAAAAAGAAAAGGATTTGCATTATCACCAGAGCTTTGGGATCCCACCCATGCCCTATTCAAGGGGCAAGGCACCTAATAATCTTTCTTTTCTGACTGCTGACATAGAAAATAAAACCAAGCTCTGAGATATAAATAATTCTAAGTTTAATTCCAAACAGATTTTCTGTTACAACTGCATTTATGCTCAAGGAAAAGAGGGTGATCAGAGAAGCCAAGAGAGGGGACAAGAGGAAGACATGGGTGGGGACAGAGAAAAGGTCTGAATTTGTGTGGTGTCTGGTGAATGAAGTAAAAGAATTTTGGTGAGGTTAGGATGGAAAATTCTTTCTCAGCTTTTTAATACAATAGACTAATTGCAAGTGTTGTCCCACCCACCTTGAGACACACACAAACAGGAAAGAAAGAAGACCATGAAAACCAAAATGGAGCCCAGAATTTTGTTTGCATCTGTGTATCAATAGCTTGTGGATAGACTGCCAGGTCTGGGGGTCAGGAAGAATCATCTCCTTGAGTTCAAATCTAGCCTCAGTCTGTGTGACCCTGCACATGTCACTTAAACCTGCTTGCTTTGGTTTCCTCATTTGTGAAAAATGAGCTGGAGAAGGAAATGGCAGACTGCTCCAGTATCTCTGCCAAGAAAACCCCAAATGAAGTCATGAAAAGTCAGACATGACTGAAAAGCAACTGTGGTGTTTAACTGGGGTTAAATGACTTGCCCAAGGTCATATAGCTGATAATATCAGAAGCCCATTTAAATCCAAGTCTTTTGAATTCCATGTTCAGCCCTCTATTATACCATGATATATCTGTGTGTAAGTTCTTAATTAGTGCATGGTAAATGGAATTGAATGAAACTCATCTTCTAATTCTGAGCTATGGTTAAACCCTGCTTTGATCAGACAAGGGAATGGGTGGCAGGTCTTTGACACTACTATCACTATGGCTGTTATCCTCATGCTCCCTCCTCCATACCACAAGGACACTTGAGTAGAGAACATGATCAAAGGATTAATCAGAAAGGGTCATCAGAATGTTACCCAGGCATCCAAAAAAAAATTGAAAAGCCTGAACAAGAGTCATGCCATTGGTGAATGACCAGTAAACTGTCTGAAGCAGTTGCCTTAAATAAATGGAAGTGTACTTTCTCCTTACTCAGGGCATGTTTCCCACTAATGTTTAGATACTAAGTACTTAGGAAGCCGTCTGTAAGAATAACGAGTGAACTCCATAAGTAGACCACTATGTTAGGTATTGAGGGCATCAACAAAGGAAATAATTGGCATGGTTTCTACCTTCAAGGAGCTCCTAATAGTAATTCATTACATTTACACTTATATATTTTCTTATTACAAAACATATTCATCTCGATTATCTCATTTTTTCAACCTAAGTCAATTAATAATATTCCCATTTTTGAAGGTTCAGAGAACTTAGTGATTTGCCTAAGGTCACACAGTTGAGTCCTTATCCCAACTTTTCTAAGCCTAGTTCTTTTTCCATGAATCAAGCAAGCCACACTTATTAATTGCCTACTATACATTTGACACTGTGTTATGTACTGGTAATACCAAGACCAAAAAGAAAAATCCTTGCCCTCAAGGAGCTTATATTCCACTGGGAGGGACAATGTATATATAAATATCTACAAAATAAACACCAGATAATATACTCCATTCCATTTATTTATTGCCTCACTAAGGGGTCAAAGATGAAGAGCAACTACCCATGAAAAATATGTGCAAATACATGATAAACAGTTAATCAAATTGAAGTAATAGCTGTACAGAGTGAAATGTCATTTCAGCGTTGGACTTGTGAAGAGAGGGGATTGCTGAAGTAATTAGAGTACATGAAATTAACCAGGGAAGACTTCTCAGAGGAAGGAACACATAAGTTTTGGGCAGGGCACATAAGTATTGAGACAGAGATATGAACTTGACCTGTGATTTTATTGACACAAAGAACTCCCAGAGGAGGAAATTTCTCCTACCAAAGTAGATAAGCAACCTATTTTCAATTTACAATCTTAAAGAGGTTAAGTGATTTGCTCAGGGTATAGGTCTTCCTGGTTCCAAGGGTCAGCTCTGAATCCACACTACCACATTGACTCTCATAGAATTAGTGCCATAAGTAGGGTGGGGTGACTGGGGCTTTGTCCCAGGTGCTGAATTAAGAGGCACCAACAATACCTGAAATCCTTCAGAAAGTGTAGAGACACTTCGGGGAAGCATGGTCTGGGGCAGGACATAATAGAAGGAGAAAATAGTCTGAGGTAGTTTTGGAGGTTTTTTGGAGAAGGTTAGAGGACGAAAAGGACAAAAAAAAGGTAATTAGTAGAGAGGCTTCGAGACACGTCAAGGGTTTGGATTCTGCATTGTGGCAATAGCAACGGGGACAGCTAAATTTCTGAGCCCTGGAGGGGTAGGATCAAATGGATGCTTAGGGAAACTATTCTTATTTGGACCAGGGAAAAGCTAGAATCAAGCAGACAGGTTGGGATAAGTGGTTTCCCCCTGAAAGCAGATAATAAGAGTTCTCAGTATTGAAGCCTATTGGGACATGACGACTGGGAGAAACAGGGAAGATGTCATTGGTTCCCTGCCCATTTCTAGAGACAAACCAAAATCTACTAATGACTATAGCCAATATCCTTAAGAACTGAAGGTGATTGATTCAAGTGACCCAAGTAGTACCAAATGTAAGCATTATACCTTTCCCTTAGGACTATTTTATTCTTTTGATAAGACAAATGATACTCTATATTTTTAAGGCCTAGCAATGTCACATGCTCCAATTCTAGATAAGTATGAATCAGAAACTATTTACCATAATGTCTTGTCAAAAACAAAAAGAAAATGGAGTTCACATCAGAGACAACTAGTTTATTAGTTTGACTGAAATTTCTCTTGGGGCTTTTCCTTTTAGGGAAATAAGTTTAGTAGTTTACAAGGAGCCTAGAGTCCCCAGAGAGTTTGGCACTAAAGCATTCTGAAGTTAGAGAGTGCCACTTTGGCTTTTAATTTAAGCTTTAATCTATCTCTGCCTAAGCAACCCCTTTCTCGGTCTTGTGTTATTGATCAAGACCACGGTGTATGCTTTCCTTTCCCAGGAGAGGAAAAGAGTTCAACAATGGGAAGCTGATATCCGCCCCTGGCATGTTTGAAATAAAATGGAACAGCACTTAAAACAGTACGATTCAGCAGACTTGCCTCCACAACCCTGAGGTTTCCATTGTCTGCACATAGTGCAGAGTGAAACGGAGACATGGCTATGATTCGATTGGTTTGCATGGTGTGGACCGCCAAACCAGATCATTTCCGTCCCCCCACCCAAGCATGCACTTTGGGGGCTACACAACCTTCGTTGGCTCTGCCTGCAATCAAAGAACAATAAATAGTAGAGCTGCCGCTGGAGCCATATGGGGGAGACTTTATTTGATAGTACAGTGTCCAGCACAAAATGGAAAAATTGAGTTTTCATATCATCAGTGTTGTCCAAAATAGTCTTCTGACTAGACCACCAGGCTGAAAGTCAGGAGATGTGGGTTCTTTCTTTGGCACTACCATTCAGACTGTGTCTATATGATACCAATATAACTGGATTTAATTTTTTTTTTAAGTTCGGTCAAACAACCAGGAAAAGTTGGACTGTGTCCCCCTTTTTCGCTGAATTGACTGGTTGTTTTGGTGTCATGTAGTCAGAACCTAATTTACTTGGCCATTTTCCTCTCTCTGTCTCTCTGTCTCTGTCTCTGTCTCCCTCTCTCTCTGCCTCTGTGTGTGTGTATGTGTGTGTGTGTGTGTGTGTGTTTCTCTGTCTTTCTCTATCTCTCTCTCTGTTTCTATCTCTCTGTGTCTCTCTCTGTCTCTCTGTTTCTCTCTGGCTTTCTCTCTCTGTCTCTCTCTCTCTGTTTCTATCTCTCCCTGTCTTTCCCTGTCTCTCTGTCTGTCTCTGTCTCAGTCTCTCCGTGTCTCTCTCTCTGTATCTCTCTGTCTCTCTTTGTCTTTCTCTCTCCATCTGTGTGTGTGTGTCTCTGTCTCAGTCTTTCTGTGTCTCTCTCTGTGTCTCTCTTTCTCTCTGTCTCTCTGTTTCTGTGTCTTTCTCTGTCTGTCTCCCTCTCCCTCTCTCTCTGTCTCTCTGTCTCTCTCTCTGTTTCTATCTGTCTCTGTCTCTCTCTATCACTATCTCTCTCTCTGTCTCTCTCCCTCTCTCTGTCTCTGTCTCTGTCTCTCTCTATCTATCTCTGTCTCTCTCTCTGTGTCTCTCTGTCTCTCTCTCCCCATCTTTCTCTCCTTCCCTTCACCTTAGAGATGATGATGAATCTTGACAATACCTGCCACCTAGGGATGCCGGGAGGATTAATTAGCTAGTGTCTGTAATATGCTTTGAGCTCCTTGGAGAAAGATACTATATAAAAGCAAAGTATTATTATTTCTAAGAGAGATGATACTTATGAACTCCTTGTAGAATCATTAGGCAAATAGATAATGTTTCCCTTTAGAGAAATGATCACTCAGCTTTCCCAATTCTTACAATATAGCAAGGAAAATGGGCACCTTTTTTTTTGAGAGTGAAGGGTGAAGAGAGATTGCTAACAATATGCAATGTCTACTATTAAAAGTCTTTACAATACCAAAAAAAAATACATTAAAAAAACTAAAACATTTCCCTGTTTTTTCTTAAAATGTCCTTGTTGCCTTTTTGATAATTGTATGGTCAAAGCTGTTCGGCCTTTCCAGTTTACTAATTTTGTAGTTTTAGCTGTTACCAGTGTTGAATCCTATGATTAAATTTTTTTGCAATTAAATAGTTATTCAAAAACCATAGGTTCATCATTACATGTTTGGGATGATATATTGCAAATTGATCATGTAAGTTATGGGTGGAAAATTTTAAAATCCAAATTCCTATTCGGAAGAAGATGCAGAGAAAATACAAAATAACCTCCAGAGAGATCACTGAGTGTTAAACCTCATTTCTCATGGACAAGGTCAGAATAAAAATTGTCCAGTTGGCTATTTAAAATAGACCTGGATTAATATAACATGTATTTTGGTTAATTTATCACAATCAATCACTAACTGGTTAGACTTTCACCTGTTTCTCAGTAGAGAGGTTAAGACATTGATGCTTGTTCTGACAAAAGGAGATCACAGTATGTGAATGTGGGCTTTCTTATGAGAGAAACTCATCATTAGCATTAGATTTTAAATGGTTTTCAGGGAACCAAACTAGAAACAAATTGTGACAGTGTCACAGAAAGCACATGAAGGGCATTGACTGGCACCCAGCAATCTCACACATGGAAACTCAAGTGAATCAGATCTTAATCTGTTAAACTCATTCAGAGTAAAATACAATGTAGGCCAACTACGGGAAAGAGCATGATATTCTATAAGAGCTCATTCACAATACAGAAAGATATGAGTCAGTGGTATTCGATACGGTGCCATCAGAGCCAATATTAAATAATAATGAAAGGCAAGGAAACTATTGAGCTGAATCAATAACCAAGGTGTTGTGATCTAAACTTATCTCTAATATGGTGTTCTACAAATAAATAACCAATATGTATTATATGTATTAAATCAAGCATTCAGAATGCTGCTACAGTGTTTATTGCTTAATATTCTCTTTCAGTTAGACTCATTTAAGCCATCCTGGTATTTTTGAAAAGGCTAAAATTCCTCCCTAAGTCATTTATCTCCTGGCGTAGGGAAAGGTGATACTTTGGGGAAAAGCTTTCCGCAAAACTCTCTTTGTACTTTGTCCCACCTACTAAGATTGCCATTCTAACATCTTCAGAGGTTACACCCATCACTTACTCTATATGGGAGGAAGCAGAGGTAAAACTTGGCACTTATGTGGTTTTGTGTGTCCTCTGCTTGAGTGAGATGAAAGAAGACCAATGACACACTTCTTCTTTCCCCGGCCTCACTCTTAACTTCCTTCCCACATATTTCAACTCAGCCTGAAACAATGAAGAAATAGCCCCCAAACCTAAGTGTTAAACTCTTTCTGTAAAAAGATCTAATACATTGTCTTCATTTGGTCACCCATCTCTCCCACATCAATGTTGCTGATAACTGGATGATAAATTCCAAGATGATTTCTTTTCTTAGAGTAAATTTTATATTCATTTTTTTAGTCTTCATCTCCTTCAAAGCCTCAGACAACTGGCTAGATGGCTAGCCTTAAATTATTTTTACACTTGTGAAATATTCAATGCATTTCAGTTCTTCAAATTCATTTAATAAGTGTGTATGCTGTGTGCAGGACTTGAGTTCAAATCCAACTTCAGACACTTTCTAGCTAGATGACCCTGGGCAAGTCACTTATCCCTGTTGGCCTCAATTTTCTCTTCTGTAAAATGAGCTGGAGAAGGAAATGGCAAACTTTCTTTGCCAAGAAACCTCCAAATGAAGTCATGAAGAGTCAGGCATGACTGAGATAACAACAACACTAAACACCAAGGCTACAAAAACACAACCATCCTTGCCCTCACAAAGCTTATATTCTACTAGAATACAAAGATAAGTAAGTACAATATAGGTTGAAGAAGGAGAACATTAGAAACTGGGGGGAGAATTGGAAGTGGGGGATTTCAAGGAGGTCCCATGTGAGCTGAGCCTTAGAGAAAGATGAGGGGATAGTGTGTACAAATACAAAGGGGCAGGAGACAGAGTGCTCAGTTCAGGGAAGAATAGCAAATAATCCATTTGACTAGAATGAATTTTGTGGGGAATAATGTGATTCAGCCAGAAAGGCAGGTCAGATCCAGACGGAGTGAGACTAAAAGTAACTGCGGCATAATAAAACAAGTTCTAGACTCAAAATAAGGAGAAATGTGGATTAAAAGCAGTCTCATCTCTGATATTTCGTAGTTGTATATTAGAAAGGACAAGTCACCCTCTAACCTTTCATTTTCTTGTCAGTTACATAATGCACATATAGCTTGTTAAAGTTTAAAATTGAACTAAGATTTTTTGGATACCTTGTCTTGATAGTGCTTTGCAAATCTTAAGGCATTCTATAATGCCTATAGTTACTATTTATCCTTGAGAAAATAGAGATCTACTGAAGGCAATTGAGTAGGATGATGATATAGTTAAACCTGTTCATTAAGAAGATTATATTAGTAACTTTGTTGATTAGAGAAAGGAAATACTAAAAGCTAGAAGATTAATTAGGAAGCTATTAGAATAGTTGAGGTAAAAGTTAATAACTTGAACTAGAGATGTGACTCTGTGAGTAGAGAAGAGACTGATGGGGGTGTGTGTGACAGTTTTATAAAAGTAAAGAAGACTTGGCAACTGATGGGATGAAGGAGAGGGAGGGAGGAGTCTAGGTTGACTCTGAGGTTGTGAACCTGGATGAATGAAAGGATGAGTGATACCCTCCACAGAGACTGGGAAGTTTGAAGGAGGGATAGGTTTAGCAAAGAAGATGGCTATTTCCATTTTGGACATGATGAGTTGGAAATGGCTATTGGACATCCTAGAAGAGATGAAGAAAAGGCAGTTGGCAAATGGAAACTCAATAGAGAAATGTGGGTTGAATTTCTACAATATATCTCACAGTCATGGAATCATGGCTATAGATCTGGAAAAGACCTCAGGAGCCACCTAGTTCAACTCAACTCATGTAGAGCTGAGAAAAATAGGCCCAGGAAAGTTACGTGACTTGTCCAGTGTCACAAAATCAATAAGCCTCAGTGGGATTCTATTCCAATTTTTCAAACTGCAGTGCTTTCCCTGCCCCCGCATCATGCACTCCCCCCCATACCTGTTTAAAGATGATCTTTGAACTTCCAGAAACTGGTAAGATTACCAAAAGAGAGTAAGCAGAAAGGAGGGTCTATAATAGAGTCTTGAGGGCTATTAGCATTTAGGAACCTAAAAATGAATGATGAATCAACAAAGAACACTGAAAAGGAAGGGACAGATAGGTAGAAAGAGAAAAATGGTAGAGGCAAGGGAGATGTGAATAGGCAAGCTCTCAGGAGAGTGGTCAGCAGTGTCAAAAGTTATAAAAGTATCTGCTTTTTAGTATTATCTACAGACATATAATTAGGAAAGATTCTTTGATGCAGGGAGACATCTCTTTGTTCCCTGAAGAAGTGAGAGAAAATGAAGGCAGGGATAGCTTAATAATTTAAATAGATTAAACATTTGGGTAAAACTTTATAATAAAGTATACCTGTTGCTCTCCTGATTAAAGCTGGTCTTCTGTTGGACATGGGATTTGAGAACTTGGGCAGGTTTGGTTTTTTTTATTTCATTTCAATCCATGTTATATTAACTGGGAAGATCTACATGCCTCAAAGCAAGGGAATGATTCCTTCTGTGCCTGGGTGCTTTCTGTACATACCATGTTCATTGAGGAAAGCGGAGCCAAGTTGGACTGGAGCCAGCAAAGCAATTGACTTTTAGCTATATAGTTCTGTAGCATATCCTGGCACTATATTTGTCAATGAGCTTAGTGTGTGAATGTAGTTCAACTCAGAGAACTTTTCAAGGTGAAAGCCTGCCATCACTTTCATGGATGTTGAGGGTAAAATCCTTAACCTCACAACTTAATGAGAACAAAATGAAGGGCTTCTTTAAGCAGCTTAGATTTATCTTGTCAATATAAATGACAGGATGCTTCATTTTGAGCTTGAGAAAAGAAAGATTTTTTTTTAATCTAAAGCATCATCTCGTTGGTTGATTATGTCACTGTGCACACTGTTCCTTTCTGATAGACAGGGTTCATCTATTCCCTTGCTCTAAACTTAATTACTTTGCAATTAATTCTTTGTTGAAAATAGCCAGTCTCCTAAACTTGGAACATCTCATTGTGAGAAAGGCTGTTTATAGATAGAGGTCAAGAGGACGTACATGAGTATTCTGCAGTAGTGTCACAGATATTTTGAATGAAAATGGTGAGTGAAAAGACCCACTCAAACAAGGAAGGCACTGAGGAGTAGGAACTTCAAAGATGTAGTATCTTTTGTGTGAAGTGGCTGTTGCAGTGGATAATATTATCTAAGCCTAAAGAGAAGTTGCAGGCTGATGGAATGGTCTCTTTTAAATGCAAAGTTCCTTAGAAACACAATGTGATCATTCTTCACAATTACCTAAAGAGGTCAATGGCAAGGATGTTGATGGCATAGATAAACAAGATAGCTATTTTTTTCCTGCACTGAATTGTAGGCTGGACATACCAACACTAGAGATGTAACTGGAGGCTGCGAATGTAGCACTAGAACAAGAATATCTTTTTAATCAAAGAAACTGTGGGTATGAACTACTGGCACCATTTTGGAGTTGGGCATAGACAAAAGAATATAAAGAAGAGGAAGTAAGAGGGGAACTACTGTTGAGTCTTGGAAACTTTTCTTTTGCACTGGGGATGGAGAAATAATGTGTGGACATTAGGGATTAGACCACTTTGAATTCAGAGAAACTAAGTCTCTCCCCCACCCCATAATTTGTTTAGTAGTATGAGAGTGTGTTATAGCAAAAAGACCACTGCCTTTGGGGTTCCTATGATCTGAGTTCTAGTTTTATCTCTACCACTTACTACCCCTGTGGCCTTGGACAAGTCTGTTGTCCCTAGTTTTCCCATCTATAAGACAATTGAACTAAATCAAGGGTTCTTAACCTAAGATCTATGGACTGTCATATCATCCATGGATAGATTTCAGGCAATCTATGAACTTAGATGGGAGAAAAATTACATCATTATTTTTACTAAACTTTAGCTGAAATTTAATGTTTCTTTCCACTATGATTTTTTGGGGAAGATGAGGAATGTGGGGTTAAGTGACTTGCCAGGGTCACAGAGCTAGTAAGTATCAAGTGTCTAAGGTCAAATTTGAATTCAGATCCTCCTGACTCCAGGGCCAGTGTTCTACCCATGAGCCAGCACTATATAGTCCCACCTCTTCCATCAAACAACCAATAAATGTTGGTTAAACGTCAACTATGTCTCTTCCCTGTGCTATCAGAAAAGACTTCTCTTACCACTTGGGTCCAAAATGGCCTCTTTGGGCTCTGGTGGCCCTTGGTGTTTGCCCTCCTCATTTTGGTATTTACTAGGTTCATTTTATATCATTCATTATCTTTTAACATGGATTTCCTTTCTTCCCTCAATTAGTTTATATGGTTCCCTGTTTTTTAAAGTTAAGAGATGTCTCTTATTCTTCTTTGTGATTCCCAGGTCCACCAAGCATCTTTGTAAGGGATGGGGAAATAAAGGCCTGTGATGTTACCATTGTGAATAGGTTTTGGTGTGACAGCTCCCTGCATTGTTGTACATGTGTCGCTTAGGGTCTGGGGCAGAAGAGGTTAAGTCATTTGTCCAGCTACTACGTGTCATCATCCAGGATCTTCCTGAGTCTAAGACTGGCCTCCTGCTCACTGAGACAATCTGCTTTGCCTTCCATACTGGGAAAAGTAAATAAGTATTTGTTGATGACGATGTAGAGGAGTCTTAAACTTCTGCCCGTCCCCAAGCTGCTGTCCACCAAGCTACCATTTCTCTCTCCAGATTATGTAAAATTAGGTATTTTATGTTTGTATAGGACCCAAATATGTGAACAGTTTCTGCAAACAAAATTAATTTCCCTGAATATTCTCATTAAATCACATAATTAAGTTTGAAGGAATCTCAACTATTTACTCATTGTTTTGATCATATTTTTTAGTGGATGGCTATGAAGGCCTCTTAGAACTGTGCACCAAAGCCGATCCTGGGATGAGAGGACCTGAGTTCAAATTCTAGCCCAGCTATTTACTGCCTGTGTATGACCCTGGGCCTTCTTTGGGTCTCAGTTTCCTCAACTGTAATAAAAATAAATGTTTTTGTCAATAAAACGTTCCTTTTTTCCCGTCTATGTTCCTATGATAGAGGATCTCCTGGTCCCTTCTTATCCCTTTCCTGCTTTCTTGTGTCTTCCTTTAAAGAATTCATTAATGCTGGATTGGGTTATTCAGGACCCTTTTCCTAGCAATCACCCCTGGCATGTGGAAGTAACAGAAGAAGCAGTCTTATTATATCAGGGAAGAGAATTAGACTCTTGACTACAGTAGTGAATTGTTCCTGAAAATCCAATTAATGGTCAGTGTGCAAATTATATTTCCCATGCAACAGTCTTTTCAAAATATGTTCCCTCCCCCTACCCCGCTCCATCCTAATGAGTCTATGTCTGAACAGGGACACTACTTTTTTTTTTTTTTGCAACCCCCATTCCTCTTCTGTCGTGTCTTTGGGCTTTCTTCAGAACACAATGGCAAGAGCTGCTATTTGTATAGCATGAGAAGTTTCACATCATGTTAAATGTGTGTAATTTGTTTGAAACCAGTGAATGGCGCTTTCTCAGCTCCTTGAATACAATTCTATACGGACTTCAGTGAACAGTGCCTAAGAGCTTTGGGAAGTTCCCCTCCCATAGAGGGCTCTTGGGGAATAAAACCCTTTGGGTTGAAAGGTATATCACTGGTAAAGTGGTTCTTGACAATCGAGCTTAAAAGAGTAACTCTAGAGAATGCTCATTGCTTTTGGGGGAAAATGTTAAACCTTGAAATGGTCTAAGTATTTTTCAATCAGTTATTTCTCACAATAACCACAGAAAGTCAGATGTAATAGTTAAAGGAGCTATAGATTAAGAATCGTAAGACACCTTTGTCACTCCCTGTGTGACTTTGATCAAGTAACTTAATTTCTCTAGCCCTAAATGTCCTCATTTATTTAAGAATTTGGATTATATATAATGTGTATATTATATATATATATATATATATATTATATAAAGATTTAGGTTATATAAAATCTTCATGTTTTATGTAGATTTCATATAAGGTCTTAGGTTACATTTAATCTATATGTTTTATGTAGAGTATATATATGGCTTTAGGTTATATATAGTTTGTTTTATATAGATTATATATAAGAATTTGGATTATATATAATCTATATGTTTTGTTTAGATTATAAGGATTTACAGTATATATAAACCATATGACTTATATAGATTAAATATATAAGGATTTAGAGCACATATAATCTATATAGTTCATATAGATTATATATAAGAATTTAGTTTATATAGTCATAGATTGAGAGCTGAGAAGGGACCTTAAGAGGTCATCCAGTTCAATTTTCTTATTTTACAGTTGAGGAATTAGGACTTTAAGTGGTTTACCCAAAGGCTCATAGACAATAAACAGAAGGTAAAAATTCAAACTCTGGTCCTTAGACTAAAATTCCAGCATTCTTTCCACTCCCAGCCTCATGTCCATTCTTAGATGACCTCTTAGGATGCTTCTCATTCTAACAATTCTATAATTATAATATAACACTAATTTTATAGATGATGTAACAAAAGCACTTAGAAGCAAGAGTCCCAGTAGAGATTACACAGTGGAGGTAAATGCAGGGTCAGGGTCTTCTGATCCTAAATCTGTATATTTTCACATTGTCCCTCAGGGATCCCACAGAGTTGATTAAGCATTTACTGAATTCATGAAGTTGACTCCCTGGGCCTCAGTTTCTTCATCTGTAAAATGAGAGTTGAATTAGAGGCCTCTGAGTTCCCTCCCAGTTCTAGAGCTATGATCCTATGATCTGACTTTTAGTTTTCTAAATACTCTTGATAAAGGACTTTACACGTAGTGCTAGTTCATGGGAGAAAACAGGAGATGGGATGGCTTCTCCACAAGCTAAATTAAAAAATAATAGGATATTGTCTTACCTCATTCCACACCTAGATTCAGTCTTAATTATTTCAAGAACTTTTTATATTCAGAATTCCATAGTGGAAGCACAAATATGGTTATCCGTTCCACACTGCAACTTTCTACCTCATAGGGCTCACAATCTCTCCGGTCGGCATAAGAAAAATGGGAATTTGGGGGGAGTTTTGTGAAAACAGCAGATGACATGTGAAGGCCAGCAGACAATACAAAAAAGTTTTAAAACTCGCAAACATGTAACATGCATGTACGATGTTACATAATATCAACATATTTTATCTTTTAAAATCATAATAACTCAGATTTCTTCTCTGGTACAAATGGAGGGCCAAAATTTTACTGGGATTTTCTAGATCACAGGGGCAACACGCCCATAATGCCTTTGATGTGGAAGGGATAACTGTACTCCAGCCTTACAAAAGACAGAACCATTTTACATTATACCCAGTTGCTTCCAAGACAGAAGTAAGCTTTGAACCATTTTATAAATTTAATTATAAATAACATTAATATATAAATATGGTAACCCACAGAATTTTTTTTATTATAGAAAAGTCATTCTCATTTTTTATAGAGTCCCAAGAACAGGCCTGTAACAAGTGTCTATCCTACTCATACAGTTTTCTATTTAATATTCTGTAGAACACTACACTAATCTCTAGCACAACTGATTTTTGTAGTTAAATAAAGTATTACAAAGTGAGCTCCTCATCTGGAGGTTCACTGAAAACATCCTTGATACAGTATCAGTAGCTGGAGTATAATATGTACTCAGAACTGTTTCTTCCATGATTTTGATTTTTTTTTCCACTAAGTATATGTATTTTGGAAAGTTTTCACTCCACCTAGTCTGGAGATGATAAAAACTTGACGTGATGGTAGCTGTTGAAAACACAGTTCTTCTTTTTTTTACACAGATCAGTGTAATGTTGTATGTAGACAGTCCTGAGCAACATCTTGGTCTATGATACTGCTTGGTTTCAGTAAAGTTTAGTAGCTGAGTTCTCAAGGATATTTGAGGTCATTTAATAGTAATTGGTATAACCAGCCTCTCCCAACCCCACTCCTATTGGCTTTGGTTAGAGTACACTTCCTCGATCACATATACTAAAGGAGGCCAGCTCCACACATGTTTCATAGGGCATAGGGTAGACAGAGGCAGTGATTGGGTGGAATTACATCCATTATTTTTCCTGCTCTTCTCATATTATGGAGCAGCTAGGTGACTCTGGATAAATAGAATGCCAGGCTTGGAGTCGGGAATACTCATCTTCCTGAGTTCAAATCTGGCCTCAGACACTTATGAGTTGTATGACTCTGGGCAAGTCGTTTAACCCTGCATGCCTCAGTTTCCTAATCTGTAAAATGGGCTGGAGAAGGAAATGGCAAACCAAAGCCAAGAAAACCCTAAATGGAATCATGAAGAGTCAGACACAACTGAAACAACAGAACAACTGTCTTGTATCTGTATTCAAACAGAAATGTTACTGGGATAAGATGCTATCCTACTAATTTTTTTAATGTTAACGCTAGGCAGACTATGGTGCAGGTAGATAAAATGAATGTTTTTTTTGTAGATGAATTAAAGCATTGGAACATAAGCTCATCTTATGTTGATTCACTAAAAGCATCCTCAGTATAACTGCATAGCAGACAGGGTAATGGAAATGATCTGTGCCTCATCCTATCCCCACATGGTTTAATTTCTTCTGCCAAGTCTCTGTTTTGTAAGCTTTTTCTTCCAAATAGTTTTGAGGTTATGAGTATCTGATATGGCAACCTCTATGAAAAAGAAGGTTCTTAATTTTTTATGGATTAATTTTATTTCCAGTCAACTTTAGGCAACAATCTTGTCTCTGATGATATATCATTGCAGCACCCCATGTTGATTGAATTCTCAAGAATATTTGGGGGTTTATATTTGTAGTATTAGGATTTCTTGCCTGTTTGGTTTATGAAGGAATAGCAAACTGCTGGAACATCATTTTGTCCATTTGGTCATGTCTTTATAGGATAAGAACAATATTGGTGCTAAGTTTTTGCCACCTTCAATGACGTGTTCTGCAGTTTTTACCATTTCCTTCCACAATCTACGCCAATATTATTATTAATTAACTCACCAACAACTGTGTCAAGATAACTACGAAGCAAAGCTGTGTACAATTCCCCCCCCGAAAGAACTGTGAGTGAGATACCATATGATAGAAATGATGAACTCCTCAGACATCACACGAATTTATTATAAAGCAATAGAATGTGAAATAACAAATAAACAAACAAATAAATAAATAAATAAATAAAAATATTAAAAGTTTAAACATTAGAGTTGTTTTTCTCTTCGGGTCATCAAACCCTTTTGAGTAGGTGACTTGGTTTCCTTAGCACCCTACATGCACACACACCCCCGCCCCACCCACACACACTGAAATTTATTTAATTCATAGTACATGGAACTGCTGTGAACTCATGCATCTAACTATGAAGTTTTAAAATTTTGGGAACAGAATATAGACATGAGTCAAGCAACTTTTTCTAACAGGAGATACCCTATATTTAGGGAGAGAGTGTTGGGGATTGTGTTGGCTACATCTGTGAGAATAAATGTCATTGTTTCACCCTGTATTTAAAATAGTCTTGACAAAGGATCTACTGAGACATCAAATTGTGGCCTCCTATAGTAGCTGCCAGCTAGCTAGCATTCAAAGCTGAGGTAGTGGAGAAGGTTCTTAGAGGGCAGGATGTAGGAGTATAGCATCTGACCTGGGTTTGAGGTTTCTGCAAAGGATAAATATAACAAATCTGTAATATCAATAACTTAGAGGTTGGTTGGCTTCTGCATGGCCCAACTCTCATTCTTCAGATATTAGAGTAACAAATCTGACTGGTATTGAAATCTCCATTAAGAATTAAAAACAAAGACCTAATGATTAAAGCTGTTGAATTGGCTATTCCAATGGGAAAGTGACAAATAAAACCCCTTCAGAATGGATAAATTGACTGATACCTACTTATTGGAACAAATCACTGACTGCCAGTCCCCTTGGTAATCTTTTGTGGCTTTTGTGTGAAGATACTTTATCTGATTCAATTGGCCCAGATACAAAATGAGGATTAACAGTATTTATGTTCAACATCAGGTTAATGTGAGGACTAGGTCAAATTTGTAGCTGTCTTGAAAAATGACCAGAAGGAAAGTGAATGAATGTGCTCTTTGAGAATATAAATGACTCCATGATTAGCTCCACTTGAAACAGTCAGCTCCTTTACCATTGGACCTCTAGAGCAGAAAGATTACCATTAAGTCATTTAAAAATAGGACTTTAATATAACTTATTCCAAAGACTCTTCTCAGGTGTTTTTGCTTCACAAATCTTAATAAGATTAAAGACAATAAGCAGGGTCATGTAAAGTCAGTATTTTATTAATCCAAAGATATGCAAGTAAAATAAAATCCAAGAGAGAAAAGGTAAGTGTTATTCACAGAACCATAGATTTTAAAATGAAAAAAAGTCCATCAGGGTCATTTAATATAACCCTCTCCCTGCTTATTTTACGAGGAAACTGAGATTGCTAGAGGTTAAGTGACTTCTTTAGAGTCATACAGCTAATAAGTGTCTGAGGCCAAATTTGAACTCAAGTCTTCCTGACTCCTCCCCTAGATTACCAAATTCACCCAGGTATTAAGTAGAAAAAACAGGATATGAACCCTGATCATCTAGCTGCAAGCACCATGCTACCTTTCCAATTCAGATCTGTTCAATGCATGTGTATTAAATACCTCCTACGTGCATAGCCCAGTACTACGCTTGAGGGTATGGGGAGGGCTCAAAATTTAGATAAGCTACAATCTCTGTCCTTATAGAATTCTGTCCCTACAGCCTAGTAATTCCAATATATAAAATCAATTCAAAAGAAAAAAATTTCAAGTGTCTCTCTCTAAATATATATGTGTGTGTGTGTGTGTGTGTGTGTGTCTATTATATATACATATGTATGTATAGCTCTAACAAACAACAATACATGATAAGTACAACAGAGAAGGAAAAAATAATATGCTTGAGGGGGGAAATATTAATATAAGACCTTGGGAAGGAAACTTTTGAGTTTAAAGATTTTAAAGCAAGGGTTATTAACTTGGGTCCATGGATAAATTTCAGGGGTAGTTTCCTTCTAATCCTATGTATTTTTTTTAATACATTGAAAAACATTCTGAGAGGGGATCCATAGGCTTCACTAGATTGCCAAAGGGGTCCATGATACAGAAAAAATAAAGAAACCCTCCCTGTTTTAAAAGATGGGTAGAAATATGAGTTATGTAGGCCATTAATAACACTTCAAGGAGAACAGTTTTTGAAGCCACAGTGGTTCACAGAAAGTGTTGGGTCCTAGACCTTTAGTGTCTGACAGGAGATGAGTGTCCCAAACAAACAGCTGGAAGAAATTTGGCAAAGTTATCTTACCTTTTCCAGAATGTCTTTTTTGTCTATAAGTCAGACTAAGTAGGAAGAAAGTGGAACTCTAGTCAATGAATCAAATGGTAGGAAGGGCCAGCAGAGAGAGGATTGATTCCCCTCAGGATCCTATACATATTACACAGCTCCTTGGCTGCACTTCTAGTGTAGGTTAAATGAATTGTTCCCATTAGTGTGCTGATAGGACAGCTCCTTGAGATGAAGGAGACTCTGTACTTTGAATGTCATGGTAAGGAAAAGGCTTTGCTCAGAGGCAGGATGACAGTGCCACTGGTGGCAGGATTTTACTGTCACTGTGAAAACCATATAAAGTGATGACTTACAGGAAGGCTTGGAGTTTTCAGTATAATATATAATAGTAATAAGGCCCCTGTCAGCTTTGAAGTGAGGTAAGATTTCTTCACACTCTGCTAGTTGATTGGGAGTGTGGTGGCCAAAGGCAGCTTTAGTTTCCTTTCAAAGCTCAGCCCAGATGCCACCACCTCCATGAGGCCTTTCCTGTTCCCTAGCGCATCACTCACAATTACCATGTATTTACTTTCTCTTTCTCTGTCTTTCTCTCTTTCACTCTCTCTCTCTCTCTCTCTCTCTCTCTCTCTCTCTCTCTCTATATATATATATATATATATATATATATATATATATATATATATATATATGTATATATATATACATATATATATATATCTGTGTCTTTCTGTCTCTCTCTCTGTCACTGTCTCTCTCTTTCTCTGTCTCTCTGTGTCTCTCTGTCTCTTTCTCTCTGTCATACACACACACACACACACACACACACACACACACACACACACATACACACATACATGTTGTTTCCCTAATAGAACATAAGCTTCCCAAGGGCAGGGAATATTTCCAGGTTGTCTTTGTATCCACAGCACCTGGTCTGTTGCTTAGCATGTAGTAAAGTTCTCATAAATGCTTTTGTGATTGATAATTAGGCCACACTTTCTCTACCCAGGTTATGGTGTTTCAGGAGCAAAATCCTGAAGACCTAGAAGAATTTATTCACTTTGGGGTTCTTTAGGACCTGGGCAATGGATCAGGATTTACTGTTTCCTGAGAATCTATTCATTTAATCTCTGGACTCTTTCAATACTGATGCTTCTTTAAAGTCAACCATCTTAACCATAAAGTTAAAACCAAAAAGTCCTAGTCTTTTGATGCCTTATCATGGAAAACAGGTAAATTTGGTCATTTGAAGAATATGCCAACAGACCACAAATCGAACAGGTCCTACAACCTAAAATGACCTGAATGTGGGCACTGCTCTTCCCCCAGGCTACCAAGTTCACACAGGTTGACTACCCATAAGCACCATGCTGCCTCTCCAATTCAGGAGACTGAAACAAAGACTTTCTAGACACCACCTAGTCTGTCACCAAAGAGATGGCCACCAGATGAGGAATTTTTCAGCCTCACAAGTTCTTAAAGATCTTCTAGTAAAAAGTATACAGGGATTGAAATCTAAAATGACAGAGGACCTATGCCTATGACAGAACTTCACTGATAATGGTGCTTCCCCCAATTCAGACTGCAGCCCTTTTATTCTTTAGCGATTCTTTAGTTTTTATGAGCAGCTGTGGCTAAAAAAAAAATCCTGATGGTATTTTTAGGTACTTAACCTATTCTTAAGGATCCTTTAAAAAGTTAATGTAAATTGTAAAGTGTCATTGTTGGAAGAGAAGCT
This sequence comes from Potorous gilbertii, assembly GCA_028658325.1. Classification (NCBI taxonomy): domain Eukaryota; kingdom Metazoa; phylum Chordata; class Mammalia; order Diprotodontia; family Potoroidae; genus Potorous; species Potorous gilbertii. Next base: position 574,292,128 of record CM053769.1, on the reverse strand, counting down.
AGGTGACACAGTGGATAGAATGATGGGCCTGAAGTCAAGAAGATTCATCTTCCTAAATTCAAATCTGGTTTCAGACACTTACTAGCTGTGTGACCCGGGGCAAGTCATTTAACCCTATTTGCCTCCATTTCATTATCTGTAAAATGACCTGGAGAAGGAAATGGCAAACCTCTCCAGTATCTTTGCCAAGACAATCCCAAATGGGGTCATGAAGAGTCTGACATGACTGAAAAGTGACTGAACAACCGTTGGAGAAAGTCTTTTGAGATTACAGGAGAAAGTTGAAACAGAAGTTTCAAAGAAGTTCCCTGCCCCACTTTCAATCCAGACCTATGATTTCATTTGCATAGATAAGTCCAAATACAGAACCCTGCCTACACTCATGTAGATTGATACCTTACCTATAGTAAATTTATAGTTTCTTGTGACACTGAGAGATTAAGTGATTTTTCCCATGGTTGCACAGTCAGTCAGTTTGTATCAGTGAAAGGACGCTAACCTAGATATCGCTTGTTCCAAGACTGACCTCTGCCTGCTCATATTGCTTTGAGAAAGTAAGATTTCTGACTGTGGTGGTAGAAGGGTAAAGTCCAAGGTTCTATTAATTAAAACAGTTGTGGGACTAGAAAAATGTACAGTGAATTATTTTTGTGTGATTATGAGAACTGGACCTTAATGTCTACATTGTGAAAAAGGATAAATGTATATAGTATGATCTGTAATACCAAGAGTTTTAGAGAATTACGAGGACTCTATATATAGTATTTAAAGATCATTTGAAATGTAAAAGATAAATCCTTATATTATGGATTTGAGTGAAGGAAGAAATTCCTTTCTTGCCACCCTGAACTCAAAAGAAACCAGATTAGCTTCATCAGCCATAAAAATCACATTAGACCTAAAGCCCAAAGGAAATCAAGGTCTACCAAATGAGAATTCAAGTATAAATTGATCTTTTCCATCCTTGGCCTTTGCATGGCATTTTATACTTCTCTTGTGAACTAATTATCTTCTCTCTTGTTTGAGATATTTTGAATGTATCATATCCCTCACTTCAATTGGTTTCAAAAGGATAGGGATTAGATCTTAACGTAAATTTCATACCTCTATCAACACCTGTCATAGCACTCTGTACATAGTAGGCATTTTAAAAAGTCTGTTGAATTGAATTGAATTGCATTGTAGGACAGGAAATTCCCCAAAGTCTGGCTTGTTCTTCGCTTTTGGCTTAGTTTTCCTGGGAAACTGAATGAAGGATGGCAATGACAAAAATTCTTAAGCTCTTTTAAACCTAAGTTCTTTTAACTTTCTCTCTTAGTATGGCCATAGAAAAAAATCTAGCTTTCTAAAAAGTGTAGTTTAAGTACTGTTTCAGTTACTTTCCAAGAGAAGGCCACAGACTAAATGGCAAGAAGTGCCTGTTGTCTGTGCAATAATGAAGGGATCCACCCAATGAGTTATTTTACTTTGTCTCTGTAAATCAGGCCATAAAAGATTGAGGGAGGAAATAAATGTTCAAGGGCAAAGAACCAATTAGTGTATGGGCTGAAATTAGAAGAGAGCAGGAATACCTACCCAGATTAAGCACTGATTTTCCAATTCAGAAATATATGCAGAACTCCCTTGGAGAATATTCCTCTCAGGGCTCTGTGTGAAGCTGGGGGAGGTGAGGTGTGGGGGAGAAGAAAGGAGATTAGATTTGGTAGATCCTGCCCTCCAGTTATCTCATTTTGATTTGAAAGAGACTGGGAGAGCATGACATCACAAGAGAGTGAAGCTAGTATTTTCTTAGCACAGATTGCAGTGGAATATTCTGCAAAAGACTTAGAAGTTTAAGATTCTCAAAGACTTATCAGAGAAATTATTTGTTTATGATAAGGCTAAAATCATAAATTTTATGATTTATGATACACCTGAAATAGCTGTTTGAAGGTCAGAGAAATAGTCATTTTTTTTCATATCCCTTGTTTTCTGACTAATGGGACTTCTTTAATTGTCTGAAGTTCCAGAAAGTGAAGCTAACTTGCTTTTAACGATGTTTTTATATTCTACCTGATACATAGGAAGCACTTCATAAATAACTTTTTATTTATTCAGGAATAAAATTGCCTTATGTTGATACAATGTTACAAAAGTATTAACTGTGTACCCTATATGGGACACTAATGTTTACAAGACACCTTCTACATATTTGCCTTGTTATACGTATGTACACATATGTATATGTGAGTGAGCACATGTATATATGCCTACATACAAATATATTGTAATTTTATATATCACATATATATGTATATACATTTATATATCACATATATATGAGAGGCGGTGTGGCTTAGCAGGGCAACTAGGTAGCCAGGCCTGAAGTCAGGAAGACTTGAGTTCAAATTCAGCTTCAGATTCTTATTAGCAAGTCATTTAACCCAGTATGCCTCAGTTTCCTCATCTGTGAAATGAGCTAGAGAAGGAAATGGTGAATGACTCCAGTATCTTTGCCAAGAAAACACCAAAATGGGGTCATGAAGAGTCAGACATGACTGAAATGACTGAACAGCAAAAGTGGTTTAGCACCTGGAGAGCTGACCTTGAAACCAGGAAGACCTAGTTTCAACTCCTCACTGACACATTCTAGCTATGTGACTCTAGGCAATACCTCTGACCTTTTGGTGCTCCAAGTAGTTCTCAGTTCCTTTCCTTTCCTTTCCTTTCCTTTCCTTTCCTTTCCTTTCCTTTCCTTTCCTTTCCTTTCCATTCCTTTTCCTGTTCCTGTTCCTTTCCTTTCCTTCCGTCTTTCCTTTTTATCCATCTTTTCATTTCTTTTTCTTTTCTTTCTTCTTTCCTTTTTCTTTCCTTTCTTTTTCTTTCTTTCCTTTCTTTCTTTCTTTCTTTATTTCTTTCTTCTCTAGCCTCTAGCACAAGTAGCTGTGGTACATAGGAGCACGCTTGCTGATTGATAGATTCTTCAAAGTAACCCTGTGAGATAGTGGAAAGATCGTGTTCCAATACTTGAATGAATTTTTGATCTCACTGGTACTTTTCAGACTAGATAATTCCTGTTCATATCTTCCTATAAATCCACCTTATTATTTAACAAACTAGTTATTTTCTCTAACTTTTAACATTATGTAGATATTGATGTAGTGTAAGTGATTTCTCACAGTCAGTGTCAGAGCTGGGACTTGAATCTGTGTTCCCAGATGCCAAGTCCAGGACCATGCAATGGACCATGGGAAAGAGTATATAGGTCCAAATCCAGATTCTATCACTTATAACCTACAAGAGGCAAGTCTTTTTATCATTCTGTGCCTTGGCTCCTTCATCTACAAAATGAGGATATGGTTTAAATGGCCTTTAAGGTCTTTTCTAGTTCTTAATCTTCATGATCCACTTGTATCTATATAGATGGAACTACTCATCCAGTCATATAAATGTGCAGGGTAAATAGGTGGTACAGTGGAAAGAATATTGGGCCTGGAGTCAGGAACACCCATCTTTCTGAGTTCAAATCCAGCCTCAGACACTTACTAGCTGTGACACCCTGGGTAAGTCACTTAGCCTTATTTGCCTTAGTTTCCTCATCTGTAAAATGAGCTAGAGGAGGAAATGGGAAATTACTCCACGGTCTTTGCCAAGAAAACCCCAAATGGGATCATGAAGAATAAGATAATGACTAAAAACGATGGAGCTATGTAAATGTGTGTTGCTTCTCACAAAGAAGAGACTTAGACAACCTTAGACTAGGTTACCAATGATGACTATAAAGAAGTAGCTCAAGTCCAAGTCTCTCTGAAGGAACGTCAGTAATATCATTGTCAATAGTATCATCAGCACAAGGTATTGGAAAGAGAACTGGCTTTGGAATCAGAAGATCTGGCTTCAAATTCCAGCTCTGCTACTCACTACCTCTATAACCTTGGACATGCCATTTCTTAGGACCTCAATTTTTTTATCAGTGAAAAACAAAAAAGAGGATGCTAGACTAAATGACCTTTCATTTTTACTTCCAGTACAAATCTGTTCTTGAAGAGAAGACCACATGTGGCATGGGTTTCAGATTGAAAGGATTACAGATTTGAAGCTGGAAGGGATCTTTGAAGTCATCTAGTCTCGCCCCCTCATTTTACAGATGAGAAAACTGAATCTTGCAGAAGTTAGGGATTTGACAATGGTTACCCAGTCCCTAAGAGTCATATGTGGAATTTAACCTGGAGTCTAGACCTCTGTCACACTAAGTCATACTGTTTATTACATGATTTTAGGATTTTCTCACTTGCCTAAAATTCCAAGAAGAAATTGAGCTAGAAAAAATGTTGGGTTTTATGTAAGTCTATTCAGATAGGTATTAGTAGATTTGCTTTGATATAGCCTGATAGATTCTATAAATAATTTTCTATTAAATAGTTGAAATGAAGTGAGCAAATGAGTCTTGTGAGGAAATCACTGTGGCTTTATTTAAAAACTGTGGCTGTTCTCATTTTGTTCAGTTTTATTGTGATTGGGGAGGCCTTAACCTGTGATTTCATTCATATAGGAAACTCCCTCACAGTATGCAGATCAGAGACCCAATTGTAATTCATAATCTTAGAGAGTGGCCTACACCACAGTGTAAGAGGTTCAAAGACTTGTCCTCAGCCAGGATGTGCATTCAGGTCTTTCTGACTCCAAGGCCAACCCTCTATCCATAGAAGGTAATCAGACAGCCTTTTGCCTATGTGTGTGTATGACAAGTAGGGCTGCTTACTAAGGTCTAAGACCTAGATAGAGCGGAGAGTAATAAACAAGAGGAAAAACAGTTTGTCAATTTGCTTGTTTATCTGTTTTTTCTCTACGGGACTGGAGAAATACAAGTTCTCAAAAAGAAATGGGAGCATCTGTGGAAGTCTATGAGATCTTCTCTTCTAATAAGTTGCCAACTGGTAATTAAGAGTCTTTGATGCCCAAACTGAAAACAATAAACATTTGGGAAGCCATGTCCAGTCAGAGGTCTGCGATTAGCTGATACCTAATTGGCTAAAACTAAGAGAAATTTAAACATTTTTTCTTAAAGTGAAGCAAAGAAAACTAACACTAGATTAATTAATTAATTAGATTAATTAAGGAATATGTGACAGTTGACACTGAGAAAGGTATTTATTTGTAACCCTCTTTATGAAATTCTTATTTAGGGAAATATTTATGTGCTAAGCTTGAGTTTAAATTGTTTCTAGTTATCCTGATAGGAAGAAGATTTTTATGGGAAATGTGTTGGTATTTGTCCTTCATTCTGGAAGAGGACCATGACATTGGGAAAGTGATCTCAGGACTTGCAAGTGAATTGGATTTAAATGAGAGAGGGCTGTGCAAAGTAACCAGTCTCATTTTCTCCTTGAGAGCCAACTGGGTCCAGTGACAAGACATAGAACAGGACAACTGGACATGGCCCTGGATGCAGTGGGAGACCTTGGCCTTTTTAAGCTAAGGTTTTTCCCAGGACTCATTTAACCACATCTTGGGAAAGCTTAGATTACATGGTCTTACATAAACAGAAAATACTGTTCACTAGGTTCTTTTTCAACCCAAATTACAGACAAATGATATCCCTATCATGGAGGCCTTGCAAATCCAGACCTATAAACAAACTAACAAATAAATAAGTAGGTATGTATATGTATGTGAAACACACACACACACACATATGCTGACAGTTTTCCAAAACTTCTGACTACATTTTAGAAAATGAAAAATTTTGGTCCAATTTATGTTTCCTTATTGAAACTAGCATGCCATTAGGATAGACCAATTCATCTTTTAAACTCCCTCTGAATGGGAGGATGGATGAGAAAGGATACACCTATGGCAAATATGGCTTGAGGCTGTTATTCCTGAGATAGTGCTTACCCAGCCACTCAGAGGACACTCATCTTCATTTTCAAATTAAACTGTTTTGATGTGCCATCACCACAAACGTCATTGACAAAAGTACTGTAGTCAGAAGAATTATGTTTTAGCGGATGGATAAGTGGGTGTTTCTGCAAGTGTTTTATTACTTTGGGTTCAATATTTGATTAAGTGTTACAAGTCAAATTGTGACCTTTCCAACCTTCTTGGTTGCAGATCCCTTAAGGAGATCATAAAGATTTTGTAACAGACAAGTAAAACATGCCTATTTATTCAGCTTAGGCCATGGCAAAATTGATTTATGGTAAAACATTTGAAAATCCCATTTAACTGTAGCCCCCCTCTGAGCCCTAGGGTCAGTATTTCTCAGGTTATATTCTTTCTTTACATATTTTGAGTTTCTCTTCAACTTCTCCATGTGTTTGTTCCTGGCAGCATCTTTATTCACCTGATTTTATACATTCCTCACCTGCCTTTTGAGAGAGGTATGGAGATATACTTGCTCCAGTAGTGTAGAAACCATTCTTAACTCTCAGGCCATTTACAATTTCACTCCCACTAGTTTGCCTATCTCTGCTCCAGGCAACTCTCCAAGATGTTTAAGTTCCAGAGAATGTATCTATTATTTGAGGGAGTTTCCCCACCTGGGAGTTCTCTGCAAGAAAGAAATCACAGGTCCAGTGCTAAACTGTATCCCACTATAGCAGAGAAGTATAGTAGTTAGTATGAACCTGTGTGCAAGAAAATGACTGGCATTCTAGAGACCTCTTTGTCAGTCATTTGTAGTGTTTAATGTTAAGTATGTTCTATAGATCTCTTGGGTGAAACTATTCAAATTCCATTAATAAAAACTAGTTGTGTTGGAGAGGCGGTGCTTTGAGGTGCCATAGGAAAGGTATTGGATTGGGAGTCAGAGTACCCAGGTTCAAATCCCAGACCTATCACTTGAGCAAAATCACTTTAGCGTCTCTGGGCTTCAGTTTTCTCATCTTTTAAAAGATAGCTTCTATGGCTTCTTTTAACTCTAAACCAATGATCCTATATTGGATTAGATCTCTTTAGACCAGTGAGGACACAGTGTGGGAGAACTGTGGGAATCAGAAAATCTGAGAATTACTGTTTCTATCACTAAGAGATGGGTAACTTGGAGTAAATAATTCCCCACCCCTACCCCAGCTTCCTCACCTATAAAGTTAAAGGGTTGGATCAGCCAATCTGAGGTAATCTATAAAGCTTTAAACACCCACGACCTACAAGGCAGTGGCGTTACAAAGACAAAAACAATATTCTTTGCCCTCAAGGAGGTTATGTTTGTAAAGCAGATTGATGAAAGTCACACTTACTTTGTATCTCTTATTTCACTGGCCAATAATTTAATTAATATTTTATAGAATATGTACAGAATGTATGTAGTTCTAAGAACTGAAAAAGAAGTCATCAACTGGACATTTAATTCAATAAATAGCAAGCATTAAGAATACAAAGCACTATGCTAGAAGTGAGTTTATAAAGATAAAAGTGAAATAATCCTGCCCTCAACAAATCTTATGTTTTACTGGGGGGGGCAGGGTAGGGTTCAAAATAGTAAAGGTAAATAAGTCAGGTCCCCAAAAGTACTAAGAATATTTGAGAATGAAGAGGTAGCACTAAGAACTGGGAGAGGGAAGGGGTAGGGAAAAGTAGGGAAGGAAGGTTTCACAGAATGAGCAGTCTAACTTTCTGAGTAGATATTAGAGGGAATTAGACTTAATGATTATTCTGCAAACCTTTGTAAAATCCATAAATATAGGACATGTTATACAGGATCATAGATTTAGAAAAGGAAGAGACCTTGGAGGTCTTCGACTTTGCCCACTTTATTTTACAGAAAACAAAACCGAGGTCTAGAAGGACCAAGATGACTTTGTCAAGGACACATGAGTAGTAAGGAGCAGAGGCAAGACTTTAACCCGGGTCCTTTGATTTCAAATTCAGTGTTAGCCAATTGCTTTCTTCCTTATCTGCTACCTACAAAAACCATATTCATTGTAGTCAGATGATAATTTAGTATATGGATGATAAATCTAGAATGGATCTTATAAATCATATTGTCTGACCCCTTGATTTTACAAAGAAAGAAAATGATGTCCAACCAAGTTAAGTGACTTGCTTAAGACTGCAAGGCTAATAAGTAACACAGCTACAATTTGAACTCAAAACCTTTGACTCCAAATTCGGTACTCTTGAGTTCAGTGCCCTGTCTATTGTACCATGGACAGTGCCATACCATAGGTTGCAGTTCTGTCCATGCAGAAGGATAGTTCCAAAAGTTTTCCTGGCAGCAAAGGGATGTGAGATGGACCAATAATCGACTCAGTCAATGCTCTTTTTATTTTATTTGAAGATGGTTAACAATTCTGGTATTTTTAAATTTTCTCTTCTTTCCTTGGTTCTTCCAAAGATCAGGAAAAACTGAGGTCCCTTCCTAGCTTCTCATATGGAATTGACTTTTTCAAAAATTGAAGCAAGGTTCATACAAGGTGTTCCAAAAGTCTTCATACAGTTTTAAACTTTAAATAAACTTTGAAACAGTTTAAACTGTTAAAGGACACAAAGACTTTTGGAACACCCTATATTGTCCCATATTGAGTGGTACTTGACAGTATCTATGTTAGGGTCTAGTAGTTGATGATGAAAAATGTTTGAACCATGGAAACTATTTACTTCATGGTCTCAGTTAGAAGTTTGTGAAGTAACCTCCTCTTATTCAATTCAGCAAGCATTTATTAAGTATCTCCTACAAGCAATGAAGGGGCAACATGGCTAATGGCTGGAAGGCTTACCTTGAAATCAAAATAATTTGAGTTACAACCTTTAACCCTGATACCTTCTGTCTCTTTGACCCTGATCATCCATTTAACCTCTCTATGCTTTCTGAGATTCTAAGTTGAAGAACAGTTACTGATCTGTTCTGGTAAAGCATATTTCCTTACCTGTAGTTCCAATGAAATTGCAAGCCCAGATAACTTCTCTCCTTAAAACACAAATGTGCAAGGTACCAGGTGCCAGTGATATAAAACAAAATAAAGCAGTCCCTGCCAATAATCGGCTTGTATCTTACTAGGGAAAATAATACAAATTGTTCTTGTTCAGTTATTTTAGTTGTCAAACTCTTCATACTCTGCGGACTTCTGACTGTGAGGTTTTCTTTGCAAGGATACTGGAATGGTTTGCTATTTCCTTCTTTAGTGGCAAACAGAGGTTAAGTGACTTGCCCAACATCCACACAGCTAAGAAGTTTCTTAAGGCTGGATTTGAACTCAGGTCTCCCTGACTCCAAGTTTCAGAGCTCCATTCACCATGCCACTTCACTGCCCCAAATTATACAGATACCAATCAGTAAATACAAAGTATATTACAAGAAATGCAAAATTATTTGTGGTAGAAGAAAAGCTAGGGGGATCAAGGAAGATTTCTTGTAGGATATGGTAACCTTGAAGGAAGCTAGGATTTCCAAGAGCCAGTGCTGAGAAGGGAGAGCATTTCAAATGTGGAAGACAGCTTGGACAACAGACAAAGAAGTAGGAGATGGAAGGTTGTGAATGAAAAACAAGAAGTGACTCAGTTTGACTGAAATATAGGATATAATAAGCCTGGAAAGATAAATTGGAGGCAGATTATAAAGGGAGTTATAATGACAAAATGAATTTGTATTTTTATCACAGAGGCAATAGGGAACTACAAAAGTTCTTGAGCTAGAGAATATGTTCAGATCTGTGCTTTAAGCATAAAGTAATACAGGAAGTTGTTTTTATTTGGCTTTCCTGTTGGGACCCAGTATTTCTGAAGGCATTACTTGGCTTAGGAGGAACTAAAGAGATGAATGAATTACTCGCCTTGAATGAGTGATTCCTGGATTTTTAGGTCATTCTCATCCAACTAGACTTGGTGGCTCTGGCTTCAGCACCCTCTGTGCTTATAGATTCATGATTACTGTTGTCTAGTAGAATTCTTCTTGGTACTCACTATTAGCAATGGCTAAGAAACATTTTTACCATATTCTCTAGAGGTGCAGAAACTAGATTAGTTCCTAAATAAACATGGAGAAACCTGTAGCTTTTTTCCCAAGTTGACTAATTCCCTAAGGTCACTTAGAAAATAAAGGGCTCCCTAATTCTAGAATCAGAGACCTGGGAAAGTTTACTTGCTATGTGTCCCTGAGGTCACGGAGTACCACATCTTTATCATGCCAGTGATCTTCTCTGAGTAGATACTTCAGTATAGGGATTCACTAAAAGAAAATTGACCAAAAAAGACAAGGATCTTTAGTGATGTATTAATTAATCTTATCATTACCACTCATTAGTCCTGATAGTGCACTTGGCACTACCAAATGACAAAAAGAAATGAGACCCGTGTAGAAGATAGGAGCTTTACATACATAGGTAGCAAGTAGAATATTAATTATTAAAGGGAAGGTAATTCAAGAATCAAAGATTTGATATTTCCCATTCAAGTTTGCTCTCTTGTTCACATTGCTTTCTAACCTGGTGCATTTCTTGTGTTGACCTTGATGAAGGGTCTTGGGGAGTGACCTTATCCTTGAAAGAACTTGTAAAGGATAATGTTAGGGATTGAAAGGGGTGATAACTTTACCCTTCTTGGCCACAACTAAGAGAGGTTTTCAGATATAAGTTCATCAGGAAAAAGAAAGACTAAAAGGTAAGAAAGGAAATGGCATGGGTTTTTTTTTCCTATTTTTCATCCTGTAACCATTTTTCAACCAAAAATATAAATCTGCTAATAATGTAAAAAGCAGTTTGGTAAAATTGCCGAATTATTATAACAGAAACAGTTCAACCCATGCAGAAGGGTAACTTGCAAGAAAGCCAAGCATGTAAGATATTATTTATGCTCACAATTAGTATTTCTAAGTGAATGTTTAAAGGCTTTTATGCAATTACAGTATAGTTGCTAATGCTTTGATGCCTTACATGTGCTGTCCTTGGTCCCTACAACCCTGGCACATAATTTACTTCTGTTTTGAGTGAACTTTAAGCATTAGTGTCCATTAAGAATTTTTGAAACAAAGTCCAAAGATTACTTGGAGCACTTTCAGCAATATGTACTGATTGTCATTAATAGTTTTTTTGTCCTAGACAAGGACGTTGTTTTGTAACATCATTTTCTTTGGCTAGCCCATACTTAGTCTATGTTTCTGAACAGCTTCCTACGTGTTTTTGTTCCTTGGCTTTTGACAAAGCAGGAGAAATCCATAGGACTTCTTAGAACTGGGGAATGGGAGAGGACAATGAAGAGAGCTAGATAGGCCACATGGTGGTTTGTAGTCATTTTTCTTTGTTGGACCATCTTTTATCTAATGTTCAAGGAAGTAATTGATACTAATTAATAAAAGTAACTCTTTTATTCTTCCTATTTGCTAGATTTCCTGCAAATGTTCTAGGTCCACATATATTTAGCATCACAGATTTAGAACTTGAAAGGACCTTAGAGGTTATCTAGTCTGACCTGTTTATTTTAAAAATGAGGAAACTGAGTCCAAGAGAGACAGAGAGTCTTGCCCAAGTTCACACAGTTAGCATATGAACTTGGATCCTTTGATCCCAAATCTGGCGTTCTTTCCTTGGTAGCCCAACTCTCATCCTTAAAGGTTTCCCTGTGGCCATTTTCAAATACCCTGAAACTCAAACTCCCCTAAACCTGTGACACATCTAATGATGATGCAACTTGCCTTCTCAACTTCAATCAGGGTTTCTCTATCTGACTAGTGCTTAATAAGACCAGTTTTTAAAGGATAAAACAAAACACATCCTTTTGAAATGTCGATGGAAAACTATTCCAACGCCTATGAATTTAGAGCCATTTTCTAGGGGATGAAAACACAAATAAATTCACAAATGCTAGAAATTGAAGGACAATATTTATGACCTTCTACAGAGTAGTGATCTATGCCAACCAAAGGATTCTTTACTTTTCATTCAGCCCATCAGAATATAGGGATTTCTCCCTCTTGAAATGTGGAAATTGGGCCAGGGTTGAATGTTTCATTGGGTTTCAGCTTAGGCATTATTTGGGTGGGTAACTCTGCCTTGTATAAAATATCCAATCCCCTGGTTTGAACTCAAAAAGAACCAGTTATCTCTGTTTAAAGTTGGCTAACCAAAGTCAGAGAGCCTGAATATTGACTGAGGGACGTTATCTTAGTTAGAGTTGCCCATAAGTTTATTACCTATGGAAATGTTGCTAAATCATTTGCCTTTCTGAGGAGAGGAAAACGTGGTATGGCATTTTTCTAAGAGTATAAACTTTCTCAGTACCACAGAGAAGTGTCTAGCAACAGGAGTTCATCAAAGAAGTTAATTTGCCCAAGATTTGGCAATGATGGAGAATGTCACATTGGACTGCTGAAGTGCTAAGCTCTGTGATAACCGGAACACTGAAATTTCTTCCTTACTGATAATCATGGCAGTGATGTATTGGTGGTGTTTTCGTGACGTGTTCTTAGCCTTGCTTTGAAGCATAGTGGGTAAAAGTCAGAAAATCTTTCCATGTTAACAGCGCTGATGTTTGGGCAGAATTTTTCTGGGTGTTTTTTTCTTTGCCTTAACAGGGTGAAAATTGGCAATTTTAGACTGCTGTGATCTCTTTAGAGGGACACAAATCCATCTAAAATATTGGCTGGTCAAATGTGCTTATCTATATGTAATAAAGCTTGCAGTTTCTGACAGTTTTACCAAAATATGTTATCTTTTTCTAGCCCAGATAAATTTTTTCAATGCCATTATTTTTTACTTCATGTTCATTTTGCAGTGCCAATCTCTCCTTCCCCATCCTGAAAAAAATTTATTTTATTTTCCTTAAATTTTTTATTTAATTTAAATTTAAAATGAGTTTAGAATTTTATTTAATTAATTTAATTAATTTTTTAAAGCAGTTCAACATATCAACCATGTCTGACAGTATATACAACATTTTATACCAATAGTTAGCCAGTGAAGGGAAGAAAGTACATTTTCTCATCTCTTCTCTGGTAGACCAGATAATTTTAAAATTGATCAAAATAATTATTTTTATTATGTACCCTCATATTTGCCTTCTGTGGTGTATGTTTTTAAGATAAAAAAAAAATTTTAAGGCTATTTTCTCCCAAAAATGACTTGCAGTAGATGTTTCACAATGAACAACAGACATGGCTGCTGCTTGTTTAGAGATAGGCAGTATGTTTTGGTAACTCAGAAGCAACACAGTAAGTCTCCAGAGATTATTAAGAAAATCTTGAAGCTTAGAACTTGAAAGAAAATAATCTAGTATAATTCATCATTTTATATCTGAAGGAACTGAGGTACAAAGGCATTAAGTTACCAAGATCATCCACCTTGTTAAGGTTTGTCTTATGGTTGCTTAACTGAATAATTTGTTACTTCCACTACAGAAGTTAAGTTCCAATCATCCACTATACAGTTGCATAATTCACTGGACTGTCTCTTGCCAAACCTCTGACAAAACAAGCTGGTGTTATTCCAAGTCCCTTAGAAATGAATCAAAATCCTTACAACTGGACTTGGTTTGATACCCTTTGGTGATAGTAGTCAGAGTTCCTCATCAATGCTAACTAGCAAATCACTGAAACTGTGCAGACAGTAATGAATAAATATCTCCCTCTGGCTATAAGTGAGAGAGGTCTGGATTGAGTTTAGGGCCTAGAAAAAACCCAATAACAATGATTTTTATGAATTTATCTAGTTGCCTCAACTTCTCCACTAGCAGAATGGAGAAATGTGTAGACCACAGAGTTTGTGGTTATTATATCATGTGGAAATCTGTTTTGAATGTCACCATTTCAATATTAATGTTATACTGGCTTCTTAACATTATGTGGTCTCAAGGTACTAAGGGAGTTTAGCTTACTGTGGATTACATGACAGATCTGTAATAGGGGTAGAAGTGATAGGAGGAGGAGGAGCAGTAGTGGTAGTAGAAGCAGTGATATTGGTGGTATAAGTTAATCAACCTTAATATACTATTTTAAAGTTTGCAAAGTGCTTTGGGGACACCCTCTGTGGTGTGTGTGTATGTGTGTGTGTGTGTGTGTGTGTGTATGGATGTGTGCATGCACACCCACATCTATATTTATTTATTTGTTTGTTTACCTATTTTAATACTTATATTTCTTGATGTCCTGCCTCTATCAATATTCAGACCTAAACTTCACTTTCCATAAAGAATTGTTTCCTCTGAGTTCATTTAACTTATCCAAATGTCAATTTCCCCATTGTACTTGAAAGAAATAATACCAGATGCTCCCTAGTCCTACTGAGGTATTACGAAAAATGGTAATGAGAATGAGAGCTAACATTTTATGCAAAATTTTTAAGTTTGCAATTTATTTGGTTTGACTTTTCCAATAGCCTTGTGAGGTAGATACTATTTTTATGGGTTTTTTTTTTTAACAAATGGAGAAACTGAGACTCAGAGAGCTTAAATGATGTGGTTAGGGTTACACAGTTAGGAAATGTCAAGGGCAAGATTGGAACTTGGGTCTCTTTCCTCTGAATCCTGATCCCTTTCCAATTATAGCAAGTACTTATTGCATTGTGCTTTGGGCTTCTCTGAGGAATTCTCTTTTTATTGTGCTTGTTGCTCTCTTTTATTTGCTGGAGATTGGTTGCAAAAGCACTCTATCTTCTCATCCAAGAGTTTGTTTAAAACAATCTTTCTTGTTTATTTGGCATTATTACTGAGGGGATGTCTTTTAAAGTTTTATCAAAATATTCTTCTTGGTTGATCAACTCACATTGAGAAATGGATGGTATGTGGCTTGATCTTTGACTGACAGATAAATAAACTGAGGTACAGAGTTTGTGATGTTGCCAAGGTCATCACCTCAAGATCTGAAGTTTTAACTCTCAGCCTCTTATCACTTCTGAGAGCAGGCACCTTCTGAGAGTGGCAGCTTCCCCGGAAAGATTTTCCAAATCTATTATCAATGTAATAATCATGAAAATATTTGATGAGAATACGGCCTCACGCCGTATAATAAATTTGAGTAGAAAAGTTGAAGCAGTGGTATTTTCATCAGTGCTTGGATGTCAGGAGAAAGTAGTTCCACACTCAGCAAATATAGATAGGTCTGTTTTGTGCTGTGTTAAATCCAATTGTGAGAAAGCCCTGAATAATCAGGAGTGACAGCATAAGCATTTTCTCTTCAAAGTGATTTTACAGAAAGCATTATTTCCTAAGAAAAGTACACATATGGCTCTCATAATGCTGAAAGAGCACTAATGTATCAATTTATTGGTGCTGGTGTCATGAGCTGGGGTTGCAAATTATATTCAGATTTGAAACTTTCTTTTCCATCACTGTTTGGTGAAGTACCCTTTCCATGATAAAGGTTATCTCAATGGAGTCTAGAATGCCAAGAATGGAAACCAATGGAAAGGACTATATACAGCCTTCCATGGGTCCTATAGCTTGTTTCATGATGCCAAACCAAACACCAGGATGAAAAACTATAGTTTCCCTCAATAATAAAAAATATATATATTTGAGTTTGGGTTGCCCTATGTAATTTCAGATTCCCTAAATAAGTCCTTTGGAAAGTTGTGTGGGGAGCAAGTGGATGATTTTGGTCTCAGAGCATAACTTTGGCATTGACATTTTTTTCAATGTCTACTGTGGACTCTGAGAACAGACTTCTACCCCATATGACATGTTCCATAGCTAATAGGCCTGATGTGGGGACCAGCTTTTCCAAAGTGTTTTGCTTTCAGGGTGGAGGGTTAAATAACTCTCTTAATAACATGGAAGCCAAAAAAATTTCATTTTACCACTGTTCTTAGTCAGAGGCTCAATTTTTTTTAGCACGTACTATTCTAGTCCCCTTTCTTTTCCTCATTAGAATATCCCCTGAAGAAGGAACTATTTAAATTATAGCCCCATGACCTGAGGAAATGGTGAAAGTATGATTTGCATTCAAACTTATGTTCATTCTATCTCTGTAATATCATGGAATTGTTTAAATATTATTTGGTAGATAAAAATAAGATTAAAACATCTTACACCAATGCCTCTTCAAAACATTGAAATGGGAGGCAGATCCAAGATGGCCAAGTGAAAGCCAGGATGAACCTGAGCCCTTCCACAAATTCCTTCAGATATTTCTCAAAAGTGAATCCTTTAGAGTGGCATAATCCACTAGGAGACAGAGTGTGCCAGATTTCCAACCCAGCAGAGACTAGAAGGTTCACAGGAAGAATCTATTACACAGGATTGGGGGAGCACAGGCTGTACCAGCATAGACTCAGCTATAGTACAGCAAGAGTAACCCAGGCTAAATGAAGCAGAAATGGCAGTGCAGATTCTCAAAAATATCAGCATAGGATGGGAGTCCAGTGGAACTGAGTGAGAGAAAAGAGCAGGGCCCCTCTTAATAGCAGCAGCCACTCCTGAGACTATCAGCCCACAGAGTATACGTTTGAAAGTCACCTACTTAAACTTCTGGGAGCCAAGATGGTGAAGTAAACTGTAAGTGTTCTCACCTTCTCCTTGTTGACCCTGAAAAAACAGAGAATACTGCCCCAAGAAAACTCCTGGAATAGTGCAATCGACAGAAGGGGCACAGCAGTCTCTCAGCTTGGGAGGCTAGAGAGATCTATGAGAAGAGTATCTCTTGCTGTGGCTAAAGGAGACCACTGCAGGACTGGAGGCATCCCAGCAAGCCTCAAGTTAACAGACCAGGAGGAGATCCTGAGTTCCAAGGGGGTAGAACCTGTAAGCACCAAAACTTATAGGACCCCAGGTATGCCTTAGAATAGCTAGGAGAATTGGGTAAACACCAGTACAGACAGGGGTTCACCAGCCCCAGAGCCTATCTGTGCTCTAGCTCAGCCCTAGAGCCTATTTGTGCTCTAGGGGATGAGGAGAACTCCTGCAGTCAGACCACACTTCAGCCACACCTCACTCAGTGAGCTTCAGTGTAACCCCAGGGAAACTCAGAAAGCCTTCATCTGACCTCAGCCTTTGCATATACCAGACAGCTCAGGTCTAGGTAAGCTGCAGCATTATATAGCTTCTAGCTGAAAGAACTAGAGGTCACAGCACACAAAGCCAGTAATCAAGCTTCTAATTCTCAGCACAAGAAACATGGGACAGAGCCCCCTGTACCCCAGAAGCAGAGATTCACTTTAAAAGCCAGAAAAAGGCAATCACCATGAGCAAGAAGCAAATCAAAAAACAAAGACCATAGACTCTTACTATGGGGACAGAGAAGACCAAAATACTAATTCAGAATAGGACAGTACTGACAATATACTCACATCTTAAATTTCAAAAGGGAATATGAGTTGGTCTCTAGGCCAAAAGTATTCTTGAAGAAGCTCAAGAAGGAATTTAAAAGCCAAATTAGAGAGGTAGAAGAAAAATTGGTCAATGATTTTAAAATGCAATTGACTAAATGAAAAAAAATTAACTGGCGAGAACTCCTTAAAAAGTCAAAATGGTCAAATGGATAAGGAATCAAAAAACCTAACTGGGAAAATTGGACAAATGAAAAAGGAAGTACAAAAGCGAACTGAAGTAAACAATTTATTAAAAATTAGAATTGGGCAGGTAGAAACTAATGACTATATGAGATGTTAAGAATCAGTCAAACAAAATCTAAAGAATGAAAAAATAGAAGAATATGTAAAATATCTCACTGGAAGAAATAACTGACCTGGAAATAGATTCAGGAAAGAAAAATATAAGACTTATTGGTCTACGAGAAAGCTGTGATGAAAAAAAGATCCTGAACAATATCTTCCAAGAAATCATCAAAGAAAGCTGCCCTGAGGTCCTAGATCCAGAGGGCAAAATTGTCATTGAAAGAATTCACTAATCATCTCCTGAAAGAGATCCCAAATTGAAAACAGCCAAGGAATATTGTTGCCAAATTCCAGAACTCTCAAGTTAAGAAGAAATTACTGCAAGAATCTAGAAAGAAACAACTCTAATATTGAGGAACTACAGTCAGGATCACACAGGACTTTGCAGCTTCTACATTAAAAGATTTGAGGGATTGAAATATGATATTCCACAAGGCAAAGGAGCTTGAATTACAACCAAGGATCTATTACCTAGCAAAATTGAGCATAATCTTTCAGGCAAGAAGATGGATATTCGATGAAATAAGGGATTTCCAGAACTTCCTGAAAAATCCAGAGCTCAATAGAAAATTTGATCTTCATATACATAACTCAAGAGAGATATAAAGAAGTAAATGGGGGGAAAAATGAAAAAAAAACTTGTTATTCAATATAGGCACACTGTTTTTATCCCTATATAGGAGGATGATACTTGTTAATCTTGAGAATTATATTTTTTTTATGACATTTAAAAGGGATATACATAGAGAGGGGTAGCTAGGTGGTGCAGTGGATAGAGCACCACTGCAGGAGTAAGGAGGACCTGAGTTCAAATCTCACCGCAGACACTTGACATTCAGTAGCTGTGTGACCTTGGGCAAGTCACTTAACCCCAATTGTCTCATCCTGGGTCATCTCCAGTCATCCTGATGAATATCTGGTCATTGGATTCAGATGGCTCTGGAAGAGAAGTGAGGCTGGTGACCTGCACAGCCCTCCTTCACTCAAAACAAAGTCAAGTGTAAGTCATGTCATCATTTCTCTGATGGCATGGTCTTCTTCAGCAATGAAGGGTGAATACACACACACACACACGTAGATAGAGGGTGTAATGATAAAAAAAACATAAAGGGTGCAAAGGGATTGTAATAGGAGAAGAGAAAAGGAGGTTAAAAAAGATAAATTACATCACAGGAAGAGGCACAAAACTATTTTATAGTAGAGGAAAAGAGGGGAGATGAGCATTGTTTGAGTTTTACTCTCATCTGATTTGGTTCAAGGAGGGAACAACATACTCAGTTAAGTATAGAAATCTAATTTGTCCTACAGGCAGTAGGAGGGGGGAAGGAGAAAGAAAAAGGAGATGGGGTTAAAAGGGAGACAATACATAGTAAGGGAAAAGGGAAATAAAAGGAAGGGGGTTGATAGAGGGGAGGGAAGATTGAGGGAGGCAGTTGTCAAAAGTAAAACTCTTTTGAGGAAAGGAAGGGAGAAGGAAGAAATAAAAGCATAGACAGAGGGGAAATAGGATGGAAAGACACAGAGAGTAATCATAACTGTGAGTGTGAATGAGATGAACCCTCATAAAATGGAGGCAAATAGCAGAATGGATTAAAAACAATAATCCTACAACATGTTGTTTACAAGAAACACATTTGAAACAAGAGGATACACACAGGTAAAAGCAAAGGTAAAAGGTTGGAGCAGAATGTGTTACACTTCAGCTGATGTAAAAAAAAAAAAAGCAAGGGTAACAATCCTATTCTCAGACAAAACACAAGCAAAAATAGATCAAATCAAAAGAGATAAGGAAGGAAACTATTTCCTACCAAAAATGCACCATAGACAATGAAATAATACCATTATTGAACATATATGTGCCAAGTGGCATAGTATCCAAGTTCTTAGAGGAGAAGTTAAGGAAGTTACAGGAAGAAATAGATAGCAAAACTATACTAGTGGGGGACCTCAACTTCCCCCTCTCTGAATTTAATAAATCTAACCTCAAAATAAACAAGAAAGAAGTTAAGGAGGTGAATAGAATTCTGGATACGGTACATGTGATAGATCTCTGGGAAAAAATTGAATGAGGATAGAAAGGAATATACCTTTTTCTCAGTGTTCATGGCACATACATAAAAACTGACCAAGTACTAGGGCATAAAAACGTCACAATTCAGTGTAGAAAGGTGGAGATAGTCAATAAATCCTTTCCAGATCATGATGCAATAAAAATTATATGTAACAAAGGGCCATGGAAAGATAAACCAAAAATTGATTGGAAACTAAATAATCTAATCCTAAATGAGTGGGTCAAAGAATGAATCACAGAAATAATCAATAATTTCATTCAAAAGAATGACAATAATGAAACAACCTACAAAAAATTATGAGATGCAGTGGGAGTAGTTGTTAGGGAAAGTTTTACATGATTGAATTCTTACATGAATAAAATAGAGAAAGAGGAGATCAATGAATTGGGCATGCAACTGAAAAAGGTAGAAAAAGAACAAATTGAAAATCGCCAATTAAATACCAAATTAAAAATACTGAAAACCAAAGGAGAGATTAATAAAATTGAAATTAAGAAAACTATTAAACTGATAAATAAAACTAAGAGCTAGTTTTATGGAAAAACCAATAACATTGATAAACCTTTGGTCAATTTGATTTCAAAAAAGAAAGAAGAAAGCCAAATTACCAACATCAAAAATGAAAAGGGGGAACTCACCTCCAATGAAAAGGAAATCAAAGCAATAATTAGAAATTACTTTGCCCAACTGTATGCCCATAAATTTGGCAATCTGAGTGAAATGAATGTATATTATTAAAAAATATTAATTACGCAGATTGACAGAAGAGGAAGTAAAATACTTAAATAACTCCATCTCAGAAAAAGAACTTGAACAAGCCATCAATGAACTCACTAGGAAAAAATCTCTAAGGCCAGATGGATTTATAAGGAAATTCTATCAAATATTTAATTCCAGTACTATACAAACTTTTTGGGAAAATTGGTGGAGTCCTACCAAATTCTTCTTATGATATAAATATGGTTCTGATACCTGAATTAGGAAGAGCCTAAACAGAGAAAGAAAATTATAGATCCATTTTCCTAATGAATATAGATGCAAACATTTTAAATAAGATACTAGCAAAAAGATTACAGCAACTTATTATGAGAATAATACATTATGATCAGGTAGGATTTATACCAGGAAGGCAGGACTGATTCAATATTAGGAAAACTATCAGCATTATTGATCATATCAACAACCAAACTAACAGAAATCATATGATTATCTCAAAAAAAGCGCTTTTTGACAAAAATACAACACCCATATTTGACAAAATAAAATACTATTGAAAACACTGAAGAGCACAGGAATAAATGAAGCCTTCCTTAAAATAATAAGTAGTATCTATCTAAAACCATCGGCAAGCATTATATGTAATGGGGATAAGCTAGAAGCATTTCCAGTTTGAGGGCAAAACAAGGATGTCTGTTATCACCACTATGATTCAATATGGCACTAGAAATGTTAGTTTTAGCAATAAAAGAAGAAAAAGAAATGGAAGGATTTAGAACAGGCAAAGAAGAAGCTAAATTATCACTCTTTACAGATGATATGATGATATACTTAGATAATCCTAGAGATTCAAGTAAAAAAACTACTTGAAATAATAAACAACTTTGGCACAGTTGCAGGATACAAAATAAATCACAAATAAATCCTCTGCATTTCTATATATTACTAACAAAGCCCAACAGCAAGAGCTAGAAAGAGAAATCTCATTTAAAATTACAGTAGACACTATAAAATATTTGTGAGCTTACCTGCCAAAACAAACCTAGGGAACATTTTTCACACAAATAAAGTCAGACCTAAGTATTTGGAAAAACATCAGTTGCTCATGGGTAGGCTGAGCTAATATAATAAAAATGACAATTCTACCTAACTTAATTTATTATTCAGTTCCATACCAATCAACTACCAGAAAATTATTTTCAAGAACTTGAAAAAAAAATATCAAAATTCATCTGAAAGAACAAAAGGTCCAGAATCTCAAGGGAATTAATGAAAAGAAAATGGAAGGTGGCCTAGCCCTACCAGATCTCAAATTGTATTATAAAGCAGTAATCATCAAAACCACTTGGTACTGATTAAGAAATAGAGGGGTAGATCAGGAATAGGTTAAGTACACAAGATACAGTAGTCAATGATTATAACAGTCTACTGTTTGATAAACCCAAGGACCCCAGTTTCTGGGATAAGAACTCACTGTTTGACAAAAACTACTGGGGAAAACTGGATAATAGTGTGCCAGAAACTGGGCATAGACCAATGCCTGACACCATACACCAGAATTAAGTTCAACTGGGTACATGATCTAGATATAAAGGCTGATACTATAAACAAATTAGGGGAGCAAGGAATAGTGTATTTGTCAGATTTATAGAGAATGGAGAAATTTATGACCAAACAAGAGATAGAGAACATTATGAAATGTAAAATGGATAATTTTGATTACATTAAATTGAAAAATTTTTGCACAAAGTCAATGCAACCAAGACTAGGAGAGAAGCAGAAAACTGGGAAAGAATTTTTACAACTAGTGTCTGTGATAAAGGCCTCATTTCCAAAATATAGAGAGAACTGAGTCAAATTTACAAGAATACTAGTCATTCCCCAATTGATAAATGCTCAAAGGATATGAACAAGCAGTTTTCAGAGGAAAAAAATTAAAGCAATCTATAATAAAGATAAGAAAAAATGCTCTAAATCACTACTGATTAGAGAGATGCAAATCAAAACAACTCTGAGGTACCACATCAAACCTATCAGATAGGCTAACATGACAAAACAGGAAGATGATAAATATTGGAGAAGATGTGGGAGAGTTGGAACACTGATTCATTGTTGGTGGAGCTGTGAGCCGATCCAAACATTCTGGAGAGCAATTTGGAACTATGCCCAAAGGACTACAAAAATGTGCATACCTTTTGACCCAGCAATATCATTTCTAGGACTGTATCCCAAAGAGATTATAAAAATGGGGAAAGGACCCACATGTACAAAAATATTTACAGCAGTTCTTTTTGTGATGGCCAAGAACTGGAAATAAAGGCAATGCCCATCAATTGGGAAATGGCTGAATAAGTTGTGGTACATGAATGTAATGCAGTACTATTGTGCTATAAGAAATGATGAACAGGCAGACTTCAGAAAAACCTGGAAAGACTTATATGAACTGATGCTAAGTGAAATGAGCAAAACCAAGAGAACATCATACACATCAACAGCCACAGTGTACAAGAATTGTTTCTCATAGACTTAGCCCTTCATAGCAATGCAAGGACCTAAAACATTTCCAAAGGACTTTTGATGCAAAATGCCATCCAAATCCAGAGAAAGAACTATGGAATTGGATCACAGAATAAAGCAGACTATTTTCTCTTTTTTTGTTTTATTTTGGTTTTTCTCATGGTTTCTCCCATTCGTTTTAACTCTTCTATGCAATATGACTAATGTGAAAATATGTTTAATAAGAATGTATGTGTAGAACCCATATAAGATTGCATGCCATCGTGGGAAGAGAGGAGGGAGGGAGGGAGAGAAAATTCAAAACATATGGAAGTGATTGTTGAAAGCTAAAAACAAATAAGTTAATAATAAAAAATTTTTAAAAGAAAAAATATTGAAATGACCCAAAGTTCTCAAAAACTATGACTATGAAGGATCAGGCTCTATGAGAACTGAAATGTTTCCAGTGATAGACACTATCTGCTATCCAAGGAAAAGCCCAGTGAGGTACAGAGAGGCTCATGAGCTATAAGTTGGCCACTAGGGGATAAATTCTTTAGTCATCTCCATATCTAACATAATGTCTTTCTTCTGACACTTGCCTTCTTTCCTCACCTTGGAAACATCATGAAGGCTATGGTCTTCTGGACTCTTCTGCATTTTCATATGAACAAATGGCAATCACTTTTGCCCATTTTCCACAGTTTGCTTATGACTTCAGTGGGGTCAAGTATCTATGTTTTTTGGGTCACTCTTCTGTTCCTTTTCTCAGAATAATTGCCATGAAACATCACTTCCATTGAAAAGCAAAAGAGAGCTTCAATGCTCTGTTGTCCAGACCAATCCTATCTCAGTAGGATGATGTGCATTGATCAATAAGTCAAGGAAAGTTTATAATGAGAGGAGGGAAAGCAGCCTTCTATCTTCCCCACCATCAATCACTTACTTTCTTTTTCAACCAAAAAAAGTCTGATATAAATAGCCATTTCCGTATATGAAAATTCAGTGGTATGTCTGTAAATCCTCATTGATACTTTTAAGAGATAAGTTTTGCTGTTGTCTTTTGTTTGCCTGTTATAGTCATTTATGGATACCTACCCCTACCTCTTGAACCAAGTCCTTCTTTATAATAAAGAGAAACATTTGAGCAAAAAAAAAAAAAACAAACAAACAAAAAACTAAACAATTCCTATACTATGAGAATTCATGGACCATTCTGCCCTCATGGTTCCCAGACTTTCTGTGCAGAGGAGGCAGGAATGTTTATCATGGGTTTTGGGAAACTATTGTTGGTTTTTCACTTATGCGCTGAGTGTGATTTCCTTTTAGTGCTCTTTTCATCTAATGAAGAAAAGGAAAATAAGCATCAATATCACAAAAAGACATGGAGGTAGAAGATAGCAGTATTCATAATTCCTCTAAAATAATATTCCAGTGACACAGTGTATTTATGGAAGTGTTTCACTATGATTGCAAAGCCAAAGAAAAATCAGTGTTGTTTGTGGTTTACAGAAATATCTTTGTCTAAAACAATATAACAAAAAAAAGGCCACTTTCTCATACTTGACATTATTTCTTCTCTTTCAGGTATTTCGGTAACAAAGAAGACACATACATGTAAGTAATATATTTTTGTCCAAAGTGTTCTGAAGAGTTGGAATTATGTCTGGCTGATGGCACTCTTCAAGCATTGACTAACATTTCATCTGTGATGGTCAGAAGGGCTTCATATTTTTCAACCTGTAGAGGGTTAGAAGTGGCACAACTTCACAAGTCTGTATCTGAGTATGTGTTGAAGAAATAGGCCAATTCACGTTCTAGTGTATTTCCATGTCTTAGTCTATTACTTGTCAGGCAAACCTTGACAGGGAGGATCGATTACTTGGCGATCTCTCTTATTCTGTGTCCTTAGAAATGGTCAGTATGTTTGTATGGGAAACCACTGTGATTTCTTGACCACTTCAGCATGTTTTCCTTTAACTACTAGTCTCCAGAATAGACTGTTTTATAACTTTTGTCTGTGGAACATAGACATTGCCTGGGAATATAGAAGTTGCAGTATAGCTGCAAACCTAGCTTCAACAAGGTCCTGGTAAATGGCATTACTCGTTTGATGTGAAAATGTGTGCTGACTGGCTACATATACACATGCTTGATTCCTACTTTCCAAAGTCAAGGGTCTTCATAAAGAACTCTCATTTTTAAAAATTTGTGCTAATATATGATGTAGTGGCTGGCAGTCTGAGGTGTGTTGTCATGATGTCCACCAAACAATAAAAGGAAATTAATATGTCATTGAAATCAGTTAGTCAAACTGTTACATTGGACTTGACCAGTGTGTCATTTTGACCTCAAATGAACAGTGTCACGAGAAGGTGATGATTGTTTTTGGTCAGAAATAGAGGTTGTGGTACACCTGAGATTTCATTCGACTTCTTTTTTAAACTAGGACAATTGTAGAGTTTTCCATAGCTCTTTGCTAAGGCAAAGAGGTAAAGAATCTTTCTAACTTCACTTTTAAAATTCCTGATGTTGTGTAGAACTTTAAAAAGAAAGTTGAGGTTTGTTGTTGTTTTTTTAAATTGTTGTAACACCTAAGAAGCTTTAGCTCCTGCCTCAGTTTTGTTGAAAGTTTACTTGAAAATCTGCTCATGGGTTTGTCTGTCTGTCTGTCTATCTGGAGGGGGAAAAAACCTTAGATCTGAAGTTGCCTTCCATTTGAAATTTAAAACAGCAAAACAGAGTACTGATGGACATCAGGATCTTTACTGCTCAGAGAGCAATCCTGCTGTCCCTTTCTGCACCATGCAAAATGGGCTCCAGTGGAAGTTTTGCTTGAGAAAAGATTACTCAGTCAGGCCACATTCAGATAATGGGTTGATTCTGTCCCTCAATGTATACACAGTTCCTGTTGGCTACCCCTGTATCAGTGTAGAGAGTGCTCCTTAGTTTCTTGGGGGGCTGTTTTGTCGTGTTGCTGTTGTTGGTGCATATTTGAGCTCATAATGACTGAGAGATTGACAGTACAGGAGACTGAAGTCCTCTGTATATCCGCAGGGCAGGCATGGTACAGAGAGCTTCCTTGCACAGCCTTGCCCATGAGCTCGTCCCTGGCCTGGAGGGACTACCCACTCTAGAGGTGGTAAGTAATTCAGTCTTTATGCTGGCTCAGTCCTGGGCCTCTCCTGAATAGGGGCTGGTGATTATGCTGACTTCTGTAGCATTTTGGGGCCTGGACTCCTGTCCACCTTGTGTGAGCTGAAATCACCAGATTTTTTGTCTAATTGCACCATGTCTTGGTTCTTTTTTGTCAATAAAGATGTAGTCCAATTCCACCGGACATAAAGTACCCTTCAGTTTATCAGAATTTTTTTTAAGCTAAAAGTCTCTAAAGATGTTAGGCAATAACCTGTTCTGTCCTTTGGAGATGGACAATAAAATATTGTAATTATCAAGAATGATTTTATCTAGCCTGTTTCAGAAGAAAAAAAGTCTATGTTGTTGATTCTAACATTAGAACATGACAGGGGTGGCAAGTAATGCAAAATGTAGTGTCCTAGCAACAGGGAATGTCATTTGTTTTCACCCTTGTAGTAAAGGCCTTAACAGCTTCAGTCAGGACAAAGAAAGACAGAAAGAAAGGAAAGCACAGCAAGGCACATGGCCAGCATCTATGAATTACATCTAACTTTTCAACTCTGAAAAACAGCACTATAATCGCAATATACTTTTGACAGGGTTACAGAGAAGCACTTTTCTATAAAATTCAAGCAAAAAAAAACCATGGAAAATGTCATTTCTATGTAGAGACCACTTGGTTTCTTTTTTTGTCTTTTTCTTGGGGGATGGGGGTGGTCTTCAGAATTAAGTATACCTCCCAAACATCCAGAAATGAGCTGATCTGGATAGACAGTAGGTACAACATCTCATACGTCAAGCAGAAATCAAGTTTTCAAAGTTGTGAATATTTGCAAAAGCTGCTTCTGTGCTATTGACCATAGAGACTGTATTTGTCATCCTGCACAGTAGACAACCCATTCTATTTCTGATCTTCCCATCTCTGTAGGGCTCAGACTTTATGAGAAGGAAAAAATGAATCAGTTCTTTTTCTAATAAACATCCCCCAGAGGAACCCTTCTTTAGCATCACTTGATATTTCCTTGAGACCTGAACTGCTCCAACTTGTCTATAAGTTTTCTTAAGATGTTAAATTTCAGGTTCTCTTAAATTATCCTGACATCTCTTCTTCAGAAAGTTTCCCTATCGGTGAAAAAGGTGAATAC
Source organism: Potorous gilbertii (assembly GCA_028658325.1). Classification (NCBI taxonomy): domain Eukaryota; kingdom Metazoa; phylum Chordata; class Mammalia; order Diprotodontia; family Potoroidae; genus Potorous; species Potorous gilbertii. Next base: position 574,265,041 of record CM053769.1, on the reverse strand, counting down.
ATTTTGTCCTATCTCAAGGCTTCCATTTTTAGCCAAGGTTCTGGAAAACATGGACAAACCTTGCCTGCCTAATAATCAACAGCTGAAGTCACCTTGCATTACCCATTTCAAACTGGGTTTCCTAACCTCCATTGCACAGAGACTGTATAACTTACAAATTAAAATGTACAGTTGTAGAATATATTATCAGACCAAAGTGTCAGCTCACAAGGATACCAGCCAAAGGTGCAAGAATCACAAAGTGATTCTGAATGGTTTTGACACCTGATAATATTTTAGGACACCTTGTTATCCCAGAAGCATGGGTATTACCTTTAAATGAAATTTTGAGTTGGTTGAGTTAGTCTAAAAACTCCTGTGTAAGAAAACTCGATTCTTTTAGTTTCTAATCAGTTTATAAACACAATATGAACTCTGAAAGGAGGGTCCCTGAAGAGGAAATCATGAGTTGGTTGTTAGATCCTGATTTGTTTTCTTTCTTTCTTGGGGGGGACATGTTTTTATTGTTCTTGTATATTTTCTTTTCTTCCTTCCTTCTTTCCTTTCTTCTCTTTCTTCTTTCTTTTTTTCTTTCTTTTTAATTTTGGCTGTCTAGTTGTGAAAAGAAAGGTTCTTTAAATCTCCTGGGAATGGAAAGTCATTAACTTCACTGTGAAATTCTAAAGTCTATGATGTTGGTTGAAGTGTTATTATTGGTTTTGGTGAGTGAACATGAAAGAGAGTTTTGACTTGTGGTGTGAAGATGATTTTTTTTATCATGGTGTTGGAACTTAAATATCATTCTCAAGGTGATATTTCTTTTTGCCTGTAAAATTTGATAGGCACTGTCATATTTGTTTGGTGTTTGGCATATTTGTTCGTCTTCCTTTCCTGTTGGAATAACACTGTGTAGCTGTGGTTTTTTCTTGGAAACAACTGTTATCTGGATTTTCACTAAGTGCCAATGTCAACTGGTCATGTATTCCTGACTTAGTAATCAAGGTCCTCATGTGTTTTTCTGAGTTTGCTAAGATATTATGAGATGACAAGTGTCAAGATGAAAATGAAAAAAATGTCATTGATCATTCTAGATAGTATACATAATGGAAACTAAACCTTAGGATGTATCCAAGGTTGAATAACCTCCACAAAACATGCAGGATGAATTCCCATGATGTTAGAGGCCACTGGACAATTTTCAAGTTCAACATAACTTTGCTGTTTCCTCCTTTTCTCTCGCCTCTGCATACTATACCTGTTCCTTTGCTCCTAAGAGATACAAAGAGAACAACTTACTATTGAAACTACCAGGAAAATATTCAATTGTTTCCCCTTCCCCTGGGGGACAGGTAACTCAACCTTGATGAAGCTACATTTTTTTTTTTTATAAAAAACAGACGAGTATGCTTCTGAAAGTATTTTAGAAACACCATTTTTCCATAAAAGGGATTTTCAAAAGATATTTGCCAAATATTCAAGTTGAGATGCTTTATTGGATAGAATTTTTAAACAATATATATAGTGCTTTAGTAGGGACATGTATATCCTTGAAAGTAGATGCATACTTGGAAGATTATAACTATATCATTTGTAAAGAGATTTTAATTATCTTTATAATAAAAACCTTTTAGCACACATTAAGAAAATTTTTTAGAGGTTAAAATTGAATAATCTAATTTTTTTGTCTCTAAAAAATTGGTTATTGCTGTAGTTTAAAATGAAATAGGTTAATGTATTCACCTTTCACCTCTGCAGACTCAGTTTTGAGTTCTGACTTAGAAAAAATTAGTTTGGAGGTCTTTTTGTGGAATCCTAAGGTATTTGTTTATATTACAAAACCATTGCCACAGCTCATTACAATTTTTGCCATTTGCTCAGAGCAGGCCCCAAATTGGGGGGGGGAGGTGCGGGGGGGAGAGGATTATTTTCTGGTTTTCTTTTCTTCAGGACATTTTTTAAAAAGTAGACTCCGTTAGCAATCCCAGGCTTACTGCTCATCTACGTTATTTTCCTCAGCCAGGAAAACTCAAGAACCCTTTCTGGCAAAGCCAGTGGGAGGTACTTGGTTATGGCCTTACAAGATTGCCATGACAACAGTCTGACTCACCCAATGACTCACACTTTTAATTTCTTGCTTCCGTGTATTTCTTTGGGACAGGAGTGAGTAGAAGCCACGTTGAAGTTCTCTCTCGTAGGAGGGCTTCAACAAGTTCATGTCTACACATTGGCAAACATTCCAGGGAAGAGGTTAACCCAGTACACATGGGCCAGCTGGAAGACTCATTTCTTCGCCTGGAAAGCTTTCTTTCAAAATATTTCTTTCTTCCATACCGAGAGGAGGATTCCAGACAAAATGTCTTGGAATATGAGGTCATTGAGCTCTAGGTAAACATGGAATAAAGTAGAGAATCAAAGACCAAAATCTTGAGCCAGCAGACCCTGGTCTCTCAGGATATTACTTACAGAGTGTCTACCATGTGCCTAGTATTGGACTACCCACCACTGAAGATACAGAAGAAATCATGACTTAGGCACCATCTACAAAGATCTTATATTCTAAGTGGGGAGGGAAGACGTGTACACATAAGAGGCAGTGTTTTGTTATAGAAAGAGGTCTAAGCATGATTTTAAGACCTGGGTACTAATAGGCCAGTTCTATTACTCAATTAGCTGTGTGAATTAAGCAATTCAATTAATCTTACTGGACCTGATCTCCCTCATCTATAAGGTGGAGAGGATATCTTCTCTGACTTATAGGGCTTGGTGAAAGAGCCAAAAAGTAGATGAAAGGTAGGTGAAAGTGCTGACAAAACTGAGAAGCCGTATTAAAATAAAAGATATTATCTAAAATAGAGCACAGTTATTATTACATTAAAAAATAAGGGAACAGATACTGAGAACTGTCTCTAAAGAAGTTTGACAGTAATGGGGTGTAATTCATATTGGAAGTTTAGGGGGAGGAGATTGTATTCAAGGAGACCTCTAGGAGATTTTTGCAATGATTCATTCAGGTGTGAGGTAATGAGGGTTAAGACATTGTTTTAAATCCAGAGACTAAAAAGAAAATAAGACGTATCTTCTCTGTGTTCCTGGACACCATCTTACACAGTCATGTTCCTGCTCTAACATAACCAATGTCTTCTTAGCTGTATTTAAGACAAATCACACAAAGGCTGGGATATATGTGCTAAAAGGAAAATAGTTACCAGGCATAGCAATCCAGTCTACCAGTAGGACCAGAGCTCAAATACAGCTCTCCTGAGAATGCAAATTTCCTTCAGGAGAGATTCTTAACCTCAGCCCATAAACTTTAAAAAAAATGTTTTGATAACTGTATTTCAATATAATTAGTTTCCTTTGTGATCCTATATATTTTATGCTAGGCATTTAAAAAGATTATTCTGAGAAGGCATCCACAGACTTCTCCAGACAGCCACAGGGGTTCAAAGGCACTTTGTCCTAATTGAATGTGTGTATGCTCCTTGAGGACAGGATCTGTTTTTCATTTTGTCTTTGTTCCCCTGATATCTAGGCAATTGACTTTCTTAATAAATGTTTCCTGGATTAGGATGGATTTTGAGTCTCATAGCATATTAAGATAGAAATGGATGGAAACAAATCTGTACTCTTCCAAGACTGAATAGTCTCATATGTCAAAAAGATATACCTGCAATGCATATGTTTCACAAGGGAAATGTGAATTATGAAGAGAAGCAGAATTTTGCTGTATTTCACTATACCTCAGAATGTGACTGATGCTTTCCAAACCCATACCCTTGTCTCCCTATCTCTCCCCCTAAACCAATCTAGTAGTCCTTTGATAATGAAATTTATTTTTTTTCACTCCTAGGTAATTAATTGAAATTCGAAACACCTTGCTTATTATAATTTTATTTGTACTAATCAATCCACCAACAGCTTTTGACCCCCATTCTATGTGCCAAGGATGAGAGAGAGAGAAAGAGAAAGATACAGAGACAGAGAAGAGAGAAGAGAGACAGAGACAGAGGGAAACAGAGACAGAGGTAGAGAGAGAGAGGACAGAGAAAAGAAACAGAGAGAGACAGAAGGAGAATGAGGAAAGACTTCATCTAAGTGATATCTGAGTTATCTCTTGAAAGAAGATGGATTTTAGGTGATGGAGGTAAGGAGCAAGTGAATTCCAATTATGGCAGGGTTAGCCAGTTCAAAGGCATAGGCAGGAGATAGAGTTGTGCTGTGTGAAGAAGAGAAAGTCAGCCTGGCTGGATCTCAGAGCCCTTGAGAGAGAGTAATGTTCAATGAGGTTTGAGAGATAGATGGAGGCCAGATTGTGAAAGGCTTGAAAAAGCTAAACAAAGGTGTTTATGTTCTACCCTAAAGACAATAGGGAGCCATCAGAGTTTATTGAGTGGAGGAGTGATGTGCTTAGATTTGCACTTCTGGAAAGTCCATTTGGCAATCTTAGCACTCTTTGATTTATGACTTGCCTAGATCAAGGCACCCATTTCACATCCAAAGTCAAAGGGAACTGAATCATACGACTGATAATTCAGAATAACCCACTGTGAGTATTGCCAAAAAACAAAAACAGACCTCTAAAGGACATAATTGTTCCTGTTTCATAGATGAACTACACATTGATATGCTCTGTTAATGATTGAGTTGGACATTGAAAAACACAATAGAGGCCCGTTATTAAGACCAGTACAAAGAAATCTCAATTTTTGTTCCTAACACCAAACTCTGTCTAAAACCAGAGAACTTGATTAGAACTTTATTTAGAATACCCTTAAACATTCTATTGAAGATACACAGAATTCAGGTTAAAGAAGATATTTGTGCAGTTAATATATTCATATATTCATTTGATCAATACTGATCTTCAACAGTGAAACAAATGAAAATAAAAGTGATTTCTTTTCTTCCATTATAATAAAAATTCATTTTAACAAGACTATTTAAAGCTCTGCAATATCCTCACCTAAAAAATGTTCCCACATTTAAATATGCATCATTTTAAAGACCCAGTTTAATTCTCACAAGAAGCACCACAAATTAAATGTTGTCATACATCACAAAGTAAGTGCCAAAATAAAATGCACTGCTATGCTATGCTGTGCCAAGATTTTGGATATCCTACTAATCCAATCATGTTCTGCATGTTAAAAGGAATTCATGGTATTTCTGAATTTTGATCTGGGTACTGAGGGGGAATAAGGGGTACATACAAAGTTGTTGCAAGTTATTATATATCCAGTTACCTCTTTTCTCAAATAATAGGGATTAGTAACACAATTCCAGAGAAGTCTGTAAAAATGTAGATATTCAAAAGGGGTCTTCATCCTTGAAAATGTTTCAGAAATATTGATAATAGTGCATCTTTCTCAGCCAAACTCAGAAATATTCAACTCAGCTTAACAAATAGACCTTGATCACTTTCTTTCTCTGTACTAGGGCACATTAGAGGTGCAAGAATATGGTTCCTGACATCAAGGACCTTATGATTTAGTTACAGACATTAAGTACACTCAGCTAATTCTCACAGAATGTAGAAAGAGGTCAGTACCTTAAGAAAGAGACATAAGATGGAATTGAGGATACAAAGGAGTGATTATTTCTGATTAGGGACAGCATCCTAGGTTTCATAGAGTAAGTGATGTATAAACTGGGCCTTGAAGGATGGATAGGATTTCCTCATATTCAAATGCACAATACAGGGGTACTTCACATAAAATGGAGTGTGTGAATAAAGACACAGGGAAAGGAGAGCAAGACAAATTCAGAAAATGGCAGGCTGTCTAGTTTGACTCTGTCATAGGCTGCTTGAAGGCGAATAGTGAATGAAGCTTAGAAAATATGTTGTTGACTCATTTCAATCATGTATAACTCTTGATGCCCCTATTTGGGGTTTTCTTGGCAAAGATAACTGGAGTTGTTTGCCATTTCCTTCTCCAGTGGATTGAGGCAAACAGAGAGGTTAAGTGACTTGCCCCAGGGTACTCAGGTAGTAAGTCTCTGAGGCTGGGTCTGAACTTTCGAAGACAAGATTTCCTGACTCCAGGTCTGGCACTCTATCCACTGTGCCACCTCAGGGCCCCTGAATACCATGCTAACTACTCCTCTTGACCCCAAAGCTGTTTTATAATGGAATTCTATAATACTATTTTTTCACTCTCTGAACACATTGATAATTCATATATAACAATACTTAATATTAAAGGGTATTATGGCCCAGGAAACTTACTTTAAAAAAAAAAGAAATCTAATGAATATCATTTAATACAAAAGCTTCTAAAAGGACAGCGAAAGTAAGAACAGTAAAATAGGAATGAAAACTCAGGAATGGCTGAAATTTGTGTTAGAGGCTGCCATGGAGGAAGGTGTCATCCACTGGTTGGGGTGGTTTCTCTGGGGAGGATTTACAGAATGAAATAGACAGAAGCCAACAATGAGAAGACAGGGAGGGGTTTCAGTGCGATGGTGGAAAAAGTACCACCCTCTCTCCCACCCAACTTCCCACCAGGGATATCATAGATTTATCCATTCAAGCGTTACAGTATATACAGCTCTGTTTTTAGATGCATTTCAATTTATTCCATTCAGTAAACATTTAAATCCTTGCTATGTGCAGAACACAATTCTTATTCCTGAATTGGATTTTCCAACATTTTTCTATTTTCCATCCTCCTCTGTACCCATTTTTCTGTGGAAGTCCGTGAGTAATGAAGTGGATTTTGATTGAATTTGAAGGACCTTCTCTTTGAAGGTTTTTCTTTAGTCCTCCATCCTCTGCAACAGATGCCCACAAACAGAGTGCAATTGTCTGTGTGGTGGCCTTCTCTCAAAAGTACTTCTGAGTTACCACATCATGAGGTGACTAAGTTTCCCCTGAAATTATGTCTTGTTATCTTGACACAGAAAGCAAAGCCTCATTTCCAGGGTAGAGCAGTTTCCTGGTAGCCATTTTGTATTATTCTTTATTTACGTTGCCATGGACAAATTTATAAGCAAATGGCCAATCAAATTTATAACCAAGTGCGGATGAGCCTTTCTATGCTTAGACTGCCTGATCCTCAGAAAACAGATGTACTCAATAATTGCCAGGACTGAACAGATGCCAGAACCAGGGGAAGCCAAAGGTATATAGATGATCCATAAGTCTTGTGTCTGTGTAAACTGAATACTTTTTTCAAGAAATAAGTCTTCAGCCTTTTCAAGAAGACAATCAGGTCGTGCTTTGCATAGGAAACACTAAATGGAATAAGATGATTTCTGTATTATTCTTAAGGTTTACAAAGTTCTTTACTCTCCACAATCCAGTGAGATAGGTAGTACAGTTATCATCCCCATTTTACAGATGAGGAAATTGGCTTCCCTACAATTACCAAGCTGGCAAGAGTCAGACTGGAACTTGAACTCAAGTTATAGGATCCTGGAACAAGTACCTGGTGCACCACAGTACAGTGAATACAGTGCACTATCACATGAGGTGTTTCAGTATATATTAGTGAGCATAATATAGCTGATCTGTGCCTTAGGTAGGGCCTGGTACTGGTTTTCAGCTCCATTTCTGAGTTCAGGACAAATTATTTTATAGTAATACCACTCAAGGCATTTCTGTAGTGAAAGAAAGAAAGGGGCGAAGGGAAGGGAAGGGAAGGGAAGGGAAGGAAGGAAGGAAGGAAGGAAGGAAGGAAGGAAGGAAGGAGGGAAGAAATATAGTACAGTATGTGTGAGCTTCACTAGCACAGAAAAGAACTACAACATGACTGACAAGGGAGAGTTACCCTGATTATTAAAAAGAATGAGTAAAATCATGCTTGGCTTTTCTATTTAGGTAGATGTAAAATTTATAGTGGCAAAATCATTTATTGCCAAAACATTAAGGTGGGAACATGTGATGAAGAGGGAAGCATAACGAGAGCATATATATAAACTTTGAATCGAGTATCTGAAGGTCTGTCTTTGCTTTTATTTACGCTGCTAATTTGCCAGACATTGCTATGAGATTCTAGTCTTTCAAGACATCTTGGTCCTAGATAGGGCTTGATAGGAGCTTGAGCCCTAGTTTAAAAGCATGTTCAGACCTTGGTGAAACGGAGTAAAGTTGCAAGGATGTACCAGCACCAAGAATTTTTCCCTAGATTTGTCTGGGGAATGTAATAAATGGACAATTAGGCTTTTTTTTCCTGTTTGCATTCCATAAGTACCTTATAATGGGGTTATATGGTGTCATTTGAAGAAAACCAAGGAGCATGTTAAGAATCTTGGTTACATCGTGCATTTGTAAGTCTTCAGCATAATGAACCACATTGAGTTAATTTATCTGTCTCTCTTTCGCCGTCTTTCTGTGTCAACGAAACTGAAAATTCACTTTCCCTCACCAAGTTGGGACGTGGGGATAATTGATTGTTACCAGTATCTGCTGTTAGCAGACACGCTAACACCAATGCCTCTAGAGAACAGGTGAAAACTAAACTCTGTCCCCTGAGGCCAATGAAATAGCTGTTTGGTCCCCTGTGTGAAACTTCCTAATAACTTAACTGGGCAGCCTCCAGGTCCCTTGGGGGCTTCTCCACAAGAGTATTCCCTCTCTTTGTTAAGATTGCTTATTAAAAATGATTTTATAATGAAGTTGCCTCAAATAGCAGCTCTTTTCCTAGTTGTCCTTGAAGCTGTGGTAAAGAATCCTAGAGACAACTGTCTAGGGTTTTCCTCCTTGTTAAAAACTTCTCTCCTACTGCTCTTACGCCTGATTTTTATAGGAGCAAATACTAAGTGACATGAGTCCCTTCCCAGTTGATCATGACAGTTTAAAAGCCTGGACCCAGCATTACTGGTAGTTTATCTGTCTTGTTGTTGGGCTCAGGAATTGCATTCATCTACATGGGAGGTAGGGAAATTAAGATATTTACATTTGGATCAAAGGTGGTCTCCTAGTAAGAGCTGTGGGCTGAAACTCAGGAATGTCAGTCTTAATTGCCATTGATTAAACAAAACAAGTCATTGTCAGCTATTGTATCTCTCCATCAAAATGTGGTAACAGCTGTAACTCCTTCCAGATCACATAGGACTGTCATATGGGGAAAAGAGCAAAAAGAAACTATTATTAGTCTCTTTGGAACATGTATATGCTGTTTGAATTCAAGAATTCAAATTAAATTAATTAAAGGTTGTTTTAGCAGGAAGTTTGCTTCTGCAATTCATCATTATCAGCTTAGGAATTCTTAAGGTGTTAGTTATTGAGATTCTTATAACTGATGCAGCATATTAGATTGTTCATCGTTGTGGAAAACGTGCATTAAAATAAGGTTCCCAAAGACCAGAATTGCCTCAAAATTCTACTTAGAAACTATAAAGCATGCTAAGCCAGGAGTGACAGACTAGAACGAAAGTGTTTATTTTCTAACTTTAAGGTTTGTCAACTGAGCTCTAAAAATCTGTTTTCATATTTCTGGTTGCTTTGCAATGTGATCACACTGGGAAGAGTTAACAGTTCATGACTTGCATCTTTAGTAAGTGGATCAGAAAGATTGTAGTGGTGTGCCTTGGCTTGGAATTGGTTGCATACACTGGAAAGCTAGGACTACATATCCATAAAATAATATGAAATTCATTTTGGATGAGCACCTCTTGACAGTGTGTCATGAGAAGTATCTCCATGTGCACTCAAATTTTTTTGAGTCTTAGTATATTAGTAGATGAATATATATCTATATATACATATATATAGATATATATTTAATCTATATATACATACCAGTATAGATGATTCTTTCCTCTCAGCTTATAGTTTCCAATTTTTGCCAGGTTTTAGTAGATGCTAAGGCCAAGCTATTCAGTATCTGGTGAATTCTTGAGGTTATAAAAATGTATTTTTGAAAACTGGGGCAGATAGGTGGTATAGTGGATAGAGCACTGGATCTAGAGTCAGGAAGACTCCTTTTCCTGAGTTCCAATCTGGCCTTAGACACTAGCTGTGTGAGTGACCCTGGACAAGTCACTTAATCATGTCTGCCTCAAATTTCTCATCTGTAAATGAGCTGAAGAAGGAAATAGCAAACCACTCCAGTATCTTTTCCAGGAAAATCCCAGATGGGGTCATGAAAAGTCAGACACAACTGAAACAACTCAGCAACAACAGCAAATTTTGAAAAATTAATTTTAAATCATTTCAGTTTTGTGCAGAAAAACAAATTCTATTTTAAGCAGGTTTGGTTATTTCTTGAGGGGGAAGGGAACAAAAAGCATTTCATTCTTTGAAGTTGTTTGAAAGAAATGTACTGTGACATGTGCATATATGATGAAATATGCTCTAGATTATTTTGGAAACTACTCTATCTGAAAGGAGTACTCAGGGGTCTTGTTCATCTTTTACTGTTTTTATTTTAAATAATAGCATGATAAAAAAATTTTAGTGTTTGAGAGGTTTGTAAAGTTTAAAGCCAGAATCATAGTCCAAGAAACTAAAATGAGTGCTAGAGATCTATCCAAGGATATAAAAGATGTTCTTAGTCAGAGCAATCTCATAAACCCCATTTGTTTGTTTTACTTTTATGGTGGAGGGGGTGGGGGTCATAGGAAGGGGTAGAAGGTGCTGTTATAGACATTCATGAGAGTAATATAAATAGGAATGGATAGTTTCATTTATTGTTGATTTCTGTCCATCTGACCCACCATGCAAAGTGGAAATTACCAACAATTCTCCAAGGAATAATCAACATCCACATCTGGGAGACTGTGTGTTTCCCTAGTGGTCAGTGAGAGAAACTGACCCAAAATTCTGATCAGTCCCTCAAAGAAAATTTCTAACCATTCCAGATCCCTTACCAAGCACTGTGGTGCCTTTTGGAAAGAAATGATATGTATTAATACGAGGTCAAAATATTTCAAATTGCTGGGTTTAGTCTGGTCTGAAAGTGAAGTCCTGTTGTCTCCACTAATCAGAAACCCAGGGTTTCAGAAGCAGATTTTTTTTCGTGTTGGGGTTATGTTCACCCATGTGCTTAGCCTGCCATCTGGGACTCTTTATCCCTTCAACTTCGTTATTTCTTGCCACATTTATTCATAATGTTTTCCCGAATCAAAAGATGGGGCACAAAATTCTGTTCTTGGCTATTAACATGAAGCTTTCACATCCTTTAGTGGAAATCCTGTGTGCAAATAAATCCAAGGGCAGAATTTGGCCCAGTAAAAGAAACAATTTTCGTTCTAATTTATTTCTTATTAACCTTTTCTGTTTCCTTAGGCTATGGCCGAACCAATTCCATCATAACTCTGAATTTTTATTACAAGGTTACAAAATTCTTTAGAATTGTCTCCAGATGATAAACATCCTCTAATTTTCATCTTGTCTCCACGTTTTCAGAGGGGCTCCTAATCTTAGATTTCTCCATCTTATTTTAAGCATTTATTTTATTAAGCATTTATTGAACTAGAGGAATAATGAGGAGAGGATGAAATAAGATCTCCGGCTATCCCAAAATTGATAACTTGATTGGAAGGCCCATTTTTTATCATTCTCTTTCATTTCTCCAGAATGTATCTTTACTGGATTAGGAAATAAATAAAAGGGATGTCCGTTTCATGCCTTTTCTTATTTTGTGCTTTTCTTGTCAATGCCTCTCTATAAGTCCTTTATGGAGGGTCTACTCTCTATGGATTGGAAATTTTCCTTTGGTTCTTTTACTATCTTAAAGTTTCTGGTGTTAGACTTACAGTGTTGGTACAGCACAAACATTACTATTATAAATAGCAAAGTATACTCCCCAGAAGACTCTAACGACTTACAGGCTAATTTACAATCTTCCATGTAGGGAGAAGAAATGACAGTGGCCAGTAAATTTTGCCTAGTGGTCTTTCATCGAGGAAATTTTCTAAGACATTCAATTTTCATGGAGGTCAACCAGCCATGAATGCCACAATCTCAGTTTCAGTTAGGATAATCTGAGTGCAAAGTAATGTAGGACAGTGGAAACAAACACAGGTTCTCAAATTAGAAGACCTGTATTCAAATCCCATCTCGGACACTAATTACCTTCATAACCTTGAGCAAATCATTTAATCTCCCTGGGCCTTAGTTTCCTCATTCGTAAAATGAGAGGATTGGATTAGAGAGCCTTTGATACAACCTGGGTCAAGATCCCAGCTCTTTTTTTCAACTATCCAGATGCCCTTGGACAAAACACAGTCTCAGCTTCAGTTTCCATAAAATGAGGAGGCTGAACTTGATGATCCATAAAGTTCCTTCCCAGCTCTAAATTATCTGATCCTATGAGAGAAAGGTGATAGGATTTAGGTTATGATAACCTCTAACCAACAACCTAGAGTTTGGGGGATGTATTTTTTTTTTTTAATTTCAAGTTCTCTCCCCTCTCACAGTTGAAATCTCATTAACTTACTTTCCTTAGGATAGCTTTCTCTGAAGTAAAATAAGAACAAATTGAGTCTCAAACATTTATATCTAATTAGTTGGAGTCTCTCAGTACCTTAAGCAAGCTTGTCCTTATGTGATGCTCCTTTGGGTCCCCTAGTGTCCTGAATGAGTTAATGCACTTGCCAGACATAACCTTGCTCACAGGAATCGTATAGGTTCTTGGAGAATCCAGCACAATACAAAATCACTGAAAAAGAGAGGGGTCTGTTTGGTGGAGTTCTTGGCTTGGTCAAGATACTCTCTATACATTTTTAATAGTAGTATACTGGAGCGTCATTACAAAGTGATCTCTGTTAATCCATGTTGGGGTCTACCTTATAGGAAAAAAAAATCTTTATAAGAAAATACTCTGGGAACTTCAGCAGCCAACTCTCTTGGATAAAGTCCAAGACTTACCCACCTTCTGCATTATTCCACTAAACAGAAAATAGTGCTGAAGTGAAGGTTCCAGTGCATTTCCATGTGAAATTCATCATTCTCCTAGTTCTTCATCTCAATTAAGTACTTTAAAAGGTAAGGTGAGAATGAACAGGTATATAGAATATGAACTTTTGTTTTAAATATACATATGTATATATGTGTATGTGTACACACATTTTATTTCTTAGCTGGTTCTAGACTAATAACATATATATAATATGTTATACACATATATGTATCTATATATACATATGTAGGTATTTGACCCCTGCATTATTATTCAATAATTAGAAATGCTAGAATTTCTTTTTCCATTGAATAAGACTCAATTAAGGTTTCCAGTCTTGGCTATAGCTAACTAACTAGTTATTCATGCACACATATATGTGAGAAATCCTCCTTTTCTCTGGACTCTGTGCCAGGATATCTTACTTAACCTAGAAACATGTCAAGTGAGAATATGCCTCTATGTTTTATTCAGTGCATCATTGAAGAAAGTCACCATTCTAGTTGTACCTCGTTATATCATAGAACCTTATATATTTTGATTAATGGATTTATCTGGGGTTAGTCTTTAAAGCTACATTCTATTTTACCAAGTCAAATGCTTCTAAATTATCAATAGCCATAGTGGTATTTTGTATTCTTTACAATTTTTAGTAAAGTTTAATCTGTTATAGAAAATAATCTGAAAAAAAACTTCCCTGCTTATTTTTCATGTTTTCATCAAGGATACTTTCCTATATGTATACCCAGATCACTCATGAGATTTTATAGATATGAGAAAGCAGGCAGATGGGTCAGTACCTACTGATGTATTCCCAATTGCCTTTTTAAAAGTCCCATGTTTAGTCTTTTCATTATTTTTGCAATCTTTCTCTCCTTAGGAAATATCTTCTAAAACTCAGATATAAACCAGAAATATAGTCTATGAATCATTTGTATCTGCCATGCCATACGTTATTATATGGATTTTATAATTATACTCTTATCTTCTAGATATAGGTTATAGTTTTAAGACACTTTTCAGGGTCTATTTATGATCCTGGTAGATAGTTCTCTTGAGTCATTTCTCTGACTCCATCTTCATTTTTGTCTTTTAACACATTTCGTACATTTCATGTGACTTGCAACTGAGCCAAAATTGTGAGACATTAGGAGTGTAACAGATTAGGGGGAACTATTGGCTTCTGATCTCCTCTGCTGTTATACCAAGAAAAAATTTCCTCATAACTAGTACCTTCAGTTATTAATGATTAGTTACTATCTGCCTTTGGTATCTATTCGGTAATAATTACTGATAAATGTCAAATCCTTCACAGGATTCATATTCTGTGAAAAGTAACGTCCACTGTTCCAACTTCCAAAGTTTGGGAGAGCCAAATTTGGAAAAATAAAAATCAGTACAATTCAGCAAATATATGATAAAAATATAGAAACAAAAACTCTACCTTGCCCTCTGCGGTGTTTTGTGGGTTGGAAACAGTTAACTGGTCTCCCAAACCAATTCTCCTTTCCTTTTTCTTCACTGACTGCTGAGATTTGCATAGCTCTGAATACCCTGGTCCCAGTGAGACCAGTAGCTGGAAACACCTTCTATCTTGGAACAAGGGCTGACCTACTGAGTTGAGTTTCGCAGGCCCTGGAGGTTCAGACAAACATCTGAACCATTCATAGAGTCTGTTTATCTAAATGGAACTAAATCAACCATAGTTTTCCAGGGTTTGGTGTCTGCATTTGAGCTTTGGAAAAGAGGGGATCCTTTCAAGCTGACAGCGAAATCAATTCAGAAGATTCTTTTCCTCATTCAAAGGGAGCTAATGGCCTGAAGAAACCCTTTACCTTGTCTGAATGCTACATTGGTTCTAACTGCTGCCACCTGGGAGAGTCATCATCCATTATTCTTGAGAGCCTGGAGTCTGAAGCTTTGTACCAATAATAGTGAGGCTACCCCTACTCCAAACGTCAATGTTGGCACTTTCATCCATTTGCCCTAGACATTAGCATAAGAATGATAAGACCTCCACAAGGGAAGCTTTTTCAAATTATGGGACCCTTGGATGGGTAATAGTAGTAGGGTAAGTCCATTGCAACTAACTTCTGAGAGAGGAACTCCATGTTCACTTTATCAGATAATTCATCTGAATTTGCCATTTTCACAGATTGTGTCTGACCCAACCTGTCTATTTACATGAATTGTGCAACTACACCATTCCTTTATAGCTTATGTTGATAATTTACCCAAATTGGATTGCTATCCTCCCTGTATAAAAGAAAAGTATTAAGATCCAAAATGTAAAGTAATTATTGTTTTCAATAAACATAAATCTCCTCAAATATTTTTCTTAAAAAAAAAATCCATGCTTTTTTTTTTTTTTTTTGCCAAATTTCAGTGAGTCACACTACTGACAATTACACGCCCTTATGTATTACAGCCACTAGGCAACTATCCAGGAAAACACAAGTCTGAAAATGCTTCTGTTTTAAGAAAATTAAATTCATGATTACTCCTCCTATGGGCAAGCAGAGCAGGCAGGAAGTTTCTACCTTTTATTTATTTAAATATTTTTGGCAAGAGAAAGGGATAAGGCCTTGTTTATTTTTCATGGATTAAATAGTGACTCTTGATATCTTGAATCTTAATACCAAAGCCCAAGTCCAAGGACTTGGTTTCTAAATGATTTTTTTTTCACTAGATGCATATTACAAAACACAGGTTTGTGTTATAAAATATAGTACCTACAATGATGAGTCACATCAGTGCCAGTGCTGGTATCACTGGAGAGGCCTAGAAACAAAATAGAGAAAAAAACAATATTTGTCCTTTTCTCCTGGAAATGAGTAGATAAGGACAGCTTTTTTGTGGAAAGTCAGCCCTTTGCAGGCAGAGCTCCTGGCAGAGACTTATATCTATATACTTCTGCTTTTGAGCTAAAAATTCCTGCCTATTCATCAGTAAGAGAAGGATTGAAGGTTTTATCATGTAGGTTCTTCATGAGGACTTCAGAAGAAGAAATCAATAGGGGGGTCATTAGGAAAAGTATTAAAATCATCTGTGTTTTTCCATTTCTTTTGGGAACACCTTAACCTTTAACTATATTTATGAGTGATTCATATAGAAGACACATAATTATTTAATTGATTAATGAAAAGGTACACCTCCCTATCCTCTTCATTTCAATTGCTGGTAAGTATCAACATTTATAAGATGAAAAGTTATAAGGCAGCTTGAAACTGTAATGGACAGGGCACTTCTCACCTTAGATATCCGCAAAAATCAGAGTTCAAATCTTGCCATAGCCACTTGGGCAAATCATGTAACTAAGAAGTGCCTCAGTTTCCTAATCTGTAAAATGAAGAGACTGAATAATGACATCTAAGTTCCTTCTAGCTCTAAATCTACAATCCAATAAATTGTGAAATAAACTTTTTTTTGTGTAAGAGTACCAAATGATTGGTATAATGAAAATAGCTAATATTTCAGCGCGTTAAGGTTCACAAAGTACTTTACATATATTATCTCATTTTATCCTTACAACAACTCTGTTGGGTAGATACCATTATTATTCCAGTTTTACAGATTAAAAAAAAAACTAAGGTTGAAAAAAGTTAACTCACCCAGGATTACACAGAGAGTGAACGTCTAAAGTTTAAGATTCAAACTCAGGTCTTCTTAACTTCAAGTCTAGTAGTCTATGTGCTTTGCCCACTCATGTTCAACAGGATCATAGATCTATGACTTCCAGGGATCTTTGGTCATTTAGTGCAGCTACCTCATTTTACAGATGAAGAAACTGGGGCCAAGGGAGTTGCAGTCATTTGCCCATGTTCCTAACTGTAATAAGGAGTAATATGCCAGGATTCCAATATAGGTTCTTTCAACTGTGCCATGTTGCTTAAATTTAATATTGGCCTCTGTGATCATCTTATTTAATGAAAAGAAAGTGACAAAGTCATGAGTGCCTAACAAAGTGAATTGATGTTTATATATTACACAAGAAAGCAAAGTGCCAACATTTTTTATTTGGATGCTACAGTTGGGATATATAGCTTTTTGTCTTGAGTTTTTCTGTTTTTTGCTTCCATGGGGCAGAAAGGAAAAGGGAAGATGCACTAGAATTATCAATAACTCCTTTGCATAGAGCTTTTGGACATTATAATGGTCATAGAATTTTAGAACTGGAAGAGAGACCTCACATGATTATGTTACAGATGAGGAAACTGAGGCCTTTGAGGTAAGGTGGCTCTATGAAAGACATAGCACCACCAAGATAAGAACCCAGGACTTTTGACCAATGCCTTTTCCCCTTTCTCATGCTGTCTTAATGTTTTTCTTTAAAATGCCACTTACCTATATCATCTTGGGGAGATCAAGGCAGTTTTCCAAATCCAGACCAGTGACTGAAGTTCATTATAGGTAATATGTCCCCACATCATTTTTCTCTTTATTGGGAATAATTTCTTCAGTGCCTGATAAATTCCAGACATGCTGAAGAAGAGGTTTTTAATTTTGTTTTTATTAATGTTCCTATATCAAGTTTGTATTAGGTTTTTCCTCGGACTTTCATGAATGGGTCAGGGCCCTGAAGTGATCGTGCCTTCACTAGACAGGACATAGAGAATAAATGAGGAATTAATTTACAATAAAAATTCACCTGTCTCTATGAGTTTTTAAAGTGCTCTTATAGTTTAAATTGTGTTAATAAATGTGACAGTTAACATTGGGAGGCCTTTCAGGCAGAAAAGCAATCCTTGATTACCCTTTTCATACCATTTTATGTAGAAATTGTAAAGGTTAAACTTTACTTTCTTTAGGTTAAAGTTTATTGGATCATAGATGTAAACTAGGAGTGGTTTTTAAACAGTATCTAATTGAGTTCCCCCTAAATTTTCTTTTTTATCATAAACCAGCAACGGACATAAACATTTCACCATTCAAAGGATAAAAAAGGAATCATAAACTTCTCTTATGTTTTTTAAATAAATATATACATTCATATGTCATTTACATCTATACATACATACAGAACATTTAGGGGCAGCCAGGTGGTGCAGTAGATAGAGCACCCGTGCAGGAGTCAAATCTCACCTCAGACACTTGACACTCACTAGTTGTACGACCTTGGGCAAGTCATTGAACCCTAAATTCCTCATCCTGGGTCATCTCCATTCATCCTGATGAGTATCTTGTCACTGGATTCAGATGGCTCTGGAGGAGAAGTGAGGCTGGTGACCTGCACAGCCCTCCCTCACTCAAAATAAAGTCAAGGCAGGTCATGTCATTATTTCTCTGATGGCATGGTCTTCTTTGGCAACAAAAGATGAACACACACATATAACATTTAACATGGTAGAAACAAATTGTTCTTTTAGTTTAGGGTCTCTTTTGAACTTCTTTTTTTATTTTAATCAAAATACTTTAAATACTTTATTAACTTTTTTGCATTTCTATCACTACTCACTATCCCCCTATCCCACCACACATTAGAGGCCCTTCCTTATTAAAAAAAAAAAATACTAAAATCAAGCAAAAAACTTCAGCATATTGACCATGATCCTTGGACATTGCTATCTGACCTGCTACTGTTTGGAATTCTTGTGCTTTATTAACTGCCCTACCATCAATCCTAATGACCACCAGGTCTTCCTATCTATCCGGAAGATGAACTTTCCTATAGGTGTTGTTTCCTCCAGAATATGAACAACTTGAAAATATGGAGCTGTCTCACTCACTCTTTTGTTTGTATCCCCAGTGCTTGGCATGGAAATACATGATAAAGAAGTTCATTAATGTCTAGAACACATAAGTCTTATTCTGCACCCCTAGTCTAGTCTATTACCTCTCTTCCAAGAGGTGGGAGACATGCTTCACCATCTATTCTTTGAAGTTATGAATAACTACTGCATTGATCAGGGCTCCCTCTTCATTTTATAGATGAGGCAACAGAGGCTAGGAAAGGGCCATGTTTCATGGGGAGTAAATAGTGGAGAGAGGATTTGAATCCAGATCATCTCACTGCAAATCAACAGTCAGTTCAGAAGCATTCCTTAAGCATCTGCTTTGTATCTGGCCCTGTGCTAAGGATACAAAGAAAGACAAAAACATAGTCTCTGTCCTCAAGGAGCTCACATTCTGATAGGGGACATCACATAGAAACAACTAAGTATTTTAAAGACACATATGCATATATAAATATATATACATATATACACATATATGTACACTCATATTACTCATTACATACTATAAAAATATGCATATATATGTGGAGAGATATTTGTGTTACGAATGTGTGTGTGTTTGTGTGTGTGTATGTGTGTGTGTGTGTATGTACAGACACACAGACTAGATGAAAGGCCATCTTGGAGGGAAGACACTAGTAACAAAGGGGATTGGTTAAGGTAGAATTTGAGCTGACCCAGTGCTCTTTCCACATGGCAAAGTGGGTAGAGAAGTGACTGTGACCACGGACATTATCTAACCTTCCAATGACTCTTCTTCTTTCTCTTGTGTTTGTCTTTCATTCTCGAAGAGGATTGTGACATCGGAGGAATGATGCCATGGCTAGTACTTGACTTTGTTTTGAGTGATGGAGGGCAGTGCCAGGTCACCAGCCTCATCAGGATGACTGGAGATAGCTCAGGATGCAATGGGAGACCCTGATTCTTTTAGGCTATGGTCTTTTCAGGTGATTACCTCACTCAAAGTTTTCAAAGTGAGAACTTTGAGTGAGGTAATGCCCATTCAATGAATAGGCCTCTTTTGGAATCAAGTTAAGGGATGACCCCTTTAATTAAAGAAAAAGAAAGAAAATCAAGCTTCCTTTCTTCCTTCTTTCCTTCCTTCCGGCAAGTCATGTCATCATCTCTCTGATGGCATGGTCTTCTTCGGCAATGAAGGATGAACACACACTTCCTTCCTTCCTTCCTTCCTTCCTTCCTTCCTTCTTTCCTTCCTTCCTTTCTTTCTTTCTTTCTTCCTTCCTTCCTTCCTTCCTTCCTTCCTTTCTTTCTCAAAGACTAAACCTTAAACCTATTTCACCCTGGAATTCATAGATTGAACAACAATAGGTCTCTGCTCAAGTACTACCTAATGGCTATTTTTTGGACCCTCATGGCTCAGAGTGAATGTAAGTAGTAATTATTTCTCTTTTGTCCAGCAACCCTGAGGGTCTTCCCTTTCCATTGACTCAAGGCAACTCTTGAACATTGTAACAGAAGAGTTGCTGATCTGCCTTGGTGATGACTGGATTTTCCGTATACCAATGAAGTCACATGTACCTCTCCTCCAATAATAAATGACAGTTCATTTGCTGTGAGGTAGAGAAGTAATTCTCAAGCTTTTTGTTTTCAGGACTGTTTTATACTCTTAAAATTATTGTAGATGGTCAAAAGAGCTTTCAATTATGTGGGTTATGTCTATCAATATTTATCATGTTAGAAATTGAAACATCTTACTATTATTATGAAAATAGTTTTGAATTTATGGACAACCTGAAAAGGTTGCTGGGACCCCAAGGGGTCCAACTGGCCATACTTTAAGAAAAACTGAGCTAGAGGATCATATTAGCATTTATATTATATCTTTTATCCCATTTGTGTCAGTGAATTTTTAAGTTAACTGTTATTCCTCAAAAACAGTGTGATTTTTTTTCATGGGATAAATAAAAACAGAGAAAATTCAACCCATGTCACTGAAGTCAATGACAGGACCAGGAATAGAAATTGATATTCCCACCTTTAGGCCCAGTCCTCAAAGCTGTAAATTGTTCTGTTTCCCTGATTTCCGTAAGATCTAGAAAACATGGAAAATGGTGGAATGTAAAACTTTACCTCCAAGTCTATGTTAAAGGGATCTTTCTATTCCTGTGGCTAAAAAAAAATCTCATTCTTCTCTTTCTCTTCTCTTAGTGCATTACTACTTATAAAAGAGAACCACTTATTTTTTATTGAGCCTATGATATAAGGTGTCTTGATCCCACTGGGAAAAACTACACAAGCAAGCTTTACCAAGTAACTGTTATTTGGTAAATGAGAAAAAAATAATAACTGGCATTTATTTAGTGCAATTTTACAAATATTGTCTGATTCAATCTTCACAAATAAGTCTGTGATATAAGTGCTTACAGATTTTGCTCATCCCATCTTATGGATAAGGAAACTGAGGGTAACTTGAATGACTTTCCTAGTGTCAGAAGGGGGCCTTGAAAATCCAGGATTTCCCCACTCCCAGTCCATCCTACCTCCTCCACTGCAAGTTTAGAAAAACAGAGGCTGGTGAGCAATGTGTTCAAGTTCCAGGCTTGCAAATGAAATTTTGCAGAGAATTTACTTCACTGTAACCTTCCTTAAACTGGCTTTCCATCTACACTGGGACATTCTCCATTGTGATGGCGCCCTCAAAGAACTACAAGAATTGAGTTCTTCCTGTCCTATTGGAAAAGGACAGTTAATTAGTCTTCCTTGTTATTCCTTATGGAAATAAGACTCTCCCTCAGATCCAAAGCTACTTGTGGATTCTAAATAGGCCCTTATAATAGAAGATGCTTTTTTCTTCCATCCTGAGATTTTTGCAGGAAGTGCAGACTGATGTTATACCCATCGAAATGTATGTACCACAAATGGGGATGTGGCAAAGCATAGTTACTAAAGAGGCCTTCTGCTTGAGATTCCTTAGGTAGGGGTGTGTGTTTGTGTGTGTGTGCGTGTGTGTATCTATGTACATGCATGTATGCATTTTGTACGGGAAAAATCTTTAAGACTTGAGGTTTTTAATATTCACAATTTACCGTGCTAAAGCATACAGTCAATTTTGCAGTCAGACATTGATGCCAATATATAGCCCACATTTCTCTCCAATATTTTGTCAATTCTTTTTTAATATGTATCAGAAAGAACATCTCTAGTAGGTGTTAATCTCTCCCTTTACAGGTTGGTCCATAGGTAGTTTTTCCCACTTTAAAATGGAGTCTTTTATGTAACGCTTTTAGGTTTGTTTTTCCTCTTCACCAGTTCTCTAAACTACATCTCCTCCCCTGACTATTTCTGTGAATTGGGAGAGTCTCTTATGACTTCTTTGCTGTCGATCAAAATGCTAATCCTTTGCAAGATTGATATATATCTGGGTTTGGGTTGTTTTGGGTTTTGAGCTTTTCTGGTGAAGTTATGTTGAATCCTCCTTTCAAAACAATCTTCCCATGAGCATCAGCTGATTCATTAAATTTTGCAAGAGATTGGCATGAAAGACCGGGTAGAATGTGTCACACACAGCCACCATTGCCCCATTGGCAGCACCATTGTCTACTGCAGACAGGCTGGATCTTGAATGTAGAAACTAGACCCCTGTTTCTATCACCAGCACTGATTGCCTTTATGACTCAGCTACTTCCTCTCTGAAATGAAAGCAATAGTGCTTTGTATCTTGCAGCTAGCTACAGAACGATGAGGAATAATATTCTCTGTAAAAGTGCTTAAAGCATCTTAGATAAAAAATTCTCTTCAAATATCCAATTATAATTCAATGGTAAATGGCTTTTTAAAAAGTAACTAACCCCTAAAGGGGCCAGGCAGTCTAAATGAAAAAGCTAGTTAGGGAAGGGGGAAAAAGTAAGCATATTGAAGGACATGAGAAATGAACAGGAGAATTATAGGGCCACTCAAGGATGAGCCTTTCATCTGGGCCATCCCAAGAAAAGTGGGGGTCTGGGACAAATCACAATGTATTTGGGGAAGGAATGGACTTTCTCAGTCTAAAACAGGAATATATTAAGCACCTACTCTGTGCAAGGTACTGGAGAAGCAAAGACATATTAATCCCGGAACTCAGGGAACATATGTTGACTGTAATGACATGATATGTAAAAACAGAAGAGTCATGTAGAAAACTACATAATAACTTGAAGACAGAGAGAAGGCTAATAACCTAGCATATATGTAAAACTTTACCACAGGATATGGCACTTGAAGCTAGTTTGTGTGTGTTTGTCATTCGTTGCTGAAGAAGACCATGCCATCAGAGAAATAATGACATGACTTGCACTTGACTTTGTTTTGAGTGAGGGAGGGCTGTGCAGGTCACCAGTCTCACTTCTCCTCCAGAGCCATCTGAATCCAGTGACCAGATATTCATCAGGATGACTGCAGATGACCCAGGATGAGGCAATTGGGGTAAAATGACTTGCTCAAGTAGTTAGAAATTCAAAGAAGAATGAGGATGAAATGCATTCCAAACAACAATACTTTGTACTTAGAAATTTGCTATGGTAGAGTCTCCCCTTCTTTAACATTTTCATACAGGTGAAATATATTGTTTAAAAGCTTTAAGGATAGTCATTGAGAGAAGATGGTGGGAGAGTGAGACTGGGGGGTATGGGAGAGAGTCAGAGACATCTATGTTTTCTTGATGAAGCAGAAATAGTAGAGAAATGGAGTTTACACCAAAGCTAAATGCATTTGTTCACTGTGATCTGTTGTGTTGATGCAGCTTGTCTCTTTGTGTCTTGTGATGGATTAAATTGCTTCATTCCTGTAGCCATGTAACTCCCAAAGAGCTGATTTGCCAGACTTCTGCCTATCCTTACCCCTCAAAATGACCACTGGGTCTACGGAGCAAAATAAAAGATTTTCAGACTCATGTGGGCATTGTGCTGGTTTGCAGTTCTCAGTTGGCATGTTTTACTGTTTTTAAAAATGAAAAAAAAATTATACCCCCCAAATATTGCTAGGGGTGTAACCCATAAAAACCTCATAGGGTTAGTGTTGCCTTTCAGTTCCTGCTTGATTGAACAACAGAGAAAATTTAGATTATTTTCTGTTTTGTCAGTGTTTTATTCACAGCTCGTGGACATGGATTATTGAAACAAAAAACAAAAATTAGCCTGTTAAGGGCAAACCTGTCGGGGGGGGGGTACATAAATTTAGACTGTCACATCAAATGTAATTATTCAGATATGAATAGATTTAAAGTTTCACTTAAAACAAAGAATAAAAGGATTAGCATTTGGTGGGGAGTTCAAATTCATTTAGTCAAAAACTAGTTACTCTACATTTACTAAGTACAATCAACCATATCTACTAAGCACATAGTAGGCTTTTAATAAATGCTGGTTGATTGACTGATTGCAAGGTATCAATTCAAATAATAAAAGCCCTAAATCTCAAATGTTCCCAAGAGCTGTTTTGGATGGAAAGGGAGCTCAGCTTCCTATTCAGGAAAGAGTAGACCACAAATATTATCTTTACTTGCCAAAAACCAAGCATTCATTGAAAAAAAATGATTCTTTCTAGCAGCTTTCAAAAATCCCAAGATTGTCTGAAATTCGTTTCTCTTTATTCAGTTTAGAACTATCCCAAGGATATAGAAAATTCTGGACCCTCCTTGCTGGACTTGTACTTAGGCAGTCACTGCTTCTGCCCAGAACAGCTAGAACAGTGACTCAGGCAGGAAGTGGGTAGAGATGGAGGTAGTTACAGAAGACCTACTAAGACTCTGATACAGATGATCAATTCTTCATAAAGATATTAAGGCAAACTAGGGCAAGGCAATGGTGGGGAGAGCTGCCTGGCAACAACAGATCTTCCTCCTTCAATACAAACCCCTCCAATTATGTCTTGTCTTCTGATGTCTCTGTCTCTTCACTTCCCCAACCAGGCTACCTTTGATTGTAGTTTTAAGGAGGTTTCATGGGCAAATATATCATTGTCAATCTCTATCTAACTTACATAAGTCTATATATCTAGATATATTTAGGGAGTGGAAAAAGAGTACAGAGGGTGACTTGCCCCCAGGACCTTCCCACCACTAGAGATAGTCCTGTGCAAGGCACCATATATGGAAGATACTTTCCCAGTTGACCTTAAACACTATTGCAAGGATTTGGGCTTTGCCTAGCCAGTTGGGGATTGCAACTGTAGGTTCACAGATCAACTCCCATACCAGGCTGAAAAATTATTTTCAAAGTAGTTTGTAACCAGTGGAATAGAAAACCTACTGTGTAATATCTTAGGTAGCAAAATCAGTGTCACTTGGATCATGCTTGCTGAATGACCTCTGATTATAATGAAGTAAATTCTGTTGTGGGAAACCCATGTGGCATCAAAGTCTGTCATCACTTTACTAGCAGGTGCTATGGGCATCAAATTGAAAGAGAGAAAGGTATGGGAAGGTGCTGCAGATCTATTCAAATAGAGAAACAATAAGGGAAAGAAAAATAGCAAAAGGTTATTCAGAGCATTTGGGTTTTTCTAAAAATGTGACAATTTATTTTAAAGATACTAAACAGATATGGTTTGCATTAAGTGACTTAAAATGCTCACTCTTCTTTTTATGGACTGAAAGAAAATGTGAAAGTTGGCCACCTACTTCTCAAGGTAGCAGAAGAAAACATAAATGAGATAAGTTTTCCAGGATAATTATTTACATTTATGTAACACTTTAAAGTAAATTATCATATTCAAGCTTTCCTCAAAAAAACCATGAGAGGTAGATAATTTTACAAATGTATTGACATATTTTGATTTTATATCATCTACATTTTTCAATATATTCTTCCCTATCCCTTCCCCAAGAACTGTCCCTGTAACAAAGTATGATATAATGGATACTGGCCTTGCAGTCTGTAAGTCTTGAATTCAAATCCTACCTCAGATATTTATTAGCTGTGAGACTCTGGGAAAGCTACTTAACCTCTGTTTCCCTTAGTTTCCTCATCTGTGAAATGGGGAGGATAACAGCACCTACCTCCCACTGTTGTGGGAATAAAATGAGATAATGTTTATAAAGCTCTTTAAAGACCTTTAAGTACTATATAAATGCTAGCTAAAATGCAGGTAGTCCATTATAGATACATATTTTCACCTATACTCCTCTTTTTCTGTTCTACTTTGTAAATGAACTTTTGGGGGTTAATAACTAAATTCAAACAAAAAATAAAACATGACAAACTTAAGCTATTTTGTAATTTTATTAAGGGCCTGGTCACTGGCATCTCTCCTGATGCCTTTGGCATTTACTGTGTATACTAGGTTGCTAATACCTGTTGCAGGGTGTTGGTTAGAAAGGATTGCAATATATAATTTTTGTTAATTAATTTACATAACTCATATGTGTTTATCCATATAAATGACTGACACCATAATTTTTTTTAGCTATAAACATACATACTCTTTAGTCCATAAGAACCTATCAAAAAATAACTCTGTGGTAAATATTTTTCAACGTACTGTGCTGGGTGGTGTGGGGGAATCACAGTATATGATACAGTCAGATCCATCATAGCATGGTGGAGGGGCCTTTGTCAATATGGAAATTTCATTTTCCCCTACAAAGGGTGTGTTCCACTGCTCTCTCAGTACCACCACTGGTCCCCACGTGGTGACCACCATCTTGGAGTTTGACTTCTGAGCCCTTCAACAACCTGTACCACTTCTGACAGATCCCTGGGCCCTACTTCCCTTGTTCCATTTCCTCAGGACTACCTTTGTCCCCAGACTCTCTTCTAGATTGTTCCTTCTCTCCTGACATACCTGCATCTTTCTAGAACCATTCCTTCAGCTGCTGGTGAACTTCCTTCACCCTCCCATTTGCCAGCTCAAGTGTTTTTGCATCAAATGAAAAAATTTCTGGGTCCTGTTCCAAGTTGTTTCACCAAGTGTTACTCTCACAGGGACAGCTAGTTGTTTTCATGAACCTTGAACCCCTACCTGTTAATTCAAGAAAGAGTAGCTTGGCCAGTTACTGGTATTGTCTCTGGGAAGTTGGAGCCATAGTTAATGACACATGTCACCTGATGACAAGTTTAATGGCCCACAAAATTCTAGCTCTCAGGATTCCAATTTGGTTTTTATGGTTCCCTGTACAACCCAACAGGATATTGTAAATGTAGCTCTTTCAGACCAGGTGACTAAAATGGTTGTTTAAAATTCTGAAAAAAAAAACATTTATAAGACACGGTCCAGCGATTATTTTTCTTTAAAGTTACTGTGGTGGCTGCTGCTATTTGCATTCATGCAAACCTAGAGGTGCAGGCTGAGGCCACCTGGAATAGAGATGAATTAATTAATTAATTAACTAATTATTTAATAGAATGAAAAAGAATTTATTCATCCCCTACTCTGTGCCAAGCACTGTGCTAAGTACTAGGGTTTCAACTACAAAAGTTAAAATAGTTCCTGATCTCAAAGTACTTCCATTCTAGAAAGGGGAGATAAGACACTTAGGGGAGTAATAGCCTGGGAGAGGTACTTGGATCCTAAAAGTCACTCACTGGTGAGCAGGGGTCAAAAGTTGCTCTCATTTATTTTATAGTCATTTTTTGATATCTCTGTTGCATGAGGATAGAGGGAAAAGGATGCATTTGTTTTTGACTTGTGTGCATTTCACTTTTTAAAAATTTACCAAATTATTACATCACAAAGAAAAATGTCTAAAGACGTAACATGTGCAAATGAGCTCTCAGGTATATTGTTCCTTGGGTACAGAATTTGCTAGAATACCAAGTGGAAATGTATCATTTTGCCCTTAGGCACATAAAGGGAGGCATCTAAATTATGAAGACTTCCTATAGCCATGTCATAGAAAATGCCAAAGTATAAACAAATCAGAAAATATGCTTAATGTGATCTTGTCGTGTGCCCTGCATAGCGTCAGGTATTTATATAACATTAGCCATTATGATTCTTTATCCTCAGTAAAGAAAATTCTGAAGGAAGCAGGTTTCTGCAAGGTCTTCTCTTGCTCCCCTGTATACAACTTTTTAACTGAGAGTAGGGTGTGACTTGAAGATTTAAAATTGCCCTAGCAAGCCCCAACTTGTATGGAAAAGTGGTAACTTCTTCATGCTTCTTTGGGAATAAGCAAGAAGCTATAACAATAACCCCCCCCCAAAAAAAATGTCCTGAGTCTCCTTCCAAAAGGTCAAGTTTGCTCTTTCTCTTCCCACTGGTTATGGGATTAACTGTGTATGTGTACGAGAGCCTGCCCAACATCGTCCTTTTCTTCCTGAAAAAGAAAAAAAACAGCAACAGTAGCTTGAAAAGAGAATAGTCTTTCATAGGAAGAAGACTTCCTCATCAGGCACTAGTAGAAAACCTAACACTCTTTCTGTGAGGGTAAGTCCGTCATGAGGGCACCCTAGGACAGACCTCTTGTTTCATCCCACAAAAAGCTTAAGTTCCCACAGGCCTTTTTGTGTTGATTCCATGAGAAAAGTTTCTCACATTCCTGCTTGGGAAATGTGTCATTTCAATTCCTGAGACAGCCTTTGTGCAAATGGCCATTTGTACTGTGTTTATCAGCTGATTCAGTGACCAAGCCTGGCCCCAATGAAAAGATGAGAAAGTGTTCCCCCATCCCTTCTTTGCAGAGGTGGAGGACTATGGGGATAGAATACTGACTATAATGTCAAGTTCAAGCCATGTGTTGGTTGAAATTGTAGAGACGGCCATGGGAAGGAAACAAGGGAGGAGGCATATGTTTTGTAAATGAAGGAGATAAAAACAAGATACATAAAGAAAACTTTTTTTTTAAAGGAGAAGCTAATTTAAGTCTTCAAATGTCCTTTTCTGTGGGTGGGGTTTTTAGACAACCTTTTCTGTTGACAGATTTAGTGAATAACCTTATGTTGGAAAGTTCTCTTGAGATAGATTCATACGTATAAAAAGGCCAATAACATCAAAGGCAACCAGTGATGAGGGAAAAGGGCATATCTTTAACATTTAAGGTGGGAGCGAAAGAGCTTTTACATTTGATATTTTATAGAGTTCTTTGACCAATGTTGTCCTTTTGTTTATTTGTGGTAGGCCAACTGTCTTAGGCCCCTTGGAGCTTGAACTCTCAGGGTTGGTTTCTCTATTGAGGATGAAAATGGTTTTTTTTCACCAGCTTTTTTCCCAACTTCCTCGAGTTGGTGAGACCCACTTCTGAATCCACAAAGATGAACTGCTATTTACTCATGGATCATGATCTATGTTTACCTCCCAAGTTTATAATTCAGTGCACACACCTCAAATATGTGAACAGCATGTTTCTAGATTTATTTTTAAATGGAAGTTGTGACACTTCAGGAAAGGTATTGCTGTAAGTAGTTCAGTAAAAAAATGTCAAAACTGAATTTGTAACTTTACCCAGAAGGGCTCACAGTTGCGAAAAAACACAAAGGATTTGGGTGAGGCTCGCCTGGTGTGCTTTCTCCTGGCCCTGGAGTTCACAGCAATTATCGTTACTGTTTCAATTTTACTATTTATGGAGCTTCCACATTCTCTCAGCTCAGTGGGCTCACCATTCAAATTAGACAGATGTTCAAATATCATCATGTGACTGAGGGAGGGAAACAGGGGATACGTATGACAGCAGCATGTTTGTAGTATTCAGGTACGTGGTGGAGGCTAGCAATCAAAGAAGGTCTTAGTTTCGGGCTTCTTTTCTGGCAGACATGTATCAACATCCCAGAACTGGCACACAATGTCATTGTGATTGACAGTTTCTAAGCAAGAAGGTTCCCGGGCTGGAAGAGTAAAAGTTACATGTCAGGACTAAGGTGTCCTGGCAGAGTTGTGAGATACCTATGTAGTGGCATTTCTCCAAAAAGGCAAAAATCCTTTGGATTTCCAAGCACCCAGAATTTGGAGAAAAAGGTCCCTTAAGAAGATGTCATCAGAGGGACAGCATGCAAGAGATCTAATTTTGCTTTCACTTCCCAATTGAAAATTTACCTTGTTTCAAATAAATATAGCTTGAACTCAGTAGGTCATTTCCATTTTGGAAATCACTACTCAGGAACACATTTGTCTTGTCATCGGCTGCTTCACTTTGTTGAATGTATTATTGTTTTAAAAAAATATATAGAAAGTCACTGTGTGTTAGTAAGAATTACGCATGGCCTGTGGTTTATAAGGATGGAATCATGACATGACTCTCAGAATCACAGGCAAGTTTAATTTGGCTTCCATATCTCTTTCTGAGATTACTTGCACTATGCCATGCCTTTCCTGACTGCCAAATGCACCTGTGATTAAAGAACACAGAGTGGGAGCAAGATTGAGAAACCTCCCTCAAGTAGCTAATAATTCATTTGGAGTATATGAGAGAACCAGCTTGTTAAATGGCAATTTAGGTATTTGAATCAACTGACACTGTTTGCCCATTCTTCATACTTTTTATATAAAAATGGCCTAAAGTGTGAATGCTCCTCCCCTCCAAATGGTTAGAATTAACAGAATGTTTCACGTTTCCATAGCGTTGATTATTGTAGTAAACAGAATGAAGAGAAAGGTTAGTCTTTTGAAGCACCCCTAGTTTGTCTGTGATGTGTAATGACCATTCTTGGCCCAAAAAAAAGACTATTTTTCATTGTTGAGACCAAAATTTCATGACCAAGCTTTTGTGTACAATCATAGCGCATCATGGTATACTGGCAACCTAATTTGTTGTGTGATTATGTTGGTCTGTGTATTTTCCTCTTCCTAAAATAATTTTAAAATTAAAGGAATGCATACTACTGATAAAATATCCCAGTGTTCAGAATTACTCTAATTAAAAAGTAAGGTAATAATGGACATTCATATATTTGGGCAATGCCTGTTTCTTACATATTAAATTGTCCATAAATTATACCACTATTTGAGTGGCATCCTTTTCATTAGTGAGTCAAAGGTGACCTCACCATGCTTTCCAAATGTGTCTGTCTTTTTTCCCTGTTGCTCTTTCATTGGTACTTCATGTTGATATATATTGACCAATCAAAGCCAACAGGACTTTTTCCCCTTTGGCCTATGTTCTTTGTCTATCACCAATCTAGGCAATTGTACCAGGTGCACTCAGTCCCTCGTGTGGGTGTTGGATAATCCTGGACCCTAGATGACCTCACACCTTTCCACTAGCACCACCACACCCAACTTTGCTATTTTTAATACTGGTCTCTTTATTTCCCCTTCTCTCCAGATCATTTTTCCTGATGGGGAAAAAAAAAATTCATCTTGGTATTGAGTCCACTGATTTTGAAGTCCAGCTGAAATAGTATGAATTCAATACCATGTGATTTCTTAGTCACACCTAGAGCAGATGGGAGGATAGTTCACTGTGTCTGGATAATAAGCATACCCTGCATAAGGGCGTCTTTCAACATTCAATAAATATTTTGTTGAACACCTACTATGTGTAGGGCAATACACTCTTCGACCCTTTTCCCCACTTCTGATACTCAGAGATATTCTTTTCCTCCTCGAGGCTGTTTCTGTAAAGAGAAAGGTTTGAGACTGTTTTGTTTTCCCTACAATCTCACCCTTCATTCCAGTTGGTTTGCTCAATTCATTTCACTGAAACACTTGGCAACAGACTTTTCGACTCGGGCAGATAATTAATCAAACTCTGACTGCAACTTCTGAGGTTCTCCATGAAATATGAAGGCATGGTTTCTAAGGATCAAGAAGCCTGATAGGTCTCTCTTTGTCTTTTAAGAGTCAGTCTCCTATGAAGGGAAATCCATGAATTCTTTCCTTCTCTTGCTCTAGGGACCAAGATTTATCAGATCCCTTCTGAAGTTATGTATTAGTTGTTCCATCATGTTTTTTGTAATGATGTTAGAACATTTTGAAAATGAAATTAGAGATAACTAAGCCAAAAACTTAATGGGAAAATGACCACAAATTATTCTATTTTCAAGTAACCTAAGGAAGCTATTTGATTGACAGTTTATGACTAGAATTTCGTATGATAGTAGATTTGGAGCTGGAAAGGACCCTAAAGCACAACTCATTTTACAAATGAGGAATTCATGACCCAGAGAAATTAAATGACTTGTCCATGGTTACAGCACTTACTTATTACCTATGATAGTGGCAGAATTTGAACTCAACTCTCCTGACTCCAAAATTTTTAATATTTAATCTTTTTTAAATTTAATAAAAATTCTACCAGTGCTCTTTCTACTGTATCATAATGCTTCCTTTCTCTTCCTAGGTCCCTATAACTCATGTTCCAGTAGCCTGTAACCCTTCTGTTCCATTTGATCCAAAGAGTATGAAAACCCAAACTATGGTATACCCTAATCACAGAAGCCAATACATGAAGAAATTCACCTGCATTCATGCAGTGCTTTTGAATTTCCATCCTCCTTCCCAATCTTTAATTAGACCTCTTAGCCACCCTATGAGGTTGGTCATTATCATCAAGTGAGGAAACTGAGTCCCATGGAAGCTATGCTGCTTACCTAAGCATATGCAGCCAGACTGGCTGAGCAGGGATTCATTCACCTTTCGAGTTCCTGACGCCTACACTCCATGTGCAATCTGCCAGGTCACCTTGCTTCTTGGCTGGTGGACTAGACAAATAAACAAATGATCACTAAAAGATTTCACTACTGAGGAGCAATGAGGTCTTTGTAAAAATGGGAGCGGGGGGCATGAACACTAGAAGATTAGGTACAAAGTGAACAAACGTGGTGTTTGCTTCCCTTCCTTGTAACTATTCCAAAGATTTACTACATTATTCTTCTAAATAAATTTAAAACAACTAATTATAATGTAGATTCAATGAGAAGAGTGGTAGAGTGAAAGAGACAAGTCATATTTTCCCTCTAAAGCTCTCTTGCAACTCCTTTGTAAGGGTCCTGAATGCAGCCATAAATGTATATGTCATTTCTCCAATTAGATCATAAACTGCTAAAGGAGACAGACTGTTTCTCTTTTGGTTTTGTGTCCACAGCACCTTATATGTAGTAAATGCTTAATAAAAATGGTGACTGGTTGATCAACTGAATATAATTATGTACAGCATAAGAAAGAAACAATTCCGATATGAGTAACATAGCTATTAGTGCTTTGCCAGCATAATAGAAGTAACTGAAACCTTCCTCTATTCTCATTTTATCAAAATGTAGTGAGCAATAGACTTAGTAAGGCCAAGTGTCAAGAGAGATACAGCAAAAGCCTAGTGGGTGGTGTTACACACAGAGCCACTGGGCTGGCACACTGAAGCCTGTGCTTATTAAGCCCAGATACTCTTTTTGGAAAGGATTGCAAAGGTGCCTGATGTGCCCTTAATTATGGGCACCATCCAGCTGGTTTGTTAGTAAGTAATTATTGATAAAGGCACAACTATCTAATTGAACATGATTACACACACAGTTTATGTGCCCATGCTTCAGTGAAGGGTGATTCCAAAATATTTTCCTCTCTGAAGTGGACGATCGGCTTGGGCTCTTTGAGCCTGAATAGCAGTCTAGTTATTCAGCATCATAGTTCCCAAGTCTGTACAAGTGGTCTTTGTGTCCCATCTCCTTTATGTTTCCTAATAAATAAGAGCTTAATTGGGAGATACACTGCATACACAAAGCACTGCTTGGCTTAGAGTCCCTCTATCCTGACAAGTTTCTGTGAAATGTTCTTACCTCTGAAGCGGGCTAAGTTGAGAGATTTAAAAGGAATTTTATTCAATTGGCAACATATTTAAAGTGATTTTTTAATCCCCAAATGGACTGTGTTTTAAAAAAAAACAATCACTTGCTCATGTTATTGTAGTAACTTGATGGAGAGGTTAGGTAAACTGGAATTCTCTAAGCCTCTTTGGTTACTAATAAGTCTCTGAAAAGGGTTCTGTCCAAGTTGCATCAGACTGGCCTGAACCTTTCCTTCTCTGCTTATTTTCTTTCCATTCTCAAATAGCCAGCAAATGACTTCACACCTTTTTGTTTAGTTGCTAAAAGCAACACAATAACTTCCCTCAGGGTTGCTTCTGTGGGCTCCAAAAATAAAACGGGCTCATCTTCATGCTGAGCATTTAAAGGCTCTTAAGGGAACCTAATGAAAAAACTAGAGTAAGGGGGAGGAAAGAAATAGGAGGAAGGCTAGAAGGCATCATTAAGGAAGGTCAGGCAATTAAGGAGGGTCAGATATTGCCCTAGCATGATAAGCCATTCCTGTCGAAGAGGAAAAGGGGGAGGGAAGGAAAAAAAGAAAAGTAAAAGGGTCTAATCCAACCCTCTAAAAGCTCTGGACTTTCTTATTTTTCATCCACCCAGAAATATAATGAAAACCTAATGAAAAAAATGAAGCACCCCCACCCCCAAAAGACTTACAGACTTTCTCTCCTAAGGCATTTGCCACTATCTTAGGAATTCGCAACTCCCTAGATTTGAAATAGTGGGTTTTAAAATTCTGAAAGTGATTTTCTTCAAGTCACTGTTTTAGGCCCTGTAGCCAAAAGGTTTCAGAATTTCATGTGTATTTTTGTTTTTGAAGTTCAAAGTTTTCTAGGCTTGTCATTTTAAAAATCTAAGCAAGCCAACATGCAATTATAGTAACAGTCGACATCATAGCATTTATATAGCACTTAAGGTTTGCAAAGCACTTTACATAGGATTTTTCATCTGATCTTTTCAAAAACTTTGAGAGGGAGCTACTATTGTTATCCCCAGGATAAATGACTTAACTAGAGGTCACAAAGCTAGTATGAATGCACATATGAACTCAAGTCTTTCTGATTCCAAGTTTAACAATCTACAACGCCACATTGAGGTCACACCATCTTAGGATCTTAGATTAAGGGCTAAAAAGAAGCTTAGAGGACCTCTAGCCCAACTCCCAATTTATGCCAATGAGGAAACTGAGGCCCAGAGATGTTAAATGAATTCCAAGGAAATAGAAGTAGTAAGTGGCATAGCCAGAATTTCAACCCAGGTTGTCCAACTACGAATCCAGTGGTCTTGTCACTACATCACTTTGGATAAAAACAAAAATCTCAAAGGGAAATTGTGCAAAGTTTTTAAAAAAATCCCTTTTGGAACCTGAGGCATTCAGCTTCTGCTTATTATTTCCAGAGTCAGGGAGGGAAGTCAGTATTTGTGAATCATTTGATTTAATTTGTGGATGGTGTCAGTTATAAAATATCCTTCTATTGAGCAGAAATCTATTTCCCTGTAATGTCTATTCATTGTTCCTAGTGCTACCTTCTGGGAGCTACAGAGAATAAATTTGATCTCTACTCCAAATGGCAAAACTTCAGATAGTTACAACAATACTCCCAACTCTCTTTTTTTTTCTCTTTAAATTGAAGAGTTTCTTCCATTGTTCCTCAAATGACCTGTTTTCTAGACCTGTCAACATCCTGGGCACCCTCTCTGAACTCACTCCATTGTTTCAATGTCATCCTTCAAAAGTGACACCAGCAACAAAACACTGTACTATAACTATAGTCTGACCATTGCTGAGTATAGTGGGATTAATACTTCTTTTACTATAGACTTCTTATTTCCATTAATGTAACTTAAGATTGCATTAGGTTCTTATTGTTATGTGTGTGTGTGAAGTGAAAGAGAGACAGACATGGAATAGAGAAGAAATGGATAGAGAGATGGATAGATGGATGGATGGATGGATGGATCAGTAACTGTTAACTAATGTTGATCATGTTGAAGGTACTTTTTCTTTGCACTCTCTAGCAGTTATTTTTTTAATTACTGGTGTAGAAAATATAAAAATTCTAGAAACCAATTTCATGTGTAAACATAGTATTTAAATTAAAAGTAATTATTTTCTGTTCACTAAGGTAAATGTTAGGACTTCTCTTTGAACTTAAAAAAATCCCCTAAATTATCATATGTACTTGAAGGCTGGAGAACTTTATTGCTTTAAGACCAGTCTATAGTCAAATCTTTTCATTAAAACATAGTATCAGTTTTTCAAGATGGAAGAGGACTTAATGAAATCTTATGATCTGACTCAATTTTCTTATCTTTAAAATGAGGGAGTTGGACTATATGGCATCTGGTGTCCCTCCCAGCTCTAAATCTATGTCCTATAACCCTTACCCTATCCCCATGCCCGTCATTATAAGAGTCTTTTATTACACTTCAGTATTCCAAGAAAGAGAAGTAAAGATTACACTTAGCTATAATTTATTGATTTTTTTAAGAAAAGAATTCCTCTTCCAGAAAAGAAGTGCTGTAGAATTTCAAATGTACCACTGTCACTCTTATCATTAGTACATTTTAATCTAATAAAAAACGAAATACCTCTTCATCTTCTAAACACTCCCCATCTTTATCATTACCTAATTCCAGCCCATCTGCACACCCTTTACAGGAGCGTAAACCTTGCAAGGCGGAGTGTTGAGTGACATTACCAAATTCACAGAGGTCATTGTTAGCACAGTTAAGAGTATAACTGCAACGAACATGAATCCCATGGTCCTCCTCTCTTCCTGAGAGTGGTAGCTAGAAATTGCTTATGTAACCAGATGACAACTCATCTATATTTAGCAGCAAAAGTAGTAGCAAGAATCTGTCCAGCTGATTTTTTAAAATTTTTATTTTACTCTTTTGCCATTTCAATGTTCAGTCTTTCACAGACAAGTCTCTTGAAACAAGACATAGCAGTTCTGACACTCGTTGAGTAGAGGGGAATTTTTCTGTGTCTCATGGGGTCTGATCCGTTGAAAGTTCATTCTACGAAATTACTTGTATATCCATTATAAACGGAATATTTTACATGCTTATCCTGACTCCACACTCTGGAGAATGAAAATGCACTGATACTGTTTGATGTCTGTGAAATCATTAGAATCCTATTCTTTTCAGAATAACAAAGGCAAACAGGCATGAGAGGTTTAAGGGAGAAATGGACTATTACCTAATTGTGTGTCTTTAATTGATATGTATGGGGCTTGGTTTTTATTTCTTTTCACTGTGGCATAGAAAAGAAAACTAGAGATTAAAGTTTGAAAGTAAAGATAAAATTGCTTTGGGGAGGGGGGGAAATTGCATTTGAATTACTCAGAGGGTTCTTTTGACCAAAGAAGGCTCAGTCATCACTTGCGCTTAATGTGATTCATCTGAGTAAGGGACATAGTTTAAGTTCCCTATGCCAGAACTAAATCATATAACAGTATATCGCCCATGACTTTGACCCTCGTCGATATCGGCCAGCCAGAGAGAATTTATCTACTAATGAAGAGACGGAGTAATTAAGAAGAACCACAAAGAAAGTGAGGTGGAGACAATTAAGAGGAAATGTAAATTGGCAAAGGAGTAAAATAGCATCCGCTATTTCCCAAATATTGAAATCACAAAGCAATAATGGCATCGCTTCCACCATTCATTTACATGTTTTGTCATAGCTACCTTCACAACATCTCTTGTATACATTCCCTACATAACCCTTGTTCAGGTTCTTTATCCATTTTGCCTGAAATATCACAATAACCCTCCTAATGGATTTTCTTTCTGCCTCAAGTCTCTCGCCTCCTCCAAGTTATCCTCCACTCAAATGCCAAGGTAGTTTTTCTAAAGCATGGGCATCATGTCACTTCCCTACTCAATAATCTCCAGTGGTTCCTACTTAATGCCAGCATCAAATATAAAATCCTCTATTGGGCATCTGATATTCTTAATCAACTGCTCCCTTCCTCCACACACTCTGACCTGCTCCAGCTCCTGTCAAGGCCTCTACTTTTGCCCACCACTTGCTCCCATAACCCTACTTCTTGGTTTTAAGACACAGTTCAGATGCCACCTTCTTCAGGATTTCTTTTCTTTTCTTTTTTCAATGGAGGAGGAACAGTGGAAGGAAAAGGAAGTAAATGTATGTCAACTGGGGGGAAATGCCTTTCCTAGTCCCTCCAGCTCCTAGTGCTTTCTCCTGTC
The DNA here is from genome assembly GCA_028658325.1 of Potorous gilbertii. Lineage (NCBI taxonomy): Eukaryota > Metazoa > Chordata > Mammalia > Diprotodontia > Potoroidae > Potorous > Potorous gilbertii. The sequence goes on along the minus strand of CM053769.1, from coordinate 574,227,589 downwards.
AGATTACCTTCAATTTTCTCTGTATATTTCCTTATATACTTAATTATATACATTTTATCTCCCCTACTCTGCCAGGATAGGTGCCATTTTTGCCTTTCTCTGTATCTGCAATGCTTGCACAATGCCTGTCATATAATAATATCTGGCATATAGTAGACACTTAATAAATGTTTATTAATTGATTAAAAAGCACTTAATAAATGCTTGTTGACTGACTGATATGTCAGATGTGATATTCTTTGGATGTCAAGATCAAAAGAAATATTTTCTATGAAATAGTTTAAAGAATAAAACTATTTCTTAATTGAAGAAGAGGCTTGCTCTGGTCACTGTCCAATCCTCAGTCTTTTTATGGTCCACATTTATATCAGATACAGAAGTCTAGGTTTAAAAATGTCCTGTGTTAGATTCACAAACTTTCAGATGAGATGAGTTAATGCCTCTTTTTTAGGTCTTTTGTTAAGCTAAGGTGCAAAGAAGTTTGGAGCTTGTTTTGTTTTTTTTTTTTTTTACAAGTTTTATAGGTTTTTTTTCCTTCTTCTGAGGTGGCGGTGAGGGCAAGGGGAGCCTAAATAGACTTATTGCAGAAATTTGCAAGTTATTCCTCTGAAGTCATTTTTTGTCTCTCCTTCTCTCCACGTTCTGAAAGTTTCAGCTACATTCCCATAGCTAAAGTGATTGGTTTATTCTACCAGTGCCCCAAGAGTCAAAATAAAGTAGGTCCATTACTGGCTCAGTTCCCTCTCCTTAGAAAAATTCCTTCTGACAGTTTGAAATGAACGAAAAGTATTCATGTCTGCTGCATTCTATTACTGTTTCCAGCACCATCAATAAACTTCTGGCCTTCAGTGATTCCAATATGAACCTCAAACTGGTCAAACATAAGCAGAACAAATATTGTATTGTACATCTAGCATTTTGAAATCGGATGGTGGCGGTACCTTCCCCTCTCAAAATCTTTCTTCTTAAGATGGTAAAAAAGCTAAGTCTAAGAAATGTTCTTCCTCCATTCAGTGTCAGATTTCCTCAGAAGGCTGGTGGCTGGGCATTTCAAGGAAAAGTTGCTTTCCTTTCCTTTGGCCCACCAGGGTTAAGATTTCCTTTTAAGCTCTTTTTTTCTTCTCCAACACTGGGTCAAAGAAAAAGCAGAGGGAATGTGTACTCTCCTGCACAGGAACATGGCAGGGGGTAGCAAAGGCATTGTAGGAGTCACTCTCTCTGAAGTCAAGCCTGAAAGAGTAAACTTAAGAAGAAGAATGAAGATTTCCATGACAACTGGAACCAAGCTATCCCTGGGAGGTCTAGGAACTAGCAATGATCCTTCCTTATTGCCCTTATCATGGGATAATATTTTCAGATCTCCATGAAACATGGTTCTTGCCCTTACGGTGCTTAATCCAGAGAAAATATTAACCCTGTTTACAAAGAATTTAGTTTTAAGAAAGGTTTTTACTGGTTCAACATGGCAAAGCCAAAAAAAAAAATACAAACTAGACTTGGAGGTCAGAAAAATAAAAGATCATAGCTGGAAGGGGTCTTAGAGACCATCTGATGTAATACCTGTAATTTACACATGAGAAAACTAAAACTAAGAAAAGCTGAGTAATTTGCCTAAAAGTCACACCGAAAGTAAGTAGCAGAGGGAACATTTGAACTCAGGTCCTAGTAAAAGTACTGTAACTCACCAAAGGAGTGGTCAGATTTTTAGAGTGACATCTGAGCACCTCGGGGAATTTCTCACCCTTCCCCTGCCCCCGCGCCCCCCCAGTTAGCCTGGAAGAGATGGAGAAAACATCTAATCTCATGCTGATTATTTGGGATTGGGATATGAGATCTGGCAGCATGAGGGATGTTAAACTATACTATACTGCAGTACAAGACCTGTGGCTACCGCTCCCCAGCTGTGTGACTACAGACAAGTCACTTAGTCTCTGAGCCGCAGTTTCCTTCTCAGAGAAAGGGAAATAATATTTGCAAATATGAATCTCACAATAGCGCTCTCTAAACCTGGAAGAATTCTAAGAATCTCAGCTATTATTGGAAAGAACAAAGGTTCTTCTTCTGTGATGACCACAGCATACTTCCCAACCTGCCTACTTAAATGCCCCTAAAAGACATGACGTGTGAACATTTTTTTTTAAAAGCCTGAATCTGGAATCCAAACCTATGGGCACTACTTTTTGTCAGTCAAAGGAAGGTAGACCTGTTCTGTCCAGTTGGATTCATATTATTTTCCTTACAGTGCAGAACCGAAAATAAAATTCTGAGCTTGCTTTGCCTAGCACTTTTATCCTAAGCGTGTTTCTGTTTCAAAAGAAATTGAGGTTTGGGAATGATTTAGGGTAAGAGCTACAATCCTTGCCCAAGAAGACTGGAATTCTTTCAGAGAAGCCTTCTGCCTTCATTTCTTTCCCCTTTTGCCTGTCTACTCTATTCCACTCTATTGCCAGTAAATGTAGTTTAACTCAAAAAGGATTGAGTGAAGTTTTACTCCAAGAATAAATTTTGAGAAGGTCTCAAATGTGAAAAGAAATGCTTTCCTTAATGGTTCTATCTTCCTGTGACTTAATTACTATCAAATCATTAATTGCAGCCATTATGTTCAATAGGAGCTTGAGAAAAGCTACCTGTTCTACCTCCCTGGCGTTCTTGGAGAATGAAAAAAAAAAAGGAAAAAACCCCTACCTACCAACCAATCCACATTTTCCTAATCAACTCTAGTCAAGCCCAAACTCATTGTTCAGCAATGTGTCACTATAACCTTTCCACTAAAAATAAGTCAGAATTATCACATTATTCTCTAACTTGTGAGTTAGGGAAAGGAAAATAGAGAAGAGTATCACTATTACCTAACAGTTATCCTTAAATTGCAGTTTTGGAGTCATGGTCATCTGCATTACTGCAGCCTGCCGTGAGGCATCAGATCAGTGTTCTGCAAAGTCACAGAGGTGGAGAGATGTGGGACTGGGTGACAGAAACTATTAAAGAGAAGCAGAGTGCCATGTAGTACATTGTGTGTTTCATTAACCTACTTGTCGAATAGGAGGCAAATGGTGTCTGAAGGGTTCTGGACTTGTTAACCAAAATGTTAATCACTTAGAAACAGTGAGAAGTTAGTTAGTGAGATGTTTATCAAGTACCTGGAATAAGAATTGACTTTTCCTGTAACGCCTTTCTGGAATCAAAGCCAAAATCTTGTGTATGCTTTTCAGCTAGAACCTGAAAAAAGATTATCATATCCGAATTAGAGATAAAAACAATGGAAGGAAAGCACTCTGAATTTTCCAGAAGTGGAAAAAAAAATACCTAAGCATCTATAATTGCACTAAGCAGAAGGTACCATAATTTTTTAATGGATTGTAGAAATATGTAGCAATACTTCTCATTTTCTAGAATGACCTTAGAATAGTGAATGAACTAAATCTCATATACTCTCAGACTAAAGGAAGAAAGGTATGTGAGGGGGGGAGAGGGGGTGTCTTTGTGTTTGTGCATGTGTGGGTATGTACAGGCAAATGCACATGTAATATGTATATGCATACAACAGAAATATGCTGGAAAACATCCCTTCCATTGTCCAGGTCAAAGTCTTTATTTTGGTTAAGTTATGGTTAAGTTAATATACATATATATATATACATATATATATATATATATGTATATATATATATATATGTATTCCTCACTTCAGATTGATATAATAATAACTAACCTTTTATAGCACATTAAGGTTCACAAAACATTTTGCATATTTACTCATTTAACCTTCATAATACTCCTGTGAGGTGGGTACTTACAGTAACTAGTATCCCCATTTTATATGTGGGGAAACTGAGGTTTTGAGAGGTTAAATAACTTGCCCATAATCACATGATTAATAAGCAAGTGTTGAGATTCAAAACTATCTATCCTGGTTCTTTCCTCTATTTTATATTACCTTGGTATGATTTAGTTAATAGTTTGTAATTATTTTGCAGAATCTGACTAAACTTTGTAGTGAAAAGGGAATTATTTTTACTCTTTGTGGCCATTGAAAGAAAAAACCTATTTTTAAAATAATGCTTAGAAACTTGGTATTTTCTATGAGTTACATTTGTAAAGGTAGAGTTACTATTTAATAAAGCTCAAAAGATTTAATAGGATGAGATACAAAAGGAAGGAACTGTTTACAAGACTGGAGTTAGGTAGCTGATTTGAACACTTTCTCTTGTTTACTCAGCAGTCTCAGGCAGCATTCACATTTTGCAGCATTCCCTTCTTGCTAATGGGTACAATGATAGGAAATCAGATTTGAAGGTTTGGTCTACCAACATTTTCTTCATTATTAACCAATCCTCAGCCTTAATGATTAAAACTCTTCTAACTCACTAGAGTGAGCCATGTGCCTTAACTGAGTATTTTCTAAGACTTCTAGGTTCTCTCAGAATTCAGTTCAATTCATTAAATGTCCATTAAGCAATATTATATGTAAGAATATTATATTTGGCACTGAGCACGATGCAAAAATACATGAAACATGATCCTTTCCCTCATGGACTTTATATTCTAATATAGAATGTAAGTTGCAGAAAATTATAAAATAAATTGGTGACTGAAAGGTACAAAATGTTATGAGCCTTGGGAAGAAGGAAGAAGTACTAACAACTTTGGGGGGAAGGAGAAAACTTCAAGGAGAAAGTAGGATCTAAAGTAGCCATTGAAGAATGACTCCTAGACTCAGACTTAGAGCTGGTTCTGAGGTTCTCAGATCATGAATCCAACCTTCTCATTTTATACGTGAGCAAAGGGAAGATTTCAGCTTGTAAAAATTGAGATGTCTAAACTAGTAGTGCATGAAGATGCTATTGTATTTACAGAAGTTATATGCCATATTATCAAGTTCTTCCATCTAATTCAGAGATTCTTAACGTATGGTCCATGAACTTTTTTTAATTTTAATTTTATTTTTTTAATTAATATATTTTTTAAAAATTTTCAGTTTCAGGTTCTTTCTCCTTTGTCTCCCATTGAGGTTAGAAAAATAAAACTCATTACAAGTAAGTACAATAATACAAAACAAATTCCCACATTAGTCATACTTTTTTTAAAAAAAACAATAAAACTAAAGAAATAGAAGAATATGTTTCAATCTGCACTCTGAGAGCATCCATTCTCCATCTGGAGGTGGGCAGCATGTTTCATCATGAGTCTTTTGGAACTGTCATTTATCAGTGTTTGAATCAGAGTTACTAAGTCATTCAAAGCTGATTATCTTTACAATACTGCTGTCATTATATAAATTATACTCCTGGTTCTGCTTGCTTCACTTTGCATCACTTCATACAGATCTTCCCAGGTTTTTCTGAAGCCACTCCCTTAATCATTTCTTACACCACAATAATATTCCTTCAAATATTTCATCACATTTACATACCATAACTTGTTCAGCCATTCCCCAAATGATGGGCATTCCCTCAGTTTCCAATTCTTTTGCCACCACAAAAAGAACTTCTATAAGTATTTTTGTATATATGGGTCCTTTTCCTCTTTCTTTGATTTCTTTAGGGTAGCAGTTCCATGAATTTTTAAAAAAATACATTTTGATAACTACATTTCAATGTAATTGATTTCCTTTGCAATCTTATGTATTTTATTTTATGTTGTTAAGAAACATTATTCTGTGAAGAGGCGCCTAGACTTTTCCAGTGCACCAAAGGGGTCCCTACAACACAAAAATTATCAAGCACCCTTGTTTAGTTAGCATTCTCTCCCTCCTCAAATTACCCAGGATTTACTTCTTTGTGTACATCTATTACTCTATTACTATCCTCAAACCCTGTAGAATATGAACTCTTTGACTCATTTTTGTCTTTTTTGTCCTCAGAAATTAGCACAATACCTTGAAATCTAGAAAATGCTTAATCTGTGATTGTGTAATTACTAAGTTGTAAAGACAATTACTTGAAAAGTTTCATACAACAGAAAATAATTTGAATAAAATGGCTCATCCATTTTAATTTAGAATGCCATCACTCTTCAGATAAGTACCTTGTTTCTCCTCATTCCCCTTCTCTTCCATTTAGTAAAAATGGAGATTTTTATTATTGCTTTTGTAATTACCCTGGTTTCACTGGTATGAAGAATTCTCTGTATAGAAACACATTCTATCCATTAAAGTAGGCAACTGTTCATGGATGGAATGCATTTCCGTACTGGAAGTCTTGAGAAGTGAAATGACTTGTCCACAGTCACACAGCTAGCATGTCAGAAGCAGGGTTAGAATCCAAGGTCTTCTTAACACTGAAACCAGCCCATGCTCCATAGTACTTCTCTCTTGACTATTTTATTCTGGTCCATACATGGATCATTTACAGTGTTGCTATTGCAGTGTTTATGAGGCATTGCCATGGAATAGTCTTTTTCTAATTCCATTCCTTGAAGTAATCAAGGGCAGAGGTAGTAATAGTTTGAGTAATGGAAATCCACAGATAATCCCCAAAATATTATCCAGGCCTTGGACCATAGTGGATGACTCCTTACTGAAGCTGGTATTAAATAGTATGTGAATTCACCAGAATAAAGCAAAAAGAAAAAAAAATGACCTAAATATTTTACAAGTCAGTTAATCAACTTCTGCATAAGTACAACCAGAGCATGTAGCATATCATACCTATTTTCTTAGTATGCAGGCATATAATAGCCTCCAAACTTGTTGATGTCTAAGTTTTACAAATTAGTTCCAGAAGTTCACTAATTTGCATGGAATATTTTATTAATGGCTTTGTTACAAGTCCTCTGTTTAGTGAAAATTCACGTGTTAAAAAATGAATTCAACCAACCCCTGTGAATAAATTATTACATGCAAAATTTGCTAAAATCAACTTGACCCTTTAAAAAAAAAAAGGTAGATGTGTTATTCCTATCTGTGCAATAGTTACCTTATGTTTATGTGCAATATTTAGATTTTGCACATTCAAAAAGTAACTGAAAAAATAAAGAAAACCAACCAAATGGTTCAGTGCATTTGACTTCCATGGCCCTGTCTTTGGGAACTAGCTGATAGCCAGTGAGAGTTTCAAGGGCCTCTGTTCCCAGGTAACCATAACCACCTTCTATTAGCTCATTATTCAGGTTCAGCAGAAACAGACATTCCCTCCAACCCACATAAGAGGTTTCACAGTCTGAAATATATGTTTGGAGTAGGGGGAAGAGGGGAGGAAGGCTGAACTAGTGCATTATGTCTTGGCCATCCCCTGGCACACACCAACATGCCTGTTTTTTGACAGGTCATGTTTTTCCCTGTAGAGCTAAATTCTAAAGAAGCAAAAGCCTGGTTCTTCCCTCACCATGCTGTTTGAAAATCATGACTCTTTTCTCTCCTTATCATTGAACAACAATAAAGACATAATGGCTAAATGGAACCAGTAACCAGGGACCTCTTCAATAATATTTGCTATGAAACTATCATACCTCCCCAAAGATGACATTTTTCTTTAGGAAAATGAAATTAGATGAGATGTAGTTTGATGTGATGGAGGAATCCAGGTTAGATAGCTAGGGGGCCTATGTAGAAACATAGAACTTTAAAACAGGAAGGTAGCTTAGAAACATAACATGGTAAAGTGGAAAGAGTCAAAAGACTTGGTTCAAATCCTGGTTCTACCACATACCTTTGTGACCTTGGGCAAATTTCTTAACCCTTCTGGATCTCCGTTTCGTCATCTGTAAAATGAAGAGTTAGTTTTCCACTATCTCTTCCAGTTCTAAATCTCATGAAATAATCCAAACAACTCTGTAACTTTTCTAAGGCCTTTAGAGTTAAAAGGACTTGTCAAGATCCCTTGTCAATATCAGGTATTTAACAACAGAACTGGATTTGGAATCCAAATGTCCTGATTCCCATTCCATAGCACTTTCCATTAGGCCACATTGCCTCATGAAAACATTTTTACTCCTTCAGATGCCTCAAGGCATTGCAAAAATAGTGGTCTTTTTGCTGTATATACAAACACATATATGTTGTCTTCTTGGATAGAATGATATGCCCTTTGAGGGCAGGGACTCTTTCATAATTGTCTGTGTATCCCCAGGGCTACCAAAGGACCATAGTGTTAAATGAATGTTTATTGACTGATAACAGTAGAGGTCATATTGGGCAACAGTTCTTCATATGTCAAAATAGCTGGAAAGTTAAAATCTGAGCATCGTTTCAGGATCAAATTCAATAGTCAGTGACTTACATGCAGCTCTCACCTCCTGGGCAACTAGAGAGGAGGAAAGCAATGTTTGAACTGCACACAGCGAGTGACTAGGAGCCAGACACTTACCTCTTTGGCAATGCAAGATCCTGGAGCTGAAATAACAAAGACTGGCAGCCTTGTTGTTTAGCATTCTGACTTTCAGATGTATAAGCACAGTCATTCCTATCACCTTGGACTGTATATTGCCTGCTTTTCTCAGGGAAAGGGGAGCTTTATTTATAGCTTAGCTCCACCTGGACCAGCAAGCATGTTCCCCCTGTTCCCTGATGGTTTCCTTGTGCTCACCTGCCTTTAGACAAATGACTCTTCTTCCTGGAGACTCAAAAATCATAGAATTTAGAATTGAAATGGACCTTAGAGATTATCTAGCCCAATTCCTGTACCCTTCATATAAGGAAACTGAGGCCTAGAGGAATGAAATGACTTTACTAAGGCCTAGCAGGGGAAAAATGACTTACCTGAGATGATACAGTTAATAAGTGTAACAGTTAGGATTGGAACTCACTTTGAAGTGACTGGAACACAATGTAGTAAGTGTTGAATACGCTTGCTGACTGATTTGTTTATCCTCTGACTTTCATATCCAATACTCTTTGTGCCTATAGATTTTTACCTTCTGGCTATTTTTATGTGTACAATAAAATGAATTTGAAACTTAATTTTTAAAGAAATTATGATCACAAAAATTCTAAAATTAAGTGCCATAAACTTTTCAAAATGATTTTTCAAAGGGGATTCTTTCCCATTTGACCTGACCAGCCTTCTTTTATATCCAACTCTTATGATCTAAACAACTTCATTTGAAATACAGTCATCTTGTATTTATGCATGAGCACTAACTCATATTCTATCTTTGGAGAAAAGTGTAACTGAAAAGAGCAATGACCAATCCATAATCTTTTCCATTCTGGTCACCAGAAGCACATCTATGGCCTTGCTTCTGAATTTACTTATTCTTCCCAAGTGACCATATTGTTTTGCTATTTAATCCTACAGCAAACTTGTCTAAAATAAAGATTTGAGATAATACAGGTGCTGTTGTCTGTTTACCCAAAAATATTTACTAAAGAGCTTTGTATTTAATTATTTTTATTTTGAAATTCAGAATTTAATCACCAAATAAGACAAGATTTCCATAACAAAAGACAACAGAGAGGATTGCATATACAGCTTTGAATCTGCACCCTATATAGCTCACATCTCCCTCCAAGCATATGACATCCCCGTCCTGCAACTGATCACCCCAAAAAGAATACTGGGTGAAAAGGGGAAAAAATATATCAAACATTTATAATTAACAAAGTATGGGTTGTGTCTAAAATCATTGTCTCTTATTTTATACATTCAATTCATCACCTCATTGTCAGGAGGTGGGTGGCATGTTTCACCCGTGGTCCTTCAGAATCAATCAATAAGTTTTTATTAAGCTCTTACTACATGCCAGGCACTGCAGTGGAGAACCCCTCCTGCCCCCCAATCACTTACATACCAATGAAGGAAGACAATATATAAAAGAAGGATTAAAGGGGAGGGGGAGAGGCATTACCCAGTGAGCACTGGGGTTTGATGGAAAAGGCCAGAGGAATATGTCAGGGTAGAAAATGAAGAGATGGCTTGCCTGGACTCTGTCCCAAATGGAAGTTCTGGGAGGAGCCCTCCATCCTCCAGTCAGAGGGAAGGGCCCCAGAGGCAGAGGGTGCTCATGAACCGGGAGTTCCAGGGCTAAAGTGCTTTCCTAGGATGAAAAAATTCACATGAAATTATGGAGATGGCTAGTCATTAGATCAGAATTCTTAACTCTCTTAGTTTTTCTTTATAACGCTGTTGTTATTATAGAAGTGGTACTCTGGGTTCTGCTTTACTTCACTTGATAGCAGTTCACACAAGTTTCAAAATGCCTTTTATAATATGGGCCCTGACAGAGCACTCACCATGTAGGAACTCACGCTTATTTACTTATTTCATGTTAAAATATACAGATATTCCCATAACTACTATCCCATCCTCCCCATAGTCTCTTGCCCCTGATACTTTTCTCCCAGTGTCCCATTCTCTGCTATGGCAGCCTTGGCCTATCTAGAGGGAGAAAATATTGGTTGGGCTCTGCTTTATTGCACCTAATATCAGCTGGTGTACTGACTAGTCTTTGTTCAAATTAAGCTATCCAATATGATATGACATGATAGCACTGTGATCAGTCTGATGACTTTGCATCACCTCATCTGCCTACCCAACCAACATTTGACCCATTTCAGTAAACCATATGCACTCTGTTTAGGCATATTCTTGTCATCTAATCTCAACCCATTTTGGGCTCTTCTACCATTCATGCCTAAATCTTACCCATCCTTAAAGTCCCAATTCCTTCATAAAACTTCTCTTGACCATTCCATCCCATATTGACCTCAACATAAATTTTTATATGTATACATATATATGTATATGTATATATATACATATACATATAAACACATATATACACAAAATACATACACACACATATATATGTAATGATATATAGGATTGTGTTCATCCTTTGTTGCCAAAGAAGATCACGCCATCAGAGAAATGATGACATGACTTGCACTTGACTTTGTTTTGAGTGAGGGAGGGCTATGCAGGTCATCAGCCTCACTTCTCCTCCAGAGTCATCTGAATCCAGTGACCATCTAGATATTCATCAGGATGACTGGAGATGACCCAGGATGCACTGGGAGACCTTGAACCCTTTAGGCCAAGGTCTTTGCAGGTGCTCACTTAGGGTGAGGTAACACCCATTCATTGAATAGGCCTGTTTAAGAAGTAGCCAGGGCATGGGCCCTTTAATGAGATCAAGAAAAAGAAAGACATCAGGCTGGCTGGGAAACAGCTACAATTACCATTGATAATTACTCTAAAGCTAGGAGGGTCCAGAGGAGCCCTTAGGCAGGGCCCCTTTGGTGTCTCAGCTTTAGAGTGCAGTAGGCTTAAAGTTTTGGGAGAGGACAGGACAGGAGAAAGGAAAGGAAAGGGAAAACAGAAAGGAAGGGAAGGGAAAGGGCCAATAAAACTCAAGTCAACTAGGCATCTTTTGACCATCCAAATTTACCTTCCTTTGAAGAGGAGAAGGGGGCAGGGCAGACAGGAGAGGCAGAGTTGAGTTACCCAGCTAGCCTGGGTCCCCAATCAGACAGCTACATCTATTCACAGGATTGTGTTTGTCCTTTGTTGCTGAAGAAGACCATGCCATCAGGGAAATAATGACATGACTTGCACTTGACTTTGTTTTGAGTGAGGGAGGGCTGTGCAGGTCACCACTTTCACTTCTCCTCCTGAGCCATCTGAAGGCAGTGACCAGATATTCATCAGAATGACTGGATATGACCCAAGATGCACTAGGAGACCTTGGGCCCTTTATATATCAATATAATGGTGAACATAACAGCCTCCCCTAAAGGTCTCAGGCATTAACTGAAAGTATATTTGATATTTTTCTACCTTTTATTATTAACCTATAGTATAGCAGAGTGAATAAACTGGCCTCTGAGGTTCTTTTTTAGCTCTTAGATCTGTTGTCTTATCTTTACTTTTGTGACTATCCCAGTCCCTTTCACTATGCCTTTTTCACTTACAGCTATTAAAATGTGTTTCTTGAATTGAATTTGAGTGAAGCTAGCCAGGGAAAACTCACGGGAGGAGATCAGTATTTCAGGAGAGTCTTGATTTGGGCCTCAAAAAAAGTAGAGAATTTCACCATTGTGTTAACCATTGAAAAGCAAATATTCAGGGAAAATCAATCTTCCTAATCACTGATAAACCTTAAAAGTCCTTTGCCAACTCCATACATAGGGAGAATAAAGAACCACCTGCATGGCCTGCTAATACTGAATCAATCAAAATTATTTATTGAGCAACCATGACTTACCAATCTGTAGCAAATGATTTATAAAACATTCTACTTGCTTCTAATATAGTTTTTCCTCACCAAAGGATCTTCCCCACCTATGTAGGTGCAATCTCTACTGTTGACAATTCCTTGAAGTAAGGCATTGAAGGCCCTTGTTTAAATGCAAAATTAACAAGTGTATTATTAGCTAGCTGGGATAACACATTGAGCTGTTTATTGCCTATTAGCACTTTAGCTCTAATTTGTCTGTTAGATTAGCTAGCCAATCACCTAGCAGGGTGCTGAGGGAATGATACATGGGACCAATAAATTTGTTGGGAGAAAGGGGATCAGAAAATATTTCAAAAGATTGACACCCTCTCTGCAAGTCTATTGGTAATTAAGTAGACTCCCATATGGAGAAGAATGATATAAAGCTACTAGGTGCCTGGACATCAGGTTGCGAAGACTTTTGAAAGGAAAATAAGCCTATACACAGAATCCACCCCCATTCAGAACATCTAAAGCAGCCTCCCAAAGCAAGTTTCATCTAGTTCACAATTTATTTTAGGAACTAATGTCCACATGATGTTTTGCTCCAAAGAATATTGTCAGCTCAGCCATTTAATTTATATTTTACATGTGGTTTTTATTAAAAGAAGCTGATTTTGTTTTATGATAACCAAAGATTAAATATATGGATACACCCCTCTTAGATTTTTTTTTATGTTTTCAGTTTCTCTCTCTGTTTGTCTATCTCTGTCTCTGTTTCCCTTATACTACTACTGGTACTTTGTTTAAAGAGGTTCAAAATAATTCTTTCCATTCCATGCTACAAAGAGAAAAATATTTTTTATGGAGTTTCTGTCTGCTAGAAAAGAAATGTTCTTATAATATTGGCCAACTGCTTTTATTAAGGAACTAATAGTGGGTCTTGTCATCTCTCCATAGAAGTGAAGAAACCAATATCCAAGGATCTGCTTGATTACTCTTTTTCATGTCACAACCCTGAGACTTTTAATGGGAATGATGCCAGAGCAGAGAATGTTTAATAATGCTCAGATTTTATAGAGCTTCTTTGATCTCTGGATCTCAAAGCCCATAGCAACATTAAATGATTATTCCTTGTACTATGTGTCTCTCCACATTTTTTGAGTTACTAATGATAAACCAAAATCTCTCCATAAATCTGGACACAGAAACCAGCTCATCCAGAACATCTAAAATGGCTAGGAAGAGAATCCAAACTAACTGGTTTCCTGAAGTCTATTCATTCCTTTTTGTTTTAGACATCTCATCCCTTATTCCCAATAATACTTTTCTATGGTAACTTTCCAAACACCTTTTCTTTCATTTTTTGGAAGAAGGGTGCAATGGAAGAGATCTGAACCTGAAATTTCATCACTATAGGAAACTTCCAATGTGAAAAACTCACTTTACTGATGCAAATCACCAACTCTTGTTCCCTAACAAGACTCTCATTGGGGTATGATCTGTTAAGTGACTTGCTCATGGCCACATGCAACTAGTGTGTGTCAGAAGTAAGATTTGAATTCAGATCCTACTATCCTTAAGGTTTGATCCTTTGACCTAGGCCCCGAGGTCTATATAACAATGATCATCTTTGATAAGAAGGAAATAGAAAAGGCATTTCCCCCCTCATATATGGTAAATGGACTAAATTATGCTCAGGTGTTTTCTTAGTTGTGAATGAGACACTTCAAGAGGTAAATTCATTCCATTAAACCATTAAAAGACCATTGAATTTGGATCTATATTAAATAGATGTCTGCACTAACCTTTAAAAAAAAAAAGGAGGGAAATTCTGCCTTGTTTCACAGCCCTCCCACACCTCCCCACCCCTGCCATATGTGCAAGCATACACACACACACACACACACACACACCCCAAAAAAACCAAACCAGACTAAGGAGTAATACCTTTTTGACTTTTTCCTTAGTGGATAATCCCCAGCTCTTGAGTAGTAACTATGAATAACTTCCACAAATTTTCTGGACAGTAGAGCCCAAAACATAATGCCTGGGCTCAGAAGTGGATCACCTATTTCCAGGCTCATCTTAATCTCAAACTTCAGGGGACTAGAGACGTTCAAGGAATAATTTTGGGAAATGGTTGCAGGTATCATCCCATTTTTCAGATGTTGAAACTGAGGAAGCCTACCTACTTACTCTCTGTGAGGGCTAGTATGTAATGCTAGTCGTTCCCAGACCTCATGTCATTGCCTAAACTGATGGCCACCCACCAGTAACTAGGAGGGATTGAAGAAAAAAAAGAAGTGGCCTTGATGTCAAGAGACCCAGGGTCTTTTACCCTTTCTTCCATTAACATACTGGTTGACTCTGAACAAGTCAGAAAACAGCTTCTTCAGCTGTCCCCTGGAGAGAGGAAGGAGAAGACCAGATGATTAATCCATGAGACTGGTACCATGGAAAGAGTGCTGGATTTGGAGTCAGAGGACTTGGGTTTGCTACTTACTAGCTGGACAAGTCCTCTAAGTCTCATTTTTTTTCTTCTGTAAAATAAGAGGGTTAGATTAAGTGACATTTGAGGTTCCTATTAGTTGTCAATCTTGTGATCTCTTAGGTCACTTCTAACTCTAACATTCTATGCTCTCTAAATTTTGTGACCATATCTCTATCAGTATTCCCAGGAGGGAGGAGCACACAGTTGTTGCTTCACTCAAGCTCTTTCCTATCTGCAGGGTCTTCACTGGAGACTTGTCGTCCCCTTGCCCCAAAGCTTTGCAGGAACACAGAAAGTTTAGGGAGCCCTGCACGGGTCAGTGTGGCATTAATTGCCTTTTGTAAACTGAATTAGATGCATATACTCTGAGTTTTCTCATCTGTTCTATAATGACACTTCAGAGATATGTAATCTGGTGAAGTTATAGATCCTAGGAAAATTAACTGGAAAAGAGATCTAACATGAGATCTTGGCACATTTTTACTTTCCCTCCCTCAAATTTTCTACCTCCTCCCTCCTTCTTCTACCCAAAATACTGACTTGCTGAAAGGATACAGTTATGTACAAGGAACATGTTCAGACTAGGTCTACTAAATGCTGTAACTGTGAAGTTGTAAGAAACTCAGAACTGCCTTTAAGAGTTTGGCAGACGTTGGCCTTTCCTCATTATTGCCACGTTAGCATGCAGTAACTTTCCGTAGGCTCAGTGCTGGAAGTCATGGATGATGTAGCAAAGGAGGAGCCCAGGCCTTTGGTCCCCTTACCACCTCCATCACTTAGTGCATGTAGAGAATGCAAACACAGCAATGTTACCCTGGCTGGGCTACAGTATTCATGGCAACTAGTCCTATTTGGTCTAACCAGAAAAGCTACTCATCTTGAACACAAGAAAGCACCAAATAAACCAAATATGTGGCAGGCTGCCTTCGTATGACTTCCAGAGATATATTTGGTGTGCTCACTCTAAGGACCATTTCCTGGCTTGTTGTACCATCAGATAAGCCCTCATCCCTGATTGCCCATCCTCTTACTACTTCTAACCCCCTTAAACTCCTAATGTCAATTTAAGTAGGCAGAAAAGATACACAGGAAGGCTTCCTGAATTTCCACAGACAGCATAATCATTTTGGTTGAAATAGTGTTTTCTCTTTCCATTAGTCTATGTTTGTCTATTTCTGTTTTTCAAAATTATGCTTTCATCTACTTTCCTTCTTTAATTCAAAACAACTTTCTCTCCCTAATAATAATATAATCATATATCAAACAATTATTTGAGTATTAATTGTGCATATAAGTCAGTGCTAAGTGCTAGAAGGATTACAAAACAAAAGTATAAAGAACAGTTCCTACCCTTGAGGAGTTTGCAGTATAGTTGGAAGATGAAGAAAAACAAACGACAAGCTAAATATTTTTAAAAATAAAAACCAGCCTATGATTCAGTGCTAAAGGAGTTCAAAAGAGAGACAAACCTCTGTGAGCTGGGGTGATCAGAGAATATTTCCTGGAGAAGTTGAGACTTTATCTGGGCCTTGAAACATGGGCAAAATTTGGATAGGGACATCATTCCAGATGGGAAGAGGAAGAAATCTGTTCCTTGGAGACATTAAGGTAAGAATAGCGGCTAAACTGCTTCTGTAGGAAGTGACCAAAGAATTGTCTATGAGAGTGCCCTTATCTGTGCTATTTTCCTTGTTTATTTGCTCCAGGAGCAACTTGATATGGATAAGAAAGAGAGAATGACATAATGTAAGTCATCTCGATAACCATCCAATTCATAACAAGTCATCACTTCAACATCACTAACTGTAGGAGGGTCTTCAAGGAAAAATAAAGAATACCAGAGCTAGAAAGAACCTTAGAAATCACCTGGGCCAACCTGATTCTACACATGAGAAAACAGAGAGGTTTAAAATCAATTCAATCATCTACTAATGACAAGAGTAATGCATTTATAAACTTAGATTTGCATAATTTTTTAAGTTTACAAAATACTGAAATTTTCTTAATAAACTTTTCCAAAGGGGAAACTGAGCCTTAGAATATTTGTGATTTGCATCTGAGGCAAGATTGGAATATAGGGCTTTCTGACTTCAAGTCCACCATATATACAGATAGCCCTGTGCTACCTATGTGTCCCTCATCAATAATTATACTGCACAAACATAGGATCAGAAATCTGACTGAAACTATCAGAGCCCCCAAACCAAATTCAATCTATAATAGGGACAGGAATTCAAACTTGCCTTGGTCATGAAAGAAAACAGAGGTACTGAAAATGTGTCCATTTTGCATAGTCATTTCAATTGCCACAATGATGCCTTAAACCAAAGAAACCATTCCTTTAGAATGAATCCCAGAGAGTACTTTCCATTATGAAACACTCCTCTAAGCAGCTTATGTCCTACATGATTGTAATTAGAGTTTAGTGAACCACAAGAAGGGAAAAATCCATGTAGGATGCATCAGTGTAGCCGACTCTGCCAGAAGCAAATTTTAACCTTTGTACAGCTGTTTAGGGAAAAGTTCCAATATTCTTTGAGAGAGAATGCATGTCAAGTACTCATTTGAACAGGGAACACCTCGTTTATGTTTTTTTGGAGTCCACTCCCTTCTTTTAAGCTGTGTACTTTTGGGTGTGTTGTGAGCTGGAGGTGTCAGTCCTGATGAGAGTAAAGTTTTTTGAGCTTATAACTTGGCATCGTGGCATGGTTTGGGGAAATGACCAAAAACAAAAACAAAAAAACCATGTTCCCAGGGGAATTGTATAGATTTGGAACATCTCCCTATGATTATGGACATTGGGAAACTGAACTTTAAGAAGAAGATTTCAGAAGGGGAAACTGTGAAATAAAAGTTTTGGTGGGTTTTTTTTCACTTTTGGGGGAAAAGAAGAATTGTTTCTGGTATTAGGTAATCAATAAAAAGCACTTAGCATGTGCCAGGAACTGGGATAAGCATTAGGGACAGAAATAGGGACTAGACCTGTGATTTTGCTAGTACAGGAATTCTTGGTGAGAGAACTCCCTCTACCAAGGAGGTGTGGCATCTTTTCTACAACTTATAGTCCTAGAGAGTTACCTAGAAAAGTTAAATGACTTGCCCAGAGTCACACAGCGAGGATATTTCAGGGGGTGAGGCTACAAAGACAAAAATGAGAAAGTCCCTGTCCTCAAGGATCTTATATTCTATTAGCAGAAACAATATACATACAGATAAGTGGATACAAAATTCACACAAAATTAGTTGTGCTACTTACAGCCCAATGACTCCACTCCTACAACAAACACTTCTCAGTAAGTTGTAGACATTCTGCATGACTTTTCATATGCACTCCCTTGGAAGACCACAACTCCCTTACAAGACTGCAGCTCTGAGAGCTCTGACTAAACACAACCTAAGGGAACACAACCCAAACCAAAACAATGTGGGCTTTTCCTTCCTGCATATTTATTCCAGGTTAAAAGTAAGATTAACATGAATAGTACAAGACACCCAAAGAAAGGGGTGTGAAGTCACAACTGGCAACATTCATCATGTATATGTAGGAGCAGAGTGGGTGTGATAGGGTTACCAGTCACACTACTGAGGGGGCAGAGGCAAATTGAAGTATGATATAATGGAAAGAGTGTTGACTTGAACATTTACTTGCTCTATTGCCATGGTTTAGACTAGGTGGAACAGTGGATAGAGTGCTGACCTGGAGTCAGGAAGACAACTTCAAATCTAGCCTAAGACACTTAATACCTATGTAATCCTGGGAAAGTCACCTAACCCTTTTATCCTCAGTTTCCTCATCTGTAAAATAATCTAGAGAAGGAACCACTCCCATATCTTTGCCAAGAAAACCCCAGATGACGTTGTGAAGAGTTGGACACAACTTAAAAATGAGTAAACAACAATCGATTCTTAAATCTTTTGAGTTTCAGTTTCTTCTTGTATAAATGGGGATGATATTACCTTCTTCACAATACTGTGTTGCAAGTCAAATGTAATACACATACATAAAGAACTTTTAAACCACAAAGGAATACCAATCATAGAGCAGTAGACTTAGAGTAAGACCTGAGTTCAAACCCTGCCTCAAATTCTAACTGTAAGATCCTCGTCAAATCACTTAACTTCTGTCAACTTCAATTTCTTCATCTGTAAAATGGGAATAAGAGCAGTAGCTACCTCATAGAGAAGTTACGAGAATCAAAACATATGTAAAGTGCTTTGCAAACCTTAAAGCGCCACATAAATAGTGGCTGTTGTCATTATCACTTAAATGTTAGCCATTATGAGTTTCATGACATCAGTCTTACATATTTGTTAGCAGCTTGGTGGTACAGTTAGTAAGAGTGTTGGATTTGGAGTCAGGAAGACCTGAGTTCAAATCCTATAGAACCTCATCTTTGAAAGGGTCCTTAGAAACCATCTAGCCTGTTGTCTGAATCTGATCACTAAAAAGTGCCTTCAGTTACTTGAAAATGTTGAGTCTAAACTTGGTCCAGGATATTTGTTGTTATCAAGAAGACAAAAGTATTATTAAGCCATCTCTCTGAAGCCCAAGTGATCTCTGTAGCAGTATTTTCCCCTTTAAACAAGAGCCACAGCCCCTGAAACCTCTCCCAGCCCCAGAGAAGCCCAGGGACGTGCTAAAACTCCTCCCCCTTAGCAAGTGCAGTCAAGAACAGGAAATAAGTCTTCTTGTTCACCAGCCAAATGCATCTGTGGATCATCACATCAGCCTGACTTGTTCCAAGGCTTTCAAGGACACGAAGGCAAAATAGACGTAAAAGCCTTCAGTCCTTTTTAACAGAAGAACTTAGCCCCTCATCCAGAACTGCTATAAAAGGAGTTGAAGTTGCCTGGAAACTGTTCTGCCAATGGTCCCTTTGGAGAAAAATTATCAGGAGGTTTCTTCTCTATACACTCATGACTATTTGATGTTCCCCATGGAAGAAGAACATTCCTTCTCCTGCCTCCATGTCTTTGTATCAACGGTCCTCCATGCCTGCAATGCATGCTCTCCTCACTTTCTCCTTCTTAAAATTCTATAGGTCACTTCAAGCTTACCTCTAGAACCTTTCCTGACATCCACCCCCACCTTCTCAAGTAATCAATCATGTAGATAACTATCCATTTCTTTATTGTAGCCCCCTTCCATCACCCCAATAGGATGGAAATTCTTTGAGGTTAAGGAGTATTGTTGAATTTGGCTTCATATCAAATGCCTCGCATTGTATCTTGCACATAGTAGGGGCTTTAGAAATGCTTGTTGGATTGGAGTCAGTTCCTCCTCTTGTGAGATCCATATCCAGAAGGCGTTAACCATCAGGACACACATAGAACAGAACTGATGGGCAGTCATACAGCTTTTCTTAGATGAGATCCAGTTGCAGGGATAAACTGAAGACCACAAATCTCATAGTAGAACAGTCTCTGACTTGTTTTCCAGCCTCAGTTAATGAGCAATCATTTACCAAGTGTCTATTTCACACCTGAAACTGTACTATGAAATATCAATGTCTTCCCAAGAAATAAAAGAATGAAGTGTGGGGCACATATGGTTAGAGGATGGAAAATTATAGCTTCTTATTATTACCAATAATGATAGCTAAGATATGGTGAGTTAAAGTCTGCAAAGTGCTTTATATAAGGTACCTTAGGAGCCATGTAAACAACATTCCTCATTTACAGATGAGGAAACTGGGGAAAGAAATTACCAAATGCCACAGAGGTAGCAAGGAACAGAGGAAGGATTTGAACCCAGGTTTTCTGATACATAGCTTCAGTCCTCTTTCCACTGCACCATCCTACCTATCTACCTGAATAGGGCATAAAATAATACTTACATTCCAAAATGTTGCAGTCCAGTTGGAGAAATGATATATACATTTATACAATGACATAAGAATACTCCTAAAACAGCGTCTCCTCAAGTGAAAAGGATACCATCCTTGGGTAGAAAGCAAATGAACACTATTACTCTTCTTTCTGTTTGAAAGGGCTCTATCTTCTGGATTGTTTGTAAATGTATTCTTAGGGTTTCCATCATAGACTTATCAGGAAGCCTCTTCATCAGGTCTTAAACTTCTTCCACTCACCCAAAACCAGTTCAGTTAGCTGTAGAGGGGGCGTGTAACTTTGGGTTTATGACAAAGGAGTTTCCAACTATCGAGCACTGAGGGAGTGTTTAACATTTGAGATACTTAATCTGTATTTCTAGTGATAGAGTGATGGAAAATTCACTAATTATTTTATTACTTTCTTCCTTCCCTAAACTCTCCAGGAGTAAAGTTCCAAAATATTTGAAGATCTCTCTCAATTCCCGCAACTGACTCTCATAAAATATATGATCTATAGCATCTATTAAGATTTTCTCCGGAGTCTCCTTTGATGCCCTACCAGTATCCTATTTCCTTTCTTTGTCAACATAGTGATTGATTGAATGTACTTAACTTTTAGTCCACATAGAAATGCTAGCAAGACAACAAACAGAAATTCAAAGTTTCTCAATCCTTACCAACCAGTGATGTGCCACGTGCAACTGGGTGGGTGCCTAGTAAGTGTGGGAGACAGATTTAAAAGACAAGGAGGAGAGAGAGAGGACATCAATCTTGTACATACTAAAGACACGTCACAACACCACCCTGGAGGACACACACCCATTGGGACTTGATCAACACTTTTGTTTAATTGTCTAATGCCGTCCCTTCTTGTGCTCTATAATTATATACAATTCTCTTAATTCATACCATGATTTTTATAATTTGTAAGCCACAAAAATACATAAAATTGACCATACTAACAGTTTGTATGGAGAAACAGAGATGATTGTGCTCATGGGGAAAGATACCACTCTCTAACGCAGTGAGAGTACTTAAGAAATTGAGAAATCCAATCTGATCAGGAAAAAGAAATATACACATATGGTAGCAATGTCTGTGAGTGAGGGAAATATGAAGGAAAAGGAAAATGGGGGAAGGAGGGAATAGGAAAAAAAGAATACACCTTCTTTTATGAAATACAACACTTTTAAGTGCAGCAGAAACCTGGCTTAGCATGGCGTTTTTGTAGCAGCTGGGCCTCAACTTGGTAGCATTGACATAAACTAGCAGGATCAGTGATTACTCATTAACAAAAGAACTTGTCATCAGGAGAGCCAGTTGCCATGTGTTTATTGTTAGGAGTTCAGGATAAACAGGTTTCGACCATACACAAAGGGTTTTTGGCAAATGGAAAACAAAAACAATTTCCTCATGCTCAAGATTGGCAGTGAGCATCACTCAGGCTACCTTTGTGCCAACTCCTTTCTGTCTGCTAAGGAAGACTTCTCTTAGGTCTGGTGGTTGTAATCTCAAGTCACATCACTCTCCTTCTTCTGAGTGACTAGGCTTTTACACGGACTGGAAAAGCTCTGAGGCAAGAGCTAACTTTCTGCCTTTTGAGCTATGGACAGGGTTTCTACACCCCATCTCGTAAAATCTTACCTTTGTGTTTCATTTCCCATCTTTTCTTGTTTCACAAATGTCACATGGTGCAGTGGATTGAGTAGAGGATCTGGATCTAGGAAGATGAGTCTTTCTGAGTTTAAATCTTGTCCCAGACGCTTACTAGGTATGTGACCCTGGTCAAGTCACTTCCCCCCTTTGCCTCAGTTTCCTCATCTGTCAAATGAGCTGGAGAAGGAAATGGTAAACCACTTCAGTGTCTTTGCCAAGAAAACCACACATGGGTTCACAAAGAGTCAAACATGACTGAACATTGACTGAATAACAAATACAAGGAGATGGCTAAAAATTCTGGCTTCAGTATTCTTTCCTTTTAATACTCATTTCCCAACGTGAACAACTCATCTTGCATCCCAGCGCTATCTGTGGGTCATGTGCAAGAGTTAAAACTACCCAATGTTTCTTTAATTTTGGGATGCTGCCCTAAGAGAAACCTCCAAATGCATGTGCCAGAGTGAGAGTTATTGGTCAAACACTTCATTAGGAGGAAAATGACTGGGCATTAGGCCACCATCTTTGGAGTGTATGTTTCAATATGCGGAATAGTGCTGGCTTTCTTTCAGAAGCACTTACTTTAGACCCACGCTCCCTAGGTCACCACTCTGTCCCCACCTAGGGACAATCATTAATTGATTTTTTTAGCATCAAGTTAGATTAGGTTTAGGTCTTGGGTCTTTGTTAGCTCCTAATCCTATTCAGACTCATAATCTTTCTTATTTCTTTTGTTTCTTACTCTAGAAAAACTAGAATTTTCCCCTTGAAAAGACTAAGTACATATTCTCCCATGTACTAGTACCCAAGCATCCATTGTGCTCCTATTTCACTCTCTGGCTGCCCAGAGTCACCTACTGCAGCTGGCATCTAGGCTCACCCTGTACCTTATATCCCAGAGTTATTCCTTTTTCCTCTTTCTCCATCAAAATTCTCATTTATTTAGTTCTAGGATCTTCTAATTAGTTGGAAGAAAGTATCTGATTAAGCCAATTGATGCTGTATTATAAATGACTGATAGATGCTAAACTTTCCCATGGGTTCTCTACATTTTGACCTAAAAGAATGAATCTCTGTGAACAGAAATAGATCTGGGATCAAATTCCAACTTGGCCACGTTCTACCTATATGACCTCAAGCACATGATTTGACCTTGCTGGTCCTCATTTCCCTCATGCATAAAATTAGGTTATACTAGCTGACCTCCATGATCCCTTTTAGGATTAAACTCATGATTCTCTAATAGTAAGACAACTGGGGACATTTTAGGCAGGGCAGTTCACCTTCCTAACATCCCCTCAGATTTCATGACCTAGAGAGGACTGACCCTTATAGCAACAGCTACCATATTATACCCTACTGATGCCTCTCCTAGGTTCCCCTGGAAGAATTTGAGAATGCTCCTATGAAATAATTATCTCTTTAAAGGATGGAGGAAAAGGTGGCTACATCATGGCACTGAAGACACAAATTTTATATCCTCTAATTTTTCCATCATTTAGTGAATTAAGGATTGGTGACTAAAAAATGACAACCTACAATCTTAAATAAGAGTATGTGCCTCTAGCAAGTCAAATCAGAGATAAATCTCAGAAGAGATATGCAGTTGGCATAGATTATGACATGTGTGACAAGAACCATATTTTTGAGAATAGAAACTATCCTCAGAAAATTTAAATTTCAATTAGTTCCAAATATTATGAAATATGTGAAGTTTCAATAATTTATTATCATCAAAACTATTTCTCACAATTGAATTGAGATCCTAGGATCATAGATTTGGAACTGGGAAGGACTTTAGATGCCATTGAGTCTAACACCCTCATTTGACACTTGAGGAAACTGAGGCACAGAGCAGTTAAATGATTTGCCACAGGTCACATAGTTAATAAATGTCTGAGGTGGTATTTGAACTTAGGTCATGTCTTGTGATTCCAAGTCTAGTGCCCTATCCTCTACACTGCGCTGGCATACAACAAATGTTTTCTTATATAAAAATCACCATCCCCTTTTAACTTTTTAAAAATTTTTCTCTTTTATTAATTCATATACAGTGGCATTAAAGATAACCAAAACAGAATTAGCCTTCTCCTTCCTAGTCATACCCTATAAAATGTATATATGAGGGAGGATGGGATTTTGGTTTAAGAAAAAGAAATTAAGAAAGGGCATTGCATACAGTGATTGCTGAGGTCACCTTGAACTAAAATAGAATATGTCCAGTAAAGCCTTCATGAACATCATTGAGTCGGGCACTCAGGCAGCTGCTCCAGATCAACTTTGTCCTGTTTAACTCGGTGGAAATTAATAATTTCAAGGCACTTAAGATCTAAACTAATTTTAGGTTTGCAGAAAATACTCTATCACAAGGGAACAGGGCTTTTTAGTTAGCGAGAGAAGCAGCCAGGACACCCTTTGTGCCGGCTGGGGATGTTTCATGAATCCTTTCTCAGGACTGGACTGAACAAGGTTCTTTGCAGATCCAAGGAAAGAATATACAAGAGGCTTGCTCACAGAGTCAGGTTAAAATTGCCACCTCCACCCAAAATGAGTGACTGCTAATCTCCATCAATGCTACCAAATTAGGGCCCTGCTGCCACAGTTGGGCATAATCTCACTAGTTTCTGCCTGGAGGTGGCCCAAGTTTGGAACATGTCAAATTTGAGTGTAGGAATTAGAGGTTGGGGAATGGCACAGAGGTTATTTTTATTTTTATTTTTGATAGATCCACTTTTGGAAGTAAAGAAGAATCTGTTTATCTGGGTCTAATGAATTATAAAAAAGGCTTGGAAAATCATGAAGGATGATTATTTAGTGATCAAAAAGAAATTGTCAGTGGATAGAAATATGACTTTCTGACCAACAACAACCCATACTTCAGGTTGTCATAAGCTTTAGGGTGAGTTGGGTGGATTCTAGTATTAGTCTCAAAATTCTAGTGTTTCTGTCATTAAAAAAAGAAAAGATTACAAATGAATGTGAAGAAATACTTTCTGGGTTCCTTCTCCCTGGGCCCAATAGGAAAAGGTTCCAGAAGTGACAGAAGCCCTGCCTAGTCTAACTGGAGCACCCCCATTGGCTAGTAGGAGTAGGATGAAACATGACCACCTTTAATGTGGGGTTGAAAAACGGAATGCCAGGAAGTTAAAAGGACTTAGGGGAAAATGTCCTTTGGCCTTCCACTGCGTGACAGGATTCTGAAGTGGCAGCTTGTGTGCAGAGTAGACTCAGCAAGTCCAGTCAGAGTAAAAAAAGCTGCCTAACCAGAGCACCAACATCAGTAGCATCTTTGAGTATAATGATGAAAGAGTGAGTATGGCTCTGCCAGAAAGGCGGGTCTCTTCATGATGTTTCCCAAAGCACTTTTCTCTCTGATACGTGGGCCAACTTGCAAAGAAAACTCAGTCCTGTGTTCAATAAACATTGACTGAAAACCTACTGTGTGCCCAGGGCTAGAGGAAGCCTCTCATTTCAAGAGGACCTCAGGAGTCCCTTTCCATCTACCTCAGAATTGCTTGAGATTTTTGTTTTTCACAATGGCCCCCAAAAAAGTGATGTGAAGAGCACACCTAAGGAAAACTGCAGACAACAAGCATGCATTGTGTTTACTTTGTGCCTAGTACTGTGCTAGGTGTGGAAGGGGATACAAAGAAAGGCAAAAATATGGTGGCTACCCTCAAGGAGTTCACCTTCTAATTGTTACTATCTATGTAGAATAGGACTCCACATCCATGAAAAGAGAAAATCTCTTTTGTTAAAATAAATGTAACTGCAAAATGAATCCCTTTCTCTCAACTTGCCCCCTCAAAGGTTGCTCTGGCTTCAGTGCAAAGACAGAGATAGAGAGAGGAGATGGGCAGACCCAAGACAAGACAAATAAAGGTTCTGTGTCAGGTGTCTGATGGTAGAACACACTTCATGCCACCCAACAAGATCCCAGCTTCATGAGAAACCCCCTCAGGCTAGACTAGAGACTGTAGAGATTCCCTGGTCAGGACCCACACCCTCATGCCTGGAGCAGAAATAGAATGAGGTTCTATTGGCTGGAATCTTTGCTACTTTACATTTGTTTTCCTTTTCCAGAGAGAGTAATATATGTGTTAAAAATGTGCGGAAAAGGGACAAGTTCCATAAGAGATTTCCATTTCTTCATTTACTATCTAATGCAGAACCTAAGTTGATAGAATTTATGCTAGGGTTAGGGTTAGGGTTAGGGTTTAGGGTTAGGGTTAACCATCACGTAGGTAATGGTGTGGGAAGGGACATCCTATCTCTACTACAATTTACCATCCTCCCATTAAATGCTAAGGAAAAGCAAGTCCATACTTCTTTTCCTTCTTTCTCTCATTAGTTTAAAAGTTAACACAGCAAAGTCTCATTTTTCTATAACATTTAGAACATATGGCCTCTAGGCCTTCATAACCACAAATATATTATTTAACTTTTGATGTTCTTTTGATTCACGAACTGTGCTTTGAATAAAATAAAATAGCCTGTCACAGTTTTTAGGCTGAATCCACATAACACTAAATAACTGATAAGTACTAAAATATTTGGTAGAAAATCTGGATTCTTTGAAACTACATTGTGTCATTCATGCAGACATTTGGATGAATATTTAAATTTTCATTTATGTATTTGGCATGGTCGTAAGTAAGAGTTTTGCAGTGACTCGATCTCTTATCTGGTTTCTATTGCTCAATATCCCTATTTCTACCACTTCCTTATTAGTAATAGTCATGTTCAATGAGTTAGAGTTAAATCTCATCACGTTTTTACGTTCTGATACTATTATTTTAAAAAAAAGTTAACCATATATTAGTTGCCTGTGGTAAGGGCTCTGCTGCAACATGACTTTAGACCCTATATTGTCTCTCCTCACCTTGATTTTTTTCTGGGTTGTAGTACCAAGTTACAACCAGCTCTGCTTCAGAATGAAGTTATAGCCTGGACAAAACGAAAGAACACACTGTTCTGCAGTGTAATAGAAGGGTCACTGATGCTGGGATGGACATTGAGGGGCTATCTGAAGGATTAGATGAATTATTACATCTATTCTTTCTCTGTAATCTGAGTGGAAGACTGGCAGGGCCATCATTCATTGCAGTATGTAACAGGGTGGCATGGTCACTAGTTTTCTGCCTCTAACAAGATTGCCACTGGCTTTCTCTAGGTCTTGTTTTTTTTTTTTTTAATGGAAACTTTAGTGTGTGCTTGAGATGTTCAAAAAGACATTATAGCGCAAGCCCTCTCCGGTGTTCACATTCAGTAAGGTTGCCCTTCCTTGAGGTCTCACGGTGGCACTTCTGTTCTATTTGATGGCAGTGTCTGTTCATTCCAGAGTGTATTCAATCTCTTTAGTAGCTTCAAACACCCCTCTCTTGTAGGAGTTTAGCATTTTGGCGCTGATCACATCGGTACCTGGACTTTTGTTATTTTTCGCTCCTTTGATGGTTTCCCTTAGTTCTTCTGTTTTGATTGGCTTCCTCTTTTATCTCAAGTATTTGTTCTGAAATGGTGCTATCTATTCATTCAATAGAGTAGAACCATTGAGTCATCTGCAGAAGGGCTCATTCCCTCCCTTCTCTGGCTTGGCTTCACCAGTGGGTAGTCTATCATTTTTGTCTTTGATCAGTCAATTGTTGAGGCTCCTCTTCAGGTTATCACTTTAGTGGTAGAATAAAGGAGTGAGGTATCTTGATTTTCATTTTTATAAACCCTCTTCTGTATCTTCTCACTTTTTTATTGAGATACAGTAGGTTTTTATCATCTCTGGCATTTTTATAGGGAGTCTTTATTTCTGATCATTTCAAATAATAGATAGTAGCTCACCTCATTTTCATCTTCCTGATTCTTCACTGGAAAATATTTATTGGCCTCATCCTGGAGCATAATCTAAGGGACAGACTATCATAAGGCCTTGAGGATTTTATTGATGGATTGGCCAGCATCTGTGTCTATGACCTTATATTTTCTATTTAATTTAAAAATTATGGGGTTTCATTTTTTTCCCTGTAAAGCCCTGGGAAAATATTTTAATATTGCTTCAAGAGACAACATAGCAAAGAAGACAGAGGGCCAGCCTCAGAGTCAGGAAGACTTGGGTTAAAGTCCAGCCTCTGCTACATACTTACCCTGGGCAAGTCTTTAGTGTCAGGTTCCCTAGGTTATCTAAGACTATGTGTTAAAGACAAGTTTTCAAATTGCATTAATGAAAGGACTTCTTATGCCAAGAGTTTCCCATACCAATGACATCACAGTATAAACCACTCCCCTAATACTTTTTTTAACTTAAGTAAATATATTTATGTGAATGGGAATGTCATGTTCAAAAGGCCCTAGCTTCAATTATTATAAAATTTTTTGGCATTTTATTGGATATATCACTTCACTGACATGGATATTCTCTGTCCTAGTACAGATTATATTCCCCTTTCAGGCCTTTTCCTTTTTGCCTTCTTTCTATAAATCTTCAACGGTTGATTCACCTAATCTACTACAGGACTTTCTCTTGTTTATTAAAAATATTTCATGGATAATAGTGTAATACTTGAGCCGAACATCTGTTATCTCTAATGCTTATTATGTACCTTGGCCACCTCCTTGTCTAATCATACATGTCCTTTGCATCAATTTTCAAGTGCAAGTCAGTGGCAATATAGCACATTCTACTTATACCTACCGTGCCCCTTTCAGCTACAATTTCAAATTTTCTGATAATGTGGTACTCTGTGGTTCACAGTCATAAAGCATCCTAGTGAGAACAAAGACTAAGGTTTTTTTTGTTTGCTTTTGTTTTCCTTGGCAATTATCTATAACAATAAGCTTCAAATCGGTGAAAGCAGGATATAGTTTGAAAATGCAACCAGATCCAATTTCTTAAATTAACTTTGCAGCCCATTAAAATCATTATCTAATCACTTTTGCTGCCTTTCCAAAATATGGATAGATATAGACCAGCTCAGTGGGCTCCCAGTTCAATTGCACATAACAAATCTGGATATTGGGTATTTTTCATTTTGCTGTTCTTCTTTCAATATGGATAATTAGGTAAAACTCTTTTGAACACCTTTGAATCTTGTGAACTTTTCTGTCAGTGCTGGTAGCACAATGTCATCTGTGAATAGAAGTATTTGGAAAATTTCACCATCTGTAGGGATTCCCTTTTCTATTTCTCTGTGCATTGGTACCTCATGACTGTGGTGAATGTATTTTGTGAGTACATCTCCCTATTTTATGTCTCACTTAATGTTGACACTGAGCAGATCATCAAGTTATTTCTATGACCCTCTCTGTCATAGAGTCATAATCTGATTTTAATATTTACATATGAAACCATCTTGCTTCTCAAGACCATCTATGGCTATATTTTGTCCTACAAATTACAATGGCATTTTAGTAATCTGCCAGAAATACAGCAGAATCTTATACTTTCTGTTTCTCAATTAGTTGTGTCACTGTGAATATATAATCTGCTTTGGAAACATATCTTCAAAAGTGTCTAAGTTTCTTTTTCATTAAAGATCCCTCTAAGCATGCGTAAACCTCTTCTCGTAAAGACTTTATTAAAATGCCAGAGCAAGCATACAGGTTGATAATTGTTGATTTCTTTCTCAAATGACTTTTTTTAAAGTACTATCTGTGATTTTTTTTTGTCCATTTGAGATATCTCAAAAATTGCTTAATTTAATCACTTGTCAAATGAGAGGATTGGAATAAATGACCACTAGGATGCTTTCCATCTCCAGATCTATTGTCCAAATATCAATAAATAGCTGTTAAATTGTTACCTCCGGTACTCTGTATTTGGACAGTTCTAACTACTTTTCCCAATTTCATCTTAAATTTTATTTCTATATCCTCACAAAGCTCATCTTATATTGAAGGTATAGATTTCAAATGTGTTGGTGGCACTGTGTTCTTTGCTGGGACAAGATCACTGCAGAAATGCTATTGGATTTCATGTCTATTTGCATTCCATTTGTAGAGGCTCTCAGGATGATATGACTGAATTGAATTCGATACCAAGTTCTTTATAGGCTTATTTTTTTCCTCAACAGTTTTTCACTCATTTGTGAGCTGATAGTGCCATCAATCTTCTGTCACTCTCCTCTGTAATATTTAGAAGATGAGTTTATGCTCTAAAAAGGTTGGTTGCTCTCTGTGGTTTTCCACTGGGCAAGGTGATCATGTGACTACTGACAGGGGCAGCTTATTAGCTCTTTGGGCTTTTTGACCATTGTTTCTAATGAATGATAGCAAAGTCAATGCCCTTATTTTTGTCCATTTCTATTTTAACAGAACCAATGATTTGTTTAAACACATGTGACTGGGGTTCATATAACTGCATGTCACATTTTCTCACAGTTTTTCTTTCTTTTAATTTGGTATTGATTTTGGCTTTTGTTCTAACTACTCACTGACCCAACTGCCCACAAACAACTGACTAAAATGATTTCTAGGTCAGTAACCAGTCATTTCTTGTGTGTTAAGATATCAATTCCTTTTTTTAAAAATAGAATTTTATGTTTGCTACATTCAATAGATTCTAACTTTCTTCTTGAAAGTATTAATGAGTTAATGAGGTTTTTGAATAGTCTATAAACTTTTGACTCCCTTTTTTTCTTGATCTACTAAAATGAAATTTTTTTTTAAAGCCAGGAACACAACTAGAGAATATATGAAATACAATGGATTTATGTAATAGTTTTTAAAAGGTTTAATTGTGTTTTAATGAGTAAATTCAGTAAAGATAAGTCATTTTATCAAAGCTATAAACTAAAACCATCAACGCCCCCCTCCACCAAAAAAAAAAAAGATTAAGACAAAGTTTAAGTGACCCTGAAAAGCTATAAATAAATCTTGAGGCTAAATATATTTTTCACCATCCTCCTCTCTGTCTTTCATTCTTTTGAAATCACTCAGTCTCAAGGTATATGTTGACATTTTTAGAGATTCTTGTCAAAATCATTCATAAAAGTAAATAAAATAGTAAAGTAACAACACAGGCTACTTCCATTGTATTCCAGGTTAATGGAATATTCAGTGCCACTGGGAGAGATATAGACAGACATTAGACTTGCCTCCCAAACTGTTTCCCTCCATCAGGAGCAAACCCAGAGTTTTAAACAATCTAAGGATTAAGAAACAAAAAAGACAGATTGGGATTGTCAAGTAGACCTGATCATTTCCACTGAAAATTAATTTCAGTATAAGTAAAAGTATTGCCCTACCCCAACTCACACACACCCAAACCGAGCCTTCTTGTAACAAAGCAAAACAGTTAGACATCATCAAGCAGCACATCTACAGCGTCTGAAAGAGCATTCAGCATTCTGGCCCCATAATCACCCATGTATCCAAGGAAGGAAAAAAGATACATAGAAACATTTATTTATGCACTATTGTTCTAATATAAATAGGTCCACACTAGGTACATGAAAAAATGAAGGCATTTTAGCATGTGCCAATTCCAGGATGTTGTCACCCAAAGCCCTTCCAGCTCTGTCAGACAAAACTCTAGGCTGAAAGGACCACCTGACCTATGTGATATATTTTTATATTGTGTCATGCAAATCAGAGTTTTTCACAGGTTGCTGTGAGGCCTAATTAATTAAAAACTGCAAAATGCTTGGTGACTCATTAGTGTAAAGCATTGTTTGAAGGGTCTTGTAAATTATCCTACATGACAAGAATAAGTAGACAATATAAAAAGTGTGTGAACAGAATGGAAGACATCGTTAATAAGAAAGATCAGGTATAAGAATACAAGGAGAGGCTCACAGTTTTTCCTTCTACTATTGCTCTGCCATAGGAAACTGACTTTGTCTGGCAACCTAAGTTCTTTAGAATGTAAGTTCCTACAGAATAAGGAACAAGTTTTCCATCAAGCATGAGGAAACATACAGTATGTGTTAATTAGAGGTAGCCATGATGGTTTTTTCTGGGGAAAAAAAACAGATTTCTTCACCAGTCCAGGTTGATATAGAGGGGCCGAAAATGGCTGGAAGCCAAAACTGCTTTTGCCACTTAATACACTGCCCTGGGATATTGTATAGCAGAGGTTCTCTGATCAGAAGGAGGCACGGAAGCTTGCAGAATTCACTTTGGGACCTTCATATACCTGCCATAGCAGAATTAGTGCAGTACCTTTCTACCTCAGCAAGTCCAGAGGCAACTATTTCTATAACTCTAAATTAACCAGGTTGCACCAGTGATTTGCAGTTGCCCTGGAAATAACTTGATATCCATTTCAGGAGGGAAAATACCCCCAAACTGTGATGACCATTAAGTATATTTCTTCAGATTTGTCATTTTTATTATGTCAGGTTGGAAACAATGTCGGTTACTCCTAGACGGCTTATATTTGCCAAGTAGCTCATCTCAAAGGACTTCAAACTTTTTTAATTTCCTACTCTGCCAAGAGGTCAAATTCCATTATGCAAATAACATTACAGTTAAAATAGCTGTATATTAAAAAAAATATTTCCAAGGCCCAGATTACGCAATTTAACTTGATCAAAAGTCTATACAGAAATTCAGTTTTTAAAAAGTGAACAGGTCAGTGTATTTTGTTGTAATGGGGAAAGTCTTTACGTTGGAATTCACCAAATCACAAAAATTGAGATTGGAAGGGACAGTAGGGACCATCTACTCAAATCTACTCCTGAAAATCAATCCCCTTTACAACATATCTAAAAATTGGTCATCCAGCCTTTGCTTAAAGACCTCAGGAGAGAAGGAACTACATTCCCAGGCATCCCATTCAACTTTGGATAACTAGGAATTTTTTTCCTTACCCAAAGCCTAAATTTTTTTTTGTAGCTTTCTCCAGTTTTTTACACTTCTGCCACTTGGGACTCTGAAACCAAGCAGAGAACATCTAATTCCTATTCCATAAGATAGCTTTTCAATTACTTGGAGATAGCTATCAGGTTTCCCCTGAGTTTTCTCTTCTTCCAGCTTAACATCCCCAGTTACTTCAACCAGTCTTTACATAGTATGAACTTGAGGTCAGTCACCATCCTGGTTGTCTTCTTCTGTGCACTATCCAGCTTATCAACACGCTTCTTAAAATATAGTGCCCGGAATTGCACACAGTCCTCCAGAGATTTTTCTGACTAGAGTAAAATAGAGTGGAACTCACATTTTATTATTAAATACTGTAGCCAAAGACTGCTTGCTATAACTTTCTTGTTTGTTTCCTAATTGACTCATGTTGAGCTTTCCAGCTTCTAAGATCTACGGATCTTATTCTGATTAAGCACCATTTAGCCATTTCAGACCCATTTTGAATCTCTTTAATAATTTTTAAAAATCAAATATCCTTGTTTGGGGATATTGATTACTGAAAATTCAAAAATTATTTATATGGTATTTTGAGTCTTTGGAAGGAAAGTGTAAAATAGACACCTAAAGTAAATAAATATAACTGAAAAAAATTGAATGTCCTTATTAAATTTCATGTTACTTTGGCCCAATGTTCTAGTCTATCAAGATTTTTAAAATTCTTACTCTGGAATCCTATAAGTTAGCTATCTATGGTAGATTTATGTCATTTGCAAATCTGATTTGTCTTCCATCTACGGTGTGGTTAGTCAAGTAATACAGTAAAAAAAAGAAAACGCTAAACAGCAAAGGTCTGAGCACAGATCCCTAGGGCACTCCAGGAGACTTCAAATCATCAGTGACTACCATTTAGGTCTGGCCATTCAATCAGCTAAAATCTATGTAATGCTATTATCATGTAGCCCATATATATCTCTCAATCTTTTCCACAATCAGAGCATGAAAGACTTTATCAAATGTTTTGCTGAAATCTCAGTGAAATACTGCTAAAACATTTCCCAATCTCCCAGTTTAGTAACCCTGCCATTAAAAGAAATGAGGTTAATCTGGTATGACCTGTTCTTGATGAAGCCATTAACCATCTCTTAAATATTGTTTTAGAATTTTGCCAGCAATCAAAGTCAAGTTCATTTGCCTATACTTTGCAAGATCCATTGGTTCTCTTAAAAAAAAAATCAAGAAAACATTTGCCCTTTTCCAGTCCTGTAGTATCTGTCCATTTGCCGTTGACTTTCAAAGATCATTGGCAATGGCTCAGAAATCGCAGCTGCCACTTATTTCAGTACCCAAATATATAGTTTACCTGCGCCAGATGGCATAAGTTTATTAAGGGCAGCTCTAGATACCCCTTTAACTATACCCTTGCTAAACTTTGGTCTGGATTTCCTTTTAGCATTTTTTTCTGGCCCTTCTTAGTCCCTAGATCATTCTCCTCTGCAAAGAAAACAGGAGTAATGTAACACCTGACTATCTCTGCCTTCTCTGTGCCATAGGTTATCATCATCACACCCACCTAAAGAAGGAGTTTTTTGTTTTCTTTTATCTCCTCTTTTCCCCAGGTTAGAAAAAAAATCCCCTTTTACTTACCCTTCCTTTCTAGCCTCAGTTTATTCTAAGTATAAGTACTCCTGAATTCCTTCTGATAGACCCACAACATACTTTCCCATTGATCTACCACTGTTTTCCCTTATTTCCATCTTCCATATACATCTTTTAAAAATCTAAGTATGTTGGTGAGTTCCCAGTGCATCCTCATCTACCTCTTGGAACAATTTCCATTTTTCATTTTCTCTGGAATTGTTTCTCTTTGTTATCTTCAAAGTTTAATTCCCAAGAGCTTCCTATCCCTCCTGAGCCGATCTTCTCTGTTGAATTTTAGTTGAGAGTATGTACTTATCCTTTCTCTGAACTCATTGAAAACTGATCTCCCAAAATCTAGGGCGAATCTCTGATTATTCATGACTTTCCTCTCTTCTGTTATAAATTCTAAGATGAAGTAGTGACTTCTCCACAAGAATGCTATCATTTCTATTCCACCAAGTCTTCTTATTGTTTAGAATCAGATTTAAAATAGATTTTCCTCTTGTTGGTTATTCTACTTTTTTGAAGAATGAAATGATCATTAAGGCTATTCTAGAAATCATTAACTACTCTGTTTTTGGAGAAGTTTTATTCCATTACTATAGAACGTATCTGTGCCAGGTTTGTGGTCTCTTTCCTGACTACCTTATTTCCTCTTTATATGCAGGTAGTCTTCAATACATTTTGATGAATATGATTACTGCTATTTCTGCCTCTGTTGATTTTCACCTAAATGCACTCTATTGTGCTTTCCCCCCTCCCCTCTACAGAGTCCTTGGATTTCTTTACATAAGGATAGCTTCAAAATGTACAGGGCCCCGCTACTCTTCACTCCCACCCCCCACTAATTCCCGTTACCACCACCACACCTTTGAATTAGCCTGTTTCTTTTGAATAAATATACCTATCTAGAGCCATATTTCAATTGTACAGCTCATCCAAATAAGTCTAAGTGATACTCCTGAGGTCATACCTGCTTCCTAGTGTTAGTGTATCTACTTTGTCATGCTTTCTATCCCTGCTTTATGAATTTATGTGTACACATCTGTGGCCATGGATTTGGTGACTCCTTTCTTGTTTCCTTTGAACTTCTTGGTTACTATATGCCTCTTACTACACTGTAGTTATACTCTAGTACCTGGGTTGATAGATTTATAAACTATATCTACATAGATACATAGTGTATGTGCATGTGTGTGTGTATGAGAGAGAGAGAGAGAGTGTGTGTGTGTGTGTGTGTGTGTGTGTGTGTGTGTGTGAGATTTACCCTCATATTTCCTTTTCAGTTTAAAGTTCTTTTAAAAGATTTGTGAAACTCCAGGCAAATAATTTTTTACTAACTCATTTTAGGCATACTCCATCCCTGGCCAGGAGCTGGTTTTCCCATTCCTATATTTTAATCTGTCTCAGAAATTCCAATCCCATTCTTAGACAATACCTTTTTAATAAGATTTTCCAGAGAACTGAATCATATCTAAGTAAGGACAAAAATGCCTTTTACTTTGACTGCTTTGAATGAAAATTTTTTTCCAAAACATTTTATGGAATTCCCTGCCTTCTTAAGCAGAATTTAAGCAAAATTCAGTTCATTATTTATGATTCAGTCATCATGAATTTTTGTACTCTGCTGCAAATACACTGAAAACCTCAAAAGCTATTGTGGTATTAAATGGCTTCAAACTGCTTGGAATTATCAGTTCATTTGTCCTTTTTTCTCCCCTATAACTTTTCTGATCTTCCCTCATAGGACCATTGTATTTAGAAATCATTTACTCCAACCCCTTCATTTTACAAATGAGGAGACTAAAGCCTAGAGAGGTTTATATACATAGCCAAGATTTAAACCTAGGTCCTCCTGTATCAAATTCAGTATTCTTTTTACAATATCATTGTTCTTTCTTTCTTTGTCAGCCGATTACTTTTTACTAATCACCAGTAGCATGTCTTTATCCCTTCTCCTTTGATGTTCCTAATGCTAGAATATAAGGTCCTAGAGCACAAGGACTGTTGTATTTTCCTTTAGTTGTATTGCTTTCACTTAGCACAGTGTTTGGTACATAATAAGCACTTAATAAATATTTGGTGACCAACCACCTGTAGTGAGTTGGAAATACTGGAATTTTTGCTGATACTGTATTTCAGTATAAGGCCATAGTGAGGAAAATATGGACTTTGTGGTTGTTAACCAGGCTGTCATGGGCTTTGTTATGTTTTATTTTGTTTTTCCATAGCCTTTGGCTATGTTCTAAAGAGTTTGAGGTTGCCAGAGAAGTGGCTTCTGTATGTATGTCATGTCACATGTTACATGTTATATGGAGCAGTTAGGTGGCACAGTGGATAAAGCACTAGGTCTGGAGTCAGGAAGACCTGAGTTCAAATTTGACCTCAGACACTTAGTAGCTGTATGACCTTGGACAGGCCTGTTTACCTTGGTTTCCTTATCTATAAAATAAGAACAATTATAGCACCCACCTCCCAGAGTTCTTGTGATGATCAAATGAGGTAATAGTTGTGAAGTGCCTAGCACAGTGCCTGGCATACAGATTATTATCATGATAGTGACAGTCTGTCTGTCCATAATAACAGCTCCATTTTTAGTATTGTATGTGTATACGTATTCCATTTGTTGATATTTAAATAGCCTCCTTTCTGCTGCATCCACAAAAACATAGCTTCTACTTGTCTTTGTCAGTATTGGAGAGGAGAGTTTTTATCTTCAACATTTCGTCCTGATGAGTCACATATGCAAGGCCCACTATAGATACTGAATGATCAACTAACTGAAATGTCTTATGAAAATTATTCATGAATACATCACATATAAATTGAACTTCTTGCTAAGATTCTTAAAATTATCAAACGCCTTGGGTTCCTAGTTTTTCAGCCCTTAGATGCTTGGAATGATCTGTGACTTCATCGGTTTGGGCAGTCCTTCCAACAAAGTAACTCAAAGACATCTCACACTTTACTGAGAGGTTCTGAAAGTTTCTATCACCATAAAAATTCCTTACCTGAACATCAGCTTTCTGATTATGAACCTCTCTGAACATAGGCAGGTGGGTCCTCAGTGGCACATACGCAGTCCTATGGTCACACCTGAGAGTTTTCCAGCTTGGTCAGTCTTGCCAGGGCTTATGTTCTACTTCCGGACAATATAAGGGAAGTGGAGTCAAAATGGTAGCATGAGAGCAAGTACTCATCTAAGCTCTAAGACAAACTCCTTCAGATACCTCTAAAAAGAGAAACTAAACAAATTTTAGAGTGGTAAGATCCATTAGGAGACAGAGTGCAGCAGATTTCCAGCCCAGGACAGGCTGGAAGATGGATGAGAATGGGACTAGAGTCGCTGCACACAGGCTGTACCAGCGCAGACCCCACCATAGCAAAACCAAGCAGGAACCACTTGGTGGTCTGAAGCAGAAGTAGCACTGTGAATTCTCAAACATGTCAGCCCCAGGAGAGGAGTCCAGGGGAACTGAGTGAGAGAGAAGCACAGGACCCCTGGTAAGAGTAGCAACCCCTCCTAAGACTATCAGCTCACAGATTAAATATCTGTAAGTCATTTACTTGAACTTCTGGGAGTCAAGATGGCAGAGCAATCTGTAAATGCTCCCCCCCCTTCCCCTTGTTGACCTTGAAAAACTCAATATTTTCCCAGGAAAAATCTTGGAATAGCAGGATCAGCTGAATGGGGTAAACAATCTTTTAGCCAGAGAGGCTAGAAAAATCACAAAGTGGGGTCCTTCTTGCTGTGACTGAAGGGGACTAGTGCAAGACTGGAGCTGTTCCAGAGAGCCTCACCCTCAGCAAAGTAGGAAGAGATCCTGAGTCCCAGAGGGGTGGGAGCCTGTAAGCACCAACACTAAGCCTTAGCGCAGCCAGGGGAATTGAGAAGACACTAGTGCAGATGGGGTTCACCAACTGCTGAGTCTGCCTGTGCTCTACCTCAGGAGAGGAGACCTCCTGTGGCCAGACAATCCCTCCCCACACCTCACACAGTGAGCTCCAGGGTAACTCCAGGGAACCTGAGAAAGACTTCACCTGGCCTCTGCTTTGGCACACCAGCCAGATCAGCACCAGGTAAGCTGCAGCATTCTAGCTTCTAGCTGAAAGAACCAGAGGCCACAATACACAAAGCTTCAAGTTCCAAGCACAAGAGCCATGGGACAAAGCCCCCTGTACCCCTTGAAACAGAGATCCACTCTAAAAGCCAGAGAAAGGGCAATCATCATGAGAAAGAAGTAAACCAGAAAAGACTATAGAAGTTCACTATGGGGACAAGCACCAAAACACAAATACCAAAGAGGTCAGTAGTGAGACTGTACTCCCATGTGAAACCTCAGAAGGGAATATGAACTGGTCTCAAATCCAAAGAGCATTCTTGGAAGAACTCAAGAAGGATTTTAAAAGCCAAATTAGAGAGGTAGAAGAAAAATTGGCTAATGATTTTAAAAATATGTAAAACAGAAATCACAGGAGAATTTAAAAGGAAAATTGGACAAATGGAAAAGGAAATACAAAACCTAACTGGAGAAAATAACTCCCCAAAAGGAACCATTGGGCAAATGGAAAAGTAAATGCAAAAGTTAACTGAAGAAAACAATCCATGAAAAGTTAGAATTTGGCAAGTAGAAGCTAATGACTCTATGAGACATCAAGAACCAGTCAAACAGAATCTAAAGAATGAAAATGTAGAAGAAAATGTAAAATACCTCATTGGAAAAACAACTAACCTGGAAAATACATCCAGGAGGAAAAACTAACCTGGAAAATACATCCAGGAGAGAAAAATCTAAGAATTATTGGTCTACTGGAAAGCCATGATGAAAAAAGAGCCTAGACAGGAAATCATCAAGGAAAACTGCCCTGAGGTCCTAGATGCAAAGGGCAAAATAGTCATCCAAAGAATCCACTAATCACCTCCTGAAAGAGATCTCAAACTGAAAATACCAGGAATATTGTTGCCAAATTCCAGAACTATCAAGTAAAGAAGAAAATACTGCAAGCAGCCAGAAAGAAACAATTCAAATAAGGAGGAGTTACAGTCAGGATCACACAGGACTTTGCAGCTTCTTCATTAAAAGATCAGGGGGACTGGAATATATTTCGTAAGGCAAAGAATCAATTACCCAGCAAAATTGAGCTTAATATTTCAGGCAAGTAGATGGACATTCAATGAAATGAGGGATTTCCAGACTTTCCTAATGAAAAGATCAGAAATCAATAGACAATATAGCTTGCCCCTCCCACCCCCACTTTCCCCCAAGCTATGAAAGAGACATAGAAATGAAATAATTTCTAAGTGAAGGAATTTCTAGAGTA
The DNA here is from genome assembly GCA_028658325.1 of Potorous gilbertii. NCBI lineage: Eukaryota > Metazoa > Chordata > Mammalia > Diprotodontia > Potoroidae > Potorous > Potorous gilbertii. The sequence goes on along the minus strand of CM053769.1, from coordinate 574,187,761 downwards.
CTGGATTTCCTAGTCAGGAAGATCTAGATTGAAATACTCCCTCGAACGCTTACTAGCTGCTTGACCATAGGCAAGTCATTTAACCTCTCTTCCTCAGTTTCCTCCTCTGTAAAGTGGACTCAGTGGCCTCTAAGTTCTCTTCCATCTATACCTTTATGATCTTATGTTTCCTCTTTGATCTTTCTTTTTTCATTAACAAAATCACATACACACTAAATTGAACCAGGATTTATTAAGGAAATTTAAAGAGAGAGAGACAGTGTTACAGAGGGATGGAGTAATGGATTTGGAGTCAGAAAGATTTGGTTTAAAATCCTATCTCATACATTTTCTAACTACGTAACTCTGGGTACTTAAGCCTTTTGAATCTCAGTTTCGTCCTCTGTAATATGGGGATAATAAAGCCCTTTGCATGCATTATCTCATTTGATTCAAAGGAGATAATGCATGCAAAGGGCTTTACAAATTATATAGCTTTGCATAAATGTCCGCTGTGATCGTTATAAACAAGTTTGCTCTGCCTTTCCAAATACAGCACAACACATTTTGTGGACCGAAAAATTCACATATGATGAACAAGAGGAAGCAGGCATTTTTGTCATAGACTTGAACGTTGCTACACGTCAGAGAACTGCCCTGCGTTAGAAGTATCCCCCAACTCAAAGTCAAAAACCTTCAAGTGAAGATTACCAAGGTCTTAAATTAACCTTGATTCTACTAGAACTGGCTCATATTTCATGGTCTGGAAAGGGATGCTGGGAAGCAGTGTTATAATGTTTTCCTATTTCCTGACATGCCACTCAGTAGCCCTGTCAAAGAGCATTTAAAGTAGTTTAGAAATAATCAAAAGAGATGTACTTCTGTGAAATATAGTTGGCAGGTGCCTCTATGAAGAAAAAAGGGGGGTGTTCACAAAGTTTTGGGGTTTTGGTGGAGTTTTTTAAATCAAAAGTTTAAAGTTAGTCTGGTTGACTGAATTTAGTTCAGTTTACTTCTTTATAAGAATAGTGATACAATTCTCTAGCTATTTTACTTGACTTCTTTGTCAAAAAAAGAAATTATGGTCTCCAAACAATACAAATAGACATCAGGAAACAACATAGGTTTTATAGTAATCGATCATTCTCTCCCTATGATCCTTTACCTCTGTCTTCTGCCATATAGTCAAATTCGTTACCTTTAACTCTCACAGTCTTTCCTTGTTTCTCTTTCCTCTTTCTGCCTTCACAATCACTTTGACAAGGTTGTATTATGTGGTAATTATAAGAGAAATAATACTCTTAATTAGTTTGCCCTATCAGTGAATCATCTTATTTTGCATCCACTAAAGATGAATAACCTTCAATCTTGTCACTTTATTTTATCTGATCATCAAAATTATGCAAAGGAAAATATATAGATTTAGTGCATGGTAACAATGTAATTGTGTATGCAGGTTTATTTGTCATTGTTGCATTTTAACATCTGAACTGCTCTTTTGGTTCTCTGGGGGTTAAAATCATTGCTAGAGGTATCATTGGACTTCATGCTGCCTTGAAACCTTACAAGATGCAAATAGATATCATCTGAAGAAGGAATTTCAGACAGGAACTACAATCTCCGTCTTCATTATTTTTTATTCTTTGAGTTCTCAGAAGAGTAAACTTATTTCCATGAGAGGTAAACTCAAAACATGTCATTTTAGGGTAATAACATTCTCAAAAGATTTTTTAAATTAGGTAAGTAGTCAGTCCTTTTAGATTTTGAGTATATATTTCAATCTGAAATGTTTAAGCCACAGAGCGAAGGCCAAAACCTCTGGATAAAAGGCAATCAATTAGGATCCTTAGTCTACACAGCGCCAGCATTAGGCTAGTTGCTACACCTGGTGCCTTATACTGAATATTTGGATATTTGGCTAAGCTTTTGTCAGTTGTTTTTTTGTTTGTTGTAAATCAGATGGAGAAGCATCAATGATGTAATGGAGTGAAGGAATTGATGTTGGAAGGAAAGGAGAGAAGAAGAGATAGAGGGAGGGAGGGAGGAAGGAGATGCATTTATTAGGAGTTTATTATGTACCAGATACTGTGCTAAGTAGTTTTTACAAATGTCACCTCATTTGACTTTCACAACAAACCTGGGATGCAGATACTATCATTGTCCCCATTTTTTAATTGAGGCAGAGAACAAGTAAGTGACCAGCCCAGGGTCAAATAGCTGGTAAATGTCTGAATTTAAGTCTTCCTTTCTTCAGACTAGTACTCTATCCGCACCACCTTGCTGAACCTGGATTCCAGTCCCATATCTGATATTTCTTAGTCTTGTGACCATGGCAAGTCAGTTAACTTCTCTGAGATCTAACTTCTCCATCTATAAAATGGGGATGATATCTGTAGAGCTGAAAGTGTCTTTAAGATATCATCTATTCTAAACTATCTTATAGAGGAGGAAACTGAGGTTCACAGAGGACTAGTGACTTTTCCAGGGTTACACAGGTCTCATATGGTTCAAAGCTGTGGAAAGAGCACTGGCCCTCAAGTCAGGATGACGTGAATTCATATCTGGCCTCAGACACTTATTAGCTGTGTGACCCTGGGCAAGTCACTTAACCCTGATTGCTTCCATTTCTTCTTCTGTAAAAATGAGTTAAAGAAGGAAATGACAAACCAGCCCAATACCTCTGCCAAGAAAACCCCGAATGGGGTCATGAAGAGTTGGACACAACAGAGAAATAACTGAACAATGACAAATCTATAAATATCATTTTATTTGAGTGTCATTCTTATCCACATTTATATAGACAAGGACACTGAGGCACTGAAGGGATTAAGTGACTTACCCAGGGTCACATAACTAGGATATGCCTGAGTCTAGATTTGAACTGAAGTCTTCCCGACTCCAGGCCCAGTGTTCTATTCACTTCACCACCTAGCTGCCTCAATTATACCATTAATATTAATATCACATATTAATGTAATTTTTTCCCTATATATGGATATACCCTATCATTAGCAAACAGTGAGTTGGTAACTAAATTCTTCTGACTTGAAACATTATCAATCTCAGAAAGCATCATGGAAGTTGAGGACATAAGATACATTTTTCTTTTACTCATAGGCTACATAGTACTGTTAGTGCAAATCAACATGGACAGTAATCGATGTTACAGTAGAGCTCAGCAGGGGTTGCTATAGACGTAAAATATATATATATATATATATATATATATATATATTTTTTTTTTTGCTTGGTAAAGTTTATTTCTAGCATAGTAATAAGGAACACTCCTTACTGGCTTTTTTTTTTCTTACAGATGTAGAAAACTCCAAACTAAACTATTTCTAATTTATGCAGTAATCATAAGAGAACTTCCATTTGACTTCAATTGCCCAGTGAAATGCAATTTGGCTTTTGACTAGTATAAAAAATAACATTAAAAATGACATTTCCTGCTTACCTATGTAATTATCTAATGAAGGGGAAACATCTTTTTGGGATGGTTTAGGAATTCACCTGTCTGGACCATGAGACCTTTTGAAGTCAGTTCCAGTTCTGTGACTGGCATCCATTTACTCCTCTCTCTTGTAAAGGTGGAGCCAATTGATTTAGGTCATCTTACGAATCAAATCACCACTGTTTTCTGCTTTACAAAAATCCTGCTCCATAAGACATATACATAAACATCCTGAATAAAGGGGAAATTGGACATTTTTGTGTCTGTTTATAGTAATAGTCACCTTTACAACAAATCCAATTATGCAAACTAATAGTTTCTGAATGCTAAATCAATTCCTAAACCATCTCACTAAATAAACAATTCAACATCTTTCAATTTAATTATCAAATTTAAAAATGTATTCTCCATGGCAAAATTTTGTGTGTTGTGTCAATATCTCAAAACTGAGAGGTAGCATGGCTCATAGAGGAAGAGGGAACAGGTCTGGGAAACAGACTTGTGATCTCTGGCACATATTGACTGTGAGACTATAGACAACCTACTTCCCCCTCTAAATGCCCCAGGCAACTTTCTAAGAAGATGGCTACGATGGGAGTCATTTCTTTGCATCGGTGGAGGAAGTTTTCTATATTGGTGAGTTTCCTATACTAACAAATTCAAAAGTTTAGAACAAATACCAGTTATCAGCATCATCATCATCAGATTAGCTACTATTTTTATGTAGCACTGTGTATATATCATAAATATTCAATAAATATAAAATAACTAAATAAAACATGCTTTAAAGACTTGTTTCTGTCGTTAAATATTATAAGGTTATCAGTCCTTTGTTAGGAATATTAAAGGAGATGAAGCAAAAGCATATGGCATTCATCTATATTGCAAAGGTTATGTTATATGAAAATGGAATCATAGGTATAATTTATAAAATAAGAAGGAAAAAATATCAAAACCCTGGATAGTTCCATGAAAAAGTATGAAATGTGTGCTGAATACTCCCTACATTTTCCTGCAGATGCATTTGGAGTTCATGTGAAATTTTAGCAGTGATGTTTCATTTTCTGTTTATAGCCAGCATTTCACTGAGTTTAAAAAATTGTTTCAAAATTTTGCAATGCAGAAAAGTTCTACTCTTAAGAGTTAATTTATTGTACATCAAATGGTTTCTTAAATACACAAATGGAAGTATTACTGTCAAAGAGGATAATTACAACTATGTATAGTATGTTTCTCCATTAGCAAGTAATTAATTTATTACATTGTGCAATAATTCATAATTACACATGCTAATCCTGCTAAATTGCAGAAGCTTGTGATAAAATTTCTTTCATACTTGCCTAAATTTCATTAGAGTCATAATTTTTAAACTATAAAGAAGTTTGCCAATTAATTCCAAAATATTGAACAGTATCAAACACAAGAAAAAACAAGGTATTTTAACATTTATGTAACCTTGATCTTACCTATATAAAGGGTATTATTTTTGGAAAATTCCTTCTTTTCTAGAGCTCATTGTTGAGCTCTAGATTTTACATTGATACCAGAGTGGAAGATTTGATTCAATTTCTTTCCATCTTTCATATAGTGGGAATAGTTCTTGATCAAGAAAGGAGTATTTATGTTATGCAAAAAAATGTGAACCTAAAAAATTGTATAGGAACTGGAATTTTGATCACAGCACAAACTATATCATTTTTTAGTTTTCACATGAATATTATTTTAATGCAGTGTCACACATAAAATAAACCTGCTTCTGGGAGTAGCAAATAGACTTCTGATCAGACAGTGTCAGCTTAGATGAATCTCATAAGCTGTAGCTTCAATGTGAACATTAAAATCACTATTGACATATAGCACAATTGACTGAAATGTCAATATTCATAAAAAGTATATTGCAAATCACAGAATAATTGATTAGTTTACTTGAATGAACACCAACATTTGTTTCCCTGCAAAAGAAAAATAATTTTTCCATTTGTCCTTGGAACACTGAGAGCTGAGACTTGAATTTTCTGAGACAGATCTATTACCTTATGGTTCTTATTTAGAAGGAATGAAAATGAAGGAAAGTATCTACAAATGACCATCCTTTTTATATTATTTGAAATAGTGTTTTTAAGATAGAATGTTGATTAAATGAATCATGAACATTTTTGTCAATAAAGATGCTCTCACAGAACCTGAAATAGGTCAGATGATTTTTTTAAATGAACCATTTATCTAGATATGTTCCCAATAAAAAGTCTGGTAAAAAAAACAATATCCATCTCTACTTGCCTTCTTCTTCCATGTTATGAAACAACATGGTTTTAGGGTAAATAAAATTAGACTTGGAATCAGGAGACACAAATATTAGTCCTAGCTCTGACATTTCCTATATAATCATGGGTAAAGACTTAAAGACTTTGAGCCTCAGTTTCCTCATCTTTAGGATGAAGATAATAAGATGTATACTACCTACCCCACCAAATTACCTGGCCTAGATCTTTTAAGTGTCTGCATATACTTATATATGTATATACATATATAGATAATGTCTCCTCCATTAGAATGTAAATTCCTTGAAGACAAAGATTGATCTTCCTTTTTCTTTATATCCCTGGCACTTAAAATAGTGCCTAGAACATTAAAGTGCTTAATAAATGCTTGTTGACTGAGTAAGTGCTTGGTAAACCTTAAAATCACTACATATTTCAATACTTTAGTGATGGATGTGCACATTCCCTCCACCAATTCAGGCCTCGAATTTCTATACCTTAGTTGTGAATAAGATAGGAGTAAAAATGCATCACCTTGTGGCCAAATTTTGGATAATGAGTCTCTCTCTCCAGACTAGCGAAACTGGCTCTCAGGCTCCAACACCTGTTTGTTGCCAGGTCTATACTTCAATCCAGCTTGCCAGTGGAGAGCTTCTGGAATATACTTTGAGAACCAAGGTTCACTTTTTACTACAATTAGACTTTAAAGTAGGACTTTGATAGAAGAAAACACTATATAACTGTGAGTTTTGTAAGTTTAATTTGGAAACAGTATGGTATAGTAGATAGAAAGTTTATCTTAGAGTCAGGAAAACCTGGGTTTAAGGCTTGCCTCTGACATATGCTCACTTAAGGGTAAATCCCTTAAGCTCTAGATGTGCTAGGGAACTCTTTAAGACTATATAAATTGTCAAGATGCTGAGTTATTTTGTAGAGGTAGTTCCTCACCAGAAGCTCCCTACACTGATGATATCATAGAATTGATTTTTAAAAAATTAATTTAAAGTGTGGTTTTATTTCAAAGCTATAAAACTGGCTTTAAATCCTTAAAATAACACTAGGAAGGTGAGCTGCAAGGAAATTTGTTTCCTAAAGAGCCAATTCCCCTTCCCTGCCCATCCCACTTACTCATTCAGCATTAATTTATGGAGTCTATTACATGCATAGCATTGTACCTGGTACCACTGAGGGATGCAAAAGGAGTAGAAGCTGTAGTCCAGGTCCTGGAGGCACTTACACCCTAGCAAGGAGAATCAGGCATAAACAAATGAAAGAACTATAGGACAACCACATAGCAACATGTCAAGTTGGTGCTGAAATGGACAACCTATACCCTAGAGAAAGAGGAAGAAGAATTAGAATGTAATTAAGTGGGAAGGGATTAATCAGAGATGGCTTCTCCAAGGAGGTAAATGTTCATCTGGTCTTGATGACAGGCATAGGCACAGATTGGGGGAGACAAAAGAGGCTATCCTAAGAAAGAGAAAATGAAAAATGATGGTAACTAAGAATTAAGCATTAAAAAAATTAAGCATTTACTATTGGCTACTATCTATTCTGTACCAAAGGACTTCATTCTCCCTTTAGTGCTAATGGGTATTTTGTAAAGGTAGACAAGGGGATGTTCTCTGGACGTAGTTAAGTTTCTCTTTCTTTCTCGATCTGGTATGCATAGTAGTAGTCAGGTACCTGCTCCTTGGATGATGGGATAAGCCACCTTTTTTTTTTTTTTTTGCATGTCTAGTTCATTGTGGAGGAAACTGGTATCTGCCTTTATATGAACTTTGCTCCTTTTCCTCATTGTGATAGATACAATATGAAAACTTCTCTTTGTTTCCCAATAACATGTGAAAGACGATTCACAGTGTCCTTGCCCTAAGGGTTTGGTTGACTGGGACATTTCATGTACCCAATCAAATCTTTCGCTATTAATGTCCCATTAAATGAATAGGTACCCTAATGACTCTTAGTTTTAAGTCACCTAGGAAAAATAGCATAATATTATATAAACCAATTTACAGAGCTAAATTTCCCCTCACTTATAGAATTTTAAACCATCTCAGTAAATTGACTTCTATGGAATTATATCTTCATAATTCTACAAAGAGAGGCAGCCCAGTGTAATAGAGAGTCAGTGTTGGAGTCATTTAGACTTGGGTTTGAGTCCTGCCAAATATAGCATCAGTGTGACCATGAGGAAGTCTCTTCACTTCTCAGGGTTCTAGGCAATTCTCCAAACACAAATTACAGAAGAGCTGTTTCTATTCATCAGTGCATGGAAGTTTCTATATTGCGCAGTTCCCTGCACTGATGAAATCCCAGGTCAAGGTTAAAAAATAAAAACCTACCACTACCCCACAATGTGCCCTAATGGTTGTGTCCTTTTACCACAGAAACACAGTGATTCTGTGTGATCTGTATTTCTGTGGTTATCTTATGTTTAAAAAAAGTTACAAGTTAGATAAGCCTAATCAATATGTTTACCTCCTAAACATATTTTGGGGGGAAGGACAAGATTGTGTAACCTTTCCTTATGTGTGTTGGGGGATGAATTGTAATTCTTAAAAGGTTGGGAATCCTTGATTAATATCAGTAATACAAAATATAATCTATTGACTTCATTACCACTGATAATGGCTTTATACCATGTTCTAAGGTTACAAAGTGTTTTGACATCCATTTTTAGTAAAAACTGGGTAGAGCAGATATAGTATCCCCATTTATAGATAGATGAGGTATCTGAGATTCAAGGAACATGAGTAAATTACCCAGTAGTTGGTAAGCCAAACTAGGTCTGAGCCCAGGTCTTCTGACTTAAGTTTTATGCTCTTTCCACTATTAATATGGTATTTGGAAAGTTCCAGTCAGGCAGTGGAAAGAGAAACAGACTGGGTGTCAAAAGATCTTGATTTGAGTTCTTGCTCTGGCATCAATAAGCTGTATGACTTGATTTAGTCATTTGCCTTGTCTGGGTCTCAGTTTCCTCCTCTGAAAAATGAGAGGATAGGCCCTAATGGATCTCTAATTGCTTCCAGCTTGAAAATTTTAGGATGTGATAATCTATTTTTGTTTCATCTCAATATTTGCCACATAAAACCCAAGAGCCCTAACCCTCTATGGTTGCTAGAAATCACAGACGTCATTCCAGGTACAAATTTCTTTTACGAGGCATTGATTCATTGTGACTCAGTAGAAACAGTCCCACTTTCAGAATGTAAATATGTTTCTCATTAGCTCCTAGGTTTTCTGTGAAATCCCTCTCTCACCTGGTTTTATGTAGTATATGAGAAATGAGGTGTCTTGACCATAGGTCACTGAGAATGTCCCAACTACTAAAGGTGTTGTAAGTACATCAAAAAAACAATGGCAAAAGACAGTTCAGTTGCAGCTGACTGGGACCACATGAACCTTTTACTGATCCATTTCTTGTGGAGCTAGAAATAAATTAATTGATTTAACAAGCTTCAATACTGGTACTGGACAAAGAAAACCAAGGTCTGAGGAAGACCCACAGGCAGAGTCAAAGATTTCTTGTTTAAAGCCGATCAGCAAAACTGGAAATCACCCTTGCTTTATAAGGTAGGGTCAGGCTACGGACTAATTGTGGTTCCAACAACCTGCCATTCCTGCCAATAGCATTGTATTACTAAATCTGGTACACCATGGACTCAGGTTATCCATGGTAGAAAATTAAAATTACTCTTAGAAAGGCATGTGTTATTTCTTCTGTTAGCCGATGAAATGGGAAGGACGATAGATGTCAACATCCTGAACATAGGGCTGTAGACCCCTGCAGAAATAAGGCAAGCTTTTCTCAAAGACAAGCTGTTTAGTTGATTTAAAAAAAAATCATACATCTCTTTACTAAATCATAGATCCAAATGCAAAACCTAGGATATAGGGACATCATGTGGAGCTATGGCTTTCTCTGGGGGACTCCAGGATATATTATTTTTGTTCAGAGCTGTTATGAGCTTCCTTCTTTTTCTGAGAGAGCTAATGTAAATTTGGGGTGTAATCCTATCTAAAATAAATACTCCATCCCCTTAATTACTGATAAGTAAAAAAAAAAAAAGTATCATTATTTATCTGCTTTAGAGATGTATGAGAAAACTCCACTAGCAAGAATCAAGAAAAATTAATTCTATATTTTGGCAAATCAAGCAAAATTTTCATTGGGTTACATGCTTTATTTCTTGCAACATTTATCGAAAATGCAAGGAGGAGCTTTTGTTTATATACCTATTGTTAACTTGTTACTCTTGTTTAGTTAATTTGTTAGTCTTTTGTCCCAGGACCTTTTGGGACCTTTTGTTTCCACTGATCATTGTTTCTTAGCCTTGTGCCATTTTTAGAGTAGCCTTAATTTTTTTTTATCATTTCCAATTTTGTGAGTACATTTTATTAAAATGAAATGTAATGTGTGTTAAAAGATGTGAATACCTTTGTCTGAGGCATATATTTACAAATCTCATCTTTTAAAAGAAACAGAAAACACTTGGAAATATTTTGCTTTAGATGAGATGTTAGAGGAGAAAGCAATCGTTTTTTTTCAAAGGGCAAGGACAGACCTTATATTACCCTGGAAAAGAATAAATCTTAAATATTTCAAGTAAACATTGTAGCGCATGTAATTTTTAAATTATGTCTGATTCTATCTCTCATGGTTACAACCGCCCAGCATGTTATGTGTCACTACATTGCCAATTTCATTTCACACTGACTGTAAATAAGTACAGATAAGTATTATTAGCTTCCTTGGGGTCAGATGTCTGACGGCCAGACTTGAACTAATGGATTATATTACTTTTCAGTTCACGGTCTGCTATTATTTACAATGCCACTGTAAGTATTTTAACATAACATTTCTGTACTTTAAACAAGAGTCTTATTTTTAAAAATGCTAAATTCTGGATGCTGTACATCTGAGTTGTTGAGCAGTGAAGCAAGGGGCATTGAAAAATACCACTAGGGATCCAGTCCTTGATATTCCTCCTCCTACTGCTTCCTTCCCCCACCACCCCAGGGGAAAGAAAATTATATCTGGGAACCTGCTGCAAGAAAGGACTGGAGTTTCCTTGCCTCCCCTTTTTTCCATCAGAAGCACAAGAGAAATCAAGGGAGAAGTGATGTGTGCTGGTGTCAGTGTGATAGAGTGACGTTGCTTCATTTTGTGATGAGGTTGCATCATGGTGATGTGGTGTAAGTTAATTTCATAATTGTAAACAATACAGGGAATATGGTTGATTAGTTTGAAGTTCTTGTCCACTTCGTTATGGCTGTCCAGCTGAATTAACATGGGTATGTCTTTTGTGTCACACTTTTATAATTTCCTTTTCTTATTTTCAGGATTTCCTTTTCAAAGAAAAATCTAGACTATTAACTTAGTAGAATGGCTGTCTTAAATACCATATTTTTTTTTTTATGAGGCAGTAAGCTTATGCGATTTTCTAGCTTGGGCACCAGGTCAAGAAAAACTCTAAAGACTCAACTTTGAGGGAGAATGGGTGTGAGTGGAAGCTATAGATCCTTGCTTTCTATAATGTTGATGGTATGCATCTGTTAGAAATTATGATATGAATCATGGAAAATTATATTTCTGTTATACAGTAAAACTGCAAGTATTCTCTGTTTAATTACAATGAAAGCAAGTAAATATTTTCTGAAAAACTTGTATTTGAAGTAGGAAATAGAAATACAGGACAAACAGAAAACACAACTGGAAATTGCTTAGAGGCTCAGCAGCAGGTACTTAGATCTGATTTCTGAACTTTTAAAAAAATATTCTATTCAATTATACACAGACACACACACACACACAAATACACTTGCTAAAACTGAAAGTACATAATCTTTTTTTATAACATCTGACATTCATCGTAAAGAATAATTACATGTGAGTTCCTCATAAGGCTAAGCAGAAACAATAACAACTTACAAGATTTGGGGTTTATTTTGTTTTTAAGTACCGGTTTCAAGGGAGCTAGATTTCACAAAAATGAGATTAAGTTTTTTGATTGTTTCTGTTGTACCCAGAGGGAAAAACACTAAGTAGCAATTGTGATTTTTTTTTCACTTTAAAAATGGTATTTGAATTCTTCACCTCGGGGTCAAGGATATTAGGAGTAGCCTGCTGACTTGCCAACTCGGTTATGTAAAAGAACTCGGGATCCTCTCGGAGCCTCGGTTCCTAATGCGGGGTGGTCTGCCGAAGTCCGCGGCTCTCACCCCAGCTACGGTCGGTAGTGGGTGTGCGAAAGTCCGGGGAGCCCCGTCCTCCGCTCGGTGCAGAACCACCAGCACAGCCCCTCCGCCAAGAATATTCCCTCTCGTTCGCTTAGGACCCCGCAGTCCCCCCCTGCTCCCCCAGGGCTGACCCCAGAGCCCAGAATCACGGCGAAAAAACTGGGGGAGGCAGGAGAGGGGGGCTCGGGGTGTTTTAACAAAAGACTGGGCAGCTTCCAGACTCCAAGCTGGAGAGAAAATGTATTTGAGGGCTCCCCGGGCAGTAGCCGCGGTCAGCAGGGCAGGACCTTGGTCACCGCGGCGTGGGTGACCCGGGCGGCGTGCGTGCGCTACCTGCACAGGTGCGGGCCCCGGGGGCCGGGGAGGGGAGCCGGGGGCCGGGGAGGGGAGGGGCGCGGGCCCCGGGGGCTGGGGAGGGGAGGGGCGCGGGCCCCGGGGGCTGGGGCGGGGAGGGGCGCGGGCCCCGGGGGCTGGGGAGGGGGCGGGGGCGGGGGCGGCGAGGCTCCCCGGCTCCCCGCTCCGCACCCCCCGCCCGCCCGGCCCGGCCCGGCCGCAGCGCAGCGCCCGCGCTGGGGGGGGCCGGCCGCGCTCACCTGGCCCGGGAGGGCGGGGCGGGGCGGCCCCGAGCCGAGGGGGCGCGGTGTAAACAGAGCGGCGGCCGTGATGTCAGCCGGTCACATGGAGCCTCATATGCTTGGGGATGGCTCTCGGCGGCGGGCGGGCAGCGGCGGTAGCTGCTGCTGGAGCTCGGGCGGCGGCGGCGGCCTCGGCGGCGGCAGCCTGAGCGCGGCGGCGGCCTGAGCGCGGCGGCCGAGGGGCTCCGAGGGGCCCCGCTCCGGACCATCGGCTCTCCCCGCGCTCCCTGCACCCCGGCTTAAATGATGTATTTTGTGATCGCAGCGATGAAAGGTGAGCGGAGCCCGCGCGGGAGGGGGAGGGGAGGGGGCCGAGCCGGGGGAGGGGGAGGAGCGGGAGTCCCGACTCCGCCGGCCTTGCCCGAGGGGTGGGGGCGCGGGCTGAGGGCCAGGGGGCCGGGCGAGCGCGGGCTTCGGGGGACCGCGCTGGGCGCCCCGAGCTGCGTCGGGCCGCGCGGTGCCCCGGCTGCCCCCCGTCCTGCCCGGGGGTCCCTTCGGGGCCGCTGCCCTCCCGCCCCAGGCCGGCTGGGCGAGAAAGTTTGGCGCGGCCACCCCGGGCGGAGCGGGCGGAAAGCGGGGCGCAGGTGGGGAGAGGGGGGCCGCGGCAGGTGTCGCACCTCCTGCGCCCCCGGAGCCGGAGGGGCCGTGCCGCCCGATCCCGACCCGGGGCGCTCCCGTGGCCTAGAAGCTGGGCCCAAGGGAAGGGGGCGCGGCGCGTGCCGGGGGCTTTGCGGGCTGACCTCCTGGGGAGCACACCTTGGCTGGAGGGGCAGGAGGAGACCCCGCCGACCCTCAGCCCCGGAGCGAGTCGGTCTGAGCCCTGCCCCGGGCCGGGTCCGATCCGGCCCCGCCGCTGCCCGGGCACAGCTAGGCCCGCGAAGGGCGGGTGTTCCAGACGCTGGGACGGGAAGGAGCCGGGCCAGCCCGGGCGGGCCGGGAGCAGAAGTGCCCGGCAGGACCGGGGAGATGTCCGCTGGCCGTTCCCCCTCCCCCTCCACGCTTTAGACAGCTTTGGAAAGTGACCCGGGGCCAGAAGCTCCCAGACACCGACCGACCTGCAGAGACGCACGCAAACTTTGGGAAGCACAGCTGCACTTTCTACCGTGTGTTTTCGAGTGTTTGTTTAAAAAGAACTTAGCTGCCCACATGATTTCCAGAGGGAGAGGTGGGGGTTAGCGTGGTTTACTGTTGCATAAGGGACAGTACACGCAGGACGGAGGGCTGCCAAAAAACCCCGTCCTCCTCTAGTCGCCGGACCGACATTCAGCGTATTTTAGATGCTGCCCAAGGAGGGGGTGACAAAGGTGACGTTTTCTGTGCCTTTGTCCCTGTCCCCGGAGGGCCAGGAAAAGGGAAGTTTTAATGAGGAAGGAAAAACGTCGTGGTGTGTTTGATAACCTGTGTCGGCGCCGAAGGATACGGGATCGCTTTTACCTGGTGTTTCAGACACCAAGGAGAGAAACCTTGCGAACATGCTCCTCACACCGACGTGCTTTTGGCTGTTTTTCAGCATCATGATTCTAGGTTCGCATCTGTTTCGTGCGGATAGGCCTTCTAATTTGGCACGATCCATTTACCTTGGATGTTTTAATCTTGTCCCTGTTAATATGTTCTAGGTTTGGGGATCTGGTTAAAGGTTTGCTAGATTTGAGCCTTGTTGCCATCCATGAATGAAGGACATCAGTAATAAACATATGTTTTACTTTTGGATCTCAGAGCTTTGCCTTCCTTAGTAGAGATTGGGTGACATCTTTTAAATTAATTATCAGCAGGTTGAAACTTCTTGAAAAATAAAACGGCCCGCTTTTGATTAAATCTTCCTAGGAGATGTGCAAATTTTTTATCTTTTCTCCTTGGTTTATAGAAAATGTGATCTAGCCTATTTTTTAAAATGCAAACAAATCATAAAAGGAAATTACAAGGGTATTTGTTGTCAGTAATGAAACAGTCATTCCAGGAATTGAGTTACTAAGGTTACAGAATTATAAGATAGTAAAAGAAAGAACCCTCCCCCTCGCCCAATCAGACCTGCAGTGTTAGTGTTTTCAACTGATAATTAAAAATCTTTGATCATGTAGGTGTAAAATTGCTAAGGCATATAGCTTTTCATTCTCAGAATATGTTGCTTAATTTTGTAACTATTTTTATTTTGAAAGAGATCTTGCTGTTTTTTTGTGATGTGAATAATATATTTTCATTTCAATGAAATAGTAGTGTTCATTTGACAGGGAAGAGGGACGAGCGGAGTATTTTTTAAATTGGAATTGCATTTCACTAGTCAGCTGTAATCTATATTATATATTTTCCTTTTTTGTCAATATGGAAAGTTTATTTTAACATTTTTATTTGGTGTTGTTTATATACTTTTGCTTTTTTATCTCTAGTACAAAGTGACATTCCATAACATCATTGACAAATAGATTCCTGAGAATTATTCCCCCCTACCCCAGAGCTTTTGCCTACATATTTGTCTTGGAGTGACCTCTGGCTGCCACAGAATGATAGATTCATAGTATTGTGCTTTGAGAGAAGTAGTTCAGAAGCCCTGGGAATGCAATTTTTCTATAAGCTTAGTTACACAAGGGAGAAATAGAACATATCTAGGTAATTAGAATATTTTATTTTTTCCTGATCTTGTAACATTCTGGGTTTTAAAGAGATCATCTCACTTAAGTGTAAATTTACACCGAAGAAGAATAGTGTGTCCGAAAATAAGGAGTGTCATAAATGTTTCTGTATTGGATTTAAGGGGATAAAACACCGGCATGCAATCATATTAAACACTTCCTACTGCCCCTCAGTTTGAATACTTCAAATTGGTTCCATATGTTAGAGATTGTATGTAATCGGTTTTCATGTAAAATAGAAATGTTCTTTACATCATCACTTTTTCTAGCATATGTATAAGGGAGAAAAGAATGAGAAATCATAGGACAGAAACACTCTTTGTTGACTCATTTACTTATGTTTTTAAAATATCATTAAACAAATCCTTCTGAACCTAAGGGAAGAAAATCCTTCCCCTGTGTTAGCTGTCAAATGAGTTTAGGCTTAAAGTGATTTTATACTTAGAGGCAATAAATCTTCATTTGAGGAAATTTATGTCCTATCTTTCAGTTTTGTTTTTGTTTATTAAATTACCAATGCAATTCTAATCCCATTTGGATTATTTCTAAGACAAACTGAAATATCGAGGCATAGCATTTACAATCAGGAGATAACTTGTCCTGCATATCAGAAAAAAATCATTGACAAAATGTCATGCCATAGTCTGCTGTTTAAAGAAAATGGGATATATTCATCATCCACAACAGGTTATATTCCTTTGCCTAATATGTCTCCTTAACTCAGCCTGATGCAGATGGAAGTATAGGAGTAAAGAGTGCCCTCAAAAGAAATAAATGCACCATCATTGAGTTCCTTTTTTTTTTTTTAAGTCTGTACCATTCCTGTACAAATACAGGTTAGTTATGTTACTACCTTGATTGAGTATGCTTTATAATTTAATGATTCATGGCATTTTCATCTCTAAATGTGGTCTTATATTTTTAGAGCCTTTGAATTCCCACAGTCATTTGGTAAGAACATTGGTGTCATCATCTTAAACATCACTACCAGGGACTTCTTGGTTAGGTTGACTGACCTTTGAAATGTAGGGTTGAAAAAGGGTGAAGGTTCCATCTCCAGCCCAGGATGGCTAATGCTGTCACTCACTACAAGGCTGGGTGTTTAGCCTTGTAAGTTCAAAGGAGGAAAAGAAATGGCCACTTTTTAAAAGAATGTAGCAACCAGGATCATTTCATCATTTCTTCAGTCTGTGGCAACAGTAAAAGATATTTGTCCAGTGAAAGTTCTATGAGAGTTTAAAAATGCATTGTGATTTTTAAAGAGCTGCTACTTTCTGAACATTTTTTTACAGAGCACCAGTCCCCCCTTCAAAAAAAAAATCATACTCAAGGAAATCATAATACAATTTTCACTCATATGGAATGACCAGTAAATGATTTATACAGAGTTGTCCCGCTTCCAAGGAAGACTAGAATCATCCCTTCATTTTAAGATTATTGTGTCATAAGGGACAGTGCTCAAATCTCAGTCATTTAGGCCTAATAAAATATTCTTGATTAAAAAAAGTACTTTTGATTAAAGAATAATGGTGCAGGTAAAATATGTTTGCCAAATAGATACTGGTACAGGATTGAGTTATTCTTACTAAGCTGCTTTCCGTGTTAGGAGGTATATGGTAAAATAAATGAGATAATCGAGTAGTTAACTGAAAAGGCTAGAGTGTGAAGCCTCAAAATGTATTCTATCCAAGATATAAGCTCATTTTAAGTTTTAAAAAGAGTTAGGCAAATAAATTTAAAACATTTGTCCTATGGGAGGATCTGCAAAAGTATATTTAGTTTTTTCCCATTTTCTATCGTAGGTTAGGTTCACTTTTCCTGCATCTGAGGTTTTTTAAAAATGTCTTTCAAGATGCTTTTTCAGTAATTGTCCCTCTGTGGAAAAAACTGAATAAAAGCGTATTATCATAGGAAAACAATTCCAACAACGTACGTTTTACGTTTTTTTATTATTTACTAGTGAAAATGAAATATGGTTTAACTGCAGAACTACTTTTAAAATTTAGTAGTACAACAGATTGTGTAGCAATAAATAGCACCAAAAATTTCATGTTCTTTCCACATAATAATTGTCTTTGTCTTTTATTTATGGTGTGTGGCAGATGGAAGGCTACTGGTACCTGAGCTGTAGATTGAAGTATCATGCTAAAAGTTGGACTGCAAACTTATCCTCATTAGAGGATGATTTCCAAACTGTGTTTTTTGTATGATTAAACCCCTCATCCCCATTGCCATCACTCTTCCAGTCTTTTGAGCCACACAATGAGATTCATAGTGAGAATTTTTGAATCTGTCATTATCAAGTATTACATGATATTCCGTATATTCTTTGTACCAGCTTTACAGAGACAAAACCAGAGTAAAGAGATTTCAGTGTATAACATGTTATGATGAGAAATGGGCAAAGTGAAGGGAATTATGATATGTTTCTGATTAAATGTGAGAACTGGGAGTTGTTATATTTTGATGTAGTTAACTTAGAAAACTTAAAAATATCCAGCTTTTACCAGCAAGGTAAATGTTAAATTAATATTGTAGACTTATTCTGGATTTCATTTTTTTAGCTTTGGTTTTATTTCTGAATTTACTAACTATATCATAAATGGAAGGTAAATGACAGTTGTTGTTTATTTACAAAATACCTTCAACTTGAGTTTTTTCAAAGTACTTTTGCTTACATGTCCTTGTTTGATCCTTAACAGCAGCCCTCTGAGAGAAACAAGACAGGTAATATTATTTCCTTCCTCTCCTCTCTAATTTTTTTTAAACAGAAAAGGAAACTGAGTAATAAATAAATAAGTATCACAGCTGTGATAAAAACCCAAGTCTTCTGACTCTTAATCCAGCTGTCTTTCCTTTTAATATTTTCCTTTCTAAAAGGCAAGATGCTTTAAGAACTAATATGTGAATTTATACACAGTTATTGAAATTCTTCACTGCAGTTTATGGGAGAGGAGATTCAATTAGGTAATGTTCTTCTGAATCTAATATATTTACATTACTATTTTAAAAAATGATTCTGTATAGGAGTTATTCTGTCTGCCTACTGTTAGACATTTTCCTTTATGATTTTTATTAAGTCCTCTTCTGATATAAGAGGATCTAGGTGAGTATCATTAACCTTGCATGAGATTATTTGGAAGGTTGTAACTCAGATGATCTGCTCCAACACTTAATCTGCAGAGAGAACGAGTCATTAATAAAGCAAATTAGACTGTAGCCCCATTTATTTAGTGGAAGAGTAGTATTCACAAGTTCATATTCTAGTTTTAATATGCTTTTTTAGTAGATAACTTTAGAGATGTAGTATTCTGACTTTTGGCATGTTTCGTTTTGATCCATGATGAGTGATACCTAAGGGAGAATCCTTATAAACCTATTTGGAAGAGATCTGTTGAACAGAGCCTGAAGGAAGAGCCTCTAGATAAATTAGATGGCCAGAAGCCTATTTCTCATGGCATATGTCAGTTCCATTCACAGATATTTCTCAAGTGCCCACTGTATACAGAGCCTGGTCAAAGGGATACGGAGGTAGATGGAACATTTCATTTGTACTTATCAGACTTTTATTATAGCACATAAGAGCTAAGTTGTGGGAAGAATAAAGAATAATAAAAAGTTGTTTAAAATGTCTAATTTTTCTCTAAACTTTGAGACGGTCTTTCTTTTAAGGCTCATAAATTAGAATGTCTTCCAATCCTGTCTTGAGTTACACTATTTCTTTACCTCTTCCTGTGCCTTTATAAAAGATGTTAGTTATTTTCTCATTGGAAATTAATGTTTCCCATCAGTCTGAAATTAATTGTTGTAAACTTGGGTAAGTAAAAGATAAATATTCAGCCTAATTAAAGGTGCATTGGAAGAAAGAGTTTGATGGCTTTCAGCACAACTCTGCATCAGCTCTGAATCAAGGATGCCCTCTAGTGGCTTCAGGCCCACGAAAGATAAAAACCGTACTATCTCACCAATTATTATCTATTGAGCTATGGCAAAGAGAGACCAAAAGTAGAAATTGTTTTCTAAGTTGGGATAGTGTACCCTATATCTCCCTTCAAAATGTTGCATGCTTAATCATCTGCACAATTATTTAGAAAAATCAGGTGTAAAAAAAAAGTACTCCTTTGGAGATTATCAGTCAACTCTGATTTTTTAAAAAATAAATTTAAGTTAAAGGAAGTGAGGGTTTTTATTTTTAGTTCTTATTAGCTCTATTGCAGGAATAAGTATGGTCCTGCTTTTCGAGCGGGGGAAATAACCAGTTATAGACCTCTATCTTAGAAGAGCGGAGCATCGTCAATTTAGAGGTAGAAGGAGTCTCAGAGCTTACCTCGTTCACCTCCCTTGTTTGACAGATAAGGAAACTGAGGTCCAGAGATATGATATAACTTGATCCAGTCCATACAAGTAGTTGTAAGCCCAAGGCCACTGAATCACTCTGCCTCATCTATATTTTCCCAAGTTTAAGCCTACGTTCTTTAAAATAAAATTTCTAGCCTTGCCTACTTATCTTAGTGCTTTTGTTCCTTAAATCATTAAACTGCTTTTTTTTTTTAACAAAAGGGGTCAAGCTAGGGGTTAGCTGAAAGATGTAAATTAAAGCAACTTAAACACTAAAACTGCCAGCCTTTTCTTGCCAAAACATGTAACACAGGTTTACTTGAAGCACTTAAATATATTTAACTCTAATAATAAATAATTTGTGTTCCTTGGTTCTCTCAATTCCTTGATTAGCTCAGTTCCAAGTTCTGTGAGAAATACAATAATAGATACTTAGGTAGATATGCATTCATAATTGGTTTTCATAAACTTTAGAACAAGAGTTTGATATTAAGTTGTACAATTACATGGAATGTAATATAGAATAACACAGAATATAGTTTTAACTTTCCTGTCGCGATCTAGATAAAACTTTCTGTGTCTTTAAATATACAATGCAGTTTATTGTCATTGTTGCTTTTAAAAAACTTTAAATTCAAATGTTTCGATGAATTTTATGCTGCTATTGGACTTTTATCTGATCTCTAGTAACAGTTGTTATTGTCAGACGTATTGGCAGTGTTCGTTTCTTGTTTTCACAAATGGATCATCTCTAAGTGTTTCACAGAATAGTAGTTCAGTTCATAATTGAATACCCCTCTAATTAAATTAAGAGTGCCTTGTGTCACGTAAATCATCTTCAAAACAATCAACATTTACCATGGTGTTTATTTTAAAAAATATACAATAAAGAACAAGTCTGTACATATATGAATCAAAATATGACTTTTCTAAAGCTGTATTTGTCATTAGTATTCTGCTTTTTCAAGGGTTCTTAGACTTTCTTACATCTTAAGCCCTTTATAGACCCCTTCTCAGAATGTTCAGTCATTTTTCAATCATATCTGGCTCTTTGTGACCCTATTTAGGTTTTCGTGGCAGAGATCCTGGAGTAGTTTGCCATTTCTTTCTCTTCTTTCTCTTGCTCATTTTACAAGTGAGGAAACAGAGTCAAACAGGTTTAATTGACTTGTCCAGGATCACACAGCTGGTGTCTAAGGCTAGATTTGAACTCAGAAAGATGAATCTTTCTGTTACCAGGTCCAGCACTCCATCCTCTGTGCTTCCTAGCTGCCCCCTTCTCAGAATGATGGTTTTAAATTAAGAAGTACATAGGCATACTAAGAAAACCCATTAAGTTGAAATAAAATTATCAAAATATGTTTTACAAATAAGTTCATAGAACCCTAAGCTAAGCTCTTAAGAGCTCTATAAAAAATATTAGCTTCTACCCCCATCTCAGGACTTGAAACATGCATTGGGAAATTAAGTTGCTTAACTCCTCTGGATCTTCGTTTCTTCTTTTGTAAAACTGAGAGGGTCAGATCAAATGATTTTTTCATTTTTCAGATTCTGTAATTCCATAAAACTGTACCAGATGCTGAATAATTCTGCTAGTCTTTAATAGAGTACTAATTTGTTTTTCCTTTTTAGTTCAAGATTTCTTCAAATTTTCTTTCTTACTTGTCTTTCTTTGTCCCTCAGATACCAAAAAAGTTGAGTCTAATACCATCTAATCAGCTACTGGTTTTCAAATTTATAATAGATTTTTAAAAAATATCTGTAGAATTACTTTGTAGCCTACTTGGATAGATTAAGCATCAGATTTTCTTAAGTAACAATAAAGGCTTCCAGACTGGACTCTTAACATTTGACATCTATTCCTTGACCATCAAATGCTAGCCCTAAAGCCTTTTAAAAATTTTTTGATAGTTGGGTTAAAACTCATAAAATGTACTTAAATTGTAATTCAATTGAATAAGCATCCACTGAACAGTTACTATGTGCCAGGCACTATGCTAGGTGCTGAAGACAAAAAGAAAACTTCTCTTACCCCCAAGGAGGTTACACTCCACAAGAGGGAAATAAGAATCTTAACACCACTTTCAGCATTCTATCACTAATGTACAACACTAATTTTATTCCTTCAAAAACCCCAAGAAATGGAAACTCTTTTTGGCATTCTATTCTCAATTGTAACTGACCTTTTTCTTGTCAATCTATAAAAGAAAATTAAGATCTAGATTTTCTTATGACACAAATATTGTATTTCCTCACTTTGGAATGGTGACTCAAAACTCTTGGTTTACCTTAAATCTTTTTATTTTTAATGACAGGTAGACATAAACAAGGTTTGCAAGAAGTCAGCAATGTCAGCTTGTGTTTTGCTTTTGTAGAGGTCCTGCCAAAAATATTTCTTGTTGTCTAATAGTACTAGAAGCTACTCAGTGAGCCTGAAAAGTGAAGCCAATTGGAGGAAACTATACTGCTCATGATAACAAGAACATTAAAAATTAACACATTCCATGTTTAAAAATAGAGGCATCCACTTGAGAACTTGGACATACATAATGCACATACATGAATGCACTTTAAGTAGGTAAGGGTTTATTGACCTAACAGCTTTCTCCAAGAAAGAAACAATTCTTTTTCCTAACTTAAATTTTGCCAATACCAGCAAATATTTTCTAATTATGACATTATATTTTGTTTGATAGGAGCCCAAAAAATGATGTTTCAATAGTAAGTGTTTGTTTCATAGTCAATTTCAAATTGAAGTGTTGGATTTCAGCCATTGTTATGAAACAAATGAAGTTATTTCAGATTGATTAAGATATCCTAAAATTTTGTGGACATTCTCACAAGTCTGTTATCAGCCAGTGAAGTATTTATTAAGCACCTAGTATATACCAGATATACATATATATATATATATATATATATATATATATATATATATATATATATATATATATATATATATATATATATATAATTATGTATATCCTATAAGCACTGGGAATACAAAGGAAGGAAAAATGCAGGTGTTCACTCATGAAGGCAGAAACATGCAAACAACTATGTCCATACAGGGTAAATGGAATATAATCTCAGAGGGAAGGTACTGCCAATGGGGGATGGAGGGTGGAGGGTGGGAGAAGACTAGGAAAGGCCACTTAAAGGTGGTGGGGGTTAGAACTGTTTTGCTTGCATCCTGTGTTCATGTTCTTTCTTGAATGGGGCTAATAATTCTCCTATGATTTCACTGTTTCCTTAATAGAAATCTTGGTTAACCTGTGTTTAGACAGTAAGATGTTTTGAGTGTTTTCAAAATATTTTATTTGCAAAAATGTTTTCGTTAAGGCTGTTCTCTGCTTTAAAAGTTTGATTGAAGACCAGTGTAGATATTACCTGAAGGTGTTTACTGAAAGTGTTAATTGTATTTTGAGCACATCATTATCCTATAAGAACAGTATAGTAATAAGTAAGAATCTGGAAACATGTATTTAGAGGTTGATGCTTGTAAAAGAGGTACCATAATGAAACATGGGTGTTCAGATATAAAAATTGACTGACAGCTCTCCTTGTAGGCATGCTAGTAACAATAAAGTTTCAAAGTTCGACATCAAAGAGATCCCAGCTTACTTTTCAACTGACTTACACATCAAAGAGCAAGAATGAGACAAAAGAAACTGTATAGAGATGCATGGCTGCTTTATAGGTAGATCCCTATGGAATCCTAGACATCTCGTTTTTATAAATGCAAAAAATTTTTGCACATCATCTTCATTGCCTAAATGACCAGCAGTAGGAAATGGAGTAAACCATAGGGGCCATGGCTCACTATCAAATTTTTGTTTGATTAAGAAGAACAGAAATATCTGATTTTCTTGTATTTCTCTATGGCATTGCTAATTATAACCTTGGTTAATACAATATAGGGAGAAATTCACCTAGAAAATATGTTTATGTGGAAAGCACATTGGATACAAGTCCATTTTTCCTGGTTGTAATTGTTTTCCTAGGTTTCCAGAATATGGAAATTGAGCTTGTTGTTTGTTTGTCTTTCCTTCCTCCCCTCTTCCACTTTGGGGGTGGACTTTTGCTGAATCAGATTTAACAGGTATGTGGGTGCATGATAAAGAAGTTTAGACCTGCTGTACCAGCTCCTAAATTAATCACTATCTCAGCTCTGTTCCTTATTGAAAGTATCTCAATGCCACATGTGGAGCAGAATGATCGTCTTATGGGTTGTAATTTCTTTTTTCTTCCTTGGTATTAGATAATGAATGAGTTTGATAGGTAATTTGAAATAGTCTACTGTTATTTTTGTCTATCAACATTTCGCATTTGAAGTTCTCTGTAGTATGCCCTTGACTAGTTGTGATTTTCTATGAAATGATAAATAAATGCAAAGCTGATATTTAATGATGTTGGAGAGACCTAATAAATCATCATGTTATTCGTTAATAGATAGGATACTGTCCTGGAAAACATAGCATATTAGTAAACAAAGTAAGAAAATTAACCATTGAGAACTTAACTTTTGGAGTCTATGTAGACATCACAGATCAGAAATCATGAGATGTCTTTGAAGGTGATTAATTTACATGTAACTGAGTTAGGAGACATTATTTTCCAAGGTCATTTGTTCTAAGGATTATCGGAACACAACCCCAAAAGAAAAAGATGCATTTGAAAGGACCAGGGCAAGATTGTCTTTGGTGGGGCAGTTGGTGATAATGGTAAAGATTATTGCTTAGCTCTTAATAAATGTTGATTGATTGATTGAGAAAGGTTGATTGTAAGGTGAATGATTTTTTTTCAGGCAGAGGGGACTGTCTTAAAACCATCTTCTGAGTTGTAGGGGAATTGCAATGGTGTGTAGAACATACCTTCACCAACTAACTCACAAGCCCTTTGAAATATTAAAATACATCAATGTTAGTCATCCATTTGTCCAATAACTTTCTAGAGTATATTTCTTAGGAAGGAACATATGATGGTTAAATCAATGAAAAAGTATTAAACTGCAATCAATTTTCTCTTTCCTAAAAATCTAGTTTATACCGAACTACACTGTAGCACACTCCCCCTTTTGTGGGATGGCGGGTGGGGAGACAGGAATAAATATAATCTTCTTTTCTGCAGCCACCTGAGGGCACAAATACTGAGCAGCTTATTAAGGTGTTTAAATTTACCCACGCACCTGTTCTATATGTGTTACTCTGGGGAAGTGTTCAGAAGGCTTATTTGATTTTGTGGCAATACAAAAAGTAACAATAGAAGACAGAAAACAGACTAATAGCCAAATCAGTCAGATTATCCATAATTTATATGCTAAATTGAAACACTTTTTTTTTTAAAGAAAGCACTTGAGATTCTGAGCGGGGAGACTATTTTCTTTTAATTCTCTTACTCTTTAGAGGGAGTAGATTCTGATTTCTGGATCATTGTTGCTGGTACGTTTTTGAGGATTTTTTTTTTCTTCTTGTAGAGACTAGAGTTTAATTTGAAAGCATGGTTTACAAAGGCTTTGTGATTTGGTCAGGAATCTTCTACAAATAGTTTTTTCTATCCTTTCTTGATCAAACGAGCAGTAGACCAAGCTGACAGGGAAGAATCCCCTTTGGTGATGACTTCTATCCTGTAAAAATATCCTACAGAGTAGCAGAATGTCTAGAACTGTCCCACTTCCTTTTCCAGGTTAAAACTATAACCACTGATCAATCAATCAGCAAACATTTATTATGCACCTACTATGTGGCAAGCAATAATGGTGGCTTGGGGAAATTTTTACTGTGTGGTAAAAAGATCTGGTAATTCTAGAAGATCTATACCCTTTAATTTGGTTTGTATCACCTTCCATAACCCAGAGTCACAGAGTGGGAGACACTTTTAGGGGCCCTAAGTATACCTCTCCTTGACCCTAGATTGGAACTTCAAATACTGTATTATAATATAGAGTCCCAATATATAATAAAAAATAATAATATAAAGTCCCAGTTTGGATGAGAAGGGTAAATGCCAAGGAATAGATTTCTTTAGAACACCTTCATTTTATGCGATCTGTTGGACACACACATTTCTATTATAATCATTAAATGTGTTAAAGGTCTATTCCATCTGTATTCAGGGTCATTATGAAAAATAACTTGTGGTTGGGAAACATGGTTTATTTAAAACTATATAACAGTCACTTTCCTTGGCATTCAACATTCAGGCATTTGTCTTCTTTCATCACCAATCCTTTTCAAATATCAACATCAGCTGAGAAGGAAAACTGTGGGCCATAATTTGTTTCTTCTGTCCTATCAAAATGCTTAATTGAGCAAACAAATTTGGCATATCTTACTTTATCAGGACCTTTTACCCCCAATTCTTACAACAAATAAGGAAACTATTGCGTTTAGAATCAATCAGTATAGTCGTATCCTGGGGCATCTGGTTCCTAACACTTTTTTATTCACTAATCAAAAATAGATTGAAACAAATAATCTGGCCATAGTACTTTTTGATAACACAAAGACAAACAAGTAAACTAGCAAACCATGAGCCCTATCTATCTCAATGATACAACAATATTTGTGACTTTGGGCAGGAATAAATCTCAAAGTTCCAGAACCCCCATGATGCCAAGAAATCAGAATTTAGCAAGGCAAGCAATTTGACATTGTAGAAAAACTACTGAACATGGATTCAGTAAACCTGGCTTTAAATATATGCTTTGCCTTTTAGAAACTTTGAGGTCTTGATTGAGTTGGGTAGCTAGATGGGAAAGTGGCTAGAATGCCAGGCTTGGAGTCAGAAAGAACTGAATTCATATCCTGTCTCAGCCACCCATCAGCTACATAACTCTCTGAGCCAGTGATGTAACTTTCCTTGGTCTCAGCTTCGTCATCTATAAAATGATAATAGTAACACTAATAGAGGTGCTATAAAGATGAAATGAGATAATATATTCAAAAGCACTTCACAAACCTTTGAGTGCTCTCAACATTGTCCAGTCTTAGTTTCTTCATTGGTAAACTAGAGATAAAACTACTATTTCCCACCTAACAGAATTATTGTGGTATAGAAGTTAAGTGATCATACAATTTAACTTTAAAACTCCCTATATATAATACTGAGATTCATTATGAATTCATCATATTTCTTTTAGATTAATCAAAAAATACTGCTTAATAAAAACTAAGTATTCTTCTCATTAGGCACACAACCCCCCCCCCCCCACCCCTTTACTTGCTGTAAACTTAAAAATTAGAAATATTTTTAGAGATAGGAAAATATAAAGCTTCAAAACAAAACTGAGAGAATCCTGGACTTTGCAAATGTAAATAGAGAAAGTGAGGAAGATTTCCAGTGCATTGGGTAGACTCCTTGTGGTGCATTTATGGGAAGTGATACACAAGACATATCTGAGCTGGGGTAGACTAGTTGTGCTCTAAATCACAGGAAGAAATACTCACATTGATGAAATCACAGATCCATTTGAGTAAATCAACCAAAAAGACTTCAGTTCTTTTGGTAGTTGAGAGTAGAATGTCAGTGTGTGGAGAATGTAGGCTTCTCTGCAAAATTGTCCCTGAAAATAACATTGAAAAACAGCTGAACTTAATTAATTTGCAACGACCAGTTTGGTCCAAGAGATCAGATGATGAACACCTATCTCCTCCTTTGCATGGAATTATGCATGTAGCATGCTGCATACCTATAAGCTCCTTGCGTCTTTTTTTTCATTCTTTGCTTTGTACATACAGAAAATCCCAACACAATATCTTAAAGGTAGGACGTGCTTAATAAAATATTTGGCAAATTGAATTTCATAAGCTAATGTACATGTTTTTATGTAAAGTGCATTCATTTTCTGGTGTTTTGTTATTAAGAGGACTATGGCAAGTTAGAAATTTTTTATCTGAAGTTTTAAATTCTTTAATAATGCTTGTGGACCCAGGAACAGCAAACTATTTATAAAAACTGCTAAAGACAATCTAACTTTGTTCCCTTCCCCCCCACACACTGTCCAGTATTTAAAATATTCCTCAGAGGTTTTACAAATTATTTGCTTCATTTTACCATAGTAACAATATTTACTTTTGCAATTAATTCCTTTACACTATTGCCATAATGCCTACAAAACCCAGTCTGTTATAATAATTGCTTCCTTACTTCCTTGAGCAAGTAAAGGGGTCTTGTTTGCCTAAATTAAGACTTTTATAAAGCAGTATCTTTTATCTAATTGTTTTTATTTATCTAATCATCTAAATAAGGTATGATGAATTCAAAATGAGTCCCAACATTATAAATAGGTAGGTTTTTAGAATTTCCTGTTTCGAAGATGGGGAAAATAGAGTAACATCAAGAAAAACTTGAATCCTTTTACAATGGTAGGAAATACTTCCTAAATCCAAGCCCAACCCTTTTACTTGACAGAAGAAATTGAGGTTCAGAGACATTGTGATTTGCCAAAGGGTGATAGGGCTGATACGTAACCAGAGTTGGGTGTTGAGATCATGCTTTCTCATTACAAATCTGTTGGATTTTTTGTTCTATTTTGCTGTTATCTCCTCTTTAGAACTTTACTACTGTCCCTTATCTCATATGTAAGGACTATGTAGAGGACAGAATTGACCTTCCATTTTTTCCCCTTTTCAATCTACTTCTCCTAACGTGGAAAAATTAATTGTTCAAAATTTAAGTTGTTCAGAAGCCATCAAGGGCTCATGTTACCTATGAGGAACTCTTGTATAGTGAAAACAGCATTACCCCTCAGTCAGTAAATATTAAGGGTCTCCTTTGTGTTAGGCACTATGCAAAGTGCCAAGGATATAAAGAAAGACAAAAACAGCCTCTGGTCTCAAGGATCCCACAGTCTCATTGGGAATATAACATGCAAACAGGTTAGGTACAGGCAAACTATATTCACATTAAAATGGAGGCAATCAACAAACAAAAGGCACTAGCATTGGGGGGAAGGGGGAGGATCTAGAAAGGTTTCTTGTAAAAGGTGAGATTTTTCCTGGGACTTGGAGGAATCAGGGAGCTGGGAGGCAGAGACTAGGAGAGAGAGAATTTCAATCAAGGGTAATAGCTAGAGTCAGGTTGAAAAAGATGAGCAAGTAATCATAGTACACTGGATCATAGTACTCTGAAGAGGAGTATGGTGTAAGAAGACTGGAAGGGCTGATGAGGCAGGTTATGAAAGTCTTTAAACACTATACAGAAGATTTTATATTTGATCCTGGAGTTCATAGGAAGCCACCAGAGTTTATTAAATGTTTGGGAGGAAGAGGAAGGGGGAGGAGATGACATGGCATCTTGCTTTCACAGAAGAGATAAATCCTTTTTTTTCTATTTTCTGTGATCTTGTTAATATTGGACTTGCGGGAATTTTTTGGCTTTTTGTTTTTACTTTCTTGCATTAAAATCTCTAACTCAAATATGGAGTATATGGTATAAGATGTGGGTCTAACTTAATTTCCCACCAGATTGGTAACCAGTTTCCCCAGTACATTTGTTAAATGAATCCTTTCTCCAATTTTTAAAATTTGCAGTAGACCCATTGAACATCATTTTTGTTTTTTGTTTGTCTAGTTGACTCTCTAGTGTTTCTCATTTTTTTCTCTGGTACCAGAAAGGTTTAATCATAACTGCCTTTTAATGTTTTAAAGTCTGAGGTTGTAAGACCACCTTCATTAGTTGTATTTTTTTCTCCAGTGTGACCCTTGGGCTAAGGTTTTAATGTAGGGTAATGACTTAATGTATTTCCTATAACATATTTGCATTTTAAATGAGTTCTTTAATTCACAAAGGAATAGCTAAAATAGAATTCTTGTGCTTTCACAGCTTGGGCAAGAAGGTATTTTAGAGGAAGGAAAGAACAAGCTTACAAGTAAAAAGTTGTTTTCACTAACTGTTGGTCCAAGTACATGCGCATGCATATGCACACGTGGGTGTGTGTGTTTGTATACACACATGCATGCTCACACACACACACACACACACACACACACACACACACACACACGGAGCAAGAAAGAGAGAACCACTATCATCCCAGTTACCCAAACTCACAATCTTGATGTCATCTTAGCTCCTTACTCTCATTTCCAATCCCCTATATCCATTCTGTTGCAAAAACTTATCCATTCTACTGTCATTATCCCATCTCCTATATATGACCCCTTTTCTGCTCTGACCATGTAACCACCTGAGTGCAGGCCCTCATCACCTCACTCTTGGAAAACTGCAGTTGCCTTCTGGATGATTTCCTTTTCTCAACACTCCCCATTCCAATCTTTCTTCTACTCAGTTGTCATATTCTCCTTCCTTAAGTATATATCTAATCATCATCTCCCCATTTGATAAACTCCAGTAGATTACAACAAATCCTTTTAAAGCCCTTCCTAAATTGTAACATTCCTATCTTTCCAGTCTTCTCAGACATTCTGTCTTCCAGGTGGGGATATTTTTATTGGCTGTCCTTCATGCCTGGAATGTTCTTCCTCCTCATCTAGACATCTTAGATTTCCTGGCTTCTTTCAGGTCTCAGCTAAAACTTCTACAAGAAGTTTTCCCCAATCCCATTTAATTCCAGTGCCTTCTCTTTGTTGATTTCTTCCCATTTGTCCTATAAATAAGTTGTTTGTACCTAGTTGTTGGTATGTTGACTTCCCCATTAGACTGTGAGCTCCTTGAGGAGCTCTTTTGCCTTTTTTTTTTTTTTTGTATTCCTGGTGCTTAGCATACTACCTGGCACATATTAGAGACTTAATAAATGCTCATTGACTTACCTGTTTCTTACCTTAAACTCCCCCTTGTCTACCTATGCTCTGTAATCCAGTGACAGTGGCTGCTTTGTCATTCTTCAAACTTCAAGTATTTTCACTTCTTTCTCGTCTCCACACTGTAGCTTCTCTGGCTTCCTTCATGTATCCTCTAAAGTTCCACCTTCTATAAGAAGTCTTTCCCAGTCCTTCACTCTCCCCAGTTTATCCTGTCTATATTGTATCTGTATATTATTGTATGCATGTTGTCTCCCTCATTAAACCAGCTCCTTGAGAACAAGGACTTTCTTTTGCCTTTCTTTGTGTCCCTGGCACATAGTAGGCACTTAATAAATTCTTATTGACTGACCAGATGACTAAATTGTAAATGGTTAGGGACCTTTTCTGGAATTTTGATTGGAGAACACATACTTTGACCAACTTTAGACTTTGGAGGTGAGTACTTTCTAGGCTCTGTCTTTTACCCATTCCTTCATACTGTTTCCAGATTGGTATTCCCATTCATAGATCTGACCAAGTCACTCCCCTACTTAAAAAAAAAAGTTATCAAGGATTCCTACTGCATCTGGAATAAAATACAAAATTCTTAGCTTGCTAAGATTCTTAATAGTCTGCTTTCCCTCTGTCCCTTGCACTCTTGAAGTTTTACATGATATAAAGTTGGTAGTCTTTACACCTCAGACTTGGTCAAACTGTCTTGGTTATTGTTCCTTGTACTTGCTGACCCATTTTCCACCCCCTGCCTTTCCACAGAAATGGGGAATGTGTTGCTGTTTTTCAGTTTTTCAATTCAACTCTTCATGATCCCATTTGGGATTTTCTTGGCAGAAATATCAGAGTTTTGCCATTTCCTCTTTTAGCTCATTTTACAGATAAGGAAACTGAGACAAACAGGGTTAAGCAACTTGCCCAGGGTCACACAGCTAGTAAGTATCTGAGGCCAGATTAGAATTCACAAAGAGGAACCTTCACTTTAGCCCTGACACTATCCACTGCATCAGTATACTCTCTCCTTAAATAAACCTCATGGAATTCATAGATTTCTTCTTTCCCTAATAGTTAATAATCTTTCCTTCATGAAGCTACTTTTTTTACTTTGGCTCTACCTATTTGTGTATGTGATGTAATTCTCTTTCCTGTCACCCAACCCAGTAGAATGCCAGGAGGTAAGGTCCTTCAAGTCAGAGATGATCTTATTTTCACTTGTATCTTGTTCACCTTGCACAGTATGTACTTATAAAATGTTTGTTGAAGCTTTAGAGATAGAGACCACTACCTTCGTTTTATATAGGAAACTGAAAGGTAGCAAGGAGAAGTGATCAATCTGAAGTCAAGCTTTTGCCACTAGGCTATGCTGCCTATCTCAGAATCATTAATAATAGCCAGTTTTTATATAAAGGAGTGCCTTTTTTCATAATCATATTGGTAAAAGCAAGGAGATTTTTTTTAATGCAAGAAAGAGTCGTTATTTGGTGGTGTTTAGTTTTATATTGTCCTTTGTAAAATGTTGACATGAATGAAGCATCCTACCACCGGAATCTTTTTTGCACATTGCTCATTACAAACCAAATCAGTGACTTCATTGTGATGCTGCCATGATGAATGAGGCAGTGGTGTTTGGCTTATGCTGCCAGAAGAAGAGAAAACAAGTTTTTCTAGTGCCATATGCCATTCAATCACAGTTCTCACAGAAGGAAGGAGGAGTGCCTCTTTGATACAGAAACCCTGTGGTCCTGTTGGTGCTACAAGCGAACATTTAAATTAAAGGCTGTAGTCAGCTTTCAAGTATTGACTATTGAGGCAAAAAGCTGAACCCACATTCATGCATTTACTCAAGCTTGTTAAAATAAAAATATGCTCTCAGCTGGGCTAATGTCACAGCTAGTATAATTATTATATTGAAGAGTGCCGTTTGAATTTGAGTTGGTGTAGCATGCATTTATTTAAAGATAGGGTTGGAAATTTAATTTGCTTTAGTAAGTACTTATACTTCCCAGACTGAGAGGTAAATATTATTCACTTCTCTCTACTGGTTGGGATGGTGTTTTTTTCCTTCGGTTAGTGGTAAACTAAATCATTTGTTAAATTTTATCCAGGTCAAAATTTTTGTGAATTTACAATCTAAGCTCCTTGAGGGCAAGGACTGTTTTCTTTTTTGTCATTATATATCCAGTACCTCTAGTATGGAGCCTGGAGTCAAGTAAGCACTTATTAAGTGTTTATTAGTTGAGTAACTGATTGAAAAAACTCAGATGCCATACTTTCTGACCTACTGATAACCAGAATGTTCTCCTTGACTTTAAAAGCTTCCAGCTTAGGTAAGCTGACATTTAGGTCCTGCATCGCCACCCCTTTTTTAAAGCTAAATTTTCCAGAATTATTATTTTGATGAATCCATGGTTTTACCCATGTAGGTACTCCCATCAGTGACACGCTCCCCAACTTCTCTACCTATTTGTATGCTGTGCAGTTCTTACTCTTACCTTGCTATAAATTCTCCAAAGATGATCCATTGAAAGAATTCTCTCCACAGTGATTTTTCAAACATACACAGAATGTTGTGAAATTTTAGCAAATAGCTATGGAAATGTAAGGTAGTATTGTGGCAACTTCAGTCAGATGTACTCTGCATTTTTTAGGCTCAGACCTACCAGAAACAATTTTAATTTCATATTAATCTATATCGAAACCATTTCTAACTTGGAGAGAGATATGCAAACTGACATAGTACCCCACGCTTTCCAATGTGACTGGCATCAAAGGTTCTCTAACTTTTGCCTAAGATTTCAGGTTGCATTTATAGGAATCTACAGGGAAAAGAAATCACCATATGACAATACAGGACTAAGTTAATATTCCAGAATTTTTTGAATAATCCAGTTACTCTCTCATTCCTTCTGGACTATTACTGTTTTGACTCCAGGAAATAAACAAAAGGACTTCCTTCCATTGATACCTTAATTCTTTCTTTTGGAAGAAGGCTGGGTTAGTTCACTAGCCATTTCATGTCTGGTACAGAAGTTAACTGTCCTTAGAATTCATAACCAAATCACTTTTAAGTAGGGAAGACAGTGATGTGAACAAGACAGTAAATTTTTGGGAAGAATTTCAATATGACCATTAAACCATTTAGAAAACCCTTTTTATCCAAAGAGCTTTCCCAAAGATTTTGGACAGAGTTTAGAGAGAAGTATGATTTATTAATGTTCCTTTTTTTTAAAAACAGTTCTCCAATGTATTATTTATTAACATTATTGTCTTTTTAAATTTTGAGTTTTAAATTCTCTGCCTTCTCCTACCCCTCACGCAACCACTAGGAAGGCAAGCAGTATGCTACCAATTTCTACATGCGAAAGCATGCAACATTTCCATATTAGTCATGTTTCAAAAAAGCAAGAAATTAAAGTTCCTGTACCCGTGGGGGTGAAAAGCATTTTTTCATCATGAGCCCTTTGGAATTATATTGATCAGAGTAACCAAGTCTTTCACAGTTGATTATCATTACAACACAATGTGCGCAATGATTTCCCAGTTCTTCTCACTTCACTTTGCATCTGTTTATTATATAGATCTTGCTGTATATTTTCTGAAACCACCTCCCTCAAAGTTTCCCACAGCCATAGTACTCTGTCACAATCACATGCCACACAACCTGTTCAGCCATTTCCCAATTCAATGAGCATCCCTTCAATTTCCAGTTCTTTGCCAACACAAAAAGAGCCTGCTATAGGTGTTTTTATACATATAGGTCCTTTTCCTTTTTCTTTGATCTCTTTAGGATGTAGCCCTAGTAGTGGTATTGCTGGGTCAAAGAATATGCACAGTTTTATAGCCCTTTGTGCTTAATTCCAAATTGTTCTCCAGAAAGGCTGGAAGAGTTCACAAGCATATCTATTCTTTCCTCATCCCCTCTGGCATTAGTCATTTCTGGTAAGTGTGAGGTGGTAACTCAGAGTTGTTTTAATTTGCCTTTCTCTTGTGATTTAGAGCATATATTCATATGGCTATGTAGCTTTGATTTCTTCTTCTGAAACTGCCTGTTTATATCCTTTGACCACTAATCAATTTGGAAATGGCTCTTATTTTTATAAATTTGATTCGGTTCTATACTCAGTATATATTTGAGAAATAAAATCTTTATCAGAGAAACTCACTGTAAAAATTTTAATTGTCTTATAGTACCTTTTAGCAAAATGTAGTTTCCCTGTTTATCCCTCTTAATTGTCTGGTTTTGCTTTTGCTTTGTCT
Source organism: Potorous gilbertii (assembly GCA_028658325.1). Lineage (NCBI taxonomy): Eukaryota > Metazoa > Chordata > Mammalia > Diprotodontia > Potoroidae > Potorous > Potorous gilbertii. The sequence goes on along the minus strand of CM053769.1, from coordinate 574,153,207 downwards.
GAGATCATAATTGCTATCCCTGCCTTTTTTTTAGTTTAGCTGAAGCATATTAGATTCTGTTCCAGTCCCTTATTTTAACTCTGTGTATGTGTCTTTCTATTTTGTGTCTCTTATAAACAACATATTGTTAGATTCTGGTTTCTAATCCATCTGCTATCGGCTTCTGTTCTATGGGTGAGCATTCCATTCACATAGATAGATAGTTATGATTACTGTGTTTTTCCCTTTATCTCATTTTCTCCTGTTTCTTTTTCTCTCTTTATCCTGTCCCTTCCCAAAGTCTATTTTACATCTAATCATGCCTACATTAATCTGCCCTCCCTGTTATCATCCCTTCCCTTTCTCTTATCCCCTTCTCCTCCTATTTATGCAACTTACATTTATATACACAACTGAGTATATTCTGCCCTCTTTGAACCAATTCAAATGAGAGTGAGGAACAAACTTTGTCTGCCATCCCTTCATTTTCCCCTCCACTATAAAAGCTCTTCCATGCATACCCCCTTTATTTGAGAAAATTTGCCCCATTCTACCTCTCTCTTCCCCCTTCTCCTAGTGCATCCCTCTTTCTCATTCTTTCATTGTTTTTTGTTTTTTTTTTTTGCGAGGGGAGATCTTTCAAACATAATCAACTCACATTCATGCCCTCTATGTAAATTCCTTCTAAACTGCCTTGGTAAGGATAAAGTTCTTTGGAGTTACATGTATTATCTTCCTATATAGGAATGTAAACAGTTTAATTTTATTGAAATACTTAATGGTTTTTTTTTTTGTATTTACCTTTTTATGCTTCTCTCGAGTCTTGTATTTGAAAGTTAAATTTTCTGTTCAGTTCTGATCTTTTCATCAGGTATGTTTGAAAGTCCTCTATTTCATTAAATATTCATTTTTCCTCCTGTAGGATTATACTCAGTTTTTCTGGGTAGGTGATTCTTGGTTGTAATCCTAGCTCCTTTGCCTTCTGGAATATCATATTTCAAGTCCTCCACTTGTTTAATAAGGAAGCCACTAAATCTTGTGTGAGCCTGACCGTGGTTCCTTAATATCTGAATTGTTTCTTTCCGGCTGTTTATGGCATTTTCTCATTGACCTAGGAGCTCTGGAATTTGGCTGTTAATATAGTTTTCATTTGGGGATGTCTTTCAAGGGGATAATTAAGATATTCTTTCCATTTCTATTTTATCCTTTGATTCTGTGGCATCGAGGGAGTTTTCCTTGATTTTCTTGAAATGCCTAGAAAGTATATGTAGAATCTATACAGAATTGTATGCCGTCTTGGGGAGGGAGCGGGGCAGTGAGGGGTAGGTGTGGGGGGGTTAAAATTTTAATTTTATGGTAGTGATTGTAGACCATCAAAATAAATAAATAGAAATTAAATTTAAAAAAAAAAAAGAAATATAGCGTCTAGAGTCTTTTTTTGATCGTGGTTTTTGGGTAGTCAAGTAATTCTTAAATTATCTCTCCTGGATCTCTTTTCCAGGTCAGTTGTTTTTCCAATGAGGTATTTTACATTTTCTGGGGTTTTTTATTCTTTTGACTTTTGTTTTATCATTTCTAAATGTCTCATGGAGTCATAAGCCTCTACTTGACCCCATTCTAATTTTTGAGGAGTTGTTTTCTTTAGTGAGATTCCGTACCTCTTTTTCCATTTGACCAATTCTGTTTTTTTAAGAGGTTCTTTTCTTCAGTGAATTTTTGTGCCTCTTTTGCTATTAGGTCAATTCTGAGCTGTTGTTATAGTGTTGTTTTGTTTTGAGGTAGTTGAGGTTAAGTGACTTGCCCAAGTGACAGGTAATAGGTGTCAAGTGTCTGAGGCCAGATTTGAAGTCAGGTCTTCCTAACTCCAGGGATAGTGCTCTATCTACTGTGCCAATTCTGTTTATAAATTGTTATCTTCAGTATTTTTATGCCTCTTTTACTAAACTGTTAATTCTCTTTTCATAATTTGTTTTCATCACTCTTATTTCTTTTCCCAATTTTTCCTGTACCATTCTTTATTTCTTTAATTCTTTCAGGAATTTTCATTGGACTTGTGTTCAATTATCATTTTCCTTTGAGGCTTTTTTTTGTATCTCTTTCTACATCATATTTTTCTTCTGAGTTTATGTCTTGGTGTTTCCTACCTACCACCATTGTAGCTTTTTATGGTCAATTTTTTGGTTGTTATTGTTGACTCAGTTTTTTCAACCTGATTTTGATTTTGAACTTTATGTTAAAGTTGGGCTTTCTCAATAAGGGTAGGGAGGGACTATATCAAGCTTCAGATTTTTTTGTGCTGCTGTTTTGAGAGCTGCTTTTGGAGGTCTGCAAATTTTTGGTGCTTCCAAAGTGGTGTGATGTGGGGAGATGTTTGGTCACTGCTTTCCTGGTCTATATTCCAGTCTTTACTCAAGAAAGTCCCCAGGATCCCTGTAGCCACAAATGCTGGTATTTCTCTTTGCCTTGGAACTGGGACCAAGGACCCTGCTCCCTTGTGCCTGACCACTGGCACTCCTCTGTTCCCTCGAACTACAATCCAGAAGTGGGTATGGGCAGTAGAATTGCCAATCAATGCCAGCAAAGGGTCCCCCATAAGTTCTTTCTGACCAGTTGTCTGATCAGACCCTCATTGTCTCTAGGCTGAAAACTCCTGAAACCGCTGCTGCCAATGCCTTGTGGGGGTTTAGGACAGGTCTTCACTTTGGTGTTACAAACTTATGCTAATCTCTGTAATTTTCTTGAGCTGGGAAAAATGTCTCACCCTGACCTTCTGTTGACTCTGCTACTCCAAAATTTTATTTGAGGCATTATCTTAAAGTCCTTTGGAAGGGAATGTTGAGAGAATTCAACTGAGTTGCCTTTAATGTACCATCTCGGCTCTGTCCCCTGTAGTTTCTTGATATTTCTAAAGAAATTAAAGGGGATATTTTTAATATGTTTCCACTGTGAGGTAAAATCAAGAAAAGTATTTTATCCAATAAATTCCCCACCTTTCTTCCCACCTATTTGTACTCTCTAAATCAGTAGTTTTCTAATTTTTTGTTGGCATTATTTCTCAGACTCTAGAATCTATATCTTTGGTGTAGTGTTGTTGATATGTATATTAAAATCAACATAGCACTGTGATTTTACTGCGAAAATGAACAGGCAGTAGGAAAGGAAAGCAAAAGGAAGAAATGGGATGTTCTGACCAGGCAGTCCCTGTGGTTGCTACCACTTGCGTCATAATTTACTTTGTGTATCAAAGTGCTATTTAATAGTAATTGTAATTTAATTGTAATTCCATAGACAATTCCTGAATATTTAAATATAATGGATTTGCACCTGGAACTAGAAGTGTTTGGCCTCTTTCAAGTTTTTAGTAACTAGTCCAGCCCATATGTAAGAAATAACTAAACATTTATGTTCTTAGGACGGGGGGAGTCTTTTGCTAGGTAAGAATTGAAATGCTAAATAATATCTCAAGAATAAGTTCATGGTAGGTAGGAATTAAAAGGCCAAAGAATATCTCAAGAATCTCCTGGCAGTTTCTTGATTTAATCTGTTCTCAACATAGAGAGAAGTGAAAAAAACACTTTAAATGTACACTTACCACAAATATAGGGTGTATTGAGAAAGTCAAACCACTTCAAAAATGTATCCTTGTTTGCAAAAACCCTGTGAGGCAGAGCTACCTTTTTTCTTCACCTAAAATAACAGTAACAGCAAATAACACTCTTGATAATACAAAGGACAAAATTTCCATAATGTGTTCACTTAAGTAATTTTGACAGTAATAGCCTAACAGCAGGGGAATTGAATAAGAAACAATCTTAGGTTTTCTACTCAAAATTGAGGGAATGTAATCAAAAAATCATATCCAAGGCATAGAGAGAAGGATTTTTAGTGATATGGTAATTGCTTCATTGTGTTCCTTCTCATTGAAAATATCCTAGGTCCTATACCCCTTAAAGTATAATTCAGAAAGCTCTTATTAAGTGCCTGTTATGGACCAAGTACTGAAAAAAGTACTAGAGATACGGAAAAAAAGGCAAAAATAGTTCCTGCTCTCAGGGAGCTCACAATCTAATGGAGATTGGAGATAGCATGCAAAAAAAAGTACAAGTAAAATATAGACTGGGCAAATTAGAGATAAACTCAGAGGGGAAGGACTAAGATTAAGTAAAACTAGGAAAAGTCTCTCCTTGAAGCAAGGACTTTAGCTGAGATTTGAAGGAAGCCAGCAGGCATAGATGAAAGGGAAGACAATTCTAGGCAAAACCCCATGAGAATTCGCTGAGTTTGAAGATATTTTGTGAAAGAAACAGCAAGGAGATCAGTCACTGGGGCAAAGTTAGCCCCAGCCTTCTCTTTTACCTCTGGATTATTCATCTTCACTTTTAAAATGGTCTCTAATAGTGTTATTATAAAAAAAAGTCTTTGTTTTTGGTAAGTTGTTGACAATCCTTTATGACTTCATTAACCCACTTTGCATAAAGATTGGAATCTGCCACTTAATTTAATCTTTCCTGATTTTTAGCCCTCACAATGGTTGAAAAGAATTATTTAGGAGAGACAGGGTGAGTGAGTGAGTGTGTGTGTGTGTGTGTGTGTGTGTGAGTGATAAATTCTCATTTACCTTATGAAAACTGAGTAGAATATACTCTCACTGATTCTTTCAAGAAGTAGATTACACAGTTACATTCATGAGTCTGTTCACTGTAGATGATTAGATCAGATTCTAAATGCCAGAAAAAGGTGTTAAAATATACTTACTACAGAGACTACTTTATTTTTAATGATGACATCTTCAACCTGTATTTTTAATTTCTAAAAGGCCATGCTTTTTGGGTGTAAAATCAGCTCTCAAAATTAGTTGAATCTATGAACTGTGTGGCCTTATGTCATTCAGTAACTGTATGTAAGAAAAAGACACTACTTTCATAAAAACATACTGATTTTTAAACCATAATTCTTTATTTAATAAAAATCACTTGGATTGATAAACGATTTGGTTCTCTAAAATGTCCATTTTTATTACTCAGTAAGTCAGAAAGAAGTATGTTAAATATTCCCTGGAGCTGGAACTGCCTTTTTCTTACATCAGCAATTAGCCTTCTGCTTTTTTTCTCTCCCTCCCCACCTGCAATCGGTAACTTTATCGCCCCCTTTCCCATTTACCATCCCGTTCCCAATCCATTGTCTTTGCTTAAATCTGATACATTCCAACACTAAGTGCAAGACTTAAGTAGCTGAGGCATTGTTGTTCTCTCTTCTCATTCCTTCTTACTGGTGCCTGAAAAAGAGGAAGAATACAGAGATCACCCATATCTTTTCTACCTTGTTGCCTGCAGTTACCATAGTACCTGGAAGGTCCTTCTGAAATGTTCTATAAAGGAAGGTACCAGAGAACAAATTGTGGGTCCAATTATTTGGACTTTGTTACAAGCTAAGAGAAGCTTTTAGAGACCTTAGCTAAAGCTACTCAAGACTATATTCCACTCTTCCAGAATCATTACCACCATTGCCTATCCCAAATTAAAAGTACAGGTGAGGTTTGAGTAGTTGCTTGGTATTATTTGTTCATTTCCCTGTTCTGATCAATTTTTCTTATTCCACGTCCCCATTTCCTATCATTTGGATGATAGTAGTCGGTAGTTCTTCAGTTCATTGTCAGATCATACAAAACCTACACTCTGGTTTCCACAGGGTCATCCTCTTCTCCCCTGTCACATACAGGAACATAAATTAGGGGAGAATATGTTCTGGGAAAGGACAATCGACTTTAATTTCTCTTCAAATAAATCTCTTTTTTTTAAAGTCTTTCGATGCTTTGCTATATAGTAGAGAGAGAAAAGAGGCGATGAACAGAGGAGCAAATGCCTCTGAAGGCAATGAGTATTTATTAAAAGCTTGTTGTATGTGCATTCTAATTGATTAAGGGGAAAATCTTTAAAACCTTGTATTTTATGTTTTGTATTGTAAAAGACTTATGTCTTATGGATAGCTAACCTGTGATACTGTGACTACATGTCTCTCTCTCTCTCTATATGTGTGTGTGTGTGTATTCATCTTTTTTTTTCTCCCTGTCCTGTGGATAAATTCTCCCAAGTAGAATAAAGTAAATTCTTTAAGGGGGGAAAAAGTAGACGAGAAATCAGACTTTTTAGTAGCATTAATCTTTTCACTAAAAAAGAAAAGAATGTCAAACTTCTGAGTGAAAGTGGAGCAAGACCTTCCTTATGAAATTATTTGAAATAGCATTAAAATAAGTATAGTTTGCAGTTAATTATATGAACCCTTATGTTTATGCCTAGATTATAAATTGCTATTCTTTGAACTTGAGGTGGATTTTGAACTGGGTTCTCCATAATTACAATAATCACATGTTTTATTTATACATAGTTGTGCTATATAGACATTAACCAATTAATTCTAGATCAAACTGCCTAATAGACTTTCATTGGTACACTATTTTTAGTGTGCCTGTGTGCATTAATTATAGACTTGTGATAATAACTTTGTTATCTAAATGCTTTCTTAACAATCTACTAGTATCAAGTGACCAAAAACCTTGTGGCAGAATTTGCTTCTGGTTTTAAGCTAGTAGGTAAACTTTATAAATCTGTCAAATTCCTGGCTTGATTCCAAGTTCCAAGCATTTTTCTTAAGTGTTTTGAGAGGTTGCTTTGAAGGGGGTATGTTAGCTTTTAAGCTCCTCACTTCAGATCAGATCATAATCAATTATGTTTTAAAGAAGAATATCTAAGTATGTTTGAGCCATGAAAATGAGAGTTTAAAGCTGAGTTTAATGTACTGAGCAGTGATTACAGTGTGTCATTATGTTATGCTTTGAGATATTACTGTCAATACAATTGATAATCAGTACTGAATTCCTTTAAATTCATTTTTGTCATTGATTTTTAGCCAAATCCTATCTGTATATGACTGGAGGAGAGTTGGAATCACTTAAGTGTAGATTCCAGATTGAATTAAAGTAATCATGATAAAATTTTAAGAGATGTGCAGGATGTCCCTATTTGCGTATGTATGTGTGTGTGTGTGTGTGTGTGTGTGTGTATAGGAGGCAATGGAATAGGGCTTGTTTATACACATATGGGTATGTGTGCATGTTTTATTTTAATGCCTCATTTGTATATGTTCATTTATAAATTGTAGCTATCTTGTAATACCTTCACAGTTCACAGATTGGGAAATACTGGATTAAGTGATCAGATGATCTCTAAGGTCTCAACATTCTGTGACACTCTTCTCTTACAATGCACAAAGTAGTCTTTGACATTCACTGTTAAAATCTCAGACTTTTTGCTTAGAAGGTCTAGAATAGATACTGCTTCTGGAATGTTTGGATTAGCCATTAAAGAAAGTAAGTACTTTGCCATAGTGTTTTGCTAACCTTAGATTATGGTATTGATCGTAACGACATAAAGTATGTAACGGTGAAGTACAGTTGGGCTAGTAACATATTGAGTTTTAGTTTAGATATCAACAAGGTCCTGAAATTGCATAATTACTAACCTTTTTATGTTCTTTTATTTTGCTTCTTTATAAGAATATTTTATATTAAGAAAGTAAGTAGATGGCATTAATTCCTCTGATTTCTTTTAGGTTTGAATTTGAAGGTTAAAATGAAAAGTGAATGTATTAGGCAGAACTTGATGTAGCTAGAATTGTCAGTTTCATGGTTCAGTTTGCTACATTGATATTAAAGACAAAGTAGCCGATTAAGAACCCATAGGGATGAGCATTTTTCGGAGAAACTGTGTGCTGGATATAGTTTTTGTATCTTGATCACAAAATCAAATGTTATTGTTCATAAGGATAGCAAAGAATGTGAATGATTCAGTGCAACCCCTCAGAAAAGCATCACACAGAATTCTCCTACACCTATGCTATTAGATTAAACTTCTTCCTTTGTTTAATTTAATGCAGTAGTTTTGTTGATTACATAGTCTGTGCAGTATACTCCACTACGCTCTGGAGGGAAGTTCCTATATAAAAGATCCTGCTCTTATAATCTGGGGGAGGGAAGGTAGAGAGGGTAAGGAAGAATTATGACATACTGAGAGTATTAACGCAGAAGCGTAGAGAGCTACAAATAAAGATTCGTGTTTTTAAAGTAAGGACTTGAAATACTGTTGAATTACTTTTCTTCTTTACATTTTTCTCATCATTGAAATAACATAGTTCTGTAATTCTTCAGCATTTTAAAAAGACAAATTTAAACCTTCCCATGTTTTGAAACTGATTTCTGAAACAGGAGAATTCAATGAAGATAAGCATCATTAGAAAAATTTTGTGCATTTCCTTCATCTATTCGGTAAACAGTTGTTGAGTACCTACTATGTTCCGGGCACTATGCTAAGTGCTAGGGATACAAAACAGGGCAAAAGGTGGTCCCTGACCTCAAGGAGTTTACAATCTAATAGGAGAGACAACAGACAAATATATACAAAGCAAGCTATGTGTGAGATAAATAGAAAAAATAAAAGAGAGAAAACCCTGGAATTAAGAGAGGTTGGTAAAGGCTTCCTGTAGAAAATGGGATTTTATTGGGGACTTAAAGGAATCCATGGAGGTCAGTAGTTAGAGCAGAGTATTCCAGGTCTGGAGTCAGCCAGAGAAAATGGCCATAGCTGAGAGATGGAGTGTCTTATTCATGGAACAACCAGGAAGCTAATGACAATCGAAGAGTGTGTGTTGGAGAAAGAGGTATAAGAAAACTGGAAATGTAGGAAGGGGATGTAGGTTAGGAAGGGCTTTGAATGCCAAACAGAGCATTTTATATTTGTTTCTGGAGGCAACAGGAGGTCACTGGAATTTATTGAGTAGGAGAGTGATATGATAAGACTTGTATTTTAGGAAAAAAGACTCTAGTGGTTAAATGGAGGATAGATTAGAAATGGGGCAAGTCGACCCACTGGCAAGTTATTGTAGTAATCAAGGTATAAGGTGATAAGGGCTTGCACTGAAGTGGTGGCAGTGTTGGGAGAAGAGAATTAAAGAGACGTTGCAAAAGAGAAATTGGAAGACCTTGGCAACAGCTTGTATCAGGGGGATTGGGGGGAGATAGTACAGAATGCTATATGACTCCTAGGTTGCAAGCCTAAAGGACTGGGAGGATGATATTTCCCTCTACAGTATTAGGGATGGCGCTGGGGGAGCTTTTAGGGGGAAAGAGTAAAGAATGAATTCTGTTTTTGACAAATTGACTTTCAGATATCTACTGAACAAAAATAAAATTAAGTATTAGAAATGAGATAAATATTAGAAGTGTGATTGGGGCAAGTTGATCTTAGGAATTCTCATGTGAACTTGACTATTTTTAACAAGCAGCTCTTTTAAAATTTATTTTTAAAGTGGGTAGGGACTAGAATTCTGATTTCATTGGTAAACTTCCAGAGAAGGAAATGCCCTATATTAATGTAGTTTGGTAGCTTCTCTACAATTTAGCATCTTAGTGGCCTGAAAGAGTAAGGGAATTGACCGAGGTCACACAGTCAGTGTGTTTGTTGGAGGAGAGGCTGGAACCCAAATCCCAGTTCCAAATACTGCTCTCTATCCCAAATGTCACATTTAGTTCTTGTTGTTCAGTGATTTCAGTCATGTCTGACTCTTCGTGACTCTTTTTGGGGTTTTCTTGGCAAAGATACTAGAGTCATTTGCCATTTCATTCTCTAGTTCATTTTACAGATGAGGAAACTGAGGCAAATGAGATTAAGGAACTTTTCCAGGGTCACACCGCTAGTAAGTGCCTGAGGTCAAATTTGATTCATTGTACCACCTAGCTGCCCTTGTATGTCACATTGCCTCAGCATAAAAAAGATGTGATCTTTTAACATCTTATTGAACTACAGTTAAGAATGTTTGAAATCAAACTGTTTAAGAAGGTAGTGAATCAGCATAGCTCAATAGAAAATTGCAATTTGGTCTTGGCATCGTGGTAAACACTCTGGAAAACTGCTTTACCAGCTATAACTTCATACATATTAGTGAATGAGGAACAAGGGTTTTTTTTCTCCTTACTAGATCTATGATCTCATCAGAATACGGACCTCCCAATGAGGTTCTTTTTCAAAGCAAATTGCTACTACTGAGTGCACCAATGTGTTACCTAGGTGCTCACGTCCTTCAGAAGTGGAACTCAAACCCAAGTCTTTATGACTCAAATGCCAGAATGCTATCCACTTTTACTATGCTTTGTTGCTTCTCTTATGAAACATCAGAGTGAACTTAAACACAAATTCAAATAATTTGTATACTTTTTGTCATAAATCATATTTCATTCTCAAAACTAACACGACCTCAGGCAACTATGATTGTCTGTAGTGATGAAAGCAGTGAGAAGGATTTATCAAGACATTTTATTTTGGAATATGAAGCTTTAAGCAATGGACTTACTTTGTAGCAACTAGGTGCCACAGTGGGTAGAGTACTGAACTTAAAGTCAGGAAGACCTCCAAGTTCAAATTCAGCCTCAGATACTTATTAGCTCTATGACTCTGGACAAGTCACTTAACCTCTGTCCGTCTTGAGTTTCTCAAATGTAAAACGGGGATGAGCACAGTGCCTAGCGTATTGTTGGCTGATTGACTGATAACAGCACCTACCTACCAGGGTTGTTGTGAGGATAAAATGAGATTCTATTTGTAAAACACTTAACATAGTGCCTGGCACATAGTAAGAGCTATATAAAGTAAGTTATTATTGCTAGCAATAATAGTCTCTTATTTTTTATAAATGTATCATTATTCACAAACTTCTATATTATAAATTCTATTTTTATTAGAAATTAATATAGTTCATTTCTAATAATTTATTTCTCATTACAAGATACTTTTATTGCACCCCAAGAGAATATTTCTTTAGGTAAAATAGGCTTGACAAATAGTGAAACTGAAGCTAGAATTTGCTCTTTTATGCCTCCCACCTCTTAGAAATTTGTAACAGTCAAATCTTTTGATTATTTAAACTCAAGTGGAACTGACCTTGTCTTTCATTACATAATAGTACAAAGTAAGTTACTAAGTTAGCTAAAACAGAATGTTCACTCTTCTGTCCCTTCCTGTCACGTAACCACTATCCCAGTTGGTGAAATTCTTTTGCTGTTTCTAAATGAAGGCCACATGTGTCATTTTACACATCCTTTTTTTCTCGATAAAAGTCTCACTCTCCATTTCCACATAGCACTGTAACAATTGTGTAATTGTTTGGCCTTCTTCAAGAATGTGGATGATGTTGAAAATGACTAGGGAAAAAATGCCAACCACTTTGCCCGCATGGAACTTAGAAGCAGGAGGAATGAAGCAATCAGTGGAAAACAAAATGGTGGCGTGTTCTTGCTTTTTTTCAAGAGTAGCTATCCAGAAGCAGGAGGAAAGTTTCTCCCATCTTAGTGAAAGCAGGAAGGGGGGATGCCATGCAGTGATGGCCACTCCTCTGAAATGCTTGGGAAATGATTGATTTGAAATAGAGATTAGCCCCTGAGGGGTGAGTGTTAATAAAAAGTTTTTGAGCACCTACCATAGGGAACAGTCAATGGCTGACACTATGCAAAGGGATGAAAATAGAAAGTCTGTACTCCCAGAATTTACTGTCTAGTTGGGGAGACAAAAAAAAATGTACAGTTCGAAAACAATGTCAGTTACCAAAGCAGCACACTAATAAGTCTTAAATAATATGGTACAAATGGAACTACTGAGGGGATTATAGGCTTAACTTGGAAAACTTCTTGTGTTTAGAATGAAGCCACAGAGGGGATTGAAAACCTATGAAATGTTAGAGGAAATGGTGGGGGGGAGGGGAGGGGAGAATTTTTCATTCTTTGGTTGCACTTTCACATGTCTTTTTGTGTAATAATAGCTCATTTTATGCTATTCTGTACCTGCATTAGCTTATGGATCCCCTCCACCACACTGTGGGATGTAGGTGGGGTTAGTATTCTTTTATGTAGACAACAAACAGGGCCAAGACTCAGAGAGGTTAAGGGGAAGAGCCAAGATGAGAAGAGCCAGATCTTAAGACTCCAAATTCACTGTTCTTTTCACAGCTGCCTGTGCAAGTGATATTTGGTCCTGGCTTTGCTAGAGGATAAAGAACAGTCAAAGACTATGTGCAAAGCCAAGTGGAAATTGGAGACCCAACAATCTGGCTGATTTAAGCAGAAAAGTTACTTTTGCCTGAAATGTCCAGACAGGTGCTTCATTTTTGCACTTAAATTATTGGGATCATTGCCTCAAGACTTCTCTTCACTCTGTGGTTAGAATAAGAATTAAAATTTTATCCGGACTTGGGGAGAGGGACAATTTAAATTGATATTTGTTCCAAGCATCAATTTTCTTCCTTTTACTTAGGAAATTCTTCACTACACCCTTAGTTATGTGAGTAGATTTGGGCTCTATGTTTTCATCTTAGAAGGGGTATGGAATGCAGAGTTGCTCTTCTGTTAATTCTTAGCAATATAGCAATTATGGATAAGTTGAAATGAAGAAGAAACAGCTATGATGGGTCTCATTTTTCCAAACTGTCATCAGAAATTCTAGTCAGTCAAAGCAAAAAAGGTTTCTTTCTCTCTCTCCTCTTGTCCTCAACTCGCCTTCCCTCTGTTACCCCCTCCTTTACTGGAAAGTGGAAGGACGTAGTCTTTCATGCTTGAAGGAACAAGGAAATACATTCATATCAGTATCTGTTTGTGTAAAAGAAAAAGTAGGAAATAGGTCAACAAAGCTAGGTGACTGGCTAAGGGTGGGAGTTTTGAGACGATTAAGCAATGGTCCATAACCACTGCCCAAATTTGTTAATGAGTAAGTCTAAAGGAAAGGCAGGAAATGGAAACCATTACCCCAAAAGAGAAGGGGAGTGGGAAATTGGATTATCTCTCCTCTTTTCAAGTAACTTCTTCTTGAAAAAGACCGAAAAAAATCCTTAAAAATGTTTTTTCCCCTTCAGTTCTTGACCATTTTTCTTGGAAAATGAGTAGTAAAAATTTGTAAGAAGCACAAGTGTTTTCCTGGCTACCTGTGGCTACCAAGACAATTTGATTCCACTTTATTGGCTCCATTCTGCTTTAATGTAGCACCATCATGCAATCACTTCTTGTTTCAAACAGTAACCTAATACCAAACAAAATTTTAACACTGCCACTAATTCTTTTGAACAAGGCAACGTTGGCAATTATGAAATAGGGTACATGTTGGCAAGAGCTTTCGGAATAATTACAGGCTTCCTAAAGTAGTACAGTATGAATAATTGCAGGTTTAAAAGTGTTATTGTGAGCAGCATTTTATACTCAAATTTTGATTTGCTCCTTAAAACCCCAAGTATGTAAAGAATGCCCATGCACTCCCTCTGTGTGGTCTGAGAAGTTATGGAAAATATTTCTCTTCCATTACACTTATGCCTTAGCATGAATCTATAGGACATGTCTAGACTGTAGTAAATAAGAGCAAAAGCAATATATTTAATAAATGGGAATGAATGAGGTAAAGAAACATCCCCAGCTGTAGCTGCCTGGTGTGCTCTAGGGGCATTGACAGGCACTCAAGTGGCCCAGTATTAAAAGACGTTAAAAATTGAAATAGTATTACATTTGCTTGGCAAGTTCAAGGAGATTATCACCTCAGCTTTGGCTTGTGATTGTGTGTGCACTGGGTACAAAGGACAGAGAAACAGGAAGCTCTCTGAGATTCTTATGCTTATAAATAGACACAAAGATTTATTTCTTTGCCTGTGAGAATTTTCATTTTCTCCTGTAGAGTATTAAAGGATTGTAAGTACATCAGAAAAGTGTGTATTTTGGGGAGGGTTGGAAGAGAAAACAATTAATGGTGATTTTTGACTCCTGGCTAGTTAATAAACAATAAAAAGACCACCACCATTATTAAGCTGGTTATGCCCTTTGTCGTTTTGTCTGTTGATTCTAGAGGTCACTAACGGCTTGAGATCTTTGGGAATTTTTGTATCCTCAGATTTATTCACCAACTAGAGCTAGTGTTCTGTATTTTTTTGTGCCCAGCTTCTGCATACACAAACTCCTTCAAATCATCTTTTCTATAATTGCTCCGTGCTGGCTTTGGTATTTAAATTAGAGTCTTAATGGGTCATTAGTCCTATAATTAATCCCAGCTATTTTTAAATGGTGCCTTGGTTATTAACTTGCTATCTTTTTTGGAGATTCATAGAATGGATCTACCAAGGCATTGGAACATTGTGCTTTCAATTTGATCTTGTTGATTTCTTTTTTTAAAATGGTGATAATGTAACATTCCTTAATTTAAGTGACATTACTCCTTTACATAGGAAGAACTAAAGGTTAGTTCTGAACAAAACCAAATTCTGCTCTTTTAGGCAATCAGTCAGTAAGCCTTTATTAAGTGCCACCTGTGTACCAGGATCTGTGCTAGGCACTAGCTTGGGATAAAAATGCTTTAAATAAAACTATTCTTATTCACAAGGAGCTTATGGTGGAGATAACAAAAATGTGAGGATAAATGCAAGGTAGTTTGGGAGGGAAAGCACCAGAAGTTAAGGAGGTCAGAAAAGGCTTGTTGTAAAGCATGGTCCTTGAGTTGTCTTGAAGGAAGAGAGTGCTTCTCTAAGGGAGAGGTGGGAAACCATGGAGCAATGACCAAAGAAGGGAGAAGACTAGTATGGATGCATAGCCAAGCACTAGAGAAAAAGCAGTGTACGGTGGGGCTGCAAAGGTAGATTGGGGCTAGTTGGTAGAGTTTTCAAAGCTCAATGGACAAATATGAATATGATCTCAGAGGCAATAGGATACTACTCAAGTTTGTGGAGAGGCGTGACATGGTCAAAAGGAAAATCACTGCTTTGAAAGCAGTATAAAGGATAGACTTGAATGAGGGGAGATGAGGCAGGGAGACTACTTAGTAGGCCAGTGGGCTAATCCATGTGAGAACTGATCATTTTATAGCCCATACATCTTATTTTTTTCTCAAATTTATTCTCAACAAAAATGTCACCAATTCACATTATTTTACAATTGACAGTGCCCTTAGAGAGCATGCCTCACTTTATAAATGCCTAGCCTAGCACTCCTTCGGCCCTACTGTGTGTCCTTCTGTAACTCTGAGGTGTTCCTATGTACCCTTATACCACAATTGGATTCTGTGCTGCAGTCTTAGCACAAATAAGTGCAGAGACAAAGCAATTGAGCATCCTGGGAAAGGTTTGAAAATGGAAACTTCCTATATTTGAAAATTTATGCTTGTGTGACTACTGCAAAATAAATGTGTGAATGCCATGTGAAGAAGACTTTTTCCTGGCATCTGAAATATATGCATTTGTAAGCTGTAATAGTAAAGTATTACTTCTTACATTCTCCCTGTACACCTATACTAGTAGCAATTCATTTAAATTTCAGTTCTGTTTACCTTCTACACTGGATGGAAACAATGACTTATCTTTTGAGCATCCCACAGATAGGACTTAAGAGGAAATTAAATTTTGCCCTGAAATGATACACATGAAGAAGGAGAGAAACTGGTAAGAGTGTTATCAAGATTATATCATATTTTGCCTGCCTTCTGACCCTAGGAAAAACAATTAACACATCTATGAAAATCTAACTGGATTTGGGGTTTTTTTAAAATCTCACTCAAATTTTACCAGTATGGGCATTCACCTTCCCTTGAACCAGATAGCATCTCCCCTTTGATTTATAAGGCGGTATTCAAGAGCTGCTATGGCAATATATGTGTATGTGTATATATTAACCTGTGTTCAGGTTATTGATGATCGTATTTGAACTAAGCTAACTGGAAAACAGACATGCAGTCTATCACATGCCATCCTCACTCTAACTTTGGAAGTTACTGCTTGCTCATCATAGTTTCTAAGAACTCACATCAAGAGGAGGCACCAGAAAAGGACTTTAATGCAACACCCACACTCCAGATGCCTTCCCTGGCATTTCCCAAAGCCCTTATTCCTATTTCACAGCATTATGATACTTCCCTGATTTCTGAGAGCTTGTTGGTAAGTGATTACCTAGCCTCCTAGCCCAATTAAATATATAAATCTCATATCAGAGGTTCACATATCTAGAACTAGAAGGAACATCAGAAGCCATAGAGTTCAGCATCCTTGTTTTACAGATAAGGAAAATGAGGCCCCTCATTCCTTTCTTCCTTTCATTCTTCCTTCCTTTCATTCTTTCATCATTCCTTCCTTCCTTTCATTTTCCCCTATCCCCAACAATTATTTGGGGAAAAACCCTGGTAACAACTATGCATAGTCAAGGAAAGCAAATTCACAAATTGACCAAGACTGAAAACTTACATATCTTCATGTCACTTGAGTCCATCAAATTGCTTTCAGGAAGTGGGAAGCATAATTTATTTAGCCCTCTGTAATGATCCAACCCCTTCATTTTAGAGATGAGGAAAGTGTGAGAGAAAAGAGGTTCGATGACTTGCTCAAAGCTGGTAAGTATCTGAAGTAGGGTTGGAATTCAGATCTCTCCTCATTTAGACTCTGATTTAGTGGAAACTAAATCACTCCACCTCCCTAGGTTGCTTTTCTAGTCCTTACTACTTTTCCAGATATAAGTGAAGACAGGACAAGTCCACAATATAGAAAGGAAACACAAATATAATGAGATCTTGTGGAAGCTTCTGATGACATTAGAAAAAAATAAGTAATGAATCTATAAAAATAATTGTGCTGTCTTAAACTTGAGCATAACTGAAACTATACTTCTCTTATGCCAATCAAATAGATTGGAATTAAGGAACCTAGCAGGGGTAGGACCAAAAGAAAGCATCAAATTCACTTGTGTTAAGTGATCAGCTTCTGCTTCCTCTATTTTATCTGTCATTTTTACCCCTTATTGAGGTCAGGGTGGCAAAGCTATTGTGCAGTATACATTTCCTTTTGCTTCAAAGGTCTAGGATCACAAAGATAACAGGTGGGGCATTGAATCACTTATGCCAGTAATTTGCACATGCTTAAAATCAATATGCAGGCAGCTTTAAGTCTTAATCTACATAGAGACATTAACTGTTTCCTGCACCTATGACAAATAAGATTTGGTTATCATTTCTTGATTTTGCTTTTGAAATGACACGAAATCTCCTTTACGGGGTCCTGGGAGGGAAAAATGTGAATTTAATTGATAATCTTTGTACTAAAGGCATTTGTTGAAGATTATTAAAAGAGAATAATCTACACAATATTTTCTGAACAAATAAATCACTAGAAAGACCCATAATCTCATCATTTTTAAATGCAGAATGTTTTCTTTGATTTCTGTTTGCTCTTGGTATGTGGAATGATTTAATGTAACCTGAAAGTTCTTTTATGATGACTATTTTATTTTATTATGAAGTATAAATATGGAATTCAATCATATAGGTTTGTTCTAACCCTGATTATTTCAGAAATGGTCACATGAATATGACTTTGAATTTACTTGTCTCTTTTGAAGTTGGCTGCTCACATGACATGATACAGAGTCCATACAGATTGCTTCAGCGTTGGGCTGAATCTTGCAAGGCAAAATTTTATAACAGTTGTATAAATTCTTAAACTTGGTTTCAAAAAAACTAACTTTACAAGTACAAGCTGTTTAAATAGATTGGAAAAGATCTAGAGATTTAAAATGGACTGCAAGTTCACCATCAGCTCAGTTCAGGAAGGACTTTGAACAAATGGGAAACATCCAAAGGAAAATAACCTGTATGGTCAAGGGTCTTGATTAGCAAAAGGAACTAAAAATGTTTATCTGGGAAGGCAGAAGACTTGAGAAAGGAGAAGGGAGTAAGTATTTATGTAGCACCTATTATTACTGCCCAGTCATTTTCCAGTTGTGTCTGACTCTATTGGGCTTTTCTTAGCAAAGATGATGGAGTGGTTTGCCATTTCCTTCTCCAGCTCATTTTACAGATGAGGAAACTGAGGCAAATAGTTAAGTGACTTGCTCAGGGTAAGTTTCTGAGGCCAGATTTGAACTCAGGAAGATGAATCTTCCTGACTCCAGTCTGGTACTCTATCCACTGTGCCCCCTAGCTGGTCCATTAACATCCTCAAGATGATTGTTGCTGCTAAAAAATGGAAATTGAAGGTATCTTATTTTTTAAAGAGAAAGAGAAACCACTATAGATTTCTGTTACTCATTCAGAAAAGCTGAATTGTTTGGAGGTTTAATTTTTTTTTTTAATTTATGAACCTATATCCTACGATGTAGTGTTTTGACCTAAACACATAAACTTTAATCCACTCTTAGCTCCTTTCTGATTTCTTACTGTGATAGGGCACTACTGGCTGGGTTCTAGAAGGTTGTGCAAGCTCTGACAGGTTCCTCAAGCCAAAAAGGTCTATTTACAGAGTTATCTGTCTGTCTGAAGGCTGGCTTAGCTAAATTCAGGACTCATGACTAGGCTGGCCACAGGATGGTGATTTTTTTTTTCAACCACAATAATTCTTGAAGACCACTTACTAAATCACAGAGCTATTGCTGTCTGCATCAGTGGAAGGAGAATCATGCCAAGGAAATCATAGGCCTTGAAGAGTATACAACTTAAATCAGTGGACTTCTCAGCTGGATTCCATGACTTAAACTATCCCTCTTCTCTTCTGGTTCCTTGAAAGAAAGCACATCAAGTATAAACAAATACATATTTTCACCATCCAGTGGTCAAGAACCACTTGTATTTTTCCTAAATAGAAGTTAAGCTGGGTTGCCCCAGTCCCGAACTTGCTGACTGGAAATAAATTAGAAACCATGGAAAATAGGATTCAGCATCTAGTGTACTGTAACACAGAGTTCTAAAATGATGGTTCATGAAACACTAGTGGTCCTTCCAAAGTGCAAGCCACACAAAGAAAAATGGCGGTCAGCATTTAAGCAATAGACTTAATGCTGTAGATTTGAATTTAGATTTTAAAACAACTATTTTAAAATATGGCCTGAGTAATTTGACTAAGTCAGACTAGAACAAGACCCTACTTCCCCTCCAGTCCCCAATGTGCACACCTGACAGTGAAAGAGAGGTAGTCATCAGAATAGGTGGGCTACAAGAAGCTAAGATACTTATGAACTCTCACACTGAAAAAGAAAAAAAAAGGTTTGAACTGATCGACTAAAGCTTTTAGAGTGAATTGACCTTCTAAAAATTTACTTATAGCTTTCTTTCTTTGTGCAGTAGTTCCTAGCTACAATCTCGTATCAAACTTTCATTCTATCCAAATCTTAATTTAGCTCTTCTTGTTTTTTGAGAGGAAGATTTTAAAGGTCATTCTCCCATTTTTTAGCTTAAAATTATTGATATTTCCTCTTTTCATATTACTTTCATTTCCAAATTTATCTCCCTTTTTCCCTACACAAAGAGCCATCTCTTAAAATAATTAAAAAAGGAAAAGAAGAAAAACAGGACAGTAGTCAGCAAAACTAACAAATCATCCAAATGAGGCATAATATTCACTTTTCCACACCTACATTTGCTTCCAGTTTTGCTATCACTGGGTATTTGTTTTCTTAATGCCGATATTTTAAAGTTTGCATTAGTTTATATTCTCTGAATTCTTTACATTCATCCTTTTCTTAGGATCATAGTTCATCAGTCTAGAGCTTAAATCAACTTGAGAGGTCATGAAGGGTTGGGTATAGGGACCATATGGGAATTTCCCTCCCCATGCATATCAGCGTTCTTTTGGTGATTTGTACTCTTAAAGACTTGTCCAAAACCCAAAACATCTAAAAATTAAATATCTTCCCCTGGGTCATACAGCCTATAATGTTGGAGGCAGGATTTGAACCCAGGCCTTCTGATTTCAAAACAAACTTTCTACCCACTATCATATTACTTCTCATTTCTTGCAGCATAGGAATGAAATTACATTCATGAACCCCAATTTTGTTAATCATTGCTCCGTTGATGGTTGTAAGTCATCTTCTGTATAATGTTTTGAGTATTATTTTCTCACCCCAGTGGGCTATATGTGTTATACAAGCTCGTTGTAAATACTTGAGGGCTTTTGTCTCCTTTTGTGAAGTTCATGTTGTCAAAATAGCCTTTTTAAACCTAACACATCGAGACTTTCCCAAATGCAAAAAAAGTACTTGCTTTTTAAATCAGTAGCATTACTTTGAGCTAACACCAGCAAACCGTAAGCTGCAGCATCCGTACTTCCTGCCACCAAGATTGAAAGAATTCACTATAATTTACAGCGCTCATCAACAAGGAACAAATTCCTACTTGGCTATTACTGGCTTACTTCTGTGAATTCAGTCTTCCTCTTCATTTAAGAGCCTTATACATATGATTGCCTAGAATTAATTGCCCAAAGAATCCCTCTTGAAAAAGTAGTAGCCTAATGTATAATATGCCAGTGAGTGTGGAAATTCATTCTCTTGACGGGAGGAATGACTGTAGTCTTCATGGAGACAATGTTTTCGCTTGAGTGACATTAATGATAACCAAGAGGCAATGCAGTGACTCAGTATTTTCCTTTCTTAAGAGCAGTGAAACCACTGAGTCCTTTCAAGTCTCCTACTCTTGCTATGAAACCAGAAACCATGTTGATTATCACTTTCAGTAATAACCTATGGCCTAGCTGTAGGCTGCATTAAATTCTTCATCATGTAATTTTCTAATTTAAATCTCTAGGTAGTGTAATAAACAGTGTCAGTTTATTTCAGAGCACAGCATCTGAAAGCATATTTTGATGTGTTGATTGTACGTCATGATATCAGAATTTGCCTGCATTTGACAAATTTTAAGTCAGAACAGAATGTTACATTGTAAGTTTTTTTAATTGTACAAGGTATGTTTATAAGGTAATAATATTTTTTAAAACCAGAACTCACATCCAACATAGCCATCTTGGGAGACCATATACTTATTCCTATGAAGTTGCACTTCTCAAAACAATTTTGTAACTTTTAAAAAATTCTTTATTAAATGCTGTCTTTACAGAATGGACATAATGTTAAATAGTTCTGGTGTTCATACATGACTTCTCCAGGATAGCCTCCCTATACACAAGATACAATAGATATTCATTTTACACTTCTCTTGATTTTACAGATTCTCTCATATCAGTCACTCCTCCCAAGACCAGTACATTTAAATCATAGTGTGTACAGGAAGCTGTAGTGAAGACAAGCAAAAAGGAAACTCTTGCCCAGGAGGAGAGCCAAATGGTGGCTTCGACTGACATAATCTGAAATGAATCACAGAAGAATCCTGACTTCAATCATTAGTTCATAAATAACTAGTATAAAGGAGATGTCATCTGTGCAGTCTAACATATACCTCTGCAAGAGGCAAAAAAGACTTTCCCATTACAAGATGTGAAAATGTGGTTTGCATTGCTTCTGTGTAGAAAACCTCAATTAGCAGTTGGACAAGATTTCACTGGGGGTTTTAATGTAAATTTTGGCAATGACATTTATAACCTTAACCTTGTTAAATCTGAGATCATTTTTTAAAATAAATATAATACAGATCCCTCAATTTGGTGGGGGTTTTCTTGGAAGTAGAAAAGGACTTTTAAAAATGATTTTTCTAATTTTCTGTTGGGAAATTCATTCTACTTGTAAAGCAATTTATCTCTGAAGGCTTTTATAGCTTTCAGGTAGGAATAGAAGAACTTAAATCTTAATGCTACATGAAATATCCACATGGAAAATTAATTTTGAATAAAATTCTGAGATATGAAAGCCCATTCTAATCAAAGTAATTTGACTTGATTGTTCCATATTAGAAATGATCCATGTATATGTTCAGTTGGACTAAGTTGAATTTCTGTAGTATACAGAAAACTTAATTTACCAATTTCCTGAGTCACCATTGTGGTTATTTTTGCTCCAGCACCCTTTATGGGGTTGTGACTTATTAGTGAATAGAGAACAGTTGCCACTTATGAAGGAGACCAGAAGCAAAAGTGATGACAGCAGCAAGTGGCCTTTTCTGTAATCATGGCTCCTGATGTCTAGTATTTGTCTAGTTGGCCAGAAAACTAGGAATTATGGCCTTAGGCTGTCCAGATATAATCCAGGCTCCATTCCTGGATTTCCCTCCTACTAGGCTAATGGGAACTTTATCCACTATCTCAAAAAATAAAAAAATAACAATGAGGTTATTATCTTTTAAAATTATTTTGTTAGTGGTGAATAGGAGACCATGTTTTATATGTCTCTGTAGTACACAAAAATATCTAGCACAGTGACTTGAACATAGTAAGTGTTCAGGAAATATATCTCTTAAATGATTTTTAATTGACAAGAGCCATGAAGTTTTCCTAAGATAGGCCTTAAAATTAAAAAAAAAAATCAAGAAAGGGACAGAAATGAGTAACAACTTACTTTTAGAACAATTTCTTGTAGAATAGTTTCTCATCTTCTTTTTCACCTTTAAAAGCACAGAGGAACTTTACAAACCTATTTTAAGTCTTTGTGGAGAGCTGAGTTCTCCTAAATTTGGGGGTGTATTTGATAATAAATTATTTGTCCCAGTCCTTATTTTCTCCAATGCCTTCTAAAAAGTAAGGTTTTTATTTAATATTTACTTAATTGATGAAGCCCTCTGTCAATTTAAAGATATCTGTTAAGTAGTTCTTGTTATTAATGCATGTATTAAATATGACCTTTGCTTACATTGAAAGGAACAGTGGATATTCTGTGCGTGAAGCTTAATGAAAAAAGAACATTGGAAAGGATTTGTTCAAGATTAATAGTATTTTTATTTTCTAGCTAGTACAGTCTTCCTTAAAAAGTGAAATATAATTTGCCTATCTGCAAAACCAAATGTATAAAGCACATTGGAGGTTTCTAATTTCCTCATATTACTACACCTGGTGTTTCTCCTTCCCCTTAGCATGAGTTCACCTGGAACAAAGCTTTACACACATTATTGGAATGCAATAAATATTTGCTGATTGATATCCTTAAATTCTCTACAATAGGAGCCAATAAATTCCCCCAAGCTGGGAGCAAGAAAGAACAGTAGTTTTCAAATAAGAAAACAGGCATAATCTTTATTATTTCCAAATCATATAATAAAATTGAGGGCTGATGCTATACAATTTAATTTCAGTTCATCTTTCTGTAAAATAGTAACTATATGTTCTAAACCTGTGGGTTTAGAACTGGAAATGACCTTAGAGACTATATGGTCCAATACCCTCCTCATTTCACTGATGAGACACTGGGGTGTTAAATGACCTGCTGAAGGTCTAATCCTTCAGGGATCCATCCCAGGTCTTTTGACTCTAAATCCAACACTCTTTGGGCAGTAAATACACATTATTTCCTAAATTCTGATGTTCTTGCTCAAAGATAGTAATGTTTCTCACTGGAAGATGTAGGAAAAAACATTTTTGTTTTCAAAATGTTTGGTGCTTTGACTATTTCTCTTATTGTTGTTGACTTAATCATTGGTCCTGTGGTAAGGCAATCAGTTCATCTTTAAATGATAAACTCAACTGGCTTATTCCAGGAACAGGAAACTAAAATACTTTGTCCTTCCCTTCTGTGGAAATGCTGTTTTATTTTTGAATGATAAGGGTGAATCACATTCAGCTTATCCCTTTGAGATGCTGATGTGTAAAACAGATTTCTGTCCTGTCCGACTACTTTAATGTAGATGTGATCAGGTTTGGTCATAAAGTGATGCTGTTCTAGGATCCAGCTGCACTGGCTCCTTTGCTGCTTCTCACCCAGGACATATCCTCTTACCTGGAATCCTCTTCCTCTTCGCCCTCGAATACCAGATATTCTGACTTCCTTCAAAATTTAGTTCAAATCCTACCTTCCGCCAGAACATTTTCCTGGTCCCTTCACCCCATCTCATTTCCTTCTCCCTAAGATTATCTTCTGTTTAAACTGCAGATATCTTATATGTACATATATATTTGCATGTTGTTTCCTCAGTAAGAATGTGAATTCAGTTTCCAAAAATCAGTTTTTCAAATACAAAATCACACAGGCTTGTAAAGAATGGTTCATTGGAAAGACTTGAGGATTTCAGTCATCTACAAGCCAAAAAAACTAATTATACTCAGACTCCATAAATACTGTCTAGAATGAAGAAATTGATAGTCCCCCTGAAACTGGTCACATCAGAATTATCATATTGTGTTTAGTACTAGATACATTATTTTAGGAAGGAGACAGATGAACTTAGAGAACATCTAGAGGGAAATACCCAGGATAAATGAAGGACCTTGAGATCTTGCTATGAGATTGTTAAAACAAAATGTGGATGTTGAACTTGGGGGAGAGAAGGTATAGTAGGTTACAATCACTGTCTTCAAGTGTTTGAGGAGACTGACACTGGAAGAAGAGCTATTCTGTTTGACCTCCTCAGTCCCACCCCACAGAATTAGGAACAGAGGGGAAGAAGTTGCTATTGACTTCTCTTTGCAGAGATACATCTTCTTGCAAATAATCATTTGTTCTTGTTCACTCATTCTTCTGTGGCATCTGACTCTTCATGAACCCAGTTGAGGTTTTCTTGACAAAGATACCGGAGTGTTTGCCATTTCCTTCTCCAGCTCATTTTACAGATGAGGAAACTGAGGCAAACAGGATTAAGTGACTTGCTCAGGGTCGCATAGCTAATAAATGTCTGAGACCAGATTTGACTCAGGAAGACTCATGCTGACTCAAGACCCAGCACTCCATCCACTGTGCCACCTAGCTGCCCCAGTACATAAGCATGCAAGACTATTAAATTATGTATGACCTTGTTTGATGTATTTTTGTTCTAAAATCCCTGATATATCCCAATTAGAACCCATAATCCTTCTAATCTTATTGGAACTAGTGTGATCTAACACTTCTTCTAGCATATATATCTCTGTTCCTTTTTCTATCATAACAGTTGCCAAAAAGAAAATTTAGGTGTAATATAAAGAAAAACTTCTCAACAATAGATCGATCTAAAAATCAAATGTGATGCCTTCAGAGGAATTGGGTTTCCTATCACTCATGGTCTTCATACAAAGTCTGGTTGACCACTTATTAACAATATTGTTAAAGCAATACTTACTTAGTTGTGCCTTGACCTTTTAGTTCTCCTTAAATTCTGTGATTTAGAGTTGGAAGGGTGACCTGTCTAGTCAGTCATTTTATAGATAAAGGAACCGAAGTTTAGAAAGGGAAAATTTCGCCTTTCCTAAAATCATATTAAGTATCACATAGCAGAGTCAGAATTTGCAACTAAATTTTCTGACTACAAAATCCATTACTCCTCCTACATTCCCGACCCCTTACAACTATTTTCTTTTCCTTACCCTCAGAGAACTCCAGGATTGAAAGTACCTTGGAAGAATAGAGACATTTTGCCCTATAACACTGTAGCAACACTCTTTTGGCTGGATTTGAAGTGGGGCATCCCAGATAACTAGAAGACCTTGAATTCTTCCTTCTGGAATGTGGCTGTCACAGCTGCTCTCCATTTGCTAGACTCAGTTGAGGGCATCATTGATGAGATCAGGGAAATGGCTACTGATGTCACAGGGTCCAAGAATTCCTAAAACCATTGACCAGATTGTTGAACATATTCTTACTTAGGGTAACCAGTGATAATTCAACAGCAACTCGTTATAAACGCTTAAGTATAAATGTTAAGCATTGCCCTAAGTATAGAGCAAAATAGAATCTGTGTGCATCACTCCCTTGTTCCTGGAGCTGCTTTTATTTTCCACCTTAAGAAAAAATAGGTTCATATAGTTTAGAGCTGAAAGGGAAACCTATTAGGTCATCTAGTCACATTTGTAGATAAAGAAAATGAGGTCCAGTGAAATAACTTGTCCTAGGTCACACAGATAAGTATTATTACATAATTTTATGGGATGATAGGATAATAGATTTGCAGCTGGAAGAGACCATGAAGTCCAGTCTCTTCAGTTTAAACTAAGGCACAGAGAAACTAAATGACTTGCTTGGCTCCCACAGCGGGTAAATCAGATACTAGGTTGGCTGAACAGTAAAATAGGAAGGGGAGAAATACATAACAAGGCTATCTTGGAGCCAAATTGTGAGGTGTTTTAAATGACGTTCATGTTTAATTCTAGAGGTAATAGGGAGCCATGGGAGTTTGTTGAACAAGGAAGTGACACGTTCAGACACATCCTTTAAGGTGATCATTTTGGCAGCTGAGTGGAGGATGGATTCATTTCTCTCCAGGTGGCACTTTGCTAGACTTTCTCTATAGTGCCTGCAGAAACATCTTCACCCTTGATCACACTTTGGAAATACCTTCTGTCCCATTGCCTCTCCCTCTGATTAGCTGGTTCTTCCCAGAAGGTCCATTACAAAGAGGTGACCCAGGCCAGCTTGCTCTAAATGGCACTCTTGCCTAGCCTTACCTATTTCTATAATGTTCTACAATGCTAGATACCTTCATCTCTGCCTCTTTTTTCAGTGGTCTTGTAAGGTCATGGAGGACAAGGCATGTCTTTCTGCTTGTACTTGTATTCCCAGAGCTCAGCTTAGTGCCTGACACATAGTAAAAGTGCTTAATAAATGCTTTGGCTTGACTTGAACTAGAATAGAGAGAACAATTAGACAAATTAGGAGGTACCTGCTGTAAGTCCCGGTAAGTAGTGAATGAGGGCTTAAATTAAGGTGTTGACTTTGTCAACAGAGAGAAGGGGAAAACATATGAATGAATTTGTGGGAGGTAGAAATTACTAGATTTGGTAAGGAGGGGTGTGAGGTGAGGGAGAATGAAAAGTTAAGGATGACTCTGAAGTGCTCTAAGGATGGGAATAGGGTCCCCTCAACAGTCATAGGGCAGTTTAGAAGAACAGTGTTTTAGTGGAAAAAGACTGGTTTTGGACATGAATATGTTGGACCTGAGATGCCTACAATCCTTTCAGAAAGTTCTGTAGGTGGCTACTGATGAGGGATTAGAGATCAGGAGAAAAACTAGGTCAAGATATATAGATGTTGGAGTCTTTTTCATGGAAATAATAAACTCAGATAAGGTGATGAGGTGCCTGAAAGAGTGTAAAGAAAAAAGGACCCAGAACAGAGCCTTGGCTTATAATCACAGGTAGGGGATGGGACATGGATGTTATTCAGCAAAGTAGACGAAGAATGACCAACCAAACAGGAAGAGAACCAAGATATTCAATTAAAAAAAACAGAAAAAAGTATTCAGGAGGATAGAGCAGTGTCATATGTTACAGAAAAGTCTAGGAGGATGTGAGTTAAGATGAGGTCAATGGATTTGGCAATTAGAAGATCACTGGTAACTTTAGAGAGAGCAGGTTCAGTTGAAGGATTCTAGATTTTGTATTGTAAGGGGTTGAGGAGAGGAAATAGATGAAGCATCTTTTTTTAAAAAGAAGTTTAGTTGTGAAAGCAAGAAGAGATAGAGGATAATAGCTTAAGGGGATGGTAGGATCAAAGGTTTTAAAAGAATGAGTGAGACCAGGGCCTCTTTGTAGGAAACAGAAAATGAGCCAGAAGACAGTATTGAGTATTGGAGTATTGTGGACATTTGGAAGATTCGAAGATAATTGGATGATGGTGGAGGCATTCTGCCAGAGAAAAGAGAGAGGAGGTAAGGATAAGCAATCAGAAGTGTACAAGTAGAGGGGAAGACTTCAGTGAAGAGAAGGGCATGTCTTCATCAGAGATGTAAAAATTGAGATAATGGGGGATAATGTAGAAGAGTATCTAGTGCCTTCTCTTTGTTCATCATCTCCTGTTTATCCTGTAGATACCGTGTTTGTATATGTTCGTTTGTTTCCCTCATTAGATTTTAAGTTCCTTGAGAACATGGACTCTCTTTTGTCTCTTTTTATCTCTAGCCCTTAGCGCAGTGCCTGGCACATAGTAGGCCCTTAAGAAATGTTTATTGATTGACTTATTTTTTAAAAGGGGGAGTTCATTACAAATGGCTTCTTTTTTTCAATAAAGTAAGAGGTAGAGTAATGAAGGAAGGAAAAGAGAAGGTTTGGAAAATTTGATTTGAGCAACATGATGGAGAATCAGTTAGTCCCTCCCTAATTACAGGACTTTACCATCATAAGATGCTTATGAGGATAGACATTGTTTTGAAAAATTGATAAAAATGAAAATAGATTTGTGACATTCATGTTCCCTTTTATGAATACCACTACGTTGGTTCAAGGCAACAGGGAAGTATTTGAGACCTTTGAGGAGAAAAAGAAAACAAAAACAACCTAAATCTAGGGTAACAGTTATATATTATATATATATGTATATACATATATATATATATATATATATATATGTATATACATATATATATAATATATATGTAACAGTTTCTGACTGAATAATTTGAAGTTCATTTTGAAAAAAATTCTGCTTCACATTCATGTAATAATATAACTTTCCCTCTTGTTATAAAAATATATTATTTAAAAGAATTTGCTTTGTTTTTAGTAAAGCTACAGTATTAAAATATAAGCAAAGGTATAGATAGATACATATAAAGAGTTCTAACTTAACAGCCATCTGGATACATATGCTAGGATCAAAAAATAAAAGACAATTTATTGAATTAAACTATTATATTGAATCTTGGTAAGAACATTTCAGTGTGTCCTCCCTCTTTAGAGAAAATAACAACTGTATATTTACAAAATGGAAGTCTAACATGGTTTATTTCAGTTATTCTCTATCATATCTTTCTCCTAACTGCAGTGACATCTATTGGTTTCAAGACATTTTCATCTGTAAGCTGCCCTTCCTTTTCATTTCCTTGTGATAAATTTTGCTCACCTTTAATCATACAATCAAAGAATTCAAAGTGAGAAGAGACCTTGAAACTCCATCTTCCAGCTTAGTGGCTGCATTTTTACAAATGAGGAAACTGAGGCTAAGAGACTTGCCACAAAATCACACAGCTATTTGAATGTAGCAAAGCTGTTCCTCAAACCTGGTTCTACTGATTCTTATAGTTCAGTGGTCTCTACTTCACCATGCTGCCACTTCAACCTTTAGCCCTTGCCTCACTCACCCTCTTTGTCCATGTCTTGTTATTTCCTGTCACCCCCAGAGAAACTAACCCCTGTGCACTTGATTGCTTGTGTGGATCTTGATTCAGGAAGTAAGTGACTAATGTTATTCTAAAACACTGTAGTTTTCTCCTAAGTTGGAATAATTACGGTTTGACTTCTTATTGGAAACATCCATCACAGGACCAAAACTATCAAATATCTTGTACCCTGTATTATAAAAAGAAATTAAATGCCCTCTACTTTATTCCTGTGAATTCCTTTCATTTCTAACTGTAATCTCTGGCACATTTATCCTTTCTTAAGTTACAAAAACATGGAAATGTTCCAAGGGCTATACCCAATCCCATCCTGGTACTTAAGTTTTTAAGTAATGCACATTAAATAATTAAATATATGTTTAGCATCAGTTTAGTTCCTAATCAAAATATGTAATCTGCAAATGAAACAAGATAAGATTAATAGGTATCTTAAGGAGGAGAGGGACAGGTCGTGTCTACATAATATTTTTCTTGAATATGAATATCAGTATTAGTCCCTCATGAACAGAGATTATAGCCAGTGGATGGTGTACAAAAGGAAACTGGCTAAAGATGACTCAATTTAAGGAAGGAAATTGAATTGAGTAGCTATGGATTTAGGGAACTGTGTTTTATATTAGACTTTAAAAGAAACACTGTATAACTGTACGCTCTTAGTTACCATGTCTCCCATGCATGGTTTAGTTTCAAATTCTCACAGTAGCATTTGAGATTACACATTTAATGGAAAGCATTACAGTGAAGTTCAGAGTACCCATAGTGCATGCTCATTAGTGGGAGAGTCAAGAAAAAATTCATCTTGTCATTGTTTTCTATGGGGAAAATGTTATCAAAAGATTTAAAATATATATCGTTTAATGATTCAGAATAAGCCTGGTAAGTTTTAGGTCTTGCCAGATGCTAAATATATATATATATATTGCTTAGATGTTATAGGTTTGCAGTTCCTAAAATTAGAGAAGAATGAGAATGGCAGTGAAGTATGATGGATGGAGAGCCTTCCGTGAAGCCAAGATGATATCAGACCTCTCTCTGATACCTACTATTATGGGTAACTGGCCCAGTCTCTTAACCTCTTAGAGTTCTAGGCAGCTGTCTTAGACTAAGTTCCAGAGAAAGTGTCAACCTGCACTGTGGTAGGAATTTCCTCACCTGGAAATTCCCTATATCAATGAAATTACAAGTCTAGTCCCTATACCCATAAGCCTCTATGTACACTATATTGGACTTAACCAGTGACCCTCTCCTTTTCTCTTCTCCACCCCAAGAGATATGAATGTAGTATCATTGTTTCTCATTCAAAGTTATACCTTTTCTCATTACTTCTAGGGAAATGATGTCTTTTTATTTTTTTAAGTTACCATAGCAGGTGTTAGGCTAGAGTAAAAAGATATTTGGCACCTTTGATGTCATTTTTCCAACTAAAATGATCTGTCATCTTTGAAAGTTTCAGAACCACTAGATTAAACTAGCCTGCTTCCCATATACATTCATGCAGAGTGCTATTATCACCAGGTAATTATCCCCTGATTCTAGACTGAGTATCCTGGGGGATAATTTTTTAATGTATGAAATTGGAATTATTTTGCAAGCTGTAGTCAACCATGAAATTCAGATCTGCTTGTGTGAAAAATAGATAAGACCTACAAGATTATATTTGTATTTAAAGAAGTTTTATTCTGTTGTGAAAAGTTGACATGGCGTGATGAAAGCCCAGTACTTACCCCACTGTTCTTACATGCTACAAGAAGAGATCTTAACATGAATGTAATGACTCAAGAAAAAAGAATTAACTGAAAGAGAGATTGATGGAATACAGATGATCATTTATAGAGGTTACACCAGATGTTAGAGCTCTGTATGGTATAGCATATGGTTTCTTCCTCTCTGTGTTCATCCTTTGTTTTCGAAGAACACCTTGACATCAGGACATCAGAGAAATGATGGCATGACTTGCACTTGACTCTGTTTTGAGTGAGGGAGAGCTGTGCAAAGTCACCAACCTCACTTTCTCCTCATGAGCCATTTGGGTCCAGTGACCAGATATTCATCAGGATGACTGGAGATGGCCCAGGATACAATGGGAGACCTTGGCCTTTTTAGGCTGGCCTTTTCAAATACTCACTTAGAGGGAGGTAACACACATATAGGGATATAAATAGTTTGCCCATATTAAATAACAAGTTTCTTTTTCTTTTCTCTTCCTGTTTATGTTTCTGTCTATAGAGTCTTGTATTTAAAAATGAAATTTTCAAATGAGCTCTGGCCTTTTCATAAGGAAGGTCTGGAAATCCCTTATTTCATTGAATGTCTATCTTCTTGCCTGAAAGATTATGCTCAGTTTTGCTTGGTAATTGAGCCTTGCTTATAGTCCAACCTCCTTTGCCTTATGCAATATCTTACTCCAGTTCCTCTGATCTTTTCATGTAGAACCTGCAAGGTCCTGTGTGATCCTGATTGATGTCCCTTGATATTTAATTTTTTTCTTACTGCTGGCAGTATTTTCTTCTTGACCTGATAATTCTGGAATTTGCAACATTATTGCTTGGTATTTTCAATTTGGGATCTCTTTAGGGAAGTGATACTGATACTCAGAGTCATATAAGGGACATTGGTTAGAAAATAAGATGTTAGGAAACTTCCCTGCATATATCCTGACTACTTAGTGAAAGATATTAAGATTCCATTTTCTTGGTGATGTGAAATATCATATTATCAACATTGAAGCACTCAAAAGAACATCTTGTTCTATTTTCTTCCCCTAGATCTGATTCTAGGCTATGGAGAATCTCCAAAAAGAAACACAAATTGAAGACAATTACTTTGAGTATCTTAAGAAGATACTGTCCCATCCTAGAGTAACTGTCCATATCATCCAGTTAGCTTTGCGGTGTGTCTTGGTCAATAGTTAATGACAAATTATGCTTTTGAGATTTAAAAAAAATAAAGAGATGTGATCAATGCAAATCGACTCTAACTGCTGGAACAATACTGTATACAGTATGTGTTCTGCTAATGGTGAGTCAGAAAGGTGTCATTTTTACATAAAGGGGGTAGCACGTTTGTGCTTGTTGATTAGTTAGATTTTCCTTGTCAAAGTTGGCTACTGTTTACTGGAAAAGATAGAATGAAGTATTTTAGGAAGAAACTCTTCTTTCTTGTTATTTCTTTCCTAGTATTCTTTTGGTTTAGCTTGGTGGTATTCACCTGGAAAATAAAAAGCTTAGATGATTCTAAAGAGAAATGAGAACCAAAAATGATTTGAAAAGCCAAAGATTCCAAACTACCAAGAGACTCAAGGTCATTTGTTCTTGGACCTGCATGAAAATCTCTCTCTAATCTTGGCTTCTTTGTGTGCCTATCTAGGACAAAGGAGATGTCCCAGATGTCTTCATTTGAGTTTGTTGGTAAAGTAACATAGACTTCAAGGAGTGTGGGTCAGTTAGTTCTAAGTGAAACTTAATCTAGTAGAAGTAGCAACATGTATTTTAAAGGACGAATAATCTGTTCCCATGGAAAGAATAACTGGTTATTCATAAAAAAAAAATGTAGCCATAGAAGATGTGTTCAGCCATATTGCTGCTTCAGTGATTTGTTATACAAAAAAGCTCAGCTACTTCATTCTGTGAGATTCAAAGGCATGTTTTGACTATGTGTTGCAAACTTTTGTGGGGTATTTTTTTACTAGACATAAAGTAGATAAGGGAAAATTATAAAATTTTGTCTTCTCAAAACTTTTCTCTTCTTAGACTAGGTTTGCAAATGCTGCTTCTTCATACTATTTTTTTCCCTAAGCAAGCCACCCAACTTTAAAAACAAAACAAACCATGATAACTGTAAATTCTTTAATAGTAATAGTGATATGTAAAAACTAACTTCTAAGATGTGGCTTTAAACACTGAGAAAGAAAGAGGTGATATTTTAACATTTTAATGGAAACTTCCTTTACCAAACAGTCAATCAGATTAGAAGCTAGGTTGAGTGAAAGAGAGTTAGGTATATATGTAATGCCTGTATCTCACAATTGAAAAGAATGTATTTTCCAAATAGGTTGTGCCTAGCACTGTGGTACCAGGTTCTTTCTTTCTCTCTTCCTTTCTTCCTTCCTTTGTTTCTTTCTTTTTTTCCTTTCTTTCTTCTTTCTTTTTAGTTTTCAGCATTCACTTTTATAAGATTTTGAGTTCCATTTTTTCTTCCTCCACTCCCCTGTTCCCAAGATGGCATGCAATCTGATATAGGCACCACATTCTTGTGTTTCCACTAACTAAAACTAGCTATCTTGTGAACTTAGTTTTGGGTTCTTAGAATTCTTTCACATACTGGGTCAGATGATGTGGCTTGTGGATATGGCTGTCTCTCCATTAGGGATCTGGGGAGCCAACAAAGTAAAAAATAAGTGCACCTAGTTAGCAAATGCAAATTACAGTACTGTGAATCTTCTTTCTTCCCTTGTGGTAGAACCTGCTGGGGGTAGTAAGGACATGGCGTCCTGGTCCTTGCCAAGAATCATCTGCCAAGCTTCCTAAAGCTTAGCATTTATATAGGGCTTTTCATCTTCAAAGAGTTTTACAAACATTCATTAATCCTCACAACCTGCCTGGGAGGTGTTATTCCCATTTTATATATGGGGAAACGGAGGCCATGTAAGTGACTTGCTTGAGGCCACACAGGGAGTTAGGTATCAGCGCCAACAATGGAAGTGACCCTAGTTCCCCCATTCTTTGCTTGTGTCTACCCCTTTGATCCTTCTTCTTTACCAAAATGTCCCCTGTGAGATGTTGATTAAAAAAGAAGACTCTGGTCTCCTGTGATCCTTAGTTGAATGTAAGTTCTTTGAAGTCAGGGACTGAAGAGGAGTTGTGTGTGTGTGTGTCTGTGTGTTAGTATTGCTAACACCTACATAGCAGATACTTAATAAATGTTTGCTGTTGATTGGAATTGACATAATGATGCTTAAATATTTTTATAGACTGATACTGACCCTTTCATGGAAAAAAAAAGTCAGAAAAATTCAGTAGCAGACGTTGCAGAACAAATATTTACCCACCCCAATACAATACCCACCTAGAGCAAGGGACTTGGGTTTCTAGTCCATGCTTAGACTTTTGTGCATATTCAACCTGTAGCTGAATCCCACCCTTTAGAAGGCCCTTTGTCAGAGCTAGGGCTTCCTTAAAGACTTGCTCTACCCACAAGTGACCATGAGAATCTTTTTCACTAAGGATTCTTCAGCTCTTTCCGATACTAAACCAATATTCCTTGGAAAGCCCAAGAATCACCTGAACCGTGTCTAGCCCTGTATTCTAACACCCTGTTGAATAAATAAATAGAACCTTTGCTGATGAAGGAGTAGCACTGAAGCAGCCTGCTTTCTATGGATGCTCTAAACTTGAAGTCATCCTATGCTCAAAGCAGACTTCTCAGGGTAACTACAAAACTTAATTTATTTGCATGAACTGAATCACAGAGCTGGTAGTAAAAGCCAGAAATTAAGTTCAAATCTTCTGGATCTTAGACTGAACACCACAGTTTCTATCTAAAGAAGACACAAGCTATTTTACTAAAAATCTGTTTTGAAGCCTTTGAAGAAGGATATAGTATGGCAGGGTGGAAAGAATAACCAACTCAAATGACTGGAGACTTGGGTTCTAATTTTACTCTAGACTAGATGAAATTCGGTGAATTAGTAAACATTTATGAAGCGCTTGTTACATGAGACAAAGTCTTTTAACAACTGAAGTTGTTACAGTTGTTATATTGGGATGGGTCCCTGTGATTGGGTGGGGGAGGGTAGATGGATCAGGAGATTGAGAAATCTTTCCTGGAATCTGAGAATAAACTTAGGTATTTATTTATTTGGCCATTGTCCACCTTGAACCAGGAAAGTGAACTCGATGACCTCTGACAGATAATTTCTGGCTTTAAGCAAAGAATGAAGAGGAATGCAGTTTTACTCCCAAATCATCTGACTTTACCCACTTCTTGTGGCAGTTCTTAGGAACATAGAAAAAGCTTCTATTACAGGCTTGTTTAGCCTATTTAGCACCAATCTCACCAAATTGTTGTGAGTATCAAACGAGATAATATTTGTAAAGCTCTTAGCACAGTGCTTGCACAAAGTCGGCACTTAGTAAACACTTTTTCCTCCGTTTTGTGATTGTATGCTATTTATGAATAGGGCCCCTGGCACATTTGCACTGTCACTTGTTTGTGCATCGTTTAATGTAATTTCATAATGAAAAGGATTTGTAGCAAGCTTGTCCAGGTTGTAATAATGATAGATTTCGAAATCAGTGTAAAGAGAAATGTACTAGGAAATGAAAGGGAAGCTTTTGAGATCAATATTAGCCATATTGGTCTGCCAAAATTCCAACCCCTCTACTGGTGAGCCCAGCAGCCTGTTTCGAAATCTGTTCTGGGATCCCTAAGTTAGAGGGTCAGAGCTTATGCCATCGAAGAATCTCAGAGCCCCAGAAGCTCTCCCTGGCTCCTAGAAGCAATAACCAAACCAAACACAAGTAGCGTTGACACCTGCTCCATTTTTAACCTAGGACACATAGCTTGCCCAAGTTCTAGTGAGAACAGTTAGGCAATCAAGAGAAGGAAATGGGAAAAGTTCATCCATACCAATGTCTCGTAGTAGTTTTTCAGGCAATGTCTAGTAATCTGGTAGTAGCCAATGTCTAGTAGTAGTTTCTGTTTCTATCTAGAAAGAGGACTTTAAGGGAGGAAGCTGAGTACTAGAAGAACATAAAGCTGCTACACTTTCTTAGGGTAGCAGTAATTAACTAAAGAACTTAACCAAAGGAAATAGAATTGGTATCTTGACAATAAGTTTCTACTTCATTTGGCCAAACTAATGGAAAACATGGTTGCGAACTTGTTTCCTTTTAGGACTTTTGAAATGGAAGGTACATTACCCATAATTTACAAAATCCCTAATTTTACAGATGAGGAGACTAAGTCCCAGAAAAGTTAGAGTAGGTGAAAGTCACACAGCTAATAATTAGCAGTGTTGGCATTCACACCCAGGTCTTCTGATTTCCATTCTATCCCTCTGCTTCTCATGAGAAAGGCACTTCCATTTTGATGGAAAGGTGCTTTTAGAATACATGGTATCATCATTGCAAGAACATTACTTGCTCATATAGTCTGCTGTTCCAATAGCTGCACCTAAAATTTGAATTGCTTTTTAAAATGTCCTGGATCCTTTATGCCATTCTCATAATATCTAAACAAAAACCTGTCTCCAAAGACAGATATTCTTTTTCCCCCAGAGAGAAAAAGTTAGCCTTAAAGTAAAATGCTAAATGAATGACTAGCCAGATGATCACTTAATTAATTAGTTAACGCTTAGATTTAAGGATTTCTTGAAGCTCCACTGCCACTTGTTGGCAGCTCCTTGAAACTACAAAAATGTAAACTGCAGGTGTGAGGAGCTTGCTGAAATTACTGAGAGCACAGAGGAGAACAAATTATTTAGGTAATGAAGCTGAAAATGTGAGAGAATTAGAATATTGCATAGTTAGCACTATTTGTTGTTAATTCACTTCATGATCAGATGTGTGCATCTTCAAATGTCACATCACACAATATCCTTGTTTGCTGTGTTGAATATGAATGAGACAATTTAATCAATACACTTATGAGCATTTATAGTGGTGTTGTCTGACAGAAATCTCTTGCCTTCGAAGAGGAAGCTGGCTGAGTTTGTGGTGTTTGGTACATAGTAAATGTGTAATAAATGCTTTTTAAAAATTAATTTATATATGGATTAAGAGATATATGTTCAATTAAAAGAAGGTTAGCATGAGAAAACAATATTTGGCCTGGAAGAGAGAGTAAACTCTTTGTGTGTGTGTGTGTGTGTGTGTGTGTGTGTGTGTGTATGTGTGTGTGTGTGTGTATACGTGTATTTAATCATGAATTTGATGTCTGGTTAGGTGACGAGTAGGTAAGCTCTAGAGAGTAATTTTCTGTTTAAAGTTCTATTCTGAAAAACAGACTTGGAGTGATGAAAGCAAAGCACTGATCCAGCTGTTCCTTCCAGAAGAGAGCTTCACATAAATATTACCTAACACAGCACTGATGAAATCAAATGTGCGGGGGTGTTGGGGGAGGGGAGAAAGTATATATGTTCTGGACTAGTGATTTTTGTTTTCTTTAATTGTTTCTTGGTGTCTCATGAAGTCAGAAGCTTCCACTTGTCCAATTTTAATCTTGAGGGAATTATTTTCTTCAGTGATCTTTTGTGCCTTTTTTTTCATTTAACCAATTCTATTTTATAAGTAGTTATTTTCATCAGTGAATTTTTTTACCTTTTCTTCCATTTGGCCAGTTTTTTTTAGGGTGTTATTTTCTTAATAATTTTTTTTGGTGTGCTTCTTATACCAAGCTATTAATTGTCTTTTCAAAATTTTCTTCCTTTGTTTTTGTTTCTTTGCTTAATTTTTCCTCTACCATTCTTACGTGATTTTTAAAAGCCTTTTCAGCCCTTCCAGGAACTCTTGTTGGGCACGTATCCAATTCACATTTTTCTCTCAGGCTTTGCTTGTACTACTTTGTATTCTGAGTTTATGTTGTATTCCTCCCTGACACCACAGTAGCTTTTTATGGTCTGGTTCTTTTTGTTGTTTACTCCTTTTTTCCATCCATGTTTCTTGATTTGGAATTTTATGTTAATGTTGGGCTCAGATAGTCCTGGCATGGGAAGGGCACTAGTTCAAGCTTCAACCTTTTTTGTGCTGCTGTTTTTCAGAGCTGATTCTAGGGTTAGAGGTTTTTGGTGATTCCAAGGTAGTGTGGTCTGGGGAGAGGTGTAGTCACTGCTCTTCCTAACCAAGAAGGAATCCCAGTCCCTTGGGATTACAATTGATACTTCTCTTTAGATCCCTGATCCCTTGGGGCCAGAAGTGAAACTGTCCCTCAGGGCTTCCACTGTCTCCAACAAAAGTGCTGTTCCCTGCCTTTCAACTATGACCCAGAGGTGGGTGTAGGCAATGGAGTCGCCAAATGGAGTTGCAATAGAGTCCTGCATCCAGCACTAGCACATGGGTCCCCCCATAGTCTCTTTCTGACCAGTTGCCAGGTCCTCTTACCATCTCTGACTTAGGAGCTCTCAAAGCTGCTGCTGCCTCTGTAGCCACCACTTAGTCCTACAACTGATGTTTCATCTATGTGGGTTCTAGACCAGCCTCTATCCCCATATCACCGATCTGTCTTTCTGAACTCCTAAGTTGTCTTGGGCTGGAAGAATGTCTCACTCTAACCTTTTGTTGACTGTCACTCCAGAATCCAATTTGAGGAGTTATTTTAAAGTTGTTTGAAAGGGAAAGTTGAAAGTTGGAAGCTGAGTGCTTTCTCCATTCTACCATCTTGGCTCCACCTCCTAGAAAATGGACTCATGATTTTATTAGTGTAGAGAACTCAGAACTCTCTCTATTATTACACATCAGCAACTGTTTTGCACCTTGCAGTTTTAGAGACTTGCGTAAAGCTTTGAGAGATATTAAGTGATTTTCCCAGGGTCACCCAGTTACTATGTATCAGAGATAGCACTTGAACTCAGATCTCCTTGACTTTGAAACCTCTCAGATGAACAATTTACATTATATTAGTGTTATATGTACATACATACGTATTTATGTATGTATGTATTAGTGTTGAGCTAAAAGTTTAAATTGTGGAACCAGGACTGTGCTAAAGTTTGAATTAGAGGAGCCAGTAGTATTGATCACTATTCTCCCCACTGATTTGTTTGAATTATGGGAAGGAATACTTGATATTGAATCAACAAAAGATCCTACGGTTTTTTTGTTACATTTTTTCAACAAAATTAGGATCTACAGGTATCAACATGTGTAATCAATCATGAGTCATTAGATTTCTGTCAAAGAGCTTGCTTTTCAGGGCAAGAAGAGTTTAGTTCTTCCTATAAACCAATGTCTTTAATAATTGGCTTTCTTGACAAGGAGTGAAATGGTAAATCAATTGTGCCCATTTATTTATTCTTACCAATATGCTCTATTCCAGTGTATAGCACAGTGCCTGGCATATGGTAGGCATGTATTAAATGCTTATTGACCTGCATGTATCTTGCTATAGAAAAATCTTCCAAATGCTTTCTTGGTTTCCCCTACTAAAAAACAAAAACAACACATTTACACTACTGATTGAGTGCCCACCATTGACTGTAGAATGAAATGTATTTTTTTGTTGAAAGAAAAATATGAATGCATATGTACCTAAACAAATGGCCCTGGCTTTTAGGGACATAAGTATAGACTGCTGGGAATCAATATTATAGCAAGTATCCCTTGGTCTATATCAGTCCAGTAAAAGATATCTTGGTAACATATAGGCTCTGCCCAGTTTGAAGGATTTTAGAAATAGAACCAATTGATTTTGGCAGGTTTGATAGTTCATCCCATTATACTTACTCCTGCTGCTGTTACAAGGTAGACCTAAATCCCTGTTACAGTACTAGAAATGCACTTCCTCAGTGACATCTAAAATGAGAAGAATGCCCTGGGCTAAAGAAGCAAATCCTGTAATTTCTATGGTCTGGAAGTACTTCAGATTAAATCTCCTAAACTTTATCAACCTAGATGGAAAAATAACATGATAATTTTTTTTCAACATGGCTAACATGGAAGTATATTTTCCATGAATTCACAATGGATAGTATCTATTGCTTGCTTTCTCACTGGATAGAGAAAGGATGAAGGGGAAATAGAAAATTTGGAATTTTTTTTTTTAAATGAATGCTAGATTTCCTGTGCTAAGATAGCAAAGTGAGGAAGGAACCCAATGAAGCTCTCCTAAATTACCTTCTAAACAACTAGAAAACCACCTCAGATCCAAGAGCAGGGAAGCAACTTACCAACCTGGCCTGGAGAAGAGGGGAGCAAGGTCCAAGAGCAGCAGCAGTCAGCCTCACAGCAGGGGACCTGCAGGAAGGCTTCAAACCTGGTGGCAATCCACCAGCAAAGCCCCACCCTCCTGCAAACCAGCCACCCACCTAGGCATGAGTAGTCTGTATAGTGTAGCAAGGTGACCCCACCCTCAGCACAAACCACCAGAAAGGCCTTGACCCCATTGCTTACCAGTAGTGAAGCCCCACCCTGGGGCTAGCCAACAGGAGATCTCACCCCTGGGATCTATCAGCAAAGACACCCTGTTTCCATAGCAACCCAACAGAGGGCCCTACCCCAGGGCAGAATAGCCACAAGACCTCTCCTATAGGGTCAGCCTCCTGAAAGACTGTTAGCATACCAACCCAGAAGCAAGGCCCCACCCCAGGAGCAGGCCAGCAGCTAAAAAGTCTGTCCTCCAGAAAAAGCAAATAGCTAAACCTTGGATGCAGGGCTGGTTTAATATTAGGAAAACTATCAGTATAATTGACCATATTAATAAAAAAAACTAATAGAAGTCATATCAATATCTCAATAGATTCAGAAAGGGGCTTTGACAAAATACAGCACCCATGTCTATTAAAAAACACTAGAGAGTATAGGAATAAAAGGAGCTTACCTTAAAATGATAAGGAATATTTATCTAAAACCATTAGTAAGCATTATCTATAATAGAGATAGGCCAGAAATCTTCCCAGTACTATCAGGGACAAGTTAAGGATGCCCATTATCACCACTATTGTTTAATATTGTACTAGAAATGTTAGCTATAGCAATAAAGAAAGAAAAAGAAATGAAAGGAATTGGAATAGGCAGTGAGGACTATTATTCTTTTTATAACATTAATTTTATTTATTTTTAGTGTTCTACAATCACTACTATATAACTTAGATTTTTTTCCCCTACCTCCCCACTCCCTCCTCAAGATGGCATATACTTTTATATAGGATCTACACATACATTCCTATTAAATACATTTTCACTATAGTCATGCTGTGTAGAAGAATTATAATGAATGGGAGAAATCATATAACAAACCAAAACATAATACACACACACAAAAAAATGATGTGTTACATTCTGCAATTGAATTCCATAGTTCTTTCTCTGGGTATGGAAGGCATTTTGCCTTAGAAAATCATTGGAAATTTTTTTTAAGTCTTTGCATTTCTATGAAGTTCCAAACCTACCAGAAAAAACTCTCGCACACTGTGGTCACTGCTGTGCACAAAGTTCTCCTGGTTCTTCTCCTTTCGCTCAGCATCAGATCATATAAGTCTTTCCAGGTCTCTCTGAAGTCTTCCTGTTCATCATTTCTTATGGCACAATAGTATTCCATTACATTCATGTACCATAATTTATTTAGCCATTCCCCAATTGATGGGCATCTCCTTGATTTCCAACAAAGTCCAGCAGCAAGAGATAGAGAAATTCCATTTAAAATAACTGTAGACAATATAAAATATTTGGAAGTATACATGCCATGACAAACCCAGGAACCATATAAGCACAACTATAAAACACTTTTCACACAAATAAAGTCAGATCTAAACAACTGGAAAAATATTAATTGTTAATGGGTAGGCAGAGACAATATAATAAAAATGACAATTCTACCTAAATTAATCTATTTATTCAGTGCCATATCAACAACATATCAAAAATTATTTTATAGAACTAGAAAATATAATAGCAAAATTTATCTGTAGGAACAAAATCTCAAGTATCTCAAGGGAATCTATGAAAAATAAGTGTGAAAAAAGGTGGTCTAGCTGTACCAGATTTCAAACATAATAAAGCAATAATTATTAAAACAATCTGGTACTGGCTAAAAAATAGAGTGGTGGATCAATAGAATAGTTTAGGTACAAAATTACATTAGAGTAAATGACCATAGTAATCTAGTATATGATAAACCCAAAGGTCCAAGCTTTTGGAATAAAAACTCATGTGACAAAAAACTGCTAGGAAAACTGGAAAACAGTATGGTGGAAACTAGGTATAGACCAACATTTTACATGGTATACCAAGTTAAGGGCAAAATGGGTTCATGATGTATATATAAAGTGTCATAGAATAAGCAAATTAAAATAAGCATGATAATTTAAGATAAGCAAAAAAAATTGTCAGATTTATGGATACGGAAAGAATTTAGGACCAAAGAAGATATAGAGAGCATTAAAAAAATGTAAAAGAGGTTATTTTTAGTATGTGAAATTAAAGTGTTTGCACAAACAAAACCATTGCATTCAAATTATAAGGAAAATAAAACTGAGGGAAAATTTTTGCAACAAGCATCTCTGAAAAAGTTCTCATTTATCAAATATATATGAGAACTGAGTCAAATTTATAAAGATACAAGAATGATAAATGGTCAAAGGATATGAACAGGCAGTTTTCAGATAAAGAAATCAAAGCTATCTATAGTGATATGAAAAAATGCTCTAAATCACTATTGATCAGAAAAATGTAAATTTAAAGAACTCTGAGCCTATCAGATTGACTAACATAACAAAAAAAGGAAAGTTATCAATGTTGGAGGGCACATGGGAAAACGGGGACACTAGTGCCTTGTTGGTGGAGTTATGAACTGATCCAAGCATTCTGGAGAGCCATTTGGGACTGTGCTCATAGGGCTATAAAACTGAACCTTTGATCCATCAATACCACTACTAGATCTAGATCTGAAAGATATCCAAGGAAATGGGAAAGGGCACATATTTGTACAAAAATACGTATGGCAGCTCTTT
This sequence comes from Potorous gilbertii, assembly GCA_028658325.1. NCBI lineage: Eukaryota > Metazoa > Chordata > Mammalia > Diprotodontia > Potoroidae > Potorous > Potorous gilbertii. The sequence continues at coordinate 574,110,562 of CM053769.1, read as the reverse complement.
TTGTAATAGCTAAGAATTGCAAATCAAAGGGGTGCCCATCAATTGGGGAATGACTAAAACAAGCTGCAGTATGTGATTATAATGGAATATTATTGTGCTATAAGAAATGACAAACAGAATTATTTCAGAAAAACCTGGAAAGACTTACATGAACTGGTACATAGTGAAGAGAACAGAACTGGGAAAACATTGTACACAGTAACAGCAATACTTTTGATGAAGAATTGTGAATGACTTAGCAATTCTCAGCAATACAATGATCTAAGACAATCCTGAAGGACTAACGATAAAGCATATTATCTGCCTCCAGAGAAAGAGCTGATATTGACTGAATACAGACTGAAGCATGCTCATCTTTTTTTTTCTTTTATTTGAGATTTCTTCTAAAAATGACTAATAGGGAAATGTTTTACATAATTGCACATGTATAACCTATATCTAATTGTCTACTGTCTCAGAGGAGGGAGAAGGATGGGATAGAATTTGGAACTCAAAACATTAAATAGAAATGTTAATACAATTAATTTTAATTTAGAAAAAGAGTGATAAAAATAGATACATAGATAGGTAATGAATTATTTTTCTTTTTTTCCCTTTTATCTAAGTGTTTTGGCCCCAAACACTGCTCACCTTAGTTCATTTCTCATAAGCATTTACTTGTGAGCCAAATTGGATTGTTCTAAAATAACATTTTAGATCTGATAAAGGTACTTCCAAATTCGTTTAGATATTTTACACATTTTCCTGACATGACCTGCTGTGATCAGTTTTATGTGGCTGGGAAGATGGAGGTAACAACCATAACTATACTTGCTATGGCTAGGCAGCTTTTACAGAGGAATGAACTGGATGATCTAATGAGATTTTTTTTTTCCATTTTCTGATTATCATTAAATGTCAGAAATCAGTAGAATTATGGAAACTGGGAAATGAAGACCTGATTCTTTCTTTTTAATCATTAGGAGAAAAAAATAGAATGTTACCCTTCAGAGCTGTCACCAGTTCCTTGTTTTGTGCAATAATCTCCCTCTTCTGCCATGTATCACATGTTACTCAAAAGTTCAATTTCATGATACTGAAAATAACAAGGAACACAAGTTACTTAAGTGGTCAGTTGCAGATATCAAAAGGACTGATGCTTTTGGAGTACTCCAAGTGCTCCAAAAGAATTCAGTGCTGGCACAGAAAAGACAATGTGCAAATTTTAAGTTTTGCTAATTGCAGTCATAAACCTATTATGTTGCATGATTTAGTATACGGAGTTTACACCGTGTGCAAACAAATGACACTACTATGAATTCATATTGCTTTTCCAGTCACAACTATTTTGGGAAATTGTGTAGTGGGTTAAAAAATCTGAAGCTTCTCCCCAAACCAAAAAAAATCCCCAACTTTAAATAGTAATGCTCGTGCAGCGATGCTACATTGCTGAAAGTCATACAATATCACAGTCTGTCAACAATAAAAACGGCAGGTGACTCAAAGCGCAATGAAGAAACAGACAGTAGGCAAAGATAGACTGTGGCATATTACCACTAGAAAATTATGTGCAAGAAGTGACATTAATAATAGCATCCGTTCTCTGCTTGAAGAGCTTCCATGAGGGAGAACTTACTTCTTCTCTAAGCAGTTAATTCTATTTCGAATAGCTCTCTCGTTAGAAAGTTCATCACCCAGTTTAATTGTGTTTGCATCTTCCATCCAGTGTAAGGCAGTGGGAAGAATTTAGAGTCGGAGGCACTTCTGCCTCTACCACTCAACACCTGTATCACCTTCAGTAATATAGTATATAACAATTCAGTAAGCCACTCAATATGTCTGGATCTCAGCATCCTTATATATAAAAAAAGGAAATTAAACTAGATTTCCTTTAAATTCCCTTCCAGATTTTAATTTGTATTCTTAATTTTGACTTCTAGGAGCTATACAGAATACCTCTAATTCTTACTCTTCCACATGATATCTCTTCAAATACTTGAAGACAGCTATTATTCACCTCCTGCCCTCCGTCTTCACTCCCAACTTCCTCTTTTTGAGGCTAAACATCCCCACTTCTTTCAACCAGTTCTCATATGGCATGGAATCAAGGCTTTTCACCACTCTGATTGCCCTATCACTATTTTGTAGCTTTTAAAGGCCCTAAATGGTGACATCTAGAACTGAACACTGTATTTCAGATATAGCCTGATGATCTCTATATACGACTTCCTTATTCTGAACCCTTTGTTTCTCATATGCCATCCCCCACATCCCATTATCTCTTCTGACAGTCACACCTCACTATCAGTTAATACTGAGTTTGTAGTCCTCTAAAAACTGTAACTGAATATAATTCAAGGAGCATTTATTAATGGCCTCACATGGTCTGAGCCTTGGAAATACAAAAACGAAAATAGCCCCTATCCTCAAGAAGTTTATATTCTGCTTGAAGGAAAACAATATGGAAACATATAAGGAAATAAGAAATCTAAACAAATGAAATACAAAATAATTTCAGAGGTAAGAACTGAGAGAATTGGGAAAGGCCTCCAATCCTAGGTATACCTGTACTGAGCTGAACTAAGGGTTCCAAGAGACAGAGGTGAGGAAGGCAGGTATTCCAGGCATATGAGATACAACCAGTGCAAAGTCAGGGAAATGAGTACCAGGAACAGCAAGGAGTCTAGTTTGACTGGAACGTAAGAGTTCATGATAGGAATAATATAAAATCAGCTTGGGGAAAAAATTATTTAAGGCCATATTGTGAAGGACTTTTTTAAAAAATGGAGGAGTTTATATTTTAATCCTAGAGGAGCCACTGAAGCTTTTTAATCAGAGCAGTAACATGGTCCAACCTGTGCTTTAAGTTCACAGATTTGTCAGCTGTGTAGAAGATTCTAAAGAACAAAGGCGGGATGCAGGAGAGTCATTTAGGAGGCTGTTGGAATATTGCAGGAGTGAGTTAATGAAGTTCTGAGTTAGGGTCATGGCTATGGTAGTAGAGAGAAGCAGATGGATACAAGAAATGTTTTAGAGGGAATATCGACAGTTTGACAGTTCATGACAATTGATATGGGATGATGAGTGAGAAGGAAGAATTGAGGAGGACTCTTATTTTGTCAGTATGTATACCTAAAAGAATGTGGATGCCTCAACAGAAATAAGGTGGTGAGGTTGGCTTCAGGAAATGGATGAGTTCCACTGGGTACAAGATGAGTTTGAAATGCCTTGGGGACATCTAGATGGAGATATCCAACAAGCATTTGGAGATATGAGATTAGAGCTCAGGAAAATACTATTTCAAACTTTTGTGTAATCACACCTTTCCTATCTTATACATGTAAAGTCATTTTTGTTTTTTTAACCTACGTAGAAGACTTTCAAAGATTTATCTTTAAGTGGCACAGTGGTTAGAGTGGTAGGTGTGGAGTCAAATCCAACCTTAGCCACATAATACCTGTGTGACCCTGGATAAATCACTAAACAGCTATCTGCCTCAGTTTCTTCAACTGTAACATGAGTATAATATTGGCATCTACCTCCCAAAGTTGTTCTGAGGTCAAATGTGATACTTATAAAATACTTAATACAGTGCCTGACACTTTCCTACTAGGTGTCATCCACTAGATTCAGCCTAATGCTTTAGTCTACTGAAATCTTTTTAGCTCTTGTCTCTGTTATATTAGCTCTTCCCCAAAGCTTTATGTCATCTGCAAATTTGAAAAGCCTGTCATCTATGCCTTTATCCAAGTCAGTTTTGTCAGTTGTTACTGTTGTTAATCATTTGTTTCAGTCATGTCCAATTCTTCATGATCTCATTTGGAGTTTTCAAGGGCAAAGATGCTTGAGTGGTCTGCAATTTCCTTCTCCAGTTCATTTTACAGATGAGGAAACTGAAGCAAATGGGGTTAAGTGACTTGCCCAACATCACACAGCTGGTATCTGAGTCTGGATTTGAACTCATGAATCTTCCTGATTCTAGGTCTAGCACTCTATCCTCTGCTCCACCTGCTGTCCTCAGTGGTGTCAAACTCAAACAGAAATGATGCTGCTAAACCTACATAAGGATCCATGGAAGCCACATATTGACTTATTTATGTTCTTTTGTATTTTTATTTATTTTGTTCAATATTTCCCAATTACCTTTCTATCTATTTCAAGCAAATACTTGATCTAAGTCATTAATAAAATATTAAAGGAATAGGATGAAGCACTGGGTCACTCCGACTCCCTTGGAGACCTCCTTCCAAGCTGTCATCAGATCATTAATAACTCTTCTTTGAGTCCAACCCTTCAAAAAGTTCCACATCCATCTGATTTTACTGTTATCTCACCCATACTTTACCATCTTTTAAATAAAAACATTGTGAGATACTTTGACAACCTCTTTGATAATCAACAAGTATTTATAAAATACATAGTGTACGCTAATGTCTGTGGATACAAGTAGGGAGAATGAAACAGTTTCTTTTCACATTCTAATGGGAGAGGTAAGACATGTACAAAAATATAGGTAACCTAAATATAAAGTGAATAAATGCAAATATCTACAAAGTAACTCAATACAAGGTACTGTGGGAAGACGGCTGCTAAAAGTTAGGAGAGGGGGATACAATCAGGAAAGGCTTCCTGCAGAAGAGAATGCCCAAGCTGAATCTTAAAATATTTTATGAATTAGGGATAAGAAGGAAAAATGCATTGTTCAACTGCAGGGTCTGTCGGAGACATACAGACTAAGGAAGCAGCGCAATGAACTGTCACTCCAACTCCATAAATAGTGCAAATGATAGCAATTTTTCATCTTCTTGGTTTTTTCCTGTGTTTGCTTGTTCAACTCTTGGGTGATTGCGGACATCCTTTAAGAAGCTTTGCAATGTACCAGTGCTAGGTGGCATCAGCACAAAATCATATGCAGACAGTTTTAGTTCTTTCACATGAATAGTTAGGTCACAGTGAAAAGCAGCATAGGCACCTTGGTTCAGATAGACTCAGTGACCTGGAGAGAAAGTCTTATAATAATACCTAGTTTCTAGTTTCTTCTTGAGGCATCTAGGTAGTATAGTGGATAGAGTACTGAACCTAAAGTCAGGAAGGTGTGAGTTCAAATCCAACCTCATACCCTCACTACTTGTGTGACCCTGGGCAAATCACATAAACTCTGTTTGCTTCCATTTCCTCAACTATAAAATGGGAGTAACGATAGCATCTGTGTCTCAGGGTTGCTGTGAGGAATCAAATGTGATATTATTAAAGTGCTTAGCACTTGGCAAACAGCAGATGCTATTTAAACGGTTCTTCCTTTCCCTCCCCTTCCCCTATAAAATAAAAATTATGTTTGTGACATCTACCTCATAGAGTTGTTGTGGGGATCAAATAATATAATACTACGTAAGTGTACATTGTTATATACTAAATGGCTATGGAAAGGCATTGTAGATGGTGGGTGTTTGTGTGTGTGGAGAGAAATGTGGACTATATGTAAATATGCCGTCATTGCAGATATAGCATTTGATAGTTAAAATTATGGGTTAAGTTTAGTTCCAGTGGTTACCATGTCTATGTGGCTCACTAATGTTTTTTACATTATGTTCTATATCATTCCCATTTTGTGTGTGATCTAAGAAATTCTTTGGAACTAGTAATCACATTTCTTGAATTATTTCTTTGTCTTTAGGTACTTTTTTTTAAAGGCACATTTTATATCCTGTTTTGCTTAAGAAAGGTACTTAGAACCATGCTCTAAGTACTTTGGTATAATATTTATTAATTAGGTGATTAATCTTCAAGTGAGGGACATCTTTAGACACCTGGAAGAAATCTATGAACACCGAGCTAGAGAATCGGTTACTCATTTAAATAAACTACTAGCTAAACATTCTACTTGTCAAGGTTCATCACTATTAAAAGGATACAGAAAACTGTTTGACTGAAATACAATAGTAGATCATCCATATAAATGAATTACCATTTAACACAGCAACTTTTTTTTTAAATCAGAAGAAAAATGAATTGGGGGATTCTTAACTCAGTCTTATGTATCTTATTAATCATCTGAATTGGTTTATAACATTTCCTAAGTCGACATGACTTTTGTGAAATGCATTTTCTTCTAGTTGCATAAATGTGACTCTCGGCCAAGACAGATTTATGACCTTTTAAAAATAATGGTGGAGGAATGAGATTGGAGGAAACATTTTAGTATCTGTTTAGCTCTGAGGCCTAAAATGCGAACTCTCCAGTTCTTTAAGGCTTTGAAATGCTGATTCTAGCCTTCTTGTGGGTTCTTAAACACCTTCTCAAATGACCCATTTTAATAACCCGAAAGCTATTATATAACAAGCAGCCATAATTTAGTCCAAGGCTCTAGGGGGACCCTCACAGTTCAGCAATGAATAGTTAATGCAGTATAATGTTTAGCAGGTTATTAGTTTTCACTATACAAATGCTGATCAGGGAACGCTTTTATAAGGTGTTTAAAAGAAAATGTAATTAACTGGTTGCGTGCTTCTGTTGCAGCTCAAATTGAAATTATTCCATGCAAGATCTGTGGAGACAAATCATCAGGAATCCATTATGGTGTCATTACATGTGAAGGCTGCAAGGTAAGACCTCCACCTTTTTTTTGTTTCTGCCTTATTAAAAAAAAAATAAAATGTATTATTTAGTCTCACAGTTTCTGTGAATTCAGCATCCTGAAATGTTGAAGGATCAGATTTGACACTACATGGTGAAAAGACAGATTTAGTGTTAAATTGCAACCGTGGTACATATACATGCATCCGTACATATATACACAAATACATGCATACACACATACATATAGACACATACATACATGTGTACATGTATATATATTAGCTTCTATAAAAGATAACTAGAGGAAGCTATTTAATTTTTTGTTGTTTATGCCATTTAATTGAGAGGAGGGGACAACCCTCAGATTCAGTGAGAAAATACCAGAGTTAATTCTGATCTGTTCTTTGATTCTCATTTTATGAGAAAGTCGAATCAGATCTGGGTTTGCTATATAATTTGCCTACATGCTTTCATATAGGCTGAACTGGCCAAGCTAATTAATAGCTGATATTTACACAGAACTTTACTTAAGGGATAAGTTCTTGTTTTGACTCCAAGGATGTAATAGGTACACTATTTCCCTAGGTGGGAAATTCAGAGTTTTCACTTCAGTCTTCTGAATCCAGAAGATTCAAGTCCCAAACTTTGTCACTTCTTGGTTATATTTTAGAATTATTTAATAATTATTAAAATATTATTTCATATGCTATCTGCCCTGGTAATTCATTTATTCAAGAGGAACAGCATAGTCAGTGGGAAAAGTTCTTTTATTTAGACTCAGAGGACGTCTTCAACTTAGTGCTTATGTATTGGATTAATCCCTCTGGATCTTCCTTTTTTGATCTATATAATGGCCAGATTGGATTAGATGTGCTCTAAGATCTTGCTCTAAATCTGTGGTCCTATGATAAGAGTACACATCATTCTCCTTCTAAGGAGATCAGAGGTGACTTTCCATTTAAAACTGCAAAATAAGGCCCTGAGAATTCAGATAGAACAGAGGCTAAGTGAAACAGGAAAACATATTGGATTTTCTCTCGCCTTAGTCTTTGTACTGTCAGATTTGTGGCTGGCTTTGTGAATGTGGGCAAGTCACTTCAACTCTTTGAGATTCAGTTACCTTAGCTTTAGAATGGAAATAATTTTACCCTTACTACTGCCTACACAGATGGTCGTAAAGAAAACACTATGTAAACTTAAAATACTATGTAGATGGTCTCTTACTATTTTTGTCACGAAAAAGTGTACAGACTCAAGTGCTAAGACAAATAAAATTAAAATGACTTAGGTGAAAATGTCCCTTGGGGATGAATTATCCAGAAGGTCCTCTCAGTACTCTATCTCACTCTGTAATTTGTAGTTTTTACTGTTTTTGTATTTATGCTTTATAATGGTGAATGAATTGCAGAAAATGTAGATAAGTATTACTTTCTTTAGTGAAATTCACCTGTTGAACTTACTGTACAATGCCTAGGTAGAGTTCTAACAGAAATGGATTTTTTGACAAGTTTGTACTTTGGGAATTAAAGGGCTTTGAAGTAGCTGCCTATACAGCAGTAAGCTTTAGATCACTCAGTTGTTCTGGATTAGCTAAATTGAAAGTAGTTGTGTCTCACTTTTCCTCACTGTGGGAAAGGATATCTCCAGGCTTCATATCACAAAAATGTTGTTTGGGGTCTACAAGACATCAACAGTGGTTCTCAGCATGAATTTTTGCATCTCTTCCAAAAACCTGATGACTAGAAAAAGTGAGGCATAATTCTGAAACGTGTTGGATCTAGAGCCAGGAGACCTACTTGACCACAGCAAGTCACATAACCTTTCTGGGCCTCCACTCCTTCATCCAAAAAAATAGGGTCATCATACTAGCATGTCCCCCAAATCACAGGGCTCTGCAGATTGTGCTTAGTAAATCTTAGAGTCTTGTATAAAGGTGAAGATTTTTTGAGTTGTTGTAATTCTTAACAGATAACGCAAATTAAAATAGAAAATTAAAACAATTGTCAAAGAAAAGCCAGAAAATCCTATTTTCATATGAGGTATCCAGGCAGTTCTAATAGTTAGCTGTCAGATAATGAAGGCAAAGCTAGTTTCATTAATGTTTCTCACTCTCCTTCATCTTCAGTTTCTCTTCTACTTACTGCTTTTCTGCTACGGATAGACTTGTTCTTCTTTCCTCTACACTTGGGGAGGGAAAAAGAAAAACACTTTTCTGTGACCCTGCCGTACAATAAAACTATCATCCATCATCCAGTTATCCTTTGTCCATTTGTTACTGGCACAGAGAGGCACCTCTAGTTAAAGTAACGAATGGAGTGCTGAATTTGGAGAAAAGAAAACCTAAAATTCATTATGATTCTTGTGCCTCAGTTTCCTCATCTGTCAAATGAGATTGAATTTATTGACTTCTAAGGTCCCTAAGTCTGTGATCTGTGAAACCATATAATGCTTTTCAACCCTATCACTATATTTAAACAATTCTCTCAAGCCTTTCTCAGTCCTCATCCACCAACTTTTTGCTGCATTAACCCTGTTGACTACCCTCATATTCATGTGAACTCTTCCTTTGGCTTCTAACCCAACACTTTTGGATTTGTTTGATTTTTTTTTCTTCTTTTTCTGGACAGACCTGATTCTCTTTTACTGGTTTGTTTTTCTCATTCTATTCTAAAATATGGATGTCCCCCTAAAGCTCTGTCCATTCTCTGTCAGTCATCTCTTCTTTGATGATCTTCCCTTCTATTTTTTCAGCTACTACTTCTGTCTAGATGTCTCTCCTGTCAATATATCTAACCCTATTCTCTACCCTGAGCACCAGTTCCCCATTTCCAATTGTTCTCTCAGAATGTTCTGCCATCTCAAACTAAAAATGTCCAAAATTGAATTTCTTACCTACCCCCACATACCAGAAAAAAAACCTACCCTTTCTATCAACTCATCTTTTTCTGTTGGAGTGCCACCATCTTTCCAGCCCCCCAGGTTCACACTTTCAAGCCACCTCTGACCCTTCCTTCTCTAGTCCTGTCTGTATTCTGCCTATACAATATCCCTTTCCACTCTCATTTACCATCATTTTGGTTCATTCTCTCATCACCGTTTTTGTTACTACCATCCCACTTGGTCTTCCCTGCCTCTAATATCTCCTTTCTCCATTATATCCTTTTTCATAAAACTGTTGAGAATCCCCACTCAAGTCACTCCCTATTTTTAATAAGATAACTTAGAGTTTCCTTCACCTAGCATTTAGATCCTCCACAGTATAGCAGACAGAGCACTGGATCTAGGTTAGAAAAATCTGAGTTCCAATGTGGCCTCAGATACTTATTAGCTTTGTGACCCTAGGCAAGTCCCTTAACTTCTGTTTGCCTCAGTTTCTTCAATAATAGCACCTACCTTGCACAGTTGTTGGGAGGATCCTATGAGACAGTATTTGTAAAGTGTCTGGTACATAGTAGGTACAAAATAAATAATCATCCCCTCTTCCTTTTGTCCTGTCTAAAGCTATATAGTAGATTTAGAAGTAACTATTACATGTATAGAATAAAATATTTTTGAACCTTTCTAAGTATATATATAATGAGAAAGAAGTACATAAACTCTTACTTTGTATGAGCTAGTCTTTCTTTTTTTAACTTTTCCTGCTTTAAACACTGCCTTAAGAAGCTACGGGAATTAGCCTATTCATTGTTTGGATTTGTTTCTTGAGAAACAAAGAAGTCATTATACATTTTATCACAGTTATATTTGCATGGGAGTTACATGTAACTAGGTATGGCAGTACGTTGGGGATGTTTTCTTCTCCGTTGTTCAAATGTAACTCTTCCCTCACTACCTGCTCCTGCTCTTTCCTTACTGGCTTAGCCCCACCTGACATCCTGTTTGAAACAATGCCCTTAATCCCATGTTTAGGTGAAATTTGATCATTTAAAATATTGCTGTATGAAATCAATCAAACCACTGAAGCTTCAATGTGTGCAAAGTTCTGTGGGAATGAAGACATATAGGATGAAAAGATAGAACATATGTAGTCATTGTCCTATAAAAGCTTATGTTCCAATTATATATAAAAGCATATAAATAATAAAGATGGCCATAATGTAATTTTAAAAATATTATAAGAGGTAGCATGGCCTAGTGATTTTTTTTTTTGAAAGGCAATCAAGGCTAAGTGACTTTCCCAGAGGCACACAACTGATAAGTTTCTGAAGATGGATCCTCCTGACTGCAGAGCCAGTGCTCTATCCACTGCACCACCTAGCTGCCCCATAGTTTAGTGATTAAGGAGCCTTCCTTGGTCTAAGGAAGATCTAGGTTGAAGTCCTACCTCTAACATAGACTGGCTGTGTGACTCTGGGCAAGTCACTTAATCTGTCATTTCCAGGCAACTAAGACTGTAAATTTTAGGTCTATATGGCAAGAGGGCATTTCTTCACTGACAAGTCCAGAAATACATATATATGTGAACATAGAAATATCAAGAAAGATGTGAAAATAGAGATGGAACCATCTCTATTACTTATAGAAGGTCCAGTTAGTTCCTATTCATTATTTCTATATCATCCCCTAAAACCTATCCCTACAACTCCCCTAAAAGCTGCCTTCTTCAAGGTTACTAATGAACTTCCTATTCCCAAATCTAGCGCATTTATTTTCACTCCTCCTTGATTTCTGTACAGTATTTTTTCCTGCTAACTAACCTTGCTTAGATATTCTTTCTTCCCTTGGCTTCTGTGATTGCATTCTCACTATTTTCTCTACTTTCCCTTCTTTTAAATATGATATTCCCAATAAATTCTATCTGTGGCTATCTTCTCCTTTCTTCCATGGTAATTGTTCCTGTTTTCATAATGCTCTTTGTTGCTTTTTTGCAAATAATCTTCAAATCTAGAATTTTAACACTAATGTTAGTAGAATTTTGAATTCTGGCCCAGTGGAAGTCCAGTGATCCAACCTAGTCAAAATCAGAAGGCTCATTAAGAGACTGGGTACATGGCAATGAAGTCTTGGCCATAGCAGTTCTCAGACAGTTCAGGAAACAATCATTTACTGGCCCCAGAGTTGAAAAGGAAGAGGAGAATGTACCAAATTATGTTTGGGAAACTGTAGAACTTCTTTACTGACTTCAAGCTTCCTGTGAAAGCAAAAGATCTGTCTTTTTTTTTTTTTAATACTGATGTTGCATTTTTTGATGGTGAATGACAGTGAAAAATAGAAGACAATTAGCCATGTTTGAGAAATTTAAAATGAGGATCACATGAAAGGCAGTGGAAAAACACATTATGGGTGTGAGTAAGGCTGAACTCTAGAGAACTCTAAAGGAGTAAAAGATATTGTCAAAGAAATGCATGAGAAAAGGAGAAAATGAGTGGTCACATGACAAGAACAAGGAATAACAGGTAAACAGCCAGAATCCTCCCTTAGTACCCTTCCAAGTATCAAGAGAAAGTACTATTCCTTGGTTAAACACCTCAGGGGCAAATATGTACAAGAGTCTTGTGGTATGGGCAAGCATAGGTGGGTTAAGATCTGCATTGTGGGAGGGAACTCCTGAACCATTGAAATAACAGATTTGAGAAAGCAATTGTCAAGCATCAAGGACTGAGTTGTAGAACTCTTTTGATTCATATTAATGTAGGGAGTAGCCATATCAAAGAAATCCTTGAAGTATTAAAATATTAGTCATACAGGATAATTATAGCAGTGAGAGAAGGTCATCCTGTGCTGGGAGTTTCTAGAGAAACATTAACGGAAACCAGGCTGGTGAGATGTATTATACAAGAAAGGGGTAGACCACAACCAGACTCCTGACATAAGTGAGGATAGCTATGAACTGTGTGGTCCAGAGGAAAGATGCTAAGCTAGTAGTCTTTTCATCTTACTTCCAAATCAGAAATAAAACTAGTGAGTTGTGAATGCATTAAATATTAAGAAAACAGGTCTTTTGATCTGTGAGGATTAATTTTTTTCATTGACTGAAAATCTTTTAAAGAACAATTTTAGTGTTGCTGTATTTCCTTTGAAAACACGGCACTGACAAATACTAGGGGTGCTCAATTAAAAGTGAGAAATTTATCTGGGAAAAAAAGGACATTTATATTTTCCTTTAGTTTATTTATTGTTACATTTTGTAGTTCTGATGGCCCAATTGCTTAGAACACTGGGGTTTCACAATCAGGTCATCAGTCTTACTTTCCTCCTAAAAACTTAGGAATAGATTCTTTTACTCAACAAATATCTATTGAATATCTACTTTAAGCACAACTCTATTAGTTTGGGACACTCTGCCTTAGAAGCAAGAGTTGTAAGGGCTTATGCCCCACTCTACGGCCTTGTAGAGACCAACAGTCAGCTCCACGTTGTGAGAAGGGAAGAAGACTTTAGTGGAGGCATGATTAATAATAGTAAAAGCTGACATTTATATAGCATTTCATGGAAGCAGGTCAGCTCCTTTCATATTTATTTCACAATAACAATATTTAATCCACTTCTAATTTCATTATAAGTAAAAATGTGTGTTTGTCCTTCATTGCCAAAGAAGACCATGATGACATGACTTGCAGTTGACTTTAAGTGAGGGAGGGCTGTGCAGGTCACCAGCCTCACTTCTCCTCCAGAGTCATCTGAATCCAGTGACCAGATATTCATCAGGATGACTGGAGATGACCCAGGATGAGGCAATTGGGGTTAAGTGACTTGCCCAACGTTATACAGCTAGTGAGTGTCAAGTGTCTGAGGTGAGATTTGAACTCAGATCCTCTTGACTCCTGCATTAGTGCCCTATCCACTGCACCACCTAGCTGCCTGTAAATAAAAATAACTTTGTAATGAAAGAATATATTCCTTTTCAAAAATTGTCATTTACCTAGAAGAAAACAGTGCCCAAGCAATATAATAATGGTGATGATGATGATAGCTAGTATTTATGTATCACTTTAAGGTTTACAAAATATTTTAAATATTATATCATTGGGTCCCTATAACAACCCTATGAGGTGGGTCCTACTCTTATCCCTGTTTTACAAATGAAGAAACCAAGGCTGAGAGAGGTAAAATAATTTGCCCAAGGTCAAGTATCTGAGGCAAGGTTTGACCTTAGATCTTTATCAACTGATTGTTTGAAAAGAGGTAAGCGCAGCATAGTAGATAGTGACCCTAGAGACCCAGGTTCTAGGTCCACTGTGTGCTAGCTTTGTGGCCCTGGACAAGTCACTTAACCTCTCATTGACTCAGAAAACTCTCTACAACCATAAATTGCAGAGGGAGAGAGATCCTGATTTGCCTTAGTAAGAAGAAGTGACTCCCTAGGAGCTCCTTCACTGATGAAATTAGGCCATGGAGTGGGGCACAAGCCCTGGAAAGAATACTGGAGTGCTGGAGTCAGGATCTGAATTCAACTCCCACCCCTGCTGCTCATTGCCTATATAAACATGGATACTTAAATGTTCCTTGGCCTTTGTTTCCTCATCTGGAAAATAGGAAGTTTTGACTAAAAGGCCTCTAAGGTTTCCTTCAACTCTAGATGTTTGATTAGTGGTCCTATCAGAGGGCAAAGACTTTGAGTGCAGAGGCTGGCATAGTAGACAGGGTACTAAATTTGGAGTTGAGGAAGACCTTGGTTCATGCTCTAACATATACTAGCTCTGTGACCATGAGCAAGTTACTTAATTTCTTAGCATTCCCAAGCATCTCTTAAAGACTATTAGAACCGTCATCCACCTCCTAAGGACAGGAACTTTTCACCTCCTACAACTCCCTAGTAACTATGAAACCACTGGTAGGGAGGGTGAAGGGGTAGCAGTAAAGACCATCTCCATTAAAGTCCTTCTTGATACACGCTTATTAGAAGATGCTAATTTTTTTGACTAGAGATTGTGAAATTTTGCTAGCATTCTGAGACCCATTTCAGGTTTTCAGGTTTTCCTTCCAGTTTTGCTATATTCATGTCCAACATCTAGTTCTTATTTTTATCTTAAAGTTCAATTTCATGAAGAATATTAGGTCAGACATCTTAAATAAGGGAGGCAAGGATGTGATTGTATACTTTTGACTTCAAAAGTGTCAATTCCATTTTTAAAAAAATAAGTTCATTAAAGAGTAATGAGAAGAAATTTGTGTTTGTTCAGCTAAAGCTTTCAGTTTCATGATGATTCACACTCAGGAGGAATGTTTCCATCCCCAATTTGTCTCAGATTGGTTCATTTTTCAGTGAACCTCAGTGACTGCCTCTTTTTCAATTTGCAGAAAGTTCTAGGCCCAGAATTGGGTACTCATTTGGTTTAGACTTTTATGTAGCTCTCTACAGTCAAAAACAACCTTGCTGATTGGGGCAAAAAAAGTCAGTTATAATTGCGTATCAGAATGTACATAATACTCTACTGGGAAGAGCAACCTTTCTTAGAGCTGGAAAATAATATTCCAAGGATGACACATTTTTATTACCGCTGTCATGTGCAGTTAGTGGGACTGCTCTAGCAAATTTTTGCAAACAGGGGTGATTGATAGTGTCCAAAGCCAATACAGAAAGTGCCAGAACTGTCTGCTGCTTTTCTTTGAATTCTTCTGGTTCAATCAAATATAGCTGCCCCATTATAATTCTCCAGGCCTTACTGTTCCCTCCCAATTTTGGATGTTTCTCCTGACATTTCTTTTCTCTACTCATTTTTCTCTATTTTCTCTCTTTTTGTCATTCTTCATCACTTTTTCTACAACCAGACTAGTGTTTTTATTTTCCTTTACCAGGTAATTAGCTATTAGCTAAAAGAATTTCTGCTATCATTTATGTCAAAATATTTTGCCAAAAATATTTTGTTTTTCCTCAGTCATATTTTTGAAAGAAAGGTCCCAAATGAATGACTACAAAATGTCATCTTTCTAGATATTATTTACCTTTCTTGAAAGTAATAGAGTAGGCAAACCTATTTTGGTGGGGGAAGGGAAGTCAAATGCCCCCATTCCCAAATTCTTAATTGTCAGTTGCTGGTAATACTGTAAAATTTAATGATTCATGTAAGCATATGAGTATTCACAATAAATCACGGAGTTATGAATAAGTCATGGTTGTCAAAAGGAAATGTGTAGCCATTCCAAGCCGTCTGCCATTAGAATGCATCGAGGCAGCTGTCAGCTGTTTTCTTGTAATTAAACAGCCAATGAGCAGCTAATTAAGACATATGTGTATACAGAAATGGAAGTGGGTATGTTAATGAACTGTAGGAATCAATTCATTAACTGAAAATTGTCAAAAGACCAAACATCAGCTCAGCATTTCAGCCTCTGCTGATCTGAAGAGAAAGCGTACAAAGGATGAGCCAGTGACACCAGCCAAGCCCATTCACTTCCATGCCTGAGACCTCCCTAACAGTAACAGTCAGTTTGATGCCACAGCATGGAAGCCTAGGTGTCTTACAGGGACAAAAGGTTGAAACTATCAGAGATGCTGATGAGAAAAACTATATCGATATTTCAGAGGTTTTGTTCAAACTGAAATTGAAGAGGTCTTTTTGCCCATTTCAGAAAACTGATATTCTGTGCAGTACAAAATAAGTAGTTCTTTATGTCAGAAGCAATAAACAGGCCTTGGACAACCAATAGACCCAAATGTTTCCTTTAAAAAAAAAAACTGCTCCTTGACATAGTGCTTTTTTTGGTATCAATATGCCAAATGTATCATTTAACTATCCTCACTTTTCCTTGGTTCTAGAATGGACAGCAGGAGCAGAGGAGTGCTGCAGGCAGAGAATTAGAAATCCCATAGTCCACAAAATATTTAACAGGTTCTTGAGAAAACATTGGACAGACCCACCAATGAATCAACAAGCATTTTTTAAATAATCTGATAGAATTGAGGATACAAGAGGAAGAAATTAGTGAAACAAGAAGAAAATGGATAGAAGATATTGAGACATGCTAGAAGTGGGAAGCAAATGTAATTTAAACTATTAACATAGATGGAGGCACAGGTTCAGTAGCTAGAGCACTGGGCCTGGAGTCAGGAAGACCTATTTTCCAAAGTTCAAATCTGGCCTTGGGCTCTTACTAGCCTTGTGTCCTTGGGCAAGTCAGTGCATCCTGTTTGCATCAGTTTCCTCATCTGTAAAATGAGCTGGAGAAAGAAATGGCAAACCACTTCAGTATCTTTGCAAGAAAACCCCAAATGGGGTCACAAAGAGTAAGACACAACTGAAATTGACTGAATAACAGCAACAAAGTGAGTGTAGTGTTAATGAAAAGAATTCTGGACTAGAAATTTTGATACCATGATTCCAGTTTTGTGTTATCTAATTCAGTAGTAACAAGTCCTCCATTATCTGAGCCTCAGTTAGCTAGTTCCTTTATAGAGTGAGGGGAATAGACTAGGCACTTTAGATTAGACTAGATCGCATCTAGATCTTAGGTTCTGTGATCCTATAAAATAAATGTTAGGAAACATCAGAATTTAAAAATCAGGCAGGAGGAGACTCTTTAAGAGAATAAAAGCTCTTTATGAAAAAGTGTCACATAGTTCTTGCCAGCAAAATGTTTTGTAATTCCCAAACTGTTCCTTTGTTGTGGTCACTGGAAGGCAGAGGTAGGCTAATGTCCTTGTTGGTTTTTATTAATCTTTGCTGCAGCCCCTAGGTACTAGGAAGTCACCATAATCAACAGTGCTGCACCACAAGAATTATTGGGTCATTGGTCAAATCTGACCAGATCTACGCCCACAAATTCCCATGTCTTTTAAATATTAAAAATGTACCTCTTCATTAAAATAGCCCAACTCAAGCAAGATTTAAACAAACAAAAAATAAAAGTCTGAAGGTACGTATTCCTGTTTTTCTTAGCATATTTTTAGCAGTCACCCATAGGAAAACTCACGGGGTCTTTAGCATCCTCTGCCACATCCTCATTTTATAGATGAGGAAACTGAGGCAAAAGGGGGTTGTGATTTGCCTTGGATCATCTATTTTTCACTGCCTGACCTCTCCCCTTAATGCAGTCAAGAATGCCTCCCTACTGTCTTTTATCCTGCCCTCCAACTTGCATGTTTTGCTTTTGGGGCTTTTGGCTTGAGAGACCCTAGAATTTTCTCTCAGCTGCCAGCTTGCTTCCCTGAGGGAATTTTTTCCCTCTCTGCTCCCTGAGTCTGTCAAGATCCTGTCATCCATCCTTTCCTCTCTCACCTGTTTTCTTAAGAGTTTGAACAGCTCTCCTTCTAAATCTTTGTCCTCTAAGACATTGTAAGGAAGGTCCACCCCAACACAAGATCATTTCTTACTATCCTAAGGAGATTTTTTTTATTTGTCTTTTAAGAAGTCACTGGTGAAAAGCTTTGGGCACACCACTGTTAATATAAAAGTATAGCTTCAGTTTCTAGGTTCTTGCGTTTGCTGAAAATTTCTGACAGTTATTTATTGCTAACAAATGAAGTACTTTATGACCCCTCTGGGGGAAGGGCTTGTGGGTTGGGGGGAAGGAGATACTACAGTGCAAAAGGACTAGTTTTTATCTTCATTTATATACCAGAACTTGGAGGACTGCAGATTTAGAAACAGAAGGAACCTCAATGGTCTAATCTATCCTTTTATTTTAAGAGATGAGGAAACTGAGACCCAGAGGTGTTAAGTGTCTTGGTCAAGGTCAGACTTGTCCTAAGTGGTGGATGTAGAATTCCAAGGGTCTTCTAAGTGCCTTTGGGGGGCTAAGTGTAGAAAGAACAAAACCAGGGAGCCTGAGTTCAAATTCCATCTCTGCTTACTCCTTGTATAACTATAGGAAAGGTCACTTAACCTCTCTGAGCCTCAGTTTCCTAATATATAAAATGTGAGGAGATTGGACTGTAGGGCCTCTGTGATCCTTTCAGTTTTACAACTGACATTCCTGTGAATGTATGCAAACAAATGTTTACTGTCTTCTTCAGAGCAGTGCCCTTGCAAGGCTATAACCTATGCTTTAAAAAAGCATTGGAATTCTTCTTCCTAGAATTGCCTTCAGGATGAATTTGAGTTTTGGAAAAATAGCTAAAAAGTATTAGGGGCTAAATCTGTTAAATAACATGGGTGACCAAGTAGGCTTTAATATTCACGACCTAAGCAGCCACTAAAGTAATGAGACTGATTTGGTTCTATGTGACTCATAAACTGCCTCTGATAGCAGTTCCAAAAGAGTAGTTTAAAATAAAAATGTTTGGACTGATGACAGCATGATTGTAATCATGTTTGGACTTGTGGAGTGGCTAAAAGACAAGTCATTTATAGTATTAGCTTGCTACACTTTTAAGTTTACAAAGCACCTTCTTCATAATGCCATGAAAAAGGCCAAGCAAATGCTATAGCATACTACCGAAGTCTGGAGTCAGAGGACCTGGGTTCTAATCCTGCTTTGAAGGTTCATTTCCTCTGTAATCTTGGACAAGGCTTCCTTCACTTCCCCAGGTCTCAGTTTCCTCATGTTTAAAATGAAGCTGTTAGACTAGATGGCGTCTGGGGTCCTTTATCGCTTTATAATCTCACTTTGACAGATGAGGGAACCAAGGTTTTGAGATGTTAAAAGAGCTATCCACCATCACATAGCTAGTCAGAGTCAAAAGTGGAGGTAAAACCCAGATTTCCTGACTCCCAAGTCCAGTACATATCATTGAATATGAGTATATGAAGTCATGTTATCAGAATCACAAAAATGAATCTCATTACTTTATAGCCAGACAATTTTTTAAATTGGTTTCCCTGTTTCTTTAACTGTAAAAAAAAAAAGTCATTTTGTCACCCCTTAGAGGTTCAGCCTTGCAGGGTTGATTATCAGCAAGCAGTGCTAACATGCCAAGACTTTATTAGTACTGATTGCATTACATTAGTTTAGTGTCTAAAAAACAGAAGGTAATTTTTTACAGTGTATTTGTCATGGATCTAACTCCTATTTAAGAGAGCCTGCCTTCAATTCTAGCCTTCACATTTTGAAAGCTATAGAGAAATTAGAAAGAGTCCAGAGACAACCTTTAAAAGGTGATATCTAGCCCATATTAAAAAAAAAAAAAGGCTATAGGAATTGAGACTCAGTCTCTAGAAGAGTCAGGGCACCAAGCTGGCTCAGTGAATAGAGTGCCTGGCCTGCCGTTAAGAGGGCTCATCTTCCTGAGTTCAAATCCAGCCTCAGACACTTATGAGCTGTGTGACCTGGGCAAATCATGTAACCCTATTAGCGTCAGTTTCCCCATCTGTAAAATGAACTGGAGAAGGAAATGGCAAACCATTTCTTTGTCCAGAAAACCCCAAATGGGGTCACAGAGAGTCAGACATAACTGAAAATGACTGAACAACAGTGACTCTGGAAGAGTGGAGGGTGATAACAAATCATAAGTTGATAGATTATAAGTTGATAAGACTCCTGCAAGGAGTCTTAGACATCATCTAATTCAGAGCTTTCATTTTAAGAAGTTAACAATGGCCTGAGAGAGGTTAAGGATCCGGTGTTGGGTAACACCAGATTGTGCGTGTGTGTGTGTGTGTGTGTGTGTGTGTGTGTGTGTGTGTGTGCGCGCGCACGCACCTCTGCTAATGTCTTACTGAGCTGCTTCATGCTGGAGGTGGGGGTTGACGTAGGGAGTCCTAAGCTAGGCTAGGGCAGCACAAATTGTGGTAAGCTCTGTTGAACTAGATGGGCTTTGTATATGGGCCTGGTGATGCTCCTCCCACAATAGCCCTAAAGTGCACTTTAGCAAAGCTCAGTGAGGCTTATCATTAGGTTGGCCACAGGGTGATCACCCTGACCATAGCAGCTCTTAAAGGTCATCTGTTAAATTACAGCTAGAGCCATATGTGTGAAAAGAGTGATGGCAGAAATGATAGTGCCTTGATGGACTGACTGTATGGATACATTGTCATCTATGTAAACATATATCAGCTACCTCCAAAGGTTAGAGTAAGTAAAGTGCTTTGTAAAGTGTAGAATGCTAGAGACATGTGTGAGGAAGGGGCTGTGGTAGGTAAATAGCATGCCTCCCTCTGTGTCGTTGGACTTCCAGGAGTTCCTCGTTATATACTTCCCTTCTTTATGTGATAAACATAAAATGAATCCAGATAGTGTTTGCTGAGCCACCTGCCAGAGGCACGGTGATCATTTCTGGGATTGATGTAAAGTAAATGACAAGGACCCTGTTCTTTGGTGTTGATAGCCCTCAGGACACACTGCAATTATAATTTTTATCCACTTTTTGACAAGAGACATAATTTTGGGGTACTTTGATCATTTTATTAATAATGCCATCATTTAAATAGAAAGATGAGCATTTGGCCATCTCTCTTAGACCAAAGACAGTCCTGGTGGGCCAGGCTCATAGCTAAAATGTCCTTTTGGAAGAGGAGTAGAAATCAACTCTGATTGGTTAACAGTTCAGGAGAGAATGAATACGATGAGAGACTGGATTTGAACTTTGATTATGTCATCCATTTCTAAGTCACCCCTCCCCAACCTTGGGTACTCTATTCAAAGAATTTAGGCCCCACTCAAGCCTGAGCAGAACACAATGGCCACTCCAATCTGGAAGAGATCTGAACAAAAAAATTAGCCCAGTCTTATTACCAGCAATGCCCTTCAAAATTTAAGATCAGGACTTCAGAAAAAGGGGGAAACTCTGGATCTCCCCAAGTCATTAGTTATTAATAATCAATTCTCTCCACCTGAAATGAACTTGTACAAAATTAGGCTGGTCCTGAGAGGACAAAGAGTGTCTTCAAGCCAAATTTACCTTCTACTTGAGGAAACTGTACAAGTAGGTACTAGGAGCTCGATTGAGTTCCACAGCTGAAAAGGCACCTGGAAGGCTATACTGTTTTGTAGGCTATGTTGTATAATAATCACTGGGCCACTGGGGGTGGGGGTGGAAGAGTAGGGGTAGGGAGGGTCTGAACAGGGAACACTGGGCTGAAGAGGTCAGCCAGGCTATCCCTAGTGTTTCCAGGACATTGACTGTAAGCTTTGGACTTTCAGGAGCCCCATGTAGCTAGGGGAGCTATGTAAGTAGCAAAGAGGAGCAGAAGGGGATTGAGGCTAAAAGCAGTGGTTTTGTCAGCTTTGAAAGACAAAAACTGCAAATGCTTGTGATTCATAGGCGTGCCATAGCATTGTAAATTCCCCAGACATTTCCAAGGCAAACTGAGGTACAGTAATCCCTACCTGCTTGCAGTTATTTCTTTCAGCTTTCATGCTGGTTTTATGGAATGTGAGCTGCCTTTGACATTTCGTGGTCTAGGAGGATATATGATGTCATTTGCCTTACCTCTCATATCCTCTCCTCTCCCCTATGGATATCCATGAATTTGGGCTTGGGGTGAGCAAATACTCTGGTCATCTTCCTTCACTGCATTACTGGTTTCACTAAAAGTCTGCCTGCTCCTTTGGCTATTATGTTCCTGCTTCTAATATTAAGCCTTTGAGTAGGTGGCCTATGTATCTTACCAGTATTCAAATCACCACCTCTCTTTCTCTTTGAGTATCAAGGAGTTTCCTCTGGGCACATTATAATTAAAAAATTAAAAGGAAATTTACAAACCCCACGAGGTAATCAATCTGTCAAGATGTGTGGTACTAAGAGTTCAAGTACCATCTAGATACACAGGATAAAGGATGCTGTTCAGTAGAGAATTGGTTATGCTACCAAGTAATGCTGTGACCTTGGGGAAGATATTTCTCTTCTCTGGGCTTCATTTTCCTAATCTGGGCAGTGAAGGGGGTGGTAGATTGATTTAAGTTCAACATATATTTATTCAATGCATATAGAAGGTTTCTTCTTTGTATGTCTGCCATCTTCCCAGTCTCCCCAGACTCAATTCCTAGGAATCCTGCTCAACCACTCACTCTCTCACCTATATGCAACCTGATGCCAAAGTCTTTCAATTTTACCTTTCTAACATCTCTGCTTCTTTCCTTTGATGCTGCCAGACCTCTGGTGTTTGCCCTCATCACCTCATGCCTGGACCATCACAATAGTTAACAAACATTTATTGAGCAGTAGATTAGTAAATATATATGAATCACTTTCTGTGCCAGATAGCTAAGTGCTAGGGATACAACCTCAAAAAGAGACAGACGGTCCCTGTTCTCAAGGATCTTACAGTGTAATAGAGAAAAACAACACATAGAAGAAAGCTGAAAAGGGGACAGGGGCTCAGGAACCTGATTCAAGGTTGTGGCAGAAAATTTAAAGACGTCACACAGTAGTGCAGCCAGGTAAGAAATGAAGAGGTGTTCTGAGCTGAACTCCCTCCCTTCATGGCTCCGCCCACTAGTCACTGTGAGAGAAGGGGATAATGAGGTAGAATAAAAAGGCTGATGGGATCCTGCTGGATGAGGACATTTCCCAGTGTTGAGCTTCCTGGGGCAGAGTGGGAAAGTCAGAGAAGATCTAGAGTAGTGCAGCCGGATGAAAAATGAAAAACCCTGTGTGCCAGAAACTGTGCTAAACAAAGGGCTTACAAGTTTGGGGAGAAAATTAAAAAAAGATAGTGCCTGCCCTCAAAAAACTTCTGTCTAACGAAGGGAAGACTGTCCAAAAGAAAGCTGAAAGGTGGCAGAGGAAGATAGAGTAAGTGGGAAGAAAACAATAAGGGAATAAGCATTTATTAAAAACCTACTGTGTGCCAGGTAGAGCAGTGAGGTGGTGCAGTGGATAGAGTGCTGAGCTTGGAATCAGAAAGGCTCCTCTTCATGAGTTCAAATCTGGCCTCAGATGCTTACTGGGTAACCTTGTGCAAGTCACTTTGCCCTGTTTTCTTTAGTTTATCCATCGGTATAATGAGCTGGAGAAGGAAATGGCAAACCATTCCAGTATCTTTGCCAAGAAAACCCCAAATGAGGACACAAAGAGTCAAACATAACTGAAACAAGGCAACAACAACACAAAAGCTAATGGCTTTTACAGATATGATCTCATTTCATCAATAGCATGCAATAGTTTGCTGGTTGATCTACCCACAAGTTGCTCCTCATTTCAGTCCATCCTCTACTTGGCTGTCAAAATAATCTCCCCAAAGTGCTGGTCTGACCAGGGCATCCCCTACTCAATAAATTCCATTGATGTCCTCTTACCCTGATCAAATTAACAAGTCATAAAACCCTCTTTGAGGTGTCCATAGCTTTTCATAACCTTACAATTTATTCCCTCAGGTCTCACATAATCTATGATCTGGTGACACCATCCTCTTTGCTGTTTCTTGAATAAGACATTTCCTTTCCCATTTCGAAGAATTGTAACTGACTGTCTTCCATGCCTACAATGTTCTCCTTCCTCATCTTTATCTCCTAGCTTTTCTGGCTTCCTTCAAGAACCATCCAAAAT
Source organism: Potorous gilbertii (assembly GCA_028658325.1). Lineage (NCBI taxonomy): Eukaryota > Metazoa > Chordata > Mammalia > Diprotodontia > Potoroidae > Potorous > Potorous gilbertii. The sequence continues at coordinate 574,086,699 of CM053769.1, read as the reverse complement.
CCAACCTGCTACAGGAAGCCTTTCCTGAGCCCCCTTAATTTTGGGACCTTGTTTGTATGGATAATATTCAGCTTATCCTATATGTAGTTTGTATATCTCTGTGTGCATATTGCGTCCTCCATTAGACTGATATCTCCCTAAGAGCAAAGACTTGTCTTTTGCCTTTATTTTGTGTCCCCAGGGTTTAACACAGTGCCTGGCACATAAAAGGCACTTAATTAATGTTTATTGTCTGACTAATTAATTAAAGGTCAAGGAAAAGAAGTGAACCTGATTGAAAAGTCAGCAATCATCTAATTCACTCCCTCATTTGATGGATGAGGAAACTGACGTCCAAACAAATGAAATGACTACACCTAAGCTGCACTAAATAAAATGAGCTAAAATAAGCAGGAACATTCCCAATGCTGTTTCTTGGACCCAATGCCAACCAGGATTTCTGGTGTGGAGTTATCATTTAAACTTTGGAAAATAGAAAAGTATATTCTTGTTTGGTTTGATTTTGTGCAATGAATATTTTATAAATATACAGAAAACACAGGTGAGTGATTAATTTCTTTCCATTTCTTTTCCAAGGGAATTTCTTTTAATCATCATTGGCTACAAAGAAGGGACCAGGTCCAATACCCCTTATGCAACCCTGCTGAAATTAAAGGGAGTTTTGCCTGTGTAAGAACTATAGGATTGGACTCAAGAGATTAATTTTGCTCAAGAAAAGAAAATAAACACTAGCTTTAATTTCATTAATGATTTTCTAGATGATTCCAATACAAGTTTAATTCTCCATTAAATATTAATGCCATTTAGTATACTGTCTTTAACACTGGATAGATAAAACTGATACTAACCTGTTGTTTTTGCATTTAAATCACAGGGCTTTTTCAGGAGGAGTCAGCAAAGTAATGCCACATACTCCTGTCCTCGTCAGAAGAATTGTTTGATTGATCGAACTAGTAGAAACCGCTGCCAACACTGTCGATTACAGAAATGCCTTGCTGTAGGGATGTCTCGAGATGGTGAGCTCTACCAATTTGAGTTTTCTTCCTAGAGCAGAATGACACTCTTTCTTAGGATTGAGATTGTTAAAAGACCTCTTAAAATATGAACCAAGTGCTTCCAAATATTCCCGTTTCATGTTGTAACATAGGTGTTGATCCAATTTGCTGCATTTTCAGAGAGTTGGTCAGTTTAAGCTAATTCAGTGAGGGTGATATGACATAGAAAAAGTGTCAGAACACTTCCAAGGTATGACTGTAAGACACTATATGGCGATGCATTGATTAAATGTAGGTGTAAATCTTATTGCCTTCATACTTGGAATTCCCATTACATTTTGCCAGATGGCTAAGAAACTCCCTCAAATTTATAGTTTTGTAGACAAATGCTTTATCGCAAAAGGTTTATAGACATTCAGAGCAAATCAATTTTGACTTGCAGTGCATATTTTGTACACACAAAGTATATGAGAATAAAGCAGAGCTTGGATCAACAACAAATGTTCTTTTCATTAAGGAAAAATATTTTAAGAAGGAGAAACCATCTACCATCCAATTATAAGATATTTTAGATTTGCCTAGGAAACTATCTTAAGTATATAGAATAAATAGCAAATTGTAAGACAGTCATTCAAATGCATGGAAACTGGGCACAAAGTACCTTGTGCACATTTGAGGTCATTTCATAATGCTGGATGATCCTTTCATGAGATCCAATTGAATATAATGTCTTTTCTAAGAAGATTTCTTTTTAAAGGACTACCCTGTAGAAATTAACTTCAGCTTACTGGACTTACTTGCTGTCTAACAAAGTTTCCTATATTGATAGAATCCAATATTTAGAAACTGCTATGGACCTGCTTCTTATGTAGATTGCAGCCCACAATGGCAGTGGTGTATGTGTATGGCTCTTGGAATATGAAAGAATAAAACTGAAAATTTTTGGAGCTGACAGATGCAGGTCACAAACAATTTACACCATATTCTTAGAAATTCTTGTGATGTGCAATGCCAGCAGATTTTCTCTTCTGTTGGTACTGAGCTGACAAAATTAGGTGTTGCTTGGGAACCTGTAAATTAAAGTCACAGGATGAGAATATATTTTCTCAAGAACAGTTTTTTTCTTATTTTGAAAGGTATTATTATGAAGGCTCTATAGGGTAAGACTGAAGTTACCGTGTAGTTGTTGTACATATGGAACAACAACAATTCCACTTAAATTCATTCACTGGATGTAAAGGGACATGTATTTTTAATGGTTTCAGTAAGTATGGCCCCACAGTCTCTAGATTTTTTGCAAATGATAAATGGTACATACTTTTTTGGGTTTAAGGTCAGGTTTTATACTTGAGAAATCATGGGTATATAGGTGGCAGTAGATAGAGTGCTAGCCTTGGGTATCAGGAAAACCTGAGTTCGAATGCAGCCTTATACACTTATGAGCACTGTGACCTTGGGCAAGTCACTTAACCTCTCTTAGCTGCAGTTTCTTCATCTGTACAATTGGGATAATATTAGCACTTATCTCATGGGGTAGTTGTGAAGCTCAGATGAGAAAACATATGTGAAGTGCTCTGAAAACTTGTAGTGCTATATAAATGCTAGCTTTTATGGGCCTACACCCCTGGGCCATATTCAATCAGGCTACAGAATGGTCTGCCTAAGTTTTGCTACTTTTCCACCCAAGTTTTGATCCCTATGACTGATGTTCCATCTTAATCTTTTTCTTCTATGTGGAAAAAGTAGTAGTATATTGTAAGTGTTCTTTGGCATAAAAAATGTCCAGCAACTATCTAGTGTGTTGACCTAAGTCACCAAACTCATTTTCATTTTTCTTCCCCTGAAACGATAAGGTGGAGGTCAGATGAATTAATTCCTATTTCCTATATCTAATTATAATAGCATCAGTAATACTCAACAGAGTCTTTTTGCCTACTTCTGTAAGGTGGAGAATTGTGATCTTTTACAGGAATGATTCAAGCTAATAAATAATTTTTTCTCAGTGATCTGATTGTTTCAGGAGAGATAATTGTACAAGTTAGATGATCCCCAGATAACTTCCCTAATTATCCTCTTCATTTTGTACCTGGAGGCACATCCCAAGGGAGAAACACTGAAGCCAAAATTCAAGTGTTGATAACCTGAGACCAGTAATAGCAGAATGGTATTGTACACTTTCTGAAAAGCCAGCCCAGTTATGCTCTAGAGTCTACCAAATCAGAGATCTTTAGTTTAAAAAAAAAAAAGATACTTCAAAATAAGGAGGAAAATGAATCAAAATCTAGAGCACAGAATGGAGTTGGAGTATAAAAACTGACCCAAGAAAAGGGAATAAGCATTGTTATGTGCCAGGCACTGTGCTACATGCTTCACAAATATTACATCCCTTGGTCCTCAACAACAACCCTGGGAGGCAGGTGCTATTGTGATCCCTATTTTACAGTGGAAGAAACTGAGGCAAACACAGGTGTTGAGGCCAGATTTGAGCTCAAATCTCCAGGCCCAGCCCTCTAACCACTGTGCCATCTAGCTGCCTCTATCCTAAGAAATTATCAGTAATCTGAACACAGAACTAAGAATTGGAAGACTGACTTTTGTCACTAAGTGTCCTGATGTAAATATTCATTCTCTTTGTTTTGGGCTGAAAATTGGAGAGAAAATGCCTTGTGCCATGTTTGGGGGGTGGGGGGTGGAATTATAATCAATATATATTGTAATATTTAATCAGTTATAATCAGCTATCAGTAAACTATTTCCTGACCACAGAGAGAGAGAGAGAGTGTGTGTGTGTGTGTGTGTTTATGTGTGTCTAGACTTGCAAATGGGAAAGATTTGAGTTTGAATCCTGCCCTGGATGCTCACTACCTAACTGTGGGAATGTCAGGTAAGGTTTTTGAGCTGGAATTTAATCTATAAAATAAGAATGTTGACTTGCAATGATAATATTCGATAGCATTTATATAGCAATTTAAGATTTGCAAAGGACTTTACATGTTATTCTGTTTGCTCTTAGAAAAACCCTGGGAATTATTATGTTACTATCTCCATGTTATAGATAAGGAAGCTGAGCATGACAGAATTTGAGTTACCTGCTCAGGTCCTCCTGACTCCGGGGCTGGTGTTCTAGCCACTATGCCATCTAGCTGCCCCAGTTAAATTCTCAACTGTAGGTACTTGGCGTCAGTTTCATTACCATATAATCATTACCCTGCTATTGTCTTGAAGCTGTGTAGAGATATTAAGAAAAAATGATAATATATCAGCACACACTTGTGTGTGTCTCATCCTGTCGCTTTAATTTACAGGTTCCCAAGTAATACCTAATGTTGTGTGTGTGTTGGTGTGTGTATACACACATATTTGTTTGTTTTAGGCATATAAACATATATATATATGTATATATACATATACATATATATATATATGTATACATACATATACAAACAATATATATATATTGTTTGTGCATCTCTCCTTTTTTCTCCCTTCCAGCTGTAAAATTTGGTCGGATGTCAAAAAAGCAGAGGGACAGCTTATATGCCGAGGTACAAAAACACCGAATGCAGCAGCAGCAGCGAGATCACCAGCAGCAGCCCGGAGAGGCAGAGCCACTGACTCCTACCTATAACATCACTACCAATGGGCTAACAGAGCTTCACGATGACCTCAGTAATTACATCGATGGTCATACCCCTGAAGGTAGCAAAGCAGACTCTGCAGTTAGCAGCTTCTACTTAGACATACAACCTTCTCCAGATCAGTCGGGTCTTGATATTAATGGAATCAAACCAGAACCAATATGTGACTACACACCAGCATCGGGCTTCTTCCCTTATTGCTCTTTCACAAATGGAGAGACTTCTCCGACTGTATCCATGGCAGAATTAGGTAATACCAGAGAAAAGTTTCCATAATTACTTTAATAATACCCTTTGAATGAAAAGTTAACACATTTAGCTTTCTCCTGATGAGTATGCTATTAGAAATTATAGCAGACCTTATCATTTGGGTAACCCTCCAATTCCTCCAGTTCCATCCTGTGTAGTCATCTCCTCATTGTTTAGTGAGTTACTGAAGCGACTGTGAATCACCACTGAAGGTAAGGAAATGTGTTCTCTCCAGCGGAAGTTCAAATTCCACAGGAATTTAGAAATTAGATTTAAGAAGTGTTACCATTGATTTCTTTGAGATAATTCCAGTTATTGCCAAATTCTCTAAAGAGTTAAAAAGTGATAGACTTGGGATTCAGGAAGACCTGAGTTCAACGGAGCTGTAATTTTGTTTACTGTTCCACAAATTTTGGTAATGGATGTTAACCACCCAGTCTGTTCACTTTACTCACTAATCACTGCAAAAATAATGTAAGTTGTTTATGACTGTCATTGTTAGAATGCTTTAGATTAAATTTAGACGGGACTGTAAAAATGAGAAAACAAAATATCCTCTCTAGGAAATTCTCATTTGCCATTTTGATTGGATTTAAAGTATTGTACTATTATCGGGAGACTCTTGATAAGAACCTCTGTGGGGTTTTAGTTGGATCTGCTCCTCCTGGTGATTCCTTACTCACGGTTCTAATCCTGTGGGACCTTTCTATGAGTTGCTGTGGAAGTGACTGATCTGTGATATTGAGAGAATTAAGACTTCAGAGGGGAAATTAACAGCAGGAGCAGAAAGACTTTGTAAGCAGTTGAAATCCTCATTTGCATTCTGTACATTTGCTCTTCTTTTGGAGAATTTCTCCTGCCTTTTCTATATCTTTCCCTATTAATTTTTTTTTGTGGGGAAAAGAGCAAGTTTTTGTTGTCCATAAAGCTTTCTTTTTTTTTTTTTGCAGTTCATCATTGATACTTGTTTTATGAATCTAGATCCATAAGAGCACTTTTTTAAGCTTCAGCTTTATCATCACATCTTTTTTAATTAATAGAGAAACTTCTGAACTAGAAGACAAGTTATTTCATTGTTGTTTTCCTTGAACTGGACCCAGAACTCTTTAGCTTGTAATCTCAATTGGCCCTTAAACAGTAACGTGAGAAAAGCGAGATTATAGAGATAAGCAAAGATTTGATTGAAAACTAACATTCTTTTTAATGACCTAAGATTGTTTTAATTTTATTGCCATGTCTCCATAAATTCTATTTGCTCTTTACTGTTCTCTGTTGTTATGTTTGGGCATAGTATTGTTGCTTTAACACATAACTAAAGAAACAAACCACACACCAAAATTGCTCTCATGATTTCAGTACAGTGGGAGTTGGGACCCAGTGACCTGAGTATTCCTGTAGAGGGCCTTTAAAACTTTAGCACAGTGCTTTGCATAGTAGGTACTGTATAAAAGCTTACTCCCCTTTCCTTTCCCCTTCCCACTAATAATCAGTCTGAAATGTAGAACTAAAATAGAATTAACTTGAAAAAATGTGTAATTTGATTTCAACATCATATTTGAACAATTTTGATTTTTTTTATTTTAAAATTTAATTTTTAAATGTTTTTGTTCTTTTTTTTTGTTAATTTGAAAATCAGTTCTCCTTTGAACTCAGTCCCTTGAACATAGTAAGACACTTCAGTCTTATTATTCAATTGAAATGCAAAATTAGAAGGATTACCATATTATGGCAGGAACTAGCAAGTACTAATGTTCTAAAATTTAAGAGAATTCATGCATTTTTTAAAAAAAAATTGGTGTTCAAGTCTTAAACATTAAGTAAATGAAATTCTATACTCACAGTGATGTGATGTCAGAATAACTTTTGTCATTAGATTTTAATTAGCAAATAGCAATTACAGATGTGATATTATAGTGTAGCATATGCTACTCTACCAGTTCATTCGTGTCATGATGATTTCTAACCTTCTAGAGTGGCATCTTATGCACCTCCTACTCCACCCTCCTGTGTTTTTAATGGAAACACTTCTAAATTTCTAGCTATATAATTTGGCTCCATCATGAAGTTCTATATTTGGTTTAAGCACAGTCTAACAGCCCTGGAGACTTGTGTAGAAAATGAAAGTTATTTTCTTTTCTTCCTATTTCCATAACTGAGAAATAAAGCATTGTTGGAAGAAATAAACTAAGTTCCCGACTTTTCATCGGTGTGATATTTTTTATTTGCTGAATTAGAGAGACTTTACAAAGAGCAATATAGCTTTCTAAAAGCCCAAACTTAATCAGAACTTAGCAAATAAAGAGTTTGTGAATTATAATCAAAACATTGTAAAATACTGACTAGTGAGAATGTGGCCACTGCCCTCTACTGGTGAGTCGTTCACATTTAAACATTCAGTTGTACCCCTTTTACTGACTGGTCTAGTATATCAAGTACATCAAGAAGATGGACCCATTTTACATAATGAGAAACGACTCCTTCAGCTATTGACTCAGTAAGTAGGTGTATTGACTGCAGCACAATATGAAATAATACCTTCACCTCCCACCCCTCATCATCTACCTTATGAGTCCAAGTCCTGACTAAAGTAGATACCATGTTTAAAGGACCATAGGAAATTTATTCCAGATTGACTGGGGCCAAACCTCTGAGGCAGAGCTATAGGGGCCTAAGGACAGCATTTTTACACAGTTCAGCTTGCCATATTCTCTACTGTTGGCAATAGCATTGGAAACTTTTTTAATAATCTGTATCAAACTCAGCTGATTCTACATTTAACATTTTCAGTGGTCAAATTCCATTTAAACTTTTATAAATATTTTAATTTATTTGAAATAGTTATTAAAACCAAAGAAAATGTCTTTTCAAGAAAGCTATGTATCTTTAGAAGATAGTTCAATGGCTCATTTCATGATTTTGGGGGCGTTATTACTTCCCTGTTATTTTATGTACCATTTTTGGTAGCTAGTCTTTTCTGTACAATATCATTATTTTAAGGTGACTTACATGCAATTCTCATTCTGTTCAAATTGTAATCATCTCTGGTTAAATAGGAATTTTTGTTGGCAGTGTGGCCAAGGCAGTCCCCAGATTCATTCTTCTTCATGTTATATGTTTTTTACCAGATATTCTTAATAACTTCTTTTCACATAACCTTTGAATTCAACCCTTCAACTCAATTCTGCATGCTACCATTCCTTTTTCAGAACTTCTTGCCTAACATATAGGCTTCTGAAACAGCTTTACACATGTCTTTTTCTCAGGTCCCGTCTGCCTTCAGCTACTTTCCCGTGCTATTACTGAACTAATTTTCCATTTCTCTATCTCACCAGGTCTAAACTCTTCATCTTGATATTAGCCTTGGTAACTGGTTCAACTTAACTTATCTGATATTATTTCCCAGATAATGTTTTAATTTCCTTGATAATATGTGTAAACACACACATACTGCCTCTTTAAATCCATTTTCAAAATCTTTTCAGGAATTACCTCCTCCAAAAAGCATTTTCCAATTATCTAACATTGATCTCTCTCTTCTTGACCCCCCATGATATTAATTCTGTATTCCTTATATTACATATAATTATATTTAACCTTACACTGCTACACTAATTAATAGTTTTTGGTATGGAAATCTTGTCTTCCCTACAAGACAGAGATCATAGCATAGCTTGTTATATCTCTTACAGAATCTGATCTACTACTAGGTATATAGCAGGCATTAATTAAATGCTCATTCAGAAGTTATATTATCTATTTCTATATTTGTCCAGCCATATAATTTTCTAATTTATGAGGACTAAATTCTCCCCATGTGATTATTTGCACAAGAGATACCTGTGCAGATCTCAACTCATCAGAAAAAGGGATGAGGTGCTACCTTAAGTTCTGAGGTCTCTTGAATACATCTAAAATGAATTGGTTTAATTTTCCCTCATGTTTTAGTTATGTCTTACTTAATATTCATTCATTCCCAGGCATCTTTGTAGAAGGACAGAAGGTTATCAAGAACAGGATAAAAAGTTTCCATTCCTGTTCTATTAGCAAAGTCTAAACTCCTCAGCCTTGTCTTCCTAAACTGAGTGCTCAATGAATTGTTCAGAATGACTAACGGAGATTCTTGATGCTTTTTTAGTGTCATATTGCCCACCCCACACTTTTTGGCACTAAAACTTTTTAGGTCATTATGTATCATAATTTGGGGGAGGAGGCAGAATTCACAACCCCACATTAAGAACTGGTTTAATAAGCTTATTTGTTTTAAGTTATAAAAAATGCCAGAGAAATTTAAAAAAGTTTATTTGGTTTAAAGATTAAAAGGAAGAAAATCATCATTCTTTCTGACCTATTTTGTTTTGTTTTGACTTAGAACACCTTGCACAGAATATTTCCAAGTCACATATGGAAACTTGCCAGTACTTGAGAGAGGAACTACAGCAGATAACATGGCAGACCTTTCTCCAGGAGGAGATTGAAAACTATCAGAACAAGGTAGAACCTTGAAGAATATTTTTAAAATCTCTTTTTAGGCCTCTCACTTATAATGGGCCAAAAAGGTGAGATTTGAGGGTTTGGAGCAGGAGGTTATGGGGAGTTTAACAGTGAACAAGGAAATATCATATCCATCTTCTGGTCTTATTTGGTTTTCATTGTGCTGATGAGGTTGCCCACATCACCTTCAGCTTGTCAACAAATGAAGGAATTATGTAAAATTCAAAACATCTCTGTTTATATTTGTGTTTTGTTACATTTGAGAGTTTAAAGACCAGAATGATGGAGTAAAATAGTCTCAAGTTTAGTTTTCTTGAAGTTAAGAATCAGGTGTTTAGAGGGTGTGCAAAGGTTTTAGAACACACCTATACCAAACATGTCCCGTTTGTGGCTCAGACTTAAGAAGGAAGCTTTATATAGAAGGAAGTAGAAACCCAGTGAGGTTAAGTTACTTGTCCAAGGTCATATATACTGAGAGTTAGTGATAGGGTCAAAACTAAAATTCAGGTGTCTAGTGATTTTTTTTTTTTTTTGCTCACTTTATCATGCCAGCAAAACAAACCTGAAACTGACTGATCGACAGGTTACTCCAGGATCATACTTATAAAACTCAAGTAGTTGAACAGGTTAGGCTTTTGAAATGGCTACAGAATGAGAACAAGGCACCAGCACATTCTCAAAGGCTCAGTGGGATTGCCTCTATTGAAGCAATGGCATACTTGGGCTTTTTGCTATTTGTGTTCATAACATCTCTTCTTTGTCTTTGTCCTAGGCAGGGAAAATAACACAAACAACACCTTGTAGGGGGTTAGGGAGAGAGGAATAAGAGGGCAAGACTTGAAAATTATTTTCCTGATTCTAAATTAAAATACATGAACTATTGCTTGTATATACATAAAGTATATAGAACACCTCTATACTACAACTTGATCACTGGAGTCCACCACCTAAGACGGATTTTAAAACATTAGACCAGTTAAACCAATTATGCCCACTTTGTGGATGATTTTGTATGGTAACCTGTTTTATTTCTTTCTCAGCAGAGAGAAGTAATGTGGCAGTTGTGCGCGGTCAAAATAACAGAAGCTATTCAGTATGTAGTGGAGTTTGCCAAACGCATTGATGGATTTATGGAACTGTGTCAAAACGATCAAATTGTGCTTTTAAAAGCAGGTATGTGCTTTGCAGGCAAATTTCAAGGCCCATTTCACCCTGCTTGTGAATGAAATGCTTGTTAAAGTGCGAGAAATGATTTTTTTTTCCCTCTGCTGTCATTAGCCCATATTTCTCTTAGCAAAAACCAACTTCAAACAGTTTATGTTCATCTTTAAAGATTGATTTATTCATTCATTATGGGTTTTTTCTGAATGAATAAATATGTTTGATATGTACTTGTCTTCCTCAATTTTGATAAAATTTATTTCTTTATTCTTTGACCCTGTGGGAAGTTTGGGTGGAGTGGGTGGGAGTAAAGAGGATTGCTTATGATGCTCAGTAGACACCAAATTGCCATTTTTTAAAAATAATATGCATATATATATATATATATATATATATATACATATATACACACACACACACACACACGCAGGTGTGTGCACATATAGGTTTGAAGCATTTTTCTTTCCCCTAGCAACACTAGGATTCTTCATAGAAAAGCAAAGATGATTCTAAGTTTGTAATTTATAAATTAATCTTCTTTTCTGTAAAACCCAATGATGCCTCAATACAATCATCTTTAATGAAGGTAATACATCTCACTTATTCAGAATAAATTCATGTGACTATAGAGTCCCCCAGTTAAATTACATATAGTACCCATTACATCACCTGTACCATTGAAAAGCATAGTTCCATTCAGTGTATTGGATTAAATTCCCTCAAGTATAAACCAAACCATTCTTGTCTTTATTTAGGTTCTTTGGAAGTAGTGTTTATCAGAATGTGCCGTGCCTTTGACTCTCAGAACAACACCGTATATTTTGATGGGAAATATGCTAGCCCTGATGTATTCAAATCCTTAGGTAAGAAAAAGGACACCAGAAAGAGATCCTTAAAGAGATACTTAAATACTTGAATTATCATTCAAAATGGAGGCTAGTTATTGGTAAGCTGGAAAATAATGTTTTATTCTTCTTTTATTTTGTATTATGTCACTATAGGAAACTCTAACAAGCTTTTATGGTCTTATATGTGGTACTATAAATTCTTGTCATATCTAGCCTAATAGTAAGTTTATGTTATGTTCTTCTGCTTGTCCTCTAGGTATTAAATAATCATATTCATAATATAAAAATGGTTGACATAATTTTGCTAATGAGATGTATGCTCATCTTGAGATAAGTATAGGCAAGAATTCCAAATTTAGAAGAAAATAAATTATTACTCAGAAATGGATGCTATATTAATACACATCAGTTTTAGGGAACTATGATTTTGTCATTGTGAGAACTTCCTCCACCAATGAATATCACATACTGACAAAAATCACTGCTCCTTGATATGTTGATATCTGTTCATGTGACATCCATTTGTAATAATTTACAGTTTTAAAGTTACCTGAGCCTCATAGAGGTTAAATGAGTTCCATATGGTCACACAGCTAGTAAATGTCCAACTTAGTATTTGAATCTAGGGCTTCCTGATGCCAAATCCAGTACCATATCAATTCTGCTACAATGCCAACACACACATCATCCCACATCACACCACACCCAGTGTATAGAGAGTTACTGCTAAAATGTTTCAGCTTATTTTGTATATATAAAGCCAGGACAGAGCTATGTTAAATTATATCTTTTTACTGGCAAAGTCAGAATATTTGTAGATTTTAATAATTTTGGAGTTAGCTAGGAAGCAAAAATGGGTGAAAATAATTGTGTATGTTTTTTTAATCAATCCATAACTAAATTAATTTTCCATTAGAAATACAAATAAAAGCTGTAGTAGTAATAATAGCACCTGGTATTTTTGTAACACCTTAAAGTTTGCAAAATGTGTTGGATATCTCATTTTGCCCTCACAGTATACTCTGTGAGATAGTTATTGTTTCCCCCATTTTACAGATGAGAAAACTGAAGTAGACACTTTAAGTGACTTGCCCAAGGTCACACAAGCAGTAAGTTTCTGAGGCTGAATTTGAACTTAGATCTTCCTAACTCCAGGTCCAGAACTTTATCCACTGTGACACTTAGTTGCCTCTAGAAAATTGCTACTGCCACTTCTGAATGTAGGTTAATTCTTTAATTTTCTCAGATCAGATTCTTACACCTGAATAGCCTCATCTTTTTTCCCTAGAGTGTTAACTCAAATTCCAAATATTTTATGGTTTTTTTGACAGGTTGTGAAGATTTTATTAGCTTTGTTTTTGAATTTGGAAAGAGTTTATGTTCTATGCACTTGACCGAAGACGAGATTGCATTGTTTTCTGCATTTGTGTTAATGTCTGCAGGTAAGACTCATTTCTTTTAACAAAAATAATAGCTTTAAAATTGTCCAGGCAAAGAATTTCTGATTTTGATTTTAGTAAGTATAACTTCCCTTTCCTGACTAGACAAAAAACATTTTCTCCAAACTGTTAAATAGGGATCCACCAAAGTATAACATTTTAAATAATACCTTTAAAAAATAATTGTCCCACAGCGAGTCATACTGGTGGCTCATCTAGCCCAGGAGTGGGGAACCTGCAGCCTCAAGGCCACATGTGGCCTTTTAGGTCCTCGAATGTGGCCTCTTGAAGGATTTGTTCTGTGAAGTTTGGATTTGGTCAAAGTGCCACACTTGAGGACCTAGAGGGCCACATGAGGCCTTCAGGCCACAGGTTCTCCACCCCTGATTTAGCCTATATTCTATAAATAGAGATTCCAAATGAAGTAATTTGAATGGATCTTGTTTGCCTTGACAGTAAAAGTTGGGAATGTAACCCCTAAATATTCTACCATCTCTTAATAAGCCATTTTGGCACTACCTTGCATAGTTTTGTCCTACCCTTTATATTTGTATTTCAGAGTTATATATTTCCTGCCATGAAATGTTTTATGCAATTGCATTATTTTTCTTGGAATAATTTGCTACTTTGAAGTCTTAGTAAAACTCTTAGTTGCCTTAAATGATAGGGTAGTTCAGTATTTGCCAGAGAGGACATTCACTCGAGTATGCATGCACTATGTAAACTTATAGGCCATGGTAGTTTCATCTAAAAATTTAGTTATCTTGAAAACTTGAGTGCCCAGGATAGTTTTTCTATTTGTGTATATGTTGTCTCCTTATTTAAAATGTGAGCATCTTGAAAGCCAGGGCTGTCTGTTTTATCTTTATATACTTGGTGCTTAGCATAGTGCTTGGCATTTAGTAAGAGCTAAATTAATGCTTTGTGATTGATCATCTACTTTTATGCATACACATGCTAAATTCAAATAGCATATCCAGTTATGAAGAGATCTTACTTCTCTAAGAAGCAAGTTATTTCAGGGTCTTTATACATGCCCTATTTATTCTTTATAAATGCTTAATTGCTTATAAATAAATGCTTATAAAAGGCTTAATTGCCCAAGCCCTGCTTTACAAAATTCAAAAGGAAACTATAGAGGATATTCATCAGTCCAGAAGTATTTATTATGCACCTATTATATGCCAAGCACTATGTTACATTAAGTGCAAGGGATATCAATAAAGGCAGAAAGAATTCTGTTTTCAGAGATCCCACACTTTAATGGGAAAGACAACATGCAGACCACTATGTACAAACAAACTACAGACAGAATAAGCTGGAGATGATCTCAGAGGGAAGGCACCAGTGTTGTCAGACTTTTTTAAAGGGGCTTTGATAAATTCTATTAGAGAAATACAAGGACTACTCCTGATTATGTGATATTGGAGGAATACTACAGCCATCTTCCTGCTCACTTTTAGATCGCTCGTGGCTGCAGGAGAAGGTAAAAATAGAAAAATTACAGCAGAAAATTCAACTAGCACTTCAGCATGTCCTACAGAAGAATCATCGGGAAGATGGAATATTAACCAAGGTGGGAGCCAGAAAGTCTCCAGTTGGTGACTCCTTGTCTTAGACTATCTGTACTGTCTGTGTGTGTTATAATAATTTGGTAGGTGCTTTGCTAGTTTGTTTATTTGTAGTGACTAGTTGGAGTATGTTTGTCGGTAAGTGGAAAAGGTGAGGAATGAAAATTAAATTTATTATGTTTTTAGGTGGCATGAAGGTAAGTGAAGGGGGAGGGAGCTAAAGGAGAAAATTTCTAACGGACTTAACTCTCTTATTCCTTGCCTACCCTGCAAATACAAATTCAGTTACTTTCACAGATTCTGATGTAGGTAGGCAGGTCAGATGATGACTAGGGCAGCTAGGTGTCATGTAGTAGGTAGAGCACTGGACCTAGAGTTAGCAACACCTGAATCCAAACCAGCCTGGGGCACTCCCTAGCTATATTTGTAAAGTTCTTTGCAAATCTTAAAGCACTCTATAAATGTTGTTGTTATCATTATGTTGAGAGGAAGACAATGTGACACAGTGGAAACAGTTCTGAATTAAATTAGATTACATGGGTCTTAATCTGGTTCTGCCAGCGACTGTATATCTCTGGAAATTAATTTGCCTTTTTTGGAGCTAATTTCCCTTATCTTTAAAGTGAAGGAGAAAGATTTATATAGACTGAAGGGAAGCCCAAGTATAAAATAAGGGTATTATTGTTTTTATGTGCCTTTCAGGTTTAAAAAAAATACAAAACAAAATTCTCAATCCTTGACTGTTTTTCTCCTTTGACCCTCTGTCTTTCCTTCTCTTTACAGTTAATATGCAAGGTGTCTACATTAAGAGCACTATGCGGACGACATACAGAAAAGCTTATGGCATTTAAAGCAATATACCCAGACATTGTGCGACTTCATTTTCCTCCGTTATACAAGGAGTTGTTCACTTCAGAATTTGAGCCAGCAATGCAAATTGATGGGTAAATGTTATCACCTAAGCACTTCTAGAATGTCTGAAGTACAAACATTTAAAAAAAAATTAACCAAGACACTTTATATGGCCCTGCACAGACCTGGAGAGCCAACACACTGCACATCTTTCGGTGGTCGGGGTCAGGCAAAGGAGGGGAAACAATGAAAACAAATAAAAGTCGAATTTGTTTTTCTCATGCATATGATTTCCATTATGCCTACAGATATGGACCCTTTTTCTGTCTTGGCTTCTTGATCTTTGACCTCTGTTTACAAGGTTGTCTTTTCTTGTAGTTCACTGCCCACAGACTTTCTACCGAGTAATCAGTCTTTCTAGTCAGAACAGAGAAGTCCAATAGTAACCAGGGACTGCTGGCTATGCAGAGCAGAGGTTGACTGCCCTGGTTTGTATAACCTGCTCATTGTCTCATGAAGGAAGATTTTTATTTTTTTTCACCTATTATTGCCAGTAGGCAGGACAGCACGGAAAGGGTCCATAGCAATAGCAACCTTAGCATTATGATATATTACAGGGTAAATGGGCATGAAGACTATATATAGCTAAAGAGATATTGTTTATATATTGTTTTAATTAATATAAAATGTAGTAACTGGTATAGCTTTTCTTGTTGAATTGATAAGGCACTTTTCATTTTGCACCTTTTTTTCTTTAAATTAAATGCTAGCGTGTTCATTGTTGTGTCGCACGTGCACCAGAAAGGCAAGTTTAACTGAAAAAAAAAAGGCTTGGAAGGTACGCAAGGAGGTGTTTATGCTGCTGTTTTCAAAAAATATTTTTAAAAGAATGGCTGGTCATATCTAGAAATGATTATGTTCATTTTTCACACGTGGAATTCGAGTCTGAAACTGACATAGCCCTAAAGGATGCTTTGCCCTTTGGCAAGTTTTTGAAAAAAACGAATGTATTTAAGCTTCCTACAAAGTATAATTGCAACTCTAGGTGGAGACCAAGCATGGAAAAGCTTTTAAAATGCTACTTGTCCTTGTCCTACCAACCCCCCACACCCCCAAATCCCATAGCCCTAATTATGCAGAATCCACTATTTGTATTTAGACATCTCCTAGTAGCAGTCATTGAGCTTTGGAACAAATCCATAAGCAGGGTATTTATTGGAATTAAATTTTTACTACTAGAACAAACTTGTGGTCATAAAGCACAGACTGAAGGGAGGAATAAGCTAAGGGTAAAAGCGGTGAAGTCTTTTTTATGGGTTCTTATTATACTGAGGGAATCCTGAAAGTATACCACAGAATAAACTCTAAATTAGCTATTCCCATATTCTAGCATTCTAGAAAATATTGCACTCTTCATTTTGTGGGCAGCAGAGGGCAGAACAGAGGCAAGATATGTTAAACCATTTTATCTTATTTGCTAAATAGTGAGTAAAATGTCTTTATTTTTAGAAAGTGAAGCTGAAACCACCAATACATAGTGTCTTCAGTAGGAAAATCAGGGCTGTGATTTATTTTGTCATTATCAGTAGGAATGTAGTTGGGGTTTTCATGCAGTAGGAGAAGGGGGATTTTCTCCATTCCCATAGGAAAGGAGTAATTTCAAGGTACACTGAGCTTATTTCCAGAACAGGGTGGTCATTCCTTCCTCTTAAATGTATAAATGTTCATTCTGATCCCACAAGGTGTCATACTGAGCTCCAGAGCATGGGATTCAGACACCTGATTTTTCTACTTGTGGTTTTGTGTGTGTGTGTGTGTTGAACTCTTCAGCCCTGTTATCCATATGCTACTCTGTGCCTCAGGGCAAAAAGTATTAGATAGCTGTGACATCATTTGATAACCATTATGTACACAAGGGACCTGAATATTTTCATTCTATTTCATCATGCTAGAAGCAAAAGAGTAGTGCCAAATGTATTTGCAAGGACAATTTCTTTTAGTAGCAGGATGGAACTCACACTCACAAAAAGAATGTGTAAAACCCTGTGTGCTTTATGGAATTGTGGTCACCCACAGCTGTCTGGAACATGTTTTTGTAGCTAGTCACTCAATCTCAAATACAAACTTTCCCCAAATTTCTTCAGTATAACTTGCCTCCCATATCCATAAGGCAAGTTATATCAATTTATGGTTTAAGAAGAGGCCTTCTGCAGTTTTTACAAAGAAGAAAATGTCTTTTGTGGCCTCAAGGTAACTAATGGAACTTGAATCGGTTCTTCTTATACACACAGAAATCTTTACTTTTCCATTAGAATTATCTCCTGAATCTTTCCCAAAAAATATTGGTTTTGATTTCATATACAGTTACCATTTTTGGCTTCAGAAAAAAATCATTTAGTTCATATTCATTTGACTCCTTTGCTTAGGGTTTTTGAAAAAGTAGGGAATTTCTTTGTATGGTGAATCTGTATGAAGCCTAAATAACATCTTGAACATTATATAGATAACATATACAAGAGACATATGTATTTGATCAATAATCTTTGTCTAACAATAAACAGAAAATGAAAGTAAACTATTTAAATACCTTAACATGTGGCTACATAAAGAACAATATCAGTTAAATACAGAAATTAACAGTCAAAATGGTTCATTTAGGAAAATATGCTCCCCTAGGAATTGATTGTCAGTTTCTGCAAAGTATATATACTAAGTCAATCCAAGGTCTTTATTTGTTCATTATATCCTACTGGGCTGACTAATGAGTTGCTGTGTTTCTTTATTATTAATTGCTTTCATTGTAAGTCATTTCTGATTTACTAAATTTTGGAGGTGGTTTTATTAAAGTATGTTAACTTTTTTTAACCAAAGCTTTCTGAATATGACCAGCCTCAGGTGCTAGTACTTTTAAAGAGCAACTAAACTTAATTTCAGTGTCCATTTTCAAGATTCTGATGAGCTAAGTTTTTCTAAGGGTGAGACAGACCTTGATGTTGAACATCTGTCAAGACTGCTGTGATACATGTTCTATAAAAGATCTAACATTGTACCAGATGTACATTTTTGGTATCATCACTTCAGAGTAGCATTGCTGCTGAAGGAGAGGTAGAGAGAAATCAAGATAGAATAATATAATGCTGCTACCAGTTCTTTCTGAAAGACCAAGAAGATGTTGAATATTACAAGCTAGACACATTTTATAGGAGGAGATCATTAGGATCCAAGATCTGAAGTGAGATGACATATCCCATTAATAATATGCTGTGCGTAAATAAATGTGAAAAACTTAGAATTTTCACTTTCTGCTCTCATTTCTTCCTTGTTATAGAAAAATCTATAATATGTATTCCTTTGCTAACTTGGGAATAATTATTTTTATGATTGCTATCATTGAAGTTGCCTGTACCTAAAAAGTATCCACCAGAAAATTTCTTTTTTATTTCTTTTTTTTTTGGACTGGTCCTGTATCAACATCACTTTTTCATCATTGAGCATGTCATACCACTCTCGATGAGAACAAATATGGCTTATATAGAACACTTGGATAACATATATTGCAGTAGTGTCTATACAGCTTGTTTCTTTTTGTGACAAATCAACAGCTTATGGAAAAATGAATTTTCAAGCACATTAACTATTTGCTTTAAAGTGTAGAATTTTGTTTTGTTTTTAGAGAGTGCAGTATCCTCTTAGGTCTCTAAAATCCTTATTCGCCCTTTATAACATAAGCAAAATTGATTTAAGACACTGCTTCTTCTAAGTTTAGTTGTTCTTTATGAAGTTTGTACATTTATAGTATGGATACCCAGGTCTATGTGAGTATGTGGGAAGGTTGGGGGAGTGAATGAATGTGTGTGCAATGTGAATGAGAGTCTGACTGCTTCTAGGCTACTAAGTGTCAATGGAAAAAAGAAAATGTATTCAAAATATGTAAGTCAAAAATAGAAGGTGGAAAAAAAGATTTATTCTATACAAAGCCTTGTCTGGACCACTTTAGAGAGACTTCTATTTTTTTAACCCTTCTATAAATATTTGATGGCACTTGAAATATTCCTGCAATAAAATGTGATTTGTGTAAAGAAAAAAAAGATTTTGTAATGTGAAACAATGAAAGAAAGTAATGTAATTTTCTAAAAAAAAATACAAACAAACAAACTTTGTATTATTTTCTTGATGGAATTTGTCTATTTGTCTTTGGAAAACTTTTTATTTCATTGAATGTGCCATAGTAGAAATATGTGTTCTTAAGTTTTTGACTAAGGAATAGCTGTTTGTGTTCCGACATTCCAAAATGCAAGACAACATAGCAGAGTCCTAATTAAAAAGTTGAATTAGTCTGTAAGCTTCTATCATTGTTGCTTTTTTGCACATGTTCTTCATTCCTCTATAGTGCAATATGTACATAGAGCACTTGCGGGTGTACCTTGATCCCTCAGGGAAAAAAAATACATATTTGTACAGGTTTTTTTTTTTGGCTTTTTTTTCTTTTTTTTTTCTTTTTTTCTTTTTTGCTAAGGAATGTCGATTGAATCACTTGTTTATTGTTGAGGGGCAGCCAGATAATTATCCTAAAAGCCACTGTCTCAAACATTGATTGTTTAAATCATACATGTCCTCTAGTACTTTTATTTTTAAAAAATAAAAAGTTATTTTCTGACAGTTCTTTGTGCTGATTGGTGAAAAAAGGGTAAATAAGCACCTTATGATTGACTTAACTGTGAATGACAATCCATCTGTTATCAACAATAGAAGCCCTATCGTTTTGGAGTTGGGGTTAAGAGTCAGAAACTAATGTGCTCAGGGATCTTCTAAAACTCTTAAAACAGGGTGGCCAGTACTACTGGGACAAATTTCATTTTTCATTATTGTTAATATCCCTCCAAGGCACAAGTGAACTGCATAAGAACATTAGCATGTAAACTATTCATATTTGCTTCACTTTGTTGTCTGAAACCTATATTCTCTGGTCTTATGTGCTTTAAAAACAGCATAAAGCTGTGCCATTCTGTTCCGAGGCTAAATGGACGTTAAGCATATTAACAAAAGAACGTCGTTCCGAGTTCCATCGCACACTTTATGTGCTGGTTTTGTAATTAACATGAAAGCGTTCATGTCAAATATATTTTCAGCTTTCAACAATGAAAAATATATTCCAGAATTTATGTACGGATAAAATGAAAAGACACTATTCCAAACAAGAGGTGAATAACTCTTCTCTCACTCTTGCTGTATCACTTTCTCTGTCTCTGTTTTCTCCACCTACTCTAACACCTTTCTCTCTCTGCTTTTCTTTCTCTTCCTTTTCACCAATTAGTCTTTCCTTTAATTTCTTTGTTTTTGCCATAGAAATAAATATTCAGAAGAAAGCTTTAAATGCGTTATAGACAAAATACCCAAACATAAGCATACTTTGAGACCTTTATATATTCATTGGATCAGGAGCAGCTATATATAGTAACTGCTTATTTTGGGGGGGAAAAAACTCATTGCATCATGTCATTAGAATGTATTAAATTTTTGTCTAAGAAAACATTTTTTAACCATTTCAGTGTCAAAATATAGTATAATAGAATATCTTTAAAATACATTACACATCAACTCCTCCCCCTCAGAAACACAATGGGGACAAACAATAAGATTCTAATATGGTATATTCCATCTGTCGAACAGTTTTTTTATCCTGCAGTGCCTGCCTTATAAAGCAATTTTATCGCATTGAATTAATTTAAAGAAACTTCCATTGCTTATTTTAAGACATACAAAGGCTTTCCTCCATCGATGCCTGCAATGTAGAACGGCCAGACATTTCTATGTAGCAGTTTTGTTTCTGTTCAGTTTTTCTTTAGTGACATCAGCTCTTGTTGGGCTCTTTATTTAAACATCATGTTTCAGCACCAAACTGCCATTGTAGATTACAAAAAACCTTACACCCTCTTTTGAGGCAGGAATCTGACCTCTAGAACTTAGAGCAATAATTACATTTAGTCCGTAAAGAATTTTTTTTTTTTGTAATTCAACATAAAATGTATTGGTCTATGGACTCATTGTGGAAACCATATATGAATGTTTTAAGTGGATGGCTAGAAAAAAATCAGTATTTCTAATCTGCATTTAGTTTTATGGTATAGTTATTATACCACATTAACCTGTTCCATTTTATTCCCTGAAACCTTTTCACAGAACACATTGCTTTTTGCACGCACCATCATCATGTTCCTTAAGCAACACTCTGTGTTTTCATTGTTCTTTGTGTGTGCTTCCTCTAATTGCTTCTTCCCCCCACCCCGCGTTATCCCAATCAGTCTGAATATAGATTAATACATTTTCTGTGGAGCTGATTATCACTGAACAGATTGCATAAGTAAATGCAAGCAACTCATAAGCAATATAGTGAATTTTATTTCACAAAAATACATATGTACTGTATACATCTTTCTAAATTCCAAATTCTCTTTTCTGTTTTGGTTTGAATCCTCATGTAAAACAGTGGTAAATGTTTTTAACATTAGGACATTAGCTGGCTGCTTCTTTCTATGTACCTGTATTGTCTGCCTGCTCCCTTTGTGGAGATGTGTTTTTGTATTGGATGTTTGGGCCAATGGGAGGCTTCAAGCTACAACATATTTTCCCAATTTAAATATATTTAACATATGACAAACCCCAGACAAGGCTTTTAAAATGTATAAAGAACTGCAGTGTTAGGTGGTTTATTTGCAAACCATTTTCAATGTTGTCCATTTTTATGGCACCTTTAACAATATTCTTGTTTCCAAAGTACAAAAAAAAATAGGTTAAAAATACTCTAGCCATAACTGAATGTCAAGCAATAAAAACAAATAAATGACTTTTTGTGCATAGATTTTAAAGAAAATACAAATTTTAGACATCTGCATGTAAATGCAATCTTGTTTACCGCTTTCTTCAACTTGAGCAACTGATTCCTTATTTTCCTGCTAACTTAAGGACTTGTAATGGCCTGTAAACATTTTCTCTTACTCTTCTTTCAAATTTATCTTTGTCTCTGCTTTTGAGTCATAATATTTAATGTTCTGCTCACCTCTATACAGTTAACTTTTTTGGCTTTCATTCTGTATAGATAAGAAAATGTTATATTATAAACAGCCTACTCAGTGCAAATATTTATCTGTTTATCAAATACCATATTATTCTGTATAATACCTGTTTTACTATATAATCTATTTTAGACATAGCTGTTTAGAACTAGAGTGTGCTATTTTTGTGTTTTTCTGATGTGTGGTGCTAGATAAGTTACTTTTGTGAACAAAATCCCTTTTATTCCTAGACAATACCACCTTTGGGTCTTGTTAATTTCACTGAGTATAACTATATATATTTGTATATATATATATACATATATATATATAATATATATATATCTACCTGTACCCAACTGGTACCTGTATCAGAGTGCTAGATTTGGGACATGCTTTTCTCTTTAAGTACATAGTATCATTATATAAATTATTCTACAGTATATTTAATTGGGATAAAATTACTTCCTTAGTATTGATATTTGGCATCAATAGAGTGAATTTTCTTATAAATATGGATTATGAAAACTTAGCATTTTTTGTTTTATAACTTGACTTCATAACATTATATTTCATAAGATCAAAAATAATTTCCTGTGGCTTTAAGAACCTAAAGGCTCACTCTAGTTTAAAAAGCAATACATTTTTAGGTTTTTTTTTTTAATTAATTAATTATATTTGGTACCTGGAGCACTTAGCACCTGTCACAAATAAGAGACATTTGTAGAAAACATTGTTGGTGGCTTGATGGCAGAACAGACCTTCCAAAGAAGACGTCACTGGTAGACAGATGTGTTTGTCATCTAGTAAGTGTGGGTCTCATTGTTGGATATGAAACTTGCATTATCAGTCAATTATGTGAGGTTCATTTTGAATTCGTCATTTGACACAGAACTATAACAACTCAATTCTTCCAAACCCTATTGGCAGGTTCATTTTTGAAAGAAATGTATCAAATATCTAACTAAGGATGTAGTTAAACCTTATTAAATATTTATTATAATTGTTCTGTAATATTACTGAATTTATAAGATCTTTAGCAAAGATTTTTGAGCAATTTATAAACCTATATCAAATGTTTCTGTTTACTGCACTTTTTGTAACTAAAGGTGATAAATTCTAATGTCATGGTTCTGGCTTCCATGCATTGCATTTGTACCCGCAATCCTAGACATTTTCCATTTTTACGGAAGATTTATTGTTATCATGAACATAAATGCAGTTGTACATGGTAGGCAGGTTTCATGATCACTGCTAATAATAATTACCTTTCAAAACTCAATTGGCTGGAGGCTAGTGGAAAAAACACATTTTAATACAAGTCATGAGGCCGTTCCTTCTTGCTTTAGCTTGAAAGGAGACACAGGCCTTTTTTATTCCACTTAACATCATAGGCTGCTTAAGAGCAGGAAATCTTATCTTTTCTATGTTCTCTAAAATGCCCAGCACATTGTCGGCATTTAAGAAAGGCTAAGTTGTAATAATAATGGACTGATTGCAACATTGTTTTTCTGAATTGTTTAGGTGTATTTATAAAGTATACCAAGCCTTATGGTTAATACTTTCTCCTACAACCAAGTGTTTAAAGTAACATTTAAAAATACCACATTAAATGCTGATTACGAAAGTGTGTAGGTCTAAGGATGAAGCACACAAATTTCACAAACCTCGCTGAGTTCCAGACTCAGCCTTCTGTAAATATTCATGCAAGTACAAGAAAAAAAAGATACTGTACCTATAAATATCTGCTGTCTCTTTGTGTACAGTATGTACAAACTCCTTTTTTTCTGCCACAATGAAAATGCAAGCCATTTACAAGAATCCTAAAAAATAGAGTATTGTACTAAAACTTTGCTAATGATCTTTATTAGAGGATTGTTTAAATTTTCACTTACATTGGGTCTTCTTTTAAGTTCACTCTTAAAGTAGTCTGCTTATATCCAGCTGTTCGTTATTTTACTGAGTCCTGAAAAAAAAAGTATTTTGATTCATTTTGTAAATACAGCTGTAAAAAAGAGATTTAATGTTGTCTTTTAAATACTCCAATTTTCATTCTAATATGAATGTTGTTATATTGTACTTAGAAAACTGTACCTTTAATATTACATTACCTTTATTAAAAGTGCATTGAACACATCGATTTTAGATGTGTTGTTATGTACGGTTATCCTCTAATAAAACTTCAGCTTCTAATGGAAATCCTTGTCTCATTTTTCTGTTTGCATATAATGGAATAACTGGTTATGAAATTGTTGAGTGTGTTTCCAGCAATTAATGCTGAATCCAGCAAACCTTCTCTGCCACTTCAGAAAAACCTTTGGTTTTGGTTTAAATAGAAAAATAGATTAATAGATGAGCATGCTACCTTTAAGAGATTAAAAATTTGGTGTCTAGATTGATACCAACTATATTAAAATATATGAACAATCACATTAATTGTATTAGGGCAGTGGTTCTCATTTGTGGTGTGAACAGCTGTCTCAGAGATCCTTTCAGGGGATCCACAAGACCCTTTAAGTAGGTCCACAAGGTCAAAACTTCCATAATAATACTGATGTTTTAATTTTGGATGTAGTAGTTATCACTATAATTAATATAGGTAAAAAATATGGGAAGATGTATTCCTCAGTCATTTTTAAGAGGATATTATGATTCTGAGACCAAAAAGTTTGAGTCACTCCATTTAGCTTTCAAAAAGTACATTTTAATATCTCTTGAAGTCATAAGCAAATCATGAAAGTTAATAGCTAAATATTCTAGTTTCCCTGTGAAACACAAAGTCATTGACACCAGTTGTTATTTTACAGGACGTTTAAACCATCAAAAATGTAGAGGTACCAAAGAATGGGATGAAGCTTCTGGTATTTTTCACGTACAACCTATATGTAAATTAAATAATAAGTATCCTGTAATATTAATGAATGTTTAATATTTTTGAGCTATTTATAAAGACACATAATCTAATAAAAATGTTCCAGGCAGTAAGCTGATGCAGTGGATAGAGCACGGCAGCTGGAGTTGGGAAGACCTGAGTTCAAATGTAGCCTTACCACATGCTAGTGGTGTGGCCCTGAGCAAATTACTTGAACTCTATCTGCCTCAGTTTACTCATATGACAATAGTAATAGCACCTACCTCCCAGAGTTGTAGTAAAGATAAAATGGGAAAACAACCGTAAAGTACTTGGTAAACCTTAAAGGACAATATAAATGCTAGCTGTTGTGATCATCATTATTTACATGCCTCGTCTTGACATAAAGATGACCCTTAGGTCTCATGGGCTAGGTGAGGAGTATACACTCTTTTTGGTCTAATTGTGATTGTTCAGGCGTTTCAATCTTGCCCAACTATTTGTGATCCCATTTGGGGTTTTCTTGGCGAAGATACTGGAGTGGTTTGCTACTTCTCCAGCTCAGTTTGCAGATGAGGAAACAGAGGCAAACAGGGTGAAGTGACTTGCCCAGGGTCACCCATCTGAACTCAAAAAGATGTCCCACTTTCTATCCACTGTGCCACCTCTGTTTGGTCCTATCACGTTGGAAACACCTTGAACCTAGCAATGTACTGTACGTATTATCTAAGGACCAGCCGACCTCAATTCCAAGAGGCTTATATTAAGTTGGCTACAGATTGATAGACAGCCATAGCAATCAAGAAAGCAAACTGTTACAGCTCAACAGGTTTCAATCCATTGATGGAGGAGAGTATGCATCCTAATGAAATCAGATTCTTGATGTATATGCTGCCTCTACTTTTAATGTTAAGCCCACTCACCCCTTCCCAACTGTGGTGGGCCACTCCTCGGATTATATACCCCTAGTCCATCCTTACAATTCCTAGGCCTTGGCATCCCGAACTCTGCTACGTGTTGCTTTGCCAACCAAAGTGTGATCCTGAGAGCAGAAGATTTTTCTTTCTCTACATGTTCCTCCCAAGTGGTTGGAACATATTAAGCGCTTAATATAGATTGTTTTTCATTCATTTATTAAACCATAGAAAATAACTTTCTAGCTTTTAAATTTTACTGAGTTTTTTTAGATTGCTCTCTCTATAACTGAATTGAACCTGTTGATAGATGGCAAATCATATGCTTCTGCACTCATCCATTGAAGTCTCATCTGGGTGCTCCTATGTGTCCTGAAAGGCCAGTTCACAAACATCTTGAGAGATGAAGTATCTTACATGAAGGCCTGAGCCAAAGCAGACTTTGCACTTTAGGTTACATAGCTCCTTGACATATGCTCAAAGTGCATGGTCTTGTTTTCTGTTTTAAGAGTAAATATTTCCTTTCTCTTCACAAAATATCTGGCTTAGCCTGACCATTGTACCTAGTCTAGTGGCTAACACTTGAGATAAGTCAAAAAAGTGATCTATCTCCCCTGGATTTGTTGTTCAGTCATTTTTCGGTTGTGTCAGATTCTTCATGACCCCATTTGGGATTTTCTTGGCTAAGATACTGGAGTGCTATCTTTTCTCCAGTTCATTTTACAGCTGAAAAAACTGAGGCAGACAGGACGAAGCGACTTGCCCAGAATCACATGGTAGTGAATGTCTGAAGCCAAAATGGCACTTAGGAAGATGAGTCTTCCTGATTCCTGGATCAGTGCACTAACCATTTACACCACATAACTGCCACCTTCCCTGAATAAGAGCTCACAATTGTATAGGGCTTTCCTTATATCCTGTGAAGAGGGTGTTTCAGACCTACAATGACAGGGAAGGAGGGTGAATCTAGATGACAACCCCACACCAGAAGACAGCAAGATCTTGCATATGGACTCCATAGCTCAGTCTAGTCTCAGAAAAGTTAATTGACTTACCCAATTACACAGCTAGTATCAAAAGTGGTATCTGAGCCCAGGTCTCCAAATAGTAAGCTCAGTGCTGTTGCTGCTGTAACATACTGCCTCTAAAATATTGGACTTTGATCTTTAACTAGAAGGACAGAGATATTTTTGTTGGCTGAGTAGGTATGAAGTTTTAGGAAGTAGAGGAGTAAAATATTCCTCACTTCTAGGCTTTCCCTTCTAGAGAAATAATCATTGGTCTAAATAGGCTATCCCCAACTACAAACCACAACTCTAAAAAGGCATTATGATTGGATGAAATGAAAAAAATTAAATTACCATATTAATACATATTTTATCATAAAATTGCATTATTATAAAATTTCACTTTGGATGAAGATCATTTTATCCTTTTTTAAAAAATTATCATTACAGTCTTCAAGAGACAGAAAAGAACAGTGAATAGAGAAATGGCTGGGAAGCCCAGGGAGCCTGAATTACAGTCCCAGCTTACATCCCTCCAGAGTATGTGATCCTGGAAAAGTCACTAACCTCTCAGTTCCCTAGGCCAGAAGTGTCATGCTCCAATAGAAAAGGAGCCACTAAACCATACATAAGGATCCCTGCTGACTTTGTTTTAAAGTGCAAGGTTATATACATTTTATTGTATTTCTGGGGGGTTTTTTTGTTAAATATTTCCCTATTACATTTTAATCTTGTTCCAGCTGCCCTCAAGGGTGTTATAAAGCCATGGGCATCCCAGGGACAAAGTGTGATACCCCCTACTTCAGGTAGCTCTCTCAGACTAAGTTGGAACTATGAGCTGACATGCCTTGATGGAGGGAGGGTTTCTTACCTGGGAGTTCCCTATGTCAGTGAAATTCCAGGTCTACCCCTTATGACGTTACTTGGGTTACTTTTGTCATTCTCTTTCCAAATTTCCTAAAATTTATATTCAGAGCACAATCATAGGCTAAGCTCAATTATTATTTATTTATTTTATTTATTTATTTTTAAATTTTATTTACTTTTATTTTTAATTTATGGAATACAACAAGTATTTCTGTAACCTATCACAATAAAAAAGATGATTATACATGAAACCACAAACCTACTATGCACAATATTGCTTTCAAATATGCAACAAAATTATCACTTAAAATTAACTAAATTATTAATTATTATTTTTAAAACACAAAACTTCTGTCTGTGGAGGGGTAATGTACCATCAGTCAGTATCTGGGGGGCTAACCCTAGAAGACCCTACCACGTCTAGACTTCGATGACTGGTAGATTTTGGCACTAAGCACTTCCCTTCCCTGCCATTCTTTCTTGGTGGAGGATCATGAGTGGGTCATGGGTCACAAAAAAAAAAATGGTTCCAGGATCAAAAGACCTGAGTTCTGCCACTAACTAACTGTGTAATATGCACAAGTCAATTCACTAGTTTCTTCCTATGTGGGGATAAGGGGTAGACCTGTGATTTCAAGTGTGGAAGTTACCCTACCAATATGGGTTGTCCCATATTGCTATATATGAGATAAGTCAAAAAAGTGATCTCCCCTGGATTTATTGTTCAGTCATTTTTTCAGTTGTGTCAGACTCTTTATGACCCCTTTTGGGATTTTCTTGGCTAAGATACTGGAGTGGTATCTTTCTCCAGTTCATTTTACAGCTGAAGAAACTGACAGAGTCTTAGCAAGTTCTTTAGATCAATTGAAGGTTAAGTGATTCACCCAAAGTTACAAAGCCTGTATGTATCAGGTAGGACTTAAGCCCAGGTTTTCCTGGCTTTCAGGCTGGCTGTTTCCCCACTACCCACCTGTTCCCTCTTGTGTCAATGCTCTCTTTATTTCTTAACAAAAATATAACTTTCCAGATACACAAACCAGAAAAAAAAATTCCAAAAGAACACATAATGATAAAACAAATACTGCTGCTTAAAGGTGACTGGTTGGCACAGTGGACAGAACACTTTCTTAATGGAGTCAGAAAGACCTGCATTAAAATCTGGCCTCAGACACTTATTAGCAGTGTATCCCTGACCAAATCACTTTTAAAAAAAAAAATCCCTGCTTGCCTCAGTTTCCTCATTTGTAAGATATGAATAATCCTAGCACCTACCTCCCCTGTTGTCATGATCAGATGAGATCATAATCGTAAAGTGCTTAGTACAATGCCTGGGATATAGCAAACACTATGTAAATATTACCTGAACTTTTATGAGGATTATTATTAAACAGATATTGCTATTGGATAGATACCAGTGGATAGAGTATTAGGCCTGGAGTTAGGAAGACGAGTTTAAATCCAACCTCAGATAGTTACTAGATGTGTGACCTTAAGTCACACAAGTCACTTAACCAATATTTGTCTCAGTTTCTTCACCTATAAAATGGGGATAACAGAACCTTAACCTACCTCCTAGGGTTGTTATGAGAAACAAAAGAGATTAGTTGTAAAGCACTTAGCATAGTGCCTAGCATACAGTAGGTGCTTAATAAATGTTTTGACTGCTTAACCGGTGCCCTGAGCCTAACTGCATTAGAGACACCAAAATTTCAGGTATAAACCGTAGTTGACATGTTGCATCACAGCATGTACATCATATGTTGACATGTTCCAAAGTGACTTCAAACGGAAACTCTAGCAAATGTCACTTTAGTTAAAGAAACACATTCTAGAGGACACAAACCTAAACCCTGTTGCCCTTCTGCATTATAAACACTCTTCCCTAACTCCTGCAAGATTCCCTGTGCCTCCTGTCATTTATTGACCTCAAATCTGCACTGTCACTTCCTGGCCTTTGGTGAGGATCTCTGACCTTACTGATAAGTAGTAATTTAATGAATAACTAGGAGCTTTCACTATTGTTCTGGTTAAATTCCTAGGGATTTAAGAACTCAGAAAATAAATCACTAGGACAATTACAGATATCCTTAACAATTCAAGACAATAAGGAAATATTTGGACCACTTTAAAAGCCTTTTGTACTTGGAATGTATATAGCAAGCACTCCCTATCAAACAGTATGTATATATATATGCATCTAAGATAGAATTTCATAGATTTTCTATATCTGCCAACCACCCTGAGGAAGCAAATCGATTGAGTCATAGAATGAAAATTGTTGTAGACCTTAGAAGTTACCGTGTTCAACCAGACCATTTTAGAGATGAGGAAATGAAGCCCAAGGTCATACAGGTAGTGACTGAATTAGAGAGACATGAGCCCAGATCTGACTAATTCCAAGAGCCTTCCCACTGTACCACTTTTGGATCCATGTCTGTCATATACTGATTAATTCATTGTTTTATGTATTTTATTTTTTGGTTTTCACATAGTACACATTTAATAAATATTTGTTAGATGGAAAAGAATTTCTGTTCCATTCCTCCCTTATGGTTGTTGTAACTATATTTGGAAAACATTATTGTGAGCAGTTTTATTTCACTTAATAGCTTTCTCTTTCTTTGATTTTATTTTTATTGTAGTTTTGTTCAATTTATACTTAATGCAATTGTTTTCATTTTAAGAATCAGTTTTTCTTTCTCAATTTTACAAGTCCTGTTTCCTTTTAAAAATAAAGAAAATGTTTTTTATTTATAGAATAGTAAAGTTTCATGGGTTAATCAATTAACCTTGTAGGACAACTCTGAGCTTGCTATTTAACTCATTCCGATATTTTGTCTTATCATCTCAAGTTCTAGGATAATCCAGGGTGTATTTGTACATTTCCTTTCTAATTAATCAGTTAGCTTAAGACTCTACCCCAGTTTATTGCATATTGTTAATTTATTTGTATATTCTATTTTATATTAAATTAAGGTGCTATTAATTTTATTTTTTCTTTTATTTTATGTAATAAACTAAAGAACCTGTCTTTCAAATAGGATTCCTAACTCTCTATAGATTAATCTCACAGGATTAGTAAATATTAATTACTGAATGAAATGAATTAGTTAATGAAATATATAATTATTTACAATATTTTAGCTGAGATGCCACAGTTATGTGCAAATATAATGCCTCTCAATTCATGTTTCTCAACATACAATGCTAGTCTTTCCTCAAAAATCCTCTTCCCAAGATAAAAATGAATATGTGGGTAGGGAAAGGGAAGAAGCATTTATTAAATACCTACTATGAGCCAGACATGTTACGTTAACATGCTTTACAAATATTTCATTTGAAACCTCACAACAATCCTGTGTTAGAATTGGTATTACAATCTCAGTTTTACAGTTGAGTAAACTGAAGCAGACAGGTTAAGTGACTCACTCAGGGTCATCAGAAAGAAAGAACTCCCCATCTCCTTTTTGTTTTCTCCAGCTTCACTCCTGCGATGACAAGAATATAGTGTCTTCACTGGCCTAATTTTTAATAGAATTCTCTCTGTAACATTTCTTAATGATATATTTCTTATAACATAAAATTATAAATCTGATGTATGATAAATCAGAAACTATGTTCTTGTTTCAAGTTTGACAACAGTAGGTTATCCAAGGCAACCCATGGGGAAAAACAAAACAAAACATGCATGACTCTCAATCCTGTGTGGCTCCCTTGCAGAAAGCAGTATTAGTGGCAAAGTAGTGGTGGGAAAGGGTGCTAACAATCTCTCAGTTTGATGAAGGCTTACCACAGTTAAATTTAAATTTATAAGGTGACATCCTTGACCAACAACTTAACGCACATACTAGTGGAGGAATTGAACCATATCAATAAAGAATGCCAATTGGATACTAATAAAATAGATGGCACACAAGTTCTCTTTGGAAAGGAAAACAAGTGAACTGATGGAATTTGTTTTGTTTCTTTCCCAAAGGTAAAAAGAAACAATCTTTCATTCTCAACCTTCCACCTTGAAGTGACAGCGTAGTGAGTATATAAGCAAAAAAAGACTGAAAATAACTGCACTTTATGCACTAATATTTGTTGTTGTGACTCCCACAAAATCCTGCCTCGTTGCTTTATTGTGGCACAGAAGTGATTCTAAGTTCTTGAAGGCTAGGCCAGCAGAGCATAATTTTGCAGTTGTTATCATCTGGAAGCGTTCCAGTATGACTGGCAGTAGAATTCATTTTAAGAGAACCACCCAAGCTAACTATGAAAAAGCATGTCTGCAGTAGGCTAGCCATGTGGTAGAAGAGGAAAGAGGGGGAGAGAAAAAAGGGGAGGAGGAGGAGGAGAAAGAAAAATGATGACAAAAAATACGGCAATACAATTGGAACATCTTTATCCTTAACTTCTTAAATAAATATTAATCAGAACTGGTAATGGACAACAGAGATAATTTTATCCAGAAGCCTAACCTGTACAAATTAATCACCACATGAAGGCCAAAAGAGCCCAGAAAGTGCCTTAGCAAACATCTCACTTAGTTGCCAAATTGAATGAGAGACAGAAGATAAAGGCTAAAATATAAACTTGTTTTTAAAATCTAACAAAGAGGAATAACAGACAGAAGCAATGGTATCTCGTAAGAAGCAGTGGAAAGTACAACTAGTTTAAGGAAAGATCGTCAAGATATCCAGCTAAGTAAACTTATACTAGGCACTTTCGTGGATGAAGATGGATATGGGAGAAAAATGTCAATGATTTGCAAAAATTGTTAAAGCAAGCTATTTTCTACGGCAAGGACAGTGTCGCCACTACATCTGAACCTCAGAATCACAATTTCAGATGTGCTTTGAGAGGAGGTAGAAATAAGGCACTAAGAAAATAAAAATGGGAAAAGCTGGATTTGACAATGTCCGTGCTGGCGATGGCACAACCGTTAGGACCCAAAGGGACCCCT
This sequence comes from Potorous gilbertii, assembly GCA_028658325.1. Lineage (NCBI taxonomy): Eukaryota > Metazoa > Chordata > Mammalia > Diprotodontia > Potoroidae > Potorous > Potorous gilbertii. Next base: position 574,053,816 of record CM053769.1, on the reverse strand, counting down.
AGACATGGTATCTGAAGAGGTGGAAGATATAAAAGGTGTGGGAAAAATTTCAGACTTTATTAATACTAAGAAAGTCAGTCAAAAGTTCATAAACAATTACTCATCCAAGGAGTGTCATCTACATACAAATCAAGGGCAACCTCAATAAGAGTGTTAGTAGGGAATAAGCAAACTTTGAAAATCAATATTCGACAATGGATCACATCTTTACAATTTAATAATTAATCAAAAGATATAGATAATACAAAATTCTATTCTTTTTATTTGTTGACCACAGAAAAGGAATTTAGCTTATTTATCTACACAGGAAAAACTAACAGTTGGATTAAAAGTTTCTCTTGCTCAGATTTTAACATGCCATTGGAGGGATGCCCTATAGAACTATCAGTATGTATATTTGGAATAGACAGTAGAGATGGACAGCGGTTTTGGCTAGGAGTTGAAAACGGGAGGAAAATGGCCTGGATTGTCTATAGGAAATTGCAAAGCTCCTTCAATGACACTAACTTTCTATCAAAGGCCATCTTGTCAGTGCTAATATTCTACCAGTGCTGCTATATGACAAGAAGACAAAAATACAACTTTTTCCAAATAACTAAAAAGGAATCTCACATAGAGGGTAAAGGAGAAACACATTGTACATGTGATAAGACTGCAATACATAAAGAAAAACTCCAGAAAAGAAGTAAAAGATGAAAAGGAAGAGCAGAAGGTTTCTTCCATGAGGGATGACAGTTTAACAGCCAGAGTACTCTAATGACACCTTTGCAATGCCAGGAGAAAGCAAGGCCACCAGCAGATAGGGTGAATCCCCTATGGCAAACTTATGAGAAAACGTAGGTGATATTTGAACAGAATGGGCAGCCAGGGTTAGGTTTGAGCTAAATCACTGAAAGGAAATTCTGAATCGATGAAATCACAGATGAATTCAAACATTTGTTGTAGAGAATAAGAAAGAAGAAAAATTATGCAAAATATTTGTTAAGGTTCTGGAAATTGAATCAGTGAATCCAAAGCAGAAGAGACAGCAAGAATTTGTTTAAAAACAACAATAAAAAAAAAACTGATTCAGTCAGGGCAAGTTAACAAGCATTTACGAAAAACTTACTATGAGCTAAGAATAGAGATAAACACTAGGGATAAAAGGAAAAGCAAAATAAAATTCTGCTCTCAAAGAGCTCACATTCTAGCAGAGGAGACAAATGCAAACAACAATGTACAAACAGAACTGAGGATCTGGGGACTTCTGCCCACTCCCAGGTTTCCTGGGCTTACTTTCCCACTGATAATTATTGGTCATCAATCAGAGAGAGTTTAGGGCTGGATAAATGGATCTACATATACATACGGATCATAATGGAATGTATTGATGCTGATAAGATGACCAAGCAAAATAATATGAAGGGAGAAGGGAAGCCTTAGGGCACACCCATGGTTAGAAGGCATGACTTAAATGAAGATTGACACTGGCAAAGAACGGTCAGATACATAGGAGGAGAACCAGGAGAGGGCAGTTTTTAAAAAAGCTAGAGAGAAGAAATATCAAGGTGGCAATCTGCAGAGAGGGTAAGAAGGATGAGGCCTGAGAAATGGTCATTAGAGTTAACAATCAGATCACCGTTATTTTTGGAGAGAGCAGCTTCAGTCGAATAATGAGGTGAAAAAACAAACAGAAGAGGGTTTAGGGAAGAGCAAATGGAAACCCCTATTGTAGACAATATTCTCAAGGAGTTTAGCCATGAAAAGGAAAAGAGATATAAGACAAGAGCTAGAAGGGATGGATGGAACAAGTATGAGTTTTTTGAAGATGAGAGAGACATGGGAGTCTTTGGGGACAGCAAGGATATAGTCAATAGACGGGAAGAGACTGAAGGTTAGTAAGAGATTGGGGATGGAATGAGATCAAGGGTGTGTTTAGAGGAGTTTGCCTTGGAAATAAGAAGGGCCACATCTTTATGTGAGACAAGAGTGACAGGTAGTGCACCTATCCAGGTGAATTTTGAAAATACCTGAAAGAAGGAAAAATGTCAAAAAAATTTTTAAAAAGGTAGTGTCATCTACCAAAGATATCATCACCAAGATGGCAATCAAGAAGATATCACTAACTCCTGTCCCAAATGCTTCTTTTATCATCTCTATTCCATCCTTACAAAAATAATCACACATATCAAAGATAGCCTTAATGAGAATATTGAGAAGGAAACAGGTAAGCATTTGCAAATGAGGTTCTATTTCAAGTCACTTCACATTTACACAACTGACTGAAAGGGGAAGAGAATATAGATTTCCACCGAATTTATTATGTGTTGATGATGAAAAAGCATTTGACTTATACTTCCTTCACTGATACAAACAGTTTTGTTCATTAATCTTCCACTTATTGTAAACCCATGCAGGATTGAACCCTGAATTACATATCAATAGCAAATGAGGCAGAAAATAAGAAGGTAAAAAGTTCACAAATAGTGTTTGTTCCAGTTGTGGAAGATGTTCTGGGAAGAGCCCAAACTATAGAGGCATTCCTTATCCCTATAGTAAGGTCCTCCAAGTGCTCCAATAGGTGGATGACATGGTGCTAATTGCATCAAGCTCTAGGGTTTCTTCGGTGAAGTCCACAATCACTAAAGAAATTGCTTAATAGTTCATACAGAGGTGGCCTAAAAATGAAAACTGAGACAAATTTTTGACATGGGCAATGTGGAATTTTTTACTATGCATATTTGTTCAAAGAACTTTTTCTTTTCCCAAATGGTGCAGAGGAGTGGGAGGAAGAAAAAAATAAATACTTGTTAATTGAAAAATCTTTTAAAAAAAAATACCTCACACAGGAAAAACCAAATGATAAATATTATCTTGGAGAAAGAGAATAGATTGGCTTGCATCTGGGAAATTGAATACACAAAACATTTTTGATTGTAAAAAATCATCTGAAGAATCAAAAGTGTGTTGTCCAAAGGGAGAGATGCAGCATGGGTAAAAGTAAGGTATGACATATCTACAGTAATGGCTTGTGCTCAGGAAGCACCATAACTGAGATCATCCAGGAAATGTATTGATGGAAAAGGAGATCAGTTACGTGTTGACAATGAAGGATAACAAATGAACAGCCTCAATATCATAACGGCAGCCAGGGAACGTTAAAAGACTTAAAAGAGGATAGATACTCCTTGAAAGATTTAATTGCACACATTAGGAAAGCACGGACATAGCTTGTGATCTATACTACTTGAATGAAATGTTAATTTGATGAGATCACAGATCTATTGACATAGCGTCAACAATATCAATGACGACAAGAAGCAGCAGCCAGAGTTTATTGATTAGTTCAGAGATCATGCACGGAAATGATATGTAATGGTGGAAATGGTAAGGAATAATAGTACAACGTATCACCATTACATGTTGCAAAATATTACCTGGGATCTAGAATTGTACATTAGAAGTTCTCCATCTTTCATAAACTAGCAGATATCAAATCCCCATAGTATAAACACAAGCTTCAAAATATCCATGAGAAATAAACAAATAAACTGCACTTTGGGAGTTAGAGCATTATCACAAATAAAATTGTTGCTTATGTTACCATGCCTACGTATAACTGAAAATAACAAGTTATACCTAAAAATTTAAGGAAAATTTTTAAAAATAATTCTGAAGAATCCAATTACCTATACAATATTAACAAAACAAAGTACAGGGTTCCTAGATGGTTAGGTGGAACAGTGGATATAATTCAGGCCCTGGAGTCAGGAAGACCTGAGTTCATATTTGACCTTAGACACTTAACTAGCTGTGTGATCCTAAGCAAGACACTTAACCTCCGTTTGCCTAAGTTTCTTCATCTGTAAAATGGAGATAAAAATAGCTTCTACTGTCCAGGGTTGTTGTGGGGAATCAAATGAGATGATAACTGTACGGCACTTAAATTGTACCTAACATATGAGCACTTTATTTTTTTTATTGTATTTATTTATTTTTAGATTTTGACATTCATTTCCACAAAATTTTGAGTTCCAAATTTTCTCCCCATCTCTCCCTTACCCCCACCCCATAATACCTTGCATTCTGATTAGCCCTTTCCTCAATGTACCCTCCCTTCTATCACACCCCACCCTTCCCTTATCCCCATCTTCTCTCTTTTCTTGTAGGGCAAGATAAATTTCTATACCCCATTACCTGTGTTTCTTATTTCCTAGTTATATGCAATAATAATTCTCAATATTCATTTCTAAGACTTTGAATTCCAACTTCTCTCCCTCCCTCCCTCCCTACTCATCCCCACTGAGAAGGCAAGCAATTCAATATAGGCTATATATATGTGTTGTTTTGCAAAAGACTTCCATAATAGTCATGTTGTGTAAGACTAACTATATTTCCCTCTATCCTACCCTGTCCCCGCGTTATAAACATCAGCTGTTATTAGCTATTACTATTAACTATAGAAAGATGAAAACTTCCTTTTCATAGAAGAGGAACGACTAGTAGAAAATCTCAGATCTGGATCTGAACTCAAACCCAGGACATGCTGATTTAAAGTCTAGCTCTATCATCTATGGTACACTGCTATTTGGAGGTGGAGGAGAAGTAGGTAGTGACCCTCTGATTTGGGTTTATTTCAAATTAATCAGAAGGACAGCAAGTGTTTGTGATACCAATTTTTTTTGGTTCCATGGTTCTGGCAAAATTACAATGGCATTTATCAATCAATAAGTATTCATTAAGTGTCTCCTATGTACTAAACATAGTACAAAAAGGGGCAAAAGATAGTTCCTGCTCTTATGGAGCTTACAATCTAATAGGGGAAATAACGTGTGCAAAGAAGTAAATACAAGGCAAGCTATATACAGGATGAATAGGAAATAAGTAAAGGAGGGAAAACACTAGAATTTAGAAGAGTTAGGGAAGGCTTTCTACAGAAGGAAGACTTTTAGTTGGGACTTAAAGGAAACCAAAAGGTAAAGAGTTGGAGTAGAAAAGGCAGAGCATTCCAGACATGGAGGATAGCCAGAGAAAATACTGGAATGGAAATAATCAATTGACTAGAATTATACATTAGAAACTTGGTATCTTTAATAAACTAAGAGATAGTAAATGCCAATGCCAATGCTACCGAATATCCTTGAGAATTCAACAGATAAACTTAACTGGAACTAGAGCATTATCGCAGACATCTGTTGCCATGGTTATCTGGACACAAAACCAATCTATAAAAATTTAAAGACAATATTTTTAATAGATGTAACCATACCAAATGCTTATTACCTTCAAATCATGTGTAATGAAAAGCTCTTAAAATATAGAGACCAGGGGGGCAGAGCCACGATGGCAGAGTAGAAAGACTCACATATGCTAGCTCCGAACCCATAATTACCTATAAAAAGAAGTCCCAACAAATTCTGGAACAGTAGAAGCCACGCAGCAACACAGTGAAGGAGATTTTCGTTCTAGAGAGCCCTGAAAAACCGATCCCAAAGGTCTGTCGTGCACCGGACAGGAGCAGAGCCCAGCCCTGCCCTGGCCACGCGGCACAGAGAGGAACAGAGAGCAAGCTTCAGGGATGGAATCTCCAGTGGCCGTGAAGGTCCCTCCACCCACAGATACACAGGTCAGTGAGAAAGACATTTGGACGGGCTGAGAGGGGAGTGGGGTGTCTCCATGACTCGGGCCCCTTGGGAGGCAGCGGCAGAGGCAGCAGGAAGCCGGAGGCTCCAAGAGCAGGCAGGAGCTCAGCAGCAGCTCCATTACTGAAGGTCTCTGCATAAACCCCCTGAGGGAACTGAGCCTGGGAGGCGGCCCTGCCCCTACCTGAGCACCAGAACTTAAGCTCCCACTGAATAGCAGCCAGGCCTGCTGCCTAAAGCCCTGAGGCTGGGAGCAGCATTTGAATCTCAGACCCCAAGCACTAGCTCCGAGGATCTGGGCCAGGAAGTGGAGAGGACTCTCAGAAGCCAAGTAACTGGCTGGGAAAATGCCCAGAAAAGGGAAAAATAATAAGACCATATAAGGTTATTTTCTTGGTGAACATATGATTCTGCCCTTCCTTTCTGGCGAGGAAGAACAATGCTTACCATCAGGTAAAGACATAGAAGTCAAGGCCTCTGTATCCTAAACATCTGAAATAGATATCCAATGGGCTCAGGCCATGGAAGAGCTCAAAAAGGATTTTGAAAATCAAGTTAGACAGATGGAGGAAAAACTGGGAAGAGAAATGAGAGAGATGCAAGAAAAGCATGAAAAATGGGTCAATACCTTGATAAAGGAGACCCAAAAAAATGCTGAAGAAAATAACACCTTGAAAAATAGGCTAACTCAATTGGCAAAAGAGGTTCAAAAAGTCAATGAGGAGAAGAATGCTTTCAAAAGCAGAATTAGCTAAGTGGAAAAAGAGGTTCAAAAGCTCACTGAAGAAAATAGTTCTC
>CM053769.1:574028404-574046897 GCA_028658325.1 Potorous gilbertii | reverse complement strand
GGGGTCCTCTCCCGTGGGGGTTCTCTCCATAGGGGGTCCTCTCCCTGGGGAGGCCTCTCCCCGGGGGGGTCCTATTCCTGGGGGGCGTGTCCCTGGGGGTCCTGTCCCTGGGGACCTCTCCCTGGGGGGTCCTCTCCCTGGGGGGTCCTCTCCCTGGGGGGGATCCTCTGCCTTGGGTGTCCTCTCCCTGGGGGGTCCTCTCCATGGGGGGGCCTCTCCCTGGGGGGGGTCCTCTGCCTTGGGTGTCCTCTCCCTGGGGGGGTCCTCTGCCTTGGGTGTCCTCTCCCTGGGGGGGGCTCCCGCATTGGGGGCGTGGCTGCGGTGCTGACTTGGCAGCGCCATCCTCCGACCCAAAAGCAGGGAGGAGAAAGAGGGGAGCGCCCCGCAGCACGCACCTAATACTGCGTTTAGGGGCGGGGCTCTCTGAGCAGGACCTGCGCAGAGCGGGAGCCGCGGAGGCCTAGACGTCCCGGCCTCGTAGCTCCGCAGGAGCCGCAGGGCTCAAGGACGAGCGCCGCGCCGGCTTCCCGCCTCGCTTTCGGAGGCCCGTGACGTCATCACGCACGGCAGGACGCACGCACGCGCCCTTTAAAGAGGACCCCGCGGGCTGCGTCCGAGGAAGGGCGGGCTGCGGGGCGTCGCGCCGGAGCCCGGAGCCCGGAGCGCGGAGCCCGAGGTAGGCGGGCGAGCCCCGCAGGCGGCGAGGAGCGCCCGGCGTGGTGGGCTTCCTGCGGGCCAGGCCTGGGAAGGTGGCGAGCCCTCGGGTCGCCCCCCCTCCCCCCCGCCATGTTCCGCCTCCCCGCGTCCCCTCCCCCCGCCCCTGCGTTCAGCCTCCTCTAAGTGCGGCGGCCTGGCGCGCGTCCTCCGCGGGAGGGAAGGAGCTGAGTCCGGGTGTGAGGGTGCCCCCAGCGCCGGTGCCGGGGCTCAGGGAGGGGGAGAGGAGAGCCCCGCCCCGGCAGAGGGCGCCGGGCGGGCCGGGCTCCGCCCGCCGCACCCCTCCCGGCTCCCTGGCCTTATCCAGGAGGGACGCAGGCCCCGGGCCCGGAGTTCAAGTGCTGCGCTAGGCTGTGGGCTGGCCGCGTGCCAGGCCTTTAAAGGCGGGGCCGGACCCGGCGAGCTCCAGGGGTGCTGCTAGGGTTTGGGGAAGGGCCTGCAGGCTCCACGACGTCACCACCGGACGCTCACGAACCGGGTTCGCCTTCGGAGTCTAAACCACACGATAACGGACACGTTTTATGTGCCAAGCACCGGGGGTTCGGAGGCATCGGTGCGGGAAGTGTAGATGTGAGGGCATGGTGAGGCCTTTGGGGTGACAGGTGAGGGAAACTGAGGCAGGGAGGTCCAGAGCAGGATTCGCACCCGCCTCCGGGAGCCCCTTAGCGCGGAGGATCTCAGCCCTTGGGGATTCCAAATACCAGTATCTAACTGCTTTCTCTGTAGAAGGAGATGCGGTGAAATGATTTCTAGGTCCGTTCTGGATCTGAAAGTCCGCCGCTTGGGCCTCCAGGGAGGAGGGGACACGGGCCGCTGGGAAATGCAGAAAGGGCTTCCCCTGGCCAGCCTATCTCCCTCCTCCGCGCCTTTGCCCGGGGGCCGTATTAATTCTGCCTGGAGCGCCCTCCCTCCGCCTCTTAGTCTCTCACCGAGGATGAGCTCATGCCAGGTGCTGCTTGAGGCCTATCCAGCTCTCCTCGATCCCCTTTCATCCCCCTAATTATTTTAAGTATATTATGTGTCTGCAGTGGAAACAGTACTGGATTTGGAATCAGAAGACCTGGGTTAAAATCCTTCCTATCCACTTTTCTGGGTACTTTTTTCCTCATCTGTAACGTTAAGGAGGTGAACTCCATGGCTTTGAAGAACTCTACATCTCGATAAGACTATAAGCTCAATGAGGACAGGGACTGTTTGATTTTTGTACACACGTCCTCAGCAGCTAGCAGTGGTGGTACCCATAATAAATGAGATTTTAATTAGCACTTTTTAACTGAAGGAAGAAAAGAATGTTAACCCGAGTTGAATCTTTTAAAGGAAGTTAAGGATTCTAAGAGGTGATAGAGAGGAACGAGTGCATTCCAGAAATGGGGAAACAGTCTAAACAAAGACTAAAGATGGAGTGCTGAATTCAGGAACACCTTATCCTCAATTTGTATCTTTTATTGCCAGATTCTGTTCACTGAATTTAACTGATTAACCTGGCTTGTTTCAATCTATGAAACATCTATCTATGATTTGTGAGAGGGAATACACTTTTGCTGGTCATAGAAATTAAGAACTGGAAGGAACCTTGAAGATAATTTAATCCAGTCCCTCTTATTTTGTAATGAGAAAATTAAGACCCAGTGAGATAATTATATACTCTAGCTAGTATTCAAACCCAAATCATCTGATAAATCAAGTTCAATTTCTGCTATACCATGCTTATTTCTAAAAGACCCTCAGGCTTGATGTAAAGCATCCATTCTGTAAGTTCTTCAAGAGGTTGTGGTGTAAGTAAAAAAACATTGGTCTTAGCATCAGGAAATCTTTATGTATGAGCTCCAGCTTTTGCATTATTTGAAGTGGGGGAACTTCACTTAATATTTGTGGTTCCCAGTTTTCCTATCAATAAAAAGAAAAAAATAATTCTCACCCAGTAGTTTTACTGAGTTGTTGAAAAGATCAAATGAAAGTGCTTTATAAACTGTAAAGCACTGTATGTAAATGTGAAGTATTATCTATTTCCCAGTGATGTTCAGAACAGAAATGCTATTTCCCTTAAATAATGATAACTAGGAGAGGACTTCACTTGTCTCTGATGGTGCTGTGCAACAAAATAGAAAACTCCTAACATCAAATTCACTTTAAACAGTTGGATATTGTGAGGATGGGGAGGAGACAGACTTTCACATCTAAGTGAATTCTGTTAATCTAGTCAAGTGCCTTTTTCTACTACATTAATACTTATCTCCATGTATTTGATTCTGGCTCCTTGCTTTTTCTTAGGTGGACTTTAGGGAATCTAAAACTCTATTGAGTTTTAGGGCAGCAGCAGTTGGAGTTTTAGTGAAACAAGACTGTGCAAGATGTCTATCGGCAGTCCAGTGCTCAACTGGTGAGTAAAATCTGCTGTCATGTCTATAAAAAAAGGTAGAGATGGGATCGAAGGGTTTCAGTCTGGAAGAATTTGGTGCAGTATATAGAGAAATCAAGTCATTTCAAGACCTTAGCTAGGTACTGACTGTCCTAGAAATTCCCCCAGACTTAATTCCCCCCCTCTTAGATACCATCTTAGGCAGTTAGGCTTTTGTTTAAGAAATGACTGCACCTCACTATTTGGAAATTTTTCTTGAGCTTCACTCTATTTGATTTGGCTGCTAATTATCTGGAGGGGAAGGTTTGTGGATTCTTCTTGTGTACTAGAGCCTTTCTAACCTTCATCTTTCACTGTTTAGAAAAGAAAAGTACGATTAAAAAAAAGGAGTTCACAGGCTCTGTACCATTTGTTTACTCCAAGCCATTATATTCCTCATTAAGAGATGTGTTTTGTTTTGTTTGGTTTGGTTTTAACTGTATAAAACTTACAGTTCAGAGACCTCAGTTTTGTAGAACCAAGTCCTTGCAAAATGTAGATTTTGAGGTAAAGGTAAATTTCTTTGACATTTTAACAGTAAAGCTTTACACTTGTTGCTTAGTACTAGAGACATGGAGTGGCTTGGTGTAAAGAGCTCTGAATTAGAAATAAGAAGCCCAGGGTTTTGATCCTAAGTTCTGTATTCCATAATCTGTTTAACTTTGAGCAAAGCGCTTGACCTCCCTGGGCTTTAGTTTGCTTATCTTTAAAATACCTGTTGTTCATACCAGGACTGTTGTGAGGCCCAAATAAGATAGTGTATATGAAAGCATTTTGGAAGCTGTAAAGTGCTAAAAATGCAGGCTAACAAGAAGAAATCATAATTACATCATAATTAGTTCTTTGGATCAATGTTTTAGAAAAACTGAAAAGAATTTAAATATACTGTAATACTTGATACATAATTGCTGTAATCAAAAAAAATTCATCTCTTCTTGAACCAACCTTCTGATTATGAGCCTTTCTGAACTTAGCTAAGCTAGTCTCAAAGGTTTGGAAGCTCATTAGAACCTACCAGATAATACTGACTTGATTGTTGACATCATCATTCTCACTTGCCAAGATGGGGGAAAATATCCTAGGATTACTAGAAGTACTTTGGAAAGATATCCTTTAGCAACTTTTTCCTATTTAAAAGTGGTACTTCTCCCCTCTAATAAAAACCTCACACACTAAAAATTTGAGAAAACCATCCTAAAGCAACAAACTTTCTGAAGTCTTTGTTTTTATTTTATTGCACAGAATATACAACTTAGCAAAACAAAGATTTGAAAGCACTGAAAGGTCTACTTTAAATCCTATGCATTAACATTTTTTCCCCTATAGGGAATATATGTATATAGGGTGGGTGGGTAAGCTTCACTTGTGACATTTTAATTCTGATAAGCACTTTGAATTGTCCAGTGCAAATAAATTGCTTTGCTTTATAGGGATGTTTCCCCAAAAAACGGTCAGGATGTGTTTTTCTCGAAAGAAAAATATGAAGAGTATTCTTTGACTCCTACTCTAAAGGAACTACTTATTTTGTCCAAAAGGTAAAATTTGGTTTATTTTTTTCTTTTTTATTGTAATCTTTCATTTCATTCATAAAATTTATTAAATTTTCATATTTTATGGGAAATGTATAAGTTTATTATTGATGTATTTTAAAATACCTAATCCCAAAGAAAACATCCATCACTGTCTTTTTCCTTAAGTAGTTGTGTTATTGATTATTTCCTCATTTACATAAGTCTTCTGAACAGAACATGAAAGTACAAAATATCTACTATGTAAGTTGGCAATAAAATTTCTTCTTAAATTTAAAGTTTCTACTGATTATTTCCTATTTATGTTTTTACTTCATAGAAAAGTAAAACTTAGTGTATTCATTCATCAAGAAAGGGACAGATAATGGTTACGCAAGGACAAAAACAAAATAGTTCTTCCCCTCAAGGAGCTATTGGGAGAAATGGCTTGTTACATAGGTATTAAATACAAAGTAGATACAAACTAATTTCCAGGGGGAGTATGAGCATTTGAGAAGCTTAGGTTAGCTTTCCTGTTGGAAAACACTTCAACTGAGCTTTGAAGGAAGTCAGGGCTTCTGTGAGGTGGAAGTAAAGGAGTGCGTTTTTAGGCTTGGAGAAGAGCCTTATGCAGAGAAAAAACATAATGTCGAGGGAATGACAGCTAGGCCACTTTGTCTGGAACCACAGACCTTCTGAAGGTAACCCGTCATTCCATAGACTTTAAGTGAATAGTAGGTGCCAGGGATACAAAAAACTGGGGCTGGCTCTGATCTCAAGGAGTTTATATGTAAATTAGCTTGTGAAGGACTGCTGGAGCTGCAAGAATTTGTGTTTTATCCTGATATCATGGCTGGGAGCAGGAGCAGAGGAGTGACATGATCAAAATACCAGGAATGTTAAGAATATCAGTTTGGCAGCTCTGTGGAGGAGAGATTGGCAAGGATTGAGACCAGAGGAAGATGAGTTAGGCAGCTGCCATAGTCTAAGCCAGGCTTAAAAAAAAGCAACATTCATTGTAAGTACTTTCTCACTTCCCACTCATCAAGCCCTTGTGGTCTGATTTCTTCTCTACCGCTCTCTCCAAGGTTACTAATGATTACTTTGGTGCTAAATTCACTGGCCTTTCTCTGTCCTCATTGTTCTAGTCATTTTATTAAGGGGATTTGTTCTGTGAACTTTGAATTTATTTGAAGGCTGCATTTGAGGGCTTAGAGGGTCACATGTGACCTTAAGGCCACAGGTTCCCCACTCCTGGTCTAGACCTTTCTGCTGTATTTGTCTCTGCCAATTTTTCTTTTTCTGTTTTCCTCGATGTTCTTGGATTTTCTTGATACCACTCTCATTGTTGTGATCTTAGTGCATTAGGATTTGATGAATACACTTTTGTTTCCATGCTTTCTTGTGCCTTTTTAATTTTATCCCCTAGTAGCTTTTATCTTTTTTGACAAGGGTCTTATGAATATTCCTCATGCTGTATTCACTTTCTTGACCATTTTCATTGATCCTCTTTAGCACAGTAATTGCTCTCTTGAGCTGTATAAAACTACGGGTAACATTCTAGGTGTGAATGCTGCGTACAGGACACTATTGTTTTATTTTTTATTTCAGCTGCACCTTTTTCACAGTGGCATGGGATAAATGTGCTTAGCCTCTATATTTTCTCGTTTGTTTATTTTTTTGTTTAGTTTGTTACCTTAACTGAAACTTGCTTTTCTTTAAAATCAAAATTTGATGAACTGAATGGAAGAAAGCCATTAATAGTTGTGCTTTTTCTCACGCTTTTTCTCATACCTTTGAAAAATAAAGGGAGGCAAATTATATGACAAGAATATTTTCTCTCAGCAAGCAGGGCTTGAATCATTGTACAGTGTGTGGAAAATGTTACATTTATGATTATTTACACTTTAGGAGACAGCCAGAAATTTTAACTCAGTTTCTAATCTTACCTTTCCAGGACAGAGTTTTCAATTTAGTTTGTTTGAAAACTGATCTGTTGAAATTTAGCATTACAAAAATAACTTAGCAGTTGACTTAATACAAAAAATACGAAAAGAAAAAATACCATCAGTTTTCATTTTCTTCATTATTATATTCAGCTCTTGAACTGGTTATTTTTTAGTAATTATTACCTCATTATGTGAGCTTAAAGTCTAAAGCCTTAATCAAAAATTTTAGGGAAAAAAACTTGTTTATTTAAAGATAAAGGTTTTTTTTTAATTTACATTGAATATGTTTGAGAGTTTCAAGAATTAAAATCTCTGGAGCAATGTTATTTATAGCTCTTGGTTTTAAGTTAGAGTAGATTAACTGACAGGAGGTTTAACAGTAGAAAGTTTTAAGCTATATCAGACAGAGCAAAGGAAAACATAAACAGAATTCAGAATTAGAATTTATAGAGGTGGGGTGGAAGCAGCATTTTATACATTTATTTTTAAATAAATTCCCCAGACTTTTAAAGTTTACTTATTGGAAATAGCAGTTTTGCATACATAAATACATTCCCTCTTCTTTTTTCCTAAGACATTTGAATAGAAGAGAAGAGGAGTAAGTAGTTGACAAAATGAAGGGGAAAAACTTCAAACCATCAACTGAAATAAAATATAATGCTGTAAATGTGGGTAGAGAAGCCCTGTCAGATGCTTTTGGTTTGTAGCCTGATGAAGATTTTGACAGCCACTCCACACTGAAATGATCTTGATGTGCTGCCACTTCATTCTTTGCTGAATGTAGCCAATTTAAGCAGCTAGGATTTCTTGACATTCCTGCATTGGCATATCTGAGTCAGCATCTTGTTGCTGCAGTAGCTTAATTAAATTTGCCAGTTTGTGCCACAAGGACAGACATGTTCTCATATTTAGAGAGACAGCTGTGAAGCAGTATTGCTAAGAGTTGTGGACACGATACTGTTAGGTTTGAATAGCTCTCAAGACTTTTTCTTGTGAGAAATCAATTTGCTGTAATACATTTCTCCCAAGATCAGCAGTTAATGTTCATTTTGTTAACTTAAACTATGCTTATTTTTTAACAGTTATTGGAGAAAGCTTAGTAGTTTAACTATGTCTTCTTTAACCTTTATTATTTTTAGAGCCTACCTTTATTCCTAGAATCCTTTCCCTATTCCGCTTGCTTATTAACAGTTGGAATTGCGTACTAGCTATCTGAACTTGTAAAACCAGCAGATCTTTAATTTTTGCTTTCTGTCCCAGCTAAATATTTTTTGTAATGTTGACTTGTTTTGGCATTTAGTCATGTAATAGTAAGCCTTTTTTGCATTGTATTCAGTCCAAACATTGGGGAACTTAGTAAATACAGCTATCATTAAAAAGGATTCACAACTTTTCCAGGCATATGTCTGGATAATTATTCCTCTTAATCTCTGATCCTGAAGTAGTAAGGGCTCTAGTCCCCAAGTACCATGAGACCTAGTGTTTTCATGAGTTGCCCAGTGTGAAGATCCCTTAAGTATGTAGAATTTCATTTGTCAGCTATACAGACCTGCTGACCTGAATAGATTTTCTGCCTTCCCATTTTTATTCCTTATTTTGGGGGGTTTGTCTTTCTGTGTCCAAACCAAGAGCCAAAGGATTGAAGCCACAACGATAGCTCATTTGTCAGCCAGCATCGACTTAGAGGGTAGTGTAGGTGTCCTGGTAGAAGTTTTCAGTTCCTCTGTCTCAGTGCTGATCAAGTAGGATAATGCGTTTTTTGATAGCCTGTGATTTAATATTCCTTGTTAAAGCATTTTTATTTGCAAATTAAGAATGAAGCCAAGCTATAAACATTGGTACTTTTTTACTGTTTAAAAAAAAACCCAAAGTCCCAGTAACCTAGCTATAATTATGTGATTTTTTTTTTCCTACAAGCAAGAGAGTGCAAAAAACTCTACTTGTGAGACATGGGGACTTGGGCATGCACATGGCTGCTATACATACTTGTACAGTATCTTCAAAACTACTAATTTATTTTCAGGAATGGGGTGGACAAGAAGAGCATAAGTCAGAAGTGCTCTTCAGTGTTTGAGGAAATGAGTCTTCTAGTAACTTTGTCAGTTCAGATTGCACAACCATTGCAAAATCTGCTTTTAGTTGCCACTGATAATCATACTAATTTGTTTTTCTTACGCAGGAATTTGAGATTAATTGTAGATAATTTGCAGCAAACAAAAAAATATTAAAGCTTTGTATTTAAATTTGCAAATAAATATAACACCTGGATAGATGAGTGAAAAGATTCCCTTAAAGAAATAATAAATGAAATGTAAGTAAGACCAGTTATCTCTGTCTTTCTTTTTCTATATATCAGCTGAAAGGTAAGCTTGTGATGCAATAATGTCCTGTGGAATATTTAATCTATAATAAATGACAGAGCTGCCTGATGCAGGTGGCAGAGCTTTGATGTGACTCCAGAATTTACTCTGTTAATCATGATGTATTCTGCCTGGTGATTCAGAATCAAGAAGCTCCGCCACTGTCAGCCCTAATTTTCAAATACCAGTCTTCTTGGTAAAAACAAGTACTTCTAAATTGTAATTAATTTTTTTCCCCCTCATTTCAGACCTATAGGAGAAAATTTGGATGCATCAGCAAACCCAGTGGAAAATGAGCCAGCAGTTAATTCAGCAGCTCAAGCAAATGGGGATGTTAAAACTACAATAGAAATTGTTCCTTTCCCAGAACCAAGAATTCCTTATCCTTATTTCTCTCGTTTCTCAGAAAGAGAACAGAAGTGTTTTGTAGATTTACAAAACAAATACTCAAAAAAGCCTCCAAATTTTAAGACTTCAGGGTTAAATAAGAAGGAATATTTCCAGTATTTGGTATGTATTTATTTCCTCCTTCTGTTTCATTAAAAATTATTGGCAAAATATATTTTGTAACTGTTCACTTAAAAATTTGAAAACATTTGTATTAAAGTACTTATTGTAGCTAAAAATAAAATATTTGAGTTGTGGAGTGGGAAGAACTTTAATATTTCAAATATGAAAATGTATTTCAAGCCCTATACTTTGTTTTCATAATAAATGTTTATTTTGAGATTTAATTGAATATAATAGTACATAAAATATATGAGCTGACAGTCATACAATAGCTGGTTATTGGGTGCATATATGAACTTTAGAAGGCCTTAGATTAAATCCTGCCTTAGATATGAACAGTATGACTTAGGATGAGTCACTACTTCTTAACCATACTTTAACCCTTAACCATACTTTCCGAATTCATGAAAATGAGGTAGGAATAACATCACCCTCTCAGAGTTGTTCAGAGAATTAAATGAACTAACCTATGCAAAGAGTTATGGACACCTGAAAGCACTATATGAAGATTGTTATTTTGTGCATTTTCATCAGAAATAATAGACTTAGTGTGGCAGTTTTCAGGCTATCCTTTAGTGAGCAAGAGCTGGTTTTGAATCCTTTCTCATACTCTGTTTTGCTCTGTGATTGAGTTAATCACTTATCTCAGGGCCTCAGAGGGCCATGTATTCTGGCCGGTCCTCACAAGCTGGAAAGGCTTCAGACGTGGTTGCGGTGATGGACTATCCGTTTCATCCGCTGACCGGTATAACAAAGTTAAAAGCAGCTTATCATTTCCAGCAGATCATCTTGGCCAAAGAACTCATAAAGCCATCTGTAGGAGACACAGTTGATGAAGTACTAGATCTTTGGAAGTGTTGAAGTTTATTGGATATGCAGGGTGCTTAACTAGGTACCTGAGGAATACACAGATAAGGTATGATGTCTGCTTTCATACAACATCCAGTCCTAGAGTTGGCAAATCCTTTGAGGGCTAGGATTTCTTTGCCTGTGTTTTTCTTTAATTCCTGCTTTATTCAGGTAGTCAGTGAGTTGTAATGCTAAGGAAGTGACTAAGATACATTATAATGACCCTCCCTTTAGTTTTCATTTCTGCATTTTTTTAGTAGTTGAAATAGGATTTGCTTCCTTATTTCTAATCCAAAATTGAACTTATGCTCATTTCTGCCAGATCTAGTAATTTGAAAGTTAGAGGGCTTTTTCTGGGTTCTCTGATCTCTGATTATGTGCTTAACAGTGCAATTTCAATAAAGGACAGATTTCACTCTTTAAAAGATGATGTAGACTGTTGTATTTGGGAGGCAGCTAGGAGATTACATGGATAGAGCATCAGACCTGGAGTCAAATGTGGCCTCAGACACGTTAACTAGCTGTGTGACTCTGGGCAAGTCACTTAACCCCTCTTTGCCTCAGTTCCTCATCTGCGAAATGGCGACACAGTGGAGAAAGAAATGGCAAACCGCTTCAGTATGTTTGCCAAGAAAACCCCATGGACAAAAGTGTATGGGATAGTGTAGAATCAGGCATCACTGAACAACAAATTGTGTTTTAGTGATAAAATTATTATGGTGAAGAGACAACAGATGTCAGAAACATGATTGAAAAGTCAGTTTAAATAAATTTGTACTTACAAGTGGAGGAAGCTGAATTGAAGAGTCTGAATTGTAGGGCATTTTATGAGCCATGCCATTTGTTTCAGGTGCGCAGCTTAGAATGAAAATATGCTAACTGAATTTTGCCTAGTAGTGGCAAATAGATAAGAATAATCTATTTTAGTATATCAGCCAAAGTATTATTGACTTTGCAATAAAATGGATGTAAGTAGTTACCACAGGTAAAAATTGTTATATAGATATTGCTTAAAATATTTTTATAGCAGACTTTTTAGAAGATGTTGAAGATAGCTCCTTTATTGCCAAGTAACACATTCTAAATTAGTCCAAAGGAATAATATTCTTACTATATTTAAATTTTGAATTTTAGTCTTCCCTAAGAAGTGTTGATGTTGAATTTTTTTGAGGAAATTAACTCAAATTATTTTTAAATATTCTGTTTTTAAAGTGAATTTATCAACCTCTGTTTATTTTCTGTGCCCATTACCCCTTAGGTTGCCATAATAAAATAACTTCAAACAGAATGGTTTGTTTAAATATATTTGGTTAAAAGTTTGAACCTATTGATTTTTTAACAATACGTGTATAACAATTTAATGAACTTAATGCAGTAATGAAATTGGAAACGTGCTAAAATGGATTATTGGACATTTTTAAAGTTGCTAAAATACTTCAGTAATCCTCCATGCATTGCCAAGTATCATAGTAGCTTTGCAATAACACTTCAACCTGAATAATTATTATTGGAGCTCTCACTAAAATTTACACCTTAGCCCATTTTTTTCTTTCCGTTTAGGACATGAAAAAATGTGTAAATGATGAAGTTGTGGAATTTTTAAAATTTCTTCAGAATGCTGCAAAGAACTGCAGTCAGGACTATGATATACTCTCAGATGAAGCCCTTCTGTTCACAAAGGTAAAGAATAGTAATGTTTGTAGATAGATTTATGGAAAATGAACAGTAGTATTCAATAATATTTCAAAATGTATTTGCCCTGTAACGCAGCAAATTTTAAAATGTGTTTGCATGTAGGAAGCAGCCTGTTGGAGTAGAATCCAAGGACTGAGATTAAGATTGTCTCCTTCATTCTTACTACTTGTCTGACCTTGGACAAATAACTTGTGTAGCCTCACAGGTTCTCTCTGGTAAAATGGTGGAGTTGGATTAAATGACTTTGAGAGAAGATGCCTTCCAGCTTTAGTGATTCATGAGTAGTATACTTTAGTTCATTTGCAATTCAGAGAGTCAATCTGTATTGACATTTCATTTCTTTTATTCTTTAATGTATTGTAGAAGTAAAAATGTCTTAAGCAGGGCTAGTCGTAGTATCACAATGTCAGAGTTGGAAGGGATCTTGTGGCCATCCAACCCAGAGTGTGCCCTGAAAAGTTTTCTCTGCAAATTCATGATGGTAGAAGAACTTCAGTGAGATAGATTCCACCATCTCCTGAAACAGCCCATTCTATTTTCGAGAGAATACTCATTGTTAAGATTTTCTTTACATCAACCCGAAATTTATCCCTTTTGCAAAGTTCAGCAGGGTGCTGAAATCACTAGTCTGGAAACCATAGTGAGGCAAACTAGAGAGGATAGTACATTAACTTTAGTATTGCCACATCAATCAACATGTAAAATTTAACATAGCAAGTGATTTCTGGCTGTTCGATCAAATTAGCTATCTAACTATGGAGATTATTACCCTGGCATGTTAAGTATTAGTACATCAGTCATCCAGCAGATGTTAAGTGCTACTTACAACTTTATGGATTTTTATAGTTTTACCTACATTCAACATCATATCTAAATGTATCTTCAATTATTTAAAATTGATCAGCTGAAGTATTTTTGAATTATCTGGAAATAAAGTGACCAAATGCTCCACTCTGAGTTATAGTCAAAGAAGTTAAAAGATGGAAAGAAAGGGCTCATATACACCAGAATATTTGCAGCAGCATTTTTTGTGTAGCAAAGAACTAGAAACAAAATGCTTACTTATTGGGAAATGGCTAGACAAATAGAGAATACTTTAGTGTATTGTGTTACTATTGCATAAGAAATGGAGACTATGAAGAGTTCAGAGAAACATGAACAGATTTAGATAAACTGGTATAATATGAGGTAAGCAGAACCAGGAAGACAGTGTACCTGTCTCTTATAAAATAAATGGGATATGAGGAAAGGGAACTGTAATTTGCATAGGTTTTGAGGACAAGGGCACTGGAACCCTGACGGGGGCCAGTCGTCTCCCCCAAGAGGTTAATAGGGTACATACTTAGATCCAATGGATCCTATCTCCAAAACTGAGAATGCTGAGGCTTCACAATAGTCTGGTGTCATTTATCTGTGCAGCAGTAGAAGGGGCAGAGACCAGAGACTGAGGGAGAATTCCAAAAGCAAGGGAAAGGAAGATAAAAACTGAAAGACCAAAAAAAGATAAGAAAACCTGAATAAAAACCTACAAAGAAAAGAAAACAATGTGGAAGTGATATTGCAAAATGAAGCCAAAACACATTGAATAAGCATAATATAAAGGAAAATGAATCAATATTACTTGATGAAAAAGAGAATCCTGTGAACTCTACAGAGATCTTAGAACAATAGCAAGAATTCTACAATGGTTGGAAAGAAGAAGAAATTAGGAATGAATTTAGGTTGGAAATCTGAGTTTTCAACATAGAATTCAAAAACCCAAAACAAAAATTGAACACATGAAGGAAAATCTAAAAAAGACAGTAAAGCATAGATTGAGAGAATCTACAGGTTTCTGCTAGAAAAATACCTTGAACTTCAAACTCAAAGGTGTGAAGTGGTTGTATTTTACAGTTTCAAGAACAAACAATAAACTTTGCAAGACAAATGAGTCTTGCATATGAGGAAAGACATATGAAGAAAGACAACCTGAATAACATTGGGATTCTGCATTCATGAAAAAAACCAGATCAGGCTGCAGTCCTGTGTAACATATCCTGCAAACCTGTGCCTAATCCTCAATAGAAGTTGATCATTCCACCAAAAAAAAAAAAAAGAGATTTGACATATTCCTACAAAAAAACTTAAAACCAGGAGTAAACAGATTATTCAAATTCCAAACACTTCAAACAAGTACAGGAAGAGTCAGTAGTAAAATTATCAAGAATAAGTGATGAAATCAGTTTTCTCATGTATATTATTTATTGTTTAGGGGGAAAACAGTCTAAAGACTCTGGGAAACAATTAGGAATTAATACTCAGAAAATTACTAAAATATCCAAAACCCTTTGTCCCATAGATCCCATTACTAGACATATGTCCCAAGAACATCAAAGATAGATATGTCATGTAGGCACCAAAATATTTATAGCAGTACTTTTTTTAGATGCAAAGAACTGAAAGCAAAGTGTATGGCCATCAACTGGGAAATGGATAAGCAAATTATGGTAAATGCATATGATATGATATTACTGTGCCTTTAGAAATGATTAATATGAAGACTACAGAGAAGCATGAGAAGATATAACTTGATGCAAGAAAAAGTAAAAATTACTTTTAGGAAAATAATGTGCAATATGACTTCATATGAGTTACAAATTAAAAGTTCTGTATGATTATCATGAACAAACTGGGTCAGGAAGAAGTGAGGAGGAAATGGACCTCTTTCCTTGGTAGGCAGGGTGGGTTTAGGACCATTACTGTCAGACATAGTGTTGTTCAGTTGTATTAAACCACTTTTTTCTCCCCGTTTTATTCATTGTTACAAAGGATGACTCTAGAAAGATGAGGCAGGAAGGATATATTTAGGAATAAAAGGTGAAGTGAAATGAAAAGATATCAATAAAAATCAGGAACAGAAAACTAAACAAATAAAACCCACACCTAATATATACAATTTAGCCTTTCACCTTCCTTGGTTAGAAATGGCACCAGGAGTTAAGAAGGATTAAGGAGATAGGAAATTGCATGAGTAGGACAGCTGCAGTTTTTTTTAGAATTATTCATATGAAAAGAAAAATGATCCTACAAAAAAGCCTGCCTGGTACAAAGAGCATATGGGTATTTTTCAGACTACTTTTTTGATTAAAATAGGTTCAAAAAGATTCTCAAATTATATTTAGCAGATGGAGAAAGGATTTGTGATTCAGTCATGAAACGGGATGGTAACACTGTTACCAAAGAAAATAAATTGTTTGTTTCCTTAATCACTTGTTTTTTTTATCACAATCAATATGTATTTTAAAAATAAAACTCTGCATTTCAACTTTTTTCATAATTAAATTTCCAAGTTTCATTAATATATTGCAAGCAGTTTAAGGGAGATGATTATTGCGGTTAAAATTAAATAGAGTGCCTCTCACCAAAGAATTGGAAATTCAGGGGATGCCCATCAGTTGGGGAATGGTTAAGCAAGTTGTTTATGATTTTGATGCAACACTGTTGTGTTATGGGAAATGGTGAGCAGAATGATTTCAGAAAAACTTGGTAAGAATTAAACGAACTGATGCAAAATGAAGTGAGCAGAACCAGGAGAACATTGTACGATGAGCAACCGTGAATGACTTAGCTCATTCTTAGCAGCACAGTGATCTAAGACATTTCTGAAGGACTTATTATGAAAAATGCTGTCTCCCAAGAAAGAACTGATGGAGCCTGATGCAGATTGAAGCTTACTTTGTAAAATTTTTCTTAGGATTTCTTTTGTCTCTGTTTCCTTTCACAACATGATTAATGTTTTATGTGACTGCACATGTATAATCTGTATATATTGCTTGCCCTCAGTTTAGGGGGAGGGGAGGGAAGGAGGAAGAGAATTTGAAACTCACAATTTAAAAAAGGTGTCAAAAATTGTTTTTACATGTAACTGGAAAAAATATTTTAAAAATTTAAAAAATCATCTCACTTGTTTTTGATACCTTCACTAACATTATTTGAAGGGGTTTAAATCATCTCATGGTGTTTTGTTATCTTTTAAAGTTACAACTTTAAATTCCATTAATTTAACTAATTGTCTCAGTAGCCATTGGAAAAATTACAAGAATAATTTATATTTTATTTCATCAATGGCCTGAATAACAGTTTTCTGTTTTAGATTTTTATATGCTTGTTTATTTTAGTTTTGTTGATTCTAATTTAAGCAGTTGAGCTAAAAAATTTATCTTCATTATGATGAGAAATTAGACATGAGCAGATTAAGATAAAAATATTCCGAATATGGATAGGGGTTGCAATAATATGACTATTTTCACATTCATTATGTCTTATTTGGAATTACGTTTAGTTACACCCATATTTTGCTTTATTATTTTGGACCTGAAATAATTATGCCAGTAGATTAATTTTTGTGACATTGTTAGAAAAATACTGTGCATGCTGATTCTTCTTTCTTTTTTTATAGCAATTTTTAAGTGCTTCAATTGAACAAGTGAAAAAGTATCCTGAAATCTACTCACTCCATGAAGTTACTAGCTTAATGGGATTCCTCCCAACTAGAACAGAGATGGGATTAAAGTTAGAAAAAACTGTCCTTGCTTTGGTAAAGTATATTTGTACTTAGAGTATTAATATTATGTTTTTTAAAAAATTATTTATGTGCATTGAACAGACTTCATCTTTTATTTTGAGAGGGTTTCAATGTGATAATATGTAGTTTTGTTCAGTTTTTTAAGTGGATCACTGATTTTGTCAACACGGGCATTTCTTCCTTTTGTGTGGATTATCTATCAACACATTATTCTCTGTATTGCTTGTCTTTGTCTTATCATAAACATTTATAAAGACTCCAACCAATGTGCTAGAAGTCTTCCATGTTCTTCAGTATCTTAGGAGCAGATGTGTAGCTAACTCTAATTCTCACTCTGTGGTTGATGCACCATTTTTCCAGTTATTCATGTGCTACCTGTAAAGCAGTTACTTCAGTAAGGAAACTAAAGAACTTAGAAACCACTTGAACCAGAAAACACCCTATCTCCTTGTCAAGTGGAAAAGACATTTCCCAGAATTCAGTGCTAGACATCTGTTAAGTGCCTACTCTGTTGTCAAGTACCATACTGAGTGCTGGGGATACAAATAAGAGAAAGATAGTCTCTACCCTCAAGGAGCTTACAGTCTGATGGGGAAGACAACCCATAAAAGGAACCTGAAAAGCAGGTGGGGAAAGAAGGGAGGACATCAGGGGCTCCCCATTGTGGGGTCATGATGTTCCAAGGAGCCTAAGCAAGCAGAGCTGCTGGAGAATGGCGAGTTAGAGCTGAGAGGATGATGGTAAAAGATTTGGAGTTGTATTGACTCCAAAAAAATAAAAGGAAGTGGTATAGAGAAAAAAGGTAGCAGAAAGACAGATCGTCTTAAGAGCATTTGAAAATGAAAATTAGAAAAAGAACCAATTGGTGAAAAACTGAACCAGTCTATTGGCATTTCTGTAACAAATTCTTATCTTCAAACTACATTTGGAATAGAGCATCTAGATTTCCATTGTGTATATTAAGAAATGGAAAGACAAAGATAGGAGTAGTAACTGGACCTGACCAAATATATGCAGAAGAAATCTGTACCAGAAGGTATTGTGTAGTTGACTCTCAAAGTGCTTCATGTTGGAGAGTATACTGAATTATTGCTTAAAATCACAAATGGCATTACCATTCCAAAGAAGTGATTGATAGTAAATCAAGAACTATTAACAAGAACCTACTTTCTCATTTTGTAAAATTTTTATGAGAATGATATCCGTGCTATATCAAGGACATCATAAAAAGATGAGAAAGAAACAGCTAGCTTTTCACAAATGAAATTCTATAGCAGACCATAGCTTCATAATTGTACAACTGACAGGTGTAGAAAATAAAACAACTTTTTTTAACTATGAAATAAATTTTATTTTTTGGTTTGATTTGCATTGCCAAATAAAATGAGCATTCCATATATTTAAAAAAAATTGTACATGTAACTGTGGATATCTAGTATATGCCACTTACTTTTTAAAAAAAATTTATTTAAGTTTTCAACATTCATTTCCACAAAATTTTGGGTTCCATATTTACTCCCCATTTCTCCCCTTCCCCACCCCAAAACACCAAGCATTCTAATTACCCCTATCACCAATCTGTCTTTCCTTCTAACATCCCTCCCTTTCCTTATCCCCATCTTCTCTTTTGTCCTGTAGGGCAAGATAAATTTCTGTCCCTCATTATCTGTATTTCTTATTTCCTATTTGCAAGAGCAATACTCAACAGTTGTTCCTAAAACTTTGAGTTCCAGCTTCTTTTCATCCCTCCCTCCCCACCCACTCCCTTTGGGAAGGCAGGCAATTCAATATAGGCCATATTTGTGTAGTTTTGCAAATGACTTGCATAATAGTCATGTTGTGTAAGACTAACTATATTTCCCTCCATCCTATCCTGCCCCCCATTTCTTCTATTCTCTCCTTTGATCCTGTCCCTCCCCATGAGTGTTGACTTCAAATTGCTCCCT
>CM053769.1:573936880-574028304 GCA_028658325.1 Potorous gilbertii | reverse complement strand
TATCCACTTCTCCCCCACTTTCCTGTATTGTAAGATAGGTTTTCATACCAAAATGAATGTGCATTTTATTCTTTTCTTTAGTTGAATGTGATGGGAGTAAGCTTCATGTTTTTTCTCTCACCTCTCCCCTTTTTCCCTCCACTGAAAAGTCTTTTACTTGCCTCTTTTATAAGAGATAATTTGCCTCATTCCATTTCTCCCTTTCACCCCCAATATATTTCTCTCTCACCACTTAATTTCATTTTTTTAAGATATGATCCCATCCTGTTCAGTTCACCCTGTGCTCTCTGTCTCTCTCTATGCGTGCGCGCATGTGTGTGTATGATCCCACCAACTACCTAGATACTGAAAAAAGTTTCAAGAGTTACAAATGTTGTCTTTCCATGTAGGAATGTAAACAGTTCAACTTTAGTAAGTCCCTTATGACTTCCCTTTGCTGTTTACCTTTTCATGCTTCTCTTCATTCTTGTGTTTGAAAGTGAGAATTTCTTTTCAGCTCTGGTCTTTTCATCGAGAATGCTTGAAAGTCCTCTATTTCATTGAAAGGCAATTTTTTCCCCCTAAAGTAGTATACTCAGTTTTGCTGGGTAGGGGATTCTTGGTTTTAGTCCTAGCTCCTTTGACTTCTGGAATATCATATTCCATGCTCTTCGATCCCTTAATGTAGAAGCTGCTAAATCTTGTGTTATCCTGATTGTATTTCCACAATACTGGAATTGTTTCTTTCTAGCTGCTTGCAATATTTTCTCCTTGACCTGGGAACTCTGGAATTTGGCCACAATGTTCCTAGGAGTTTCTCTTTTTGGATCTCTTTCAGGAGGTGATTGGTGGATTTCTTCAATATTTATTTTGCCCTCTGGTTCTAGAATATCAGGGCAGTTTTCCTTTGTAATTTCATGGAAGATAATGTCTAGGTTCTTTTTTTGATCAAGGCTTTCAGATAGTCCCATAATTTTTAAATTGTCTCTCCTGGATCTATTTTCCAGGTCAGTTGTTTTTCCAGTGAGATATTTCACATTCTTCCATTTTGTCATTCTTTTGGTTTTGTTTTGTGATTTCTTGGTTTCTCAGAAAGTCATTAGCCTCCATCTGTTCCATTCTAATTTTTATTAGAATTAGAGTGAGCTTTTGGACCTCCTTTTCCATTTGACTAATTCTGTTTTTGAAAGCATTCTTCTCCTCATTGGTTTTTTGAACCTCTTTTGCCCATTGAGTTAGCCTATTTTTAAAGGTATTATTTTCTTCAGCATTTTTTTGGGTCTCCTTTAGCAAGATGTTGACATGCTTTTCTTCCATCTCTCATTTTTCTTCCCAGTTTTTCCTCCACCTCTCTTACTTGATTTTCAAAATCCTTTTTGAGCTCTTCCATGGCCTGAGCCCATTGAATATTTATTTTGGCTCTTTGGGATATAGAAGCTTTGACTTTTATGTCTTTCCCTGATGGTAAGCATTGTTCTTCCTCATCTGAAAGGATGGAAGAAGATATCTGTTCACCAAGAAAGTAGCCTTCTATAGTCTTATTTTTTTTCCCCTTTTGTGAGCATTTTTTCCAACCAGTTACCTGACTTTTGGGTCCTTTGTCAAGAGTAGTGTATACTCTGGGAATCTGTGAGATCTCAGTTCCTCCAAGGTGACACGATCAAGCCTGTACTGGTCTGGAAGGAGGGAGGGATTTTTGTGCCCAGAATCTTAGCAGATACCTCTCCACAGCCACCTGGTCTCCAGTTCCCAAGTCAGCCCTGGAGGCTGATTTTCAGATAAGCTGGATGGGCAGGGCTACCATTCAGTTTGAGACAAAGACCAGCTTCCCCCAGGGCCTCCACACAAAGCCGAAGCAAGACTCAGCTCTTCCGTGCCCCCAAGGGTTTTTACGTGTGGTCAGTATGGGCTGCTGTGCAGCTTCTGTGACTGCTGCCTGCTGCCGGAGTTCTGGGATGGCCCTTCTCCCTTCCTGGCCAGCTTAAAAAAACCCTCACTGATCTTTGGTGCCTGTGGGTTGAGGGATCTGAGAATCGACTGCTGGGACCGGGGATTCCACAACTGGAAATTCCTCCCCCAAGGGCTGTTCGGAACTGCAAGCGGCGCGGCCAAGGCTGGGCTGTGGACCTTTCAGGTCACCCTGGGCTGGAAATCTCCTCCACTCTATTGTTCTCCACTTCTGCTGCTCCAGAATTTGTTGAGAGTCCCTCTCTACAGATATTTTATGGGCTGTGTGGGGAGACCCTGCGTATTTGTGTCTTTCTACTCTGCCATCTTGGCTCTGCCGCTACTTACATTTCTTATAAAATATACAAAAACTACACATTTCAGAACTGTCCTGCTTGCTTGTGATTCTTTCTGCTTTTCCTTCACTTCTGTGAATTGCAAATTTTAATAGAGCAAAATTTCACCTTAAAGAGATCCAGAAGTTTTTTCCCCTTATATATGTTGATTAGATAGTATTAAATAAAATCACAGGGAAAACATGTAATAGTTCTTTTATTTTTTTTTTAAAAATAATACATTTTTGTTTATATACTTTGTTTTTACATCACTGGTGTTTCTTCTTGTATCCATCCTCCTCTCTCCTCCCAGAGAGTCATCTTATATAGCAAATATTTTTTTTAAAAAAAAGGAAAAAGTGAAAGAATTCCCTTAAAACCAACTAAGACATTGTAAATAATAAGATATACTATTCCACTATCATGGACCTCTCCTTCTTCTAAAGGATGTGGAAAGTGTGTTTTCTTATGTCTTTTCTTTGGTGCCAAACTTGTTCTTCATAATTTCACAGTATTCAGTTTAATTTTTTTTGGTGGCAATTGTTCTTTCTGTTTGCATTGTTGTGGTCATTGTATATGTTATTTTCCTTTACTCTGCTTACTTCACTTTATATCAGTTCACATAAATCTTTACATACTTCTCTGTATTCATGTTTGTTGTTTCTTATGTCATAGTGATATTCCATTATATTAATATACCACAATTTGTTTAGTTATTCCTCATTTGATTGTTTATTTTGTCTATTTCCACTTCTTCTCTGTCACATAAGCTGTCACTATAAATATTTCACTGTTCTTTGATTCTTAATGTCATGTGAAGCATAAAAGCACAGTGTACGTTCACCTGAGATGCTTGCCACTATCTAGCCCACTTCAGAATCCAAATTCAGGAGAGATTTCCTGGACATTGTGCAGCATTCACATGCTTTTTGTTGTGAATAAGACCTGTAATCACTTAGAAAAGTTTGGCCTAAAAGTTCACACTGGAAAAATCAGAATGAATGAAGAAAGCCTGCTTTCTGTATTATAAGTTGATTAGATAACCCACAGAGCTAGTTCCTTAGTACCATTTTGTTGGATTGATACTTCAAATGGATGGTAAACATGGCTCAGATTTGAATAGGAGGAAAAGAGTAGGCTTGAAAGCAGCTGGAGGAATATATAGTGCTTTTACCCATCCCCTGATGCTTCAGGAAACAAAAATCCATCTTTTTTAGCACAAGTATTCTTCTGCTAATGGTATATGTTAGCAGATCTTGGAATGTCACAATGTCTGAAAAATCAGATTAGTTTATGACACAAAAGGAAATAGATGTTAAGCCTAAAGAAGCTTCAATGTATTACCAGTGATAAATGAACCATGTGTAAGAAATAGTGTAAAAATAACTAAGGAGTTTATGATTCTGGGGATTCCAAAAGAAGCAAGACAACATTGTAGGGAATCCTGTGAGGGATAATACATACATAGGGCTGAATATTGCACAGATACCTAAGTAATATTAAAAACCAAAGGGTTTTGTTTTTTTTTAACACATTAGATAGAACCAGCATGGTAATTTATAGGTACACATGAACAAGAGTAATACAGGATGAAGAACCATGGATCAGTAGCCTTCTACACCATTGAAAGAAGTTAACATTTGTAAAGTGCTTGCCACAATGTCTTTCAATTAGGTGCTCTATAAATGTTCTCCCACCCTCTTCTCCCTCCCCACCTTTCAGATATTGTAATGTATCTGTTTTTCATTGGACCTTTTCATCATCTGTGTCCCAGGCCTACAATTCTTTTCCTCTTATCTCATTTTCTGGCTTCTCTGGCTTCCTTTAAATCCCAGATAAAATCCTACCTTCTGCAAGAACCCTTTCATTGTAATGCTAGTACTTTCCCTCTGTTAACTCCCTTTTATGCTTATCCACACACACATATATACATATGTATGTATGTATATATAAAAATCTTATTTCTACAAACTTATTTACATGTTGTCTCTTCTAGTACCCAGTGAACTCCTTGAGAAGTGGTACTGTTTTGTCTTTTTTTGTATCCCCACTGAATTGCACAGTGCCTCATACATAATGAGAGCTTAGATGATCTTTGATTGATGTCCTTGCTAATAATTTTCATGCCATTTCCTCTACATAAAATATTTATTGCTAATATGGTATAGCTTATCATGTGTTTTTGCATTTGGGTCCTGCAGATTTGATTAAAATGGATAAACAGCGTACGTATTGAATATACATTGAGAATCCATTATAATCTTTGTTCCAGCATAATCTAGCATAACTTGCCCATGATTGAGGAAACTAGATAGAATGTAGAAATAGGAAAGAATTTGGCATGACATTGTCTGTAGATCCCTTCTTTGAGATTGGCGTCAGCATCCTAGCCCATCCTCCAGTAATGTACCTGGTGGCATTTATTAGGCAGGTGGGGACATACCTTACCATAGCAGTTCCCACGTTCTTTCATATGAAGGGAATCCTTGTAGTAAAACCTTGAAACTTGAACCACGTTGTTGAGGCCTCTCTCTTCTCCACTCCCTCCAACTTTCTATCCTATAAACATTGTTTTCCTTGTTTTCACTAAGACATAGTTTAGTCTGATGTTTGCTTCATTGAGGTCATAACAGATAATATAGTGGTAAGAACTGCAGTGATTCTTAGGGTAACCTTTTCCTCTGAGAGTTGCTGCCCTGACCTAAGTATCAGCAGGATCAATTCGATGGAGATATAAAGACTATCTGTAGTCCTGATTGGCAGTGTTCTTTTCTTAGAGAGCCTTTGCTTAATGAATATTCACTAACAGATTCTGGCTGTGTTGAAGAAGTTAAAGGTCAGTTGTACTTTTCGGTTGTGAGAAAAATGGAGATTTACCAGGAAAAAACTCAGATCACCATCCTTCTAGTAAGACATTAATTTTTCCTTATGCTTTTTTAGGGTAATGTAAAGTTTGCAAAATTATCATTTCCCTTGATGCCTGCTGAGTTGCAGCTCTCCATAGATTATAAATCTACACCAACTACTGAAACACCAGAGCAGAAAGCTGCTGCAATGCATTATGTGAGTAACACTTAAAGTAATGATGGTTCTAGGATGTTTTAAGGTGAATTAAATAAATGCAGCTAATTACTTGTCTTTTGTGCATCCAGCAGAAAGATTTAAGGTATTTTTAAGTTAATTGTCCTGGGACTCCTTTCCCCAAACTTTGCTCTGCATTTTATTTGTATTTGATTAATAAAGAAATGTATTGTTCAAATAAATAACTGAAATATTTATTATTTTCAGGATATTAGTACAGATCCAAATGCAGAAAAGCTTGTACTGAGATATCATCCTCAGATAGCTCTCACTAGTCGGTCATTATTTACCTTGTTGAATAATCACGCACCTAATTACAAGGAACAATGGGAAATTCCAGTATGTGTGAAGATCATTCCTGTTACAGGTTTGTGATTTCTCTAATACTGATTTCACAAGAGGGAAGGAGAGAAAACACTTTAGCATTGTGTAAACTTGGATAGCTCTTTTCAAGTGCTGTAATCAAGAAGATAAAAATCTTGTTTAAGATATATGCGAATATATTATACATAGTGTGTGTTTAGATAGCTTCGAAGTGTATCCATTTGTATCTCTCTTGTTTCACCTTTCCATTTTTGTTGTTATAATTATGTATGTATTTTAC
This sequence comes from Potorous gilbertii, assembly GCA_028658325.1. Taxonomy (NCBI): domain Eukaryota; kingdom Metazoa; phylum Chordata; class Mammalia; order Diprotodontia; family Potoroidae; genus Potorous; species Potorous gilbertii. The sequence goes on along the minus strand of CM053769.1, from coordinate 574,022,358 downwards.
TGATTCTGCTTACTTTTTCTGATACTATTTTATATGTTCCTATAAATCCCATTTTCTATAAATTCCCCATATTCCTTTTTTCTTAGAGTGCAAAAATACTTTTTAAACTAGTATCAAAAATATCAAAAATCTAATATCCAGAGAGTTGATTTCCCCTTAATTACCATCATTTTTTATAATTTTCCTTAAGATTGTGTTTTTCCAAATAAATCTGGTTCTAAAAAAAATAATAGTTTGATATAACATTAAATCAGTTATTTGGGTAGATCATCATTGTTTTATTTGTGGGGTCCAGCCATGAACAATGAATATCACTTTAATTCGTCTTCCTTTATTTCTTTAAACAGTATTTTGTACTTGTATTTGTATAAATCTTGAGTATGTCATGGTAGATTGACTCCAAGGTATTTTATGCATTTTGGTTTTATTTCATTTTTTGTTTACTTCTTAAATATTCTTTTTGTGTTAATTTAGCAGTTGTCAATAAACAAACATTTCAAAATATAAAGAACAAGGAAAAATATTCTGAACTGAACATCAGTTTTCTTTAAAGACACATAAATATATAGAAATATGTTGTTTGACAGGGTAATTACAAAATTGCTCTATTTGTATCCCCTTTCGCACTTTTTTTCATATTTAAGTATTGATTCTTTTTATGTCTCCAACTATCAACTAACATACTTCACACTCCCACTAAATTGAAGACCACCTTTGAATATATTGATTAAGCAAAACAAATCAACACATTGACCACATCTCAAAATGCACATTATGATCCTTGAGTGTCAAGCAAAGGATTTGATGTTTGGTTCTGAAAGGGATAGGGTACAACTGAAGTTTCGGTTTTTGTTTTTTGTTGTTTTTTTTTAACAACATGCATGGTTAGACTTGCCTTTTAAATTGATTACTTTGTTAGCTGAGTGGAAGATAGACTGCATTGAGAAGAGACTTGAAGAAGAGAAGCCATTCAGCAGGCTTTTATAATAGTCCAGCCAGGAGGTAGTGAGCTTGTACCAGAGTGGTGACAGAGGAGGGAGGGTGGCATATATGAGAGATGGTATGAAGGTGGAATGGGCAAGTTGGCAACTAATATTATGGGGGTATGAGAATAACAGATTGATACCTAGGTTACAAGCCTGGGTTATTGGTGATACCATTGTTAGCAACTAGTTCAATTTTGTGTATATTCAGTTGAAGTTGTTTACAGGACATTAGGTTTGAAATGCATGTAGGGCATCCAGTGGAGATATGGTACTGGAGATGAGAGAGATAAGGGAATCTGGCAAAGTGGCTACCACATATTTATTGACTGACTAAAGGGAACCAGTGGAATGGAAGAGATTAAGGATACATGAAGGATAGGGCAGGATAGCCAAAAATGGAGAGAGATCAGGGTAATAGAATGGAGAATGGGGTTAGGGATGCAAGGGGCAATATTGAATGCTTTCAAGAGCTTATAAATTGTGCAGATAAATGTGACTCTGACTAAACTTTATTTATATCTGTATACCCTTTACCATAGTATAATGGACACCTAATTGTTTGTTCTATGAATTTAGATTTATTGAAATTTTATCTGCACTAATTTTTTCAGTGGTTATCTGAAAATGTAAGGTACTATATATACTTATTTAAAACTGAATTGATTTAATTCTGTCTTAAAATCATTACAGACTTTCTCAGTCAAAAACACTAGTTGTCCTCTATTTTCAAGGAAAAAAACTGATGGCAAAATTATCTTATAGTTTTCTAGACCTTGTTCTACTTCCTTACTGAGAATAGAAATGACCTCTAGAGAGACTGCAGTTAACATTGAGTTGGGATAGAGAACCTGTCTGCATTAACTTGTGAAATGAAATGCCCTTCCTTACTGGTTAGAATATTCTTACTCTGTAGAGTGAGCAAAATGTTCTTGATGGCTAATGACATTAACTATCTAGCAAGGAAGAAGTTGATTGGAAAATAAAATTGTAATAAGTTTAGATTCTGAAAATTTTCCTCTGAGGTATAAATTTCAAAACTGGGTTAGATTTTAGAGAACCATCTTTAATTCAGATCACATTAGAAAACCCAAAATGCCATTTGTTCCAGTTCCTTGTACATGAAAAAGATAATATATTTCTCTTGACAATAGAATCAGAGAACTTTACAGAAGGGAAAGGATCTTAGAGATTATCTATTCCAACCCTTTTGTTTTATAAACGAAGAAAGTGAGACAAGTTTTAATGACTTGCCCAAGGTCACACAAAAAAAGTGATTAACTTGGGAATAAAACCCAGATTTCCTTACTCAGTCCAATATTCTTTATACTGCATGTACTATGTTGCTTCCCTTCCTACTCTTACCGTATAAAAATGCCTTTTTTTCCTCATCAAAAGGTTCCAAGCCAGTGAAAGTAATTTATATTGACTCACCTCTTCCCAAGAAAGAAATGACAGTGAGAGAAAGAAATCAAATTTTTCATGAAGTACCATTGAATCTTTTGACAACCAAAAATTCGGCTATTCCTGTCTCTGCCGTATTTATGGACAAACCTGAAGAGAATATATTTCAGTGGGATGTAAGTGATGCTTGGGTGAGGAAGCAAATTTATAAACATCTGATATTTCTTCACTTTTGTAAGTTTTAGATAAATGTAAAAGAGATCTATCTACTTTTTTAAGTGATGTGCCAGATACCACTACATGAGGTGGTACACATGAGGTACTTAGGATCCAGAAACAAAAATAAAATAACCTTTGCTTTTAGAAGCTTAATCATTTTCAGTGAATCTTAAGAAATTCTCTCAAACCCTACTTTATCGGATCTCACAGACTTTTTAGTAATAATGTGATAATGGTTTTGTTTTATTAAGGTACCTTCTGATATTAGACAGTCCCGAAGAATTGAGACTTTTGATGATTTAGACGTGAGTTTTGATGAGGATGTTACAGAATTAGAAACTTTTGGAGTAACATCTAATAAATCACCGAAAACTTTGAACACATCAAGCCTTTCCACGTCGTCTACTATAGCAAGCCTTCCCCCTCCATCAAACACAGCAACCATTCCCTTTAATTCTATAAGTTTGTCCAAGATTCTGATGGAGCAATTGAAAAAGGAGAAGCAGCTGATGACCAGTGTAAGCAGTGGGTTAGAAGAGCAGAAAATTAAAGATAATCAGGAATTTTCATCATGTGACAATGTTCTAGAAACTAAAAACGCACAGTGTTATTCATGTGGAGGTGAATCAAAGCAGTCTGAATGTGATTCCTCCTCATTCAAAGACTCAGAAAAAGAAAAAATGGAGTTAAGTGAAGAAAATGATACAACCACTGATGAAGAATGTGGTACTACTAAACTAAAGGTTCTGGAGAAAACAAATACTTTCAAAGAAAGAATTGATGTGTCGGAAGCAAGTAAGACCCAGAGCGTTTCTGGTAATAGTGATACAGATGATGAACGTCTAATTATTGACATGGAATGTAAAAATTATGATAATAGTAAGCAAGAAATTTCTGTCCTTAATTCAAGTCCTGTACTAGATACCGTAAGATCTCCAGTGCCTATTCAGCCATCTTCCGAAAACTTAGCTGATGCTACTGAGCAGAAAAAAGGTGCTATGAAGAAATCTGGCAAAAGATTATATAAGAAGTTTGATCCGGTTGGACAGATTTTAAAAATGCAAAATGAACTCTTAAAACCAACTTCAAAAAAAGTGCCTGAGCAGACCTTTGTGAATTTGGAGAATTCTAAACCCCACCCCATAGCTCTTGCTCCAGAGCAACCAGCCGCTGCTGCCGAAGCTCCTGCATCTAAATGGTCTTCAGCGTTTCAGAAGCCTAAAGGACGTAAGGAAGCATTTATGATGGTTTTTTTCACATGATATTTTTAGCAAATAAATTTTTCTTGCCCCCTTTCCTCACATACTTTCTTTCCTTTTTTCTACATCCTTCATGTAAAATGTGACCTTTTTTGATACTCTACACTTAATATAATACTACTTCTGCTGAGCATTAGTTTCCTTTGTATAAAATGAATGGGCTAATTTAAACCAGTCAATTCTAGATTAAATTTAAATTAAATTCAAATAAAATGTGAGTAGTCCCAGGGGTTTTACCCAAAAAAAGTTGTAATGGAAGATGAATATCGTGTCTGTTTTATTGTTTTTGTTGATCACATTCAATATCCTTTGACTTGATGGACAAAACCATCACAAATTGGTTACAATAGTCCTACAATTTATAAGAGAAGAGAATGTTGTTTCTTCATGAAAATCAGGGATGCCGTACTTTACCTCACTTAGTTCCTGATTCCTCTCTTCTGCTAGATCTTATCCTTAAATGCTGATATTTTTCTTTTTTGTTTCCCCAGTAAGTTATATTTGTGGTATTTTAATTAAAAATTTTTTATCAATTATAAAAATGGTCATATGAGAGAAAAGTTGGTTTTGTATTGGTCTAGAATCAGTATTTGAATGTACACAATAACCTATTAGTCAGTTGATTTTCTGTCTTGGCATAGTGCTATTAAAATAATCAATCTTGGGTTTTAAGTAAAGAGTTTTTGTATCAATCAATACTCCTTATATATAATTAGATGTGAATATGAGTATAACTAATGTTCCTGAAAAATCATATTACTTAAGGGAAAGAAAATGTACAGAGCCACATTATGGAGATAGGAAGTTAAGATCCTCTTTCCTTTTGCTCATCTCTCCCTAACTTCTTAACTGTACTAGGATTGAATAACATCATTTTTAATAATGTGCCAAACAATTTTTTCTTTTTCTCTCACTAAATTTGCTTTTTTGTTGGTCTCATTTTCTCTTAAAGTAAAGGAAGTAGTATTTCAAAAGGATCAGAGATCTAGAACTAGATCTAGATCTAGATCTAGATCTAGACCTCAGAAGCCACCTTTGCAGTCCCTTCATTTTACAGTTGGGGAAACTGAGGCCCATTATGGTTAAGGGAGTTGCCTAAAGTCACATAAGTCATAATCATGAGAGGTAGCATTTAAACTGAGGTCCTCTGAATCCAGAGCTATTGTGCTATTTTTCTATAATTTTAAACCTCCCATTCCAGTTCCTTCTGGGACAAAGACTGTCCCCCACAAAAGAAGCAGAAATAGTGGTAGGATTAGTAACAGAAAACGGTCACACATAGTTGAAAAGAAAATATTCTGTATATAATAGATAGATATAGATAATTGAATCCATCATATCATCTTGTGATTTATATCGATGAAAATGTATTAATTGTGATAATGTAAGAATGCAGTAATACTTAATTAGTACATACAGTCTAATTGACCAAATCTGTTACTTTTAAGGATTGCTGCCACACAGCCTTCAGATGTTTGTTGAAAACAAATCAGAATACTTAACACCTCAAGAAGGAAATCTTGTTTATAAGTTATTCAACTTTCAAGATCTCCTATTACTTGTACGTTGTGGTGTCCAGAAAGTAGAGACAAGACCACGTTCTAACAGACGGAAAAATGTTAGAAGGGTAAGTAATTTTTGAAGAAAAAGAAAGACATGAATGAGAGACAGAATGATATAATGAAACACCCAGTTTGTAGTCTGAGGTCTTAACTTCAAAACTTGCCTCTGTCTTTTGCTTATTTTGTGATCTTGAGGAAGTTACTTAACTTTCCTGGGTGGTCTCAGTTTTCTCATCTGTAAAATATGAAATTGGATTATATCTACTTTTAAGGTCCTTTTCAGCTCTAAAACTAGTACTAGTATATAAACTAACCAGCAAACATAGACGATGTTTTTTTTTAAAGTTTAAATTATTTTAAAACTCTCTGAGACCCTTAAGTTGTGGAGCAGCTGGCAAACTGCATTCGTATAGAATTTCTTTACTGGTTCCCTATTGCACCAAGGAAATCACAGGTCCAGACAAAATAAAGGCTTATCTGCAATAACTTCTCTAGGATGAGATATTTTTTGATACACAATTTAAATCTCACTTTATTATTAATAAGATATTGTTTAAATAAGAATGAGATTTTTAAAGCTTATGGAGTTCTTGGATAAGAATTATTCTATTATATAACTGTAAGTTTAATTAAAATGGGCAGAAAACTACTCTGGTGAATTTAGGGCTCATATTGTAGCATAGAAAGTCCTAAATCTTTTTTTCTCTTAAATTTAGGGCCTGATCATGCACGTAAAAACTTCTTTGAATCTGTGAAAATGTTGGATCATTCTGGAATTACTGCAGTCATATTGGATTAAATGTTATCTCTTTTTGTATATACAGTAAACTTGTTTTCTGCCGTGGTTAGAGATTAGAGTGTGAAGGGTAACTAGATGTTTTGGTCAACTTAGCATCTCTGCCATTAACTTGTCTTGTTCAGCAGATAGTCACCCAGGGTCCCTCAGTATTGGCTGTATTATTCTGTTTTGGTACTTCATCTCTTAATAATTATTCTTTGCACATCCTGAAAATAAGACGCAGTAAAAATAATGGAACTGCACCCAGTGCTGGTGATAGCAGTTTAATGGCTGGACTTGGTCTCACAAGATTACGAGATATGCTTACCCTAATTTAGACTATATAATATGCCCTCCTGATGTTAATGATTGAGTTCAGGTGTTTTTCACATCTCTTAATTTCCTTCCTTACTTTTGAAGGAGAGAAAATGTGAACAAATTACTAAAGACCCAATTCTGATAGTTTCTTTTATCATCATTGAGTCTGTTTCAGAATTTTAGGCAGTATTGTTTTTCAGAAAGGTTTTAAACTGAATTTAGATTTCACTTATGGCTTTTTGCAAGTTCTCAAGACTGATTATTTAAAAAATACAGAACAGAAAAGGCCAAGTATTAGGGTAATTTTGAAGGAAAAAAGTGTCTAGTAGGATCCTAAGAGGGTATAAAATATGAAACCTCGAATGAGAATTTAATTTGTGGCTGATGAGAGAAAATAGAGGAGAGGGAGAGAAATCCAAATAAAGTTATTTAGGAAAATAAGAGCCAGAGGATATGTCTAAGAAGAAACCAAATGTTAATATATGACCTGTGTAGCTATATTTAAAATGTTGTCATAAAGTAATTCTTCTAAATATTTTAGGTGGTATAATTTGTTTTCTTTTCTCCTAAATTCCTGGAGATGGCAGTAGAGGTCATAGAACTTAGGTTATAGTTTCCTATGCACATATTTATAGTGGAGCCCTTCTCCGCCCAGATCACAAACCCATAAACATAGTATCATTATAAAATTATTACATTTATTTTAATTAGTTTTTTAAAATTGTTCTTGTTATTTAATTTTCTTTTATCTGGCATTGTCATGGAATTCAGTATTCTGTTCATTCAGGGTTTTTATATAGCTTCCAGCCTGCTACTACCATTTATGACCTTGGGCAGGTCACTTTACATCTTGGAATCTCATGGCAGACGGATCTCAGATGTCATCTTGTCCAACCCAGACCTGGAGAAATAACCCTTCCATCACAGCTTGATGAGTGGTCTTTGTCTCCATTTTGCTGGAAGACTTTTGGTTATGGAGAATACCTTTCCTCCTGAAACAACCCACTCTACTTTTAGAGAGCCCTAAGTTTTAGAATCTTTGGTTTACATTATAATGATGTCTACCTGTTTGCAACTACTCCCCAAGAGCCCCGGTTCTGTCCTCTTGGACCAATCTGAATAAGTCTGATCTTTCCTTCTACTTCAAAGTCAAGGCATTAAGCATTTGTTACATGCTCACTATGTGTGCCAAGCACTCTACCATGTGCTGTGGATACAAAGAAAGGCAAAAACCGTTCCTGTCCCCAAGGAGTTTACAGTTTAATGGGGTAGCAACATACAAACAACTCTGGACAAACAAGATTAGTATGAAGGATAAATTAGAGATAATGTTAAAGGGAAGGCATTAGCATTAAGAGAAATTAGGAAAGGCTTCTTTTAGAAGGTGGGATTTTAGTTGGGATCTGAAGGCAGCCAGGAGTTGGAGATGAGAGAGATCATACTAGGCTTACAGGCAGCTAACAGAAATGTTTAAAGATGGAAGCTTATACATGCAGGAACTGCCAAGAGGCCACTGTCACTGGACTGCAGAGTATTTGGAATGGGGTAAAGGAGGGAAGAGGATATCTGGGTTGTGAAACTGGGTAACTGTGATAATAACCTTGTTCGTAGTGTGTGTGTGTGTGTGTGTGTGTGTGTGTGTGTGTTCGTCCTTCGTTGCCAAAGACCATGCCATCAGAGAAATGATGACATGACTTGCACTTGACTTTGTTCTGAGTGAGGGAGGGCTGTGAAGGTCACCAGCCCCACCTTTCCTCCAGAGCCATCTGAGTCCAGTGACCAGATATTCATCAGGATGACTGAGATGACCCAGGATGAGGCAGTTGGGGGTTAAGTGACTTGCCCAAAGTCACACAGCTAGTGAGTGTCAGATGTTCGTAGTGGGGAAATTAGGAAGAGAAGAGAGAGGGGGGTGGAGGGACGACTGGAAATAAGTAGTTCAGTTATGGACATGGTGAGTTTTAGAGTCTGTGGAACATGCAATTTGAAGTGTCCAGTAGACAGCTGGAATATGAGTCTAGAAGTCAGGAGAAAGGTTAGGGTTGAATAAAGATATCTGAGAGTAATCTGCATAGAGATAATTTGATTCCATGGCACCAAGCAAAGTAGTATACTTCTGACTGCTTCCTGTGCTTGAAAGAATCAAATATGTTTATGTGCTTTTGCACATAATACATCTTTCCTATCAATACCTAACCTACTAGATAGGGTTGTAAGATTAAAACGTATTTCTGCACAAGTGCTTTAAGAAGTCTGGCACGTACGCAAGTATATAAGGTGTTTGTTGCAGCCAATGATAAAGCACATTTCAGCAGTTTAATTTTGTGTTTCTAGCAATCTCCAGTTTACATATTACCAAAATTGGAGTATCAAGCCTGCTATGGTGTTGAAGCTCTTACTGAAAGTGAACTTTGTCGCTTATGGACTGAGAGTTTATTGCATTCTAACTGCTTGTTTTATGTTGGTAAGTGTGATTCATATTCCTTTTAGATAATTGCCTCATTAGCAAACAGGGACTTCTTTTGTATTACCTATTTCTTGCACTAAGATTTTAAGAATTACTTCTGATTATACTTACTGCAGTCAAAAATTACTTACTGTCACTGTATTATTGTTAGGTAGGCAAAGAGACATTGTATTTTGTAAAGATTTTCTGTAAAAATCCATAATGTTAACCGGAAAATATAACTGAAATACCTATTTAGTGTATCCGTTTTATTGATATGTGTAATTATTAGGTTTAATTATTTTCTTCCCTCTCAGGAAGTGGGTTGGAATTCACCTGCATTTTGCTGCATTTCTTAGTGCTATGTAAACCATAAAATACAATATAAATGTGTATTGCTACTACTTCTTTTTTATTGCTGCTAGTAGAAGTTTAATATGTAGAGACTTTTTTTCCACAAAAAACTAATATGAAAATACAGTTTACATGATTTCACATAATACAACCTTTAACAAATTGCTTACAATCTTAGGGAATTGGAGGGGAAAGGAAACTGGGAGAAAATTTGAAACTCAAAATTATATAAAAAATGAATGTTAAAAACTGCCTAACATGTTTTTGGAAAAAATAAAATATTTTTTTAAAAAAGTTCTGTTACGCAACTTTTGAAACATTTCTATTACCATCTTGTTTGCTTGTGGTAATTCATCCTACCTGGGTGGAAGCTTATCTCACTCTTGGAAAAGATTCAGTGAGACAGCAAACAGGAAAGTAGGATATAATACAAGTCTTGAAGGAAGCCAGTGAAACTAAGAGATGGTGGTGAGGTTGAACAGCATTTAAGGCATAACAGAAAGCCTTTATTAAGGCATGGAAATAGAAGATGGATTGTTTTGTGCAGAGAGCGAATAGACCAGGAGAGCTGGATTGTAGGGTGTGGGGAGTGGAAGGGTGATGGATGGGAGAAAAGTATCAATTTGGATCCATGTTAAAGAGCTGTAAAGGTCAGAGTACTTTATATTTGATCCTGAATTATGGAACCAGAGCTATCATAGCTCAGAGTGCTTAGCATCAAGCTTCCTTTGTTTTTAGACCTATTCAAACCTTTTCCATCAGTAAGCATTTATTAAGCACCTACTGTTTGCCAGGTGTTGTGCTAAATTCTGGGAATGCAAATAAAGGCAAAATCAGTCCTGTTAAAAAGCTCACATTTGTAAACAATTGCAAATAAGCCAAATACATGTAGAGGGTAAATTGGAGATAATCTTAGGGGAAAGATGCTAGCATTAAGGGGAACTGGGCAAGGGTTCTTGTAGAAGGTGGGATTTTAGCTGGGACCTAGAGAAAGCCAGGAAACAGAGATGAGAAAGAGCATTCTAGGCATGGAGAATGGCCAGGGAAAATGCTTCAAGTTGGGAGATGGAGAGTCTGGTGAAGAGCAACCAACCATTTCCTGGTCGTCTTAACCTGCCATATGTCTAGAAGTAGTAGCATCACGTGGTAGACACAGTCTGGATTTGGAGTGAAGAAGACGAGTTTAAATCAATCAGTCTCAGATACATAATAGTTAATGTGATCCTGGATAAGTTGCCTAATCACCTTCACCCTCATTTTCATCATCTGGGACATGGGGCTATTAATAGCAACTACTTCCTAAAATTATTGTGAGGATCAAATGAGAGATTTAAAGCGCTTTGCAGACCTTAAAGCTCCATGGAAATATTTTTTTTATTTAGTTACAAGCTAACTTAGTAGATTCTGTGGCTTCTTTGCTACTTGTCTTCTGAGAACGTCCATGAGTACCCTGAACAACAACCATTTGATCCTCTCGGACTCCCAATGGCTCTATGTGACTAACTCCAAAGATCAGCCATTTGGCCACTGTGGTTCCCATCCCTGATTTTCTGTGGAATGAGGGTACAACAGCCCTTCAGACATTTAAAGAGAACTGTCTTGGCACTGTTTTGCATTCTCTTCTCTAGGCTAAGCAGCCCTGGTTCCTGCAGCTGATCTTAACATGACATGGACTCAAGGCCTTTCACCATCTTCTGCTGGATACCCTGTGCCTTATCAATGTCCTTCTTAAGTTCTGGTGCCCACAATTGAAGACAGTTCTCTAGCTAAGATTTCACCAGAGTAGAGTACAGTGGGTCTGTCACCTCTCTGTTGCTGTAAGCCTTGCCTCTCAATGTAGTCTCAAGATTGCATTAACTTTTTTAGTCGCTATATCACACTAATGACTCATTGATCTTGTAATCCATTAAAATTTCTAGACTTCTTTCATAACGATTGCTCTTTCATCTCATTCTTGTGAAGTTGATTTTTTTGTACCAGCTAGCTGCAAGGCTTTGCATTTTCCTCTGTTCATTTTCATTTTGTTAGGTTCTTTTCTCAAGATCCTTTTGGATCCTCAGTCTGCCCTCCAGGGTGTTAGCTATTCCTCCCAATGTAACTGTCTCAAATTTGATAAACATATCATCCATGCCTTTAAGTCCTTGATAAAAATGTTAAACAGCACAGAACGCATAAACTAAAAACGCATAAACATAAACGCACAAACTACTTTAAACAAACTTTTTAGACCCTAATTACTCCAGAACATCTACACTTCTTTCTTAAAACTGTCATTTCTAGGATAGCTAGATGGCAGCAGGGATAGAGCACTGGTCCCTGGAGTCAGGAGAACCTGAGTTCAAATATAGCCTCAGACATTTTACGCTTACTAACTGTGTGACCCTGAGCCAGTCACTTAACCTCTATTGCCTTGGAAAAACAAAACAGAAACACTGTCATTTCTTACTTAAGTACAGATATACTTGTTTCATTTATGTTTGACCTATCTTCCTACCTATAGAATGTAAACTCCTAATGAAAAGACTTTTTTCCCTTGATTATGAACCTCCATTGCCCCAAGGGCAGTGCTTTGGGTACAGTAATTATTTTTGACTGAGTGTATTTGATAAAACTTTTGAAAACACTTGTATCATTTTTTAAAACCCCGTTACTATCTAAGCTTTCATTTATAATTAGTATGTTTATCAGCGTTGGCAGTCCCTATTAAAAAAAAAATTGAATATCCCTTTTATAACAATCCATTCGCTTGTTTCTTCTTTAGAGAAGCCATTTAATGAGTAAGTGTGATAGGGATGCAAGGATGAAATTGATAAATAGTAACATAATTTATGATGCTAAATAACTTAAGAGGATATGGGGAAGAATGTATTTGCTGCCTTAGAAAATATATTATTTCTCATTAGTGTTGGAGATAGCAAACCAAAGAAGTGCTTGCTAGGAGTGACAACCTTAGAGAAGAAGCTCTTATTTTAAGAAATCTAGTTTTTCAGTTTCTTTCATTTAGGTTATCTTTATTTTAAATTCATTTGCTTTCTAGGTACTTTGTTTGATAATCAGATCTTGGAAGTATGTAATAACATTTTTGGCCTCATCACTAAAGACAAGGAAGATTTGTAATTTGCATTGGTGGGAGAAGTGCCCATATTGATGAAATCATGGATCTTTGACTTATTGAAGTGTAATTCTACATTAATTAGTCTTTTTTATTTTAAATCATGAGCTAGCTATTTGGAAGTCTTGTGGTTAATTTTAGCCATTGTAGTAGTAATGCATTTAGCTATGTGATAAAGTATCTCTTATCTAGTCATATTTTGACAACCAAAGTCAAATCATAAAAGTATGTTTTTTTGTAGATAAATGCAATGAGCTTGCTTAATTACACTGGATGTTTTCATTGAAGTCCCAGTCTAGTGTCTCATTGTGGAGTAGAGGTGAAGGTGGGCTTTTGAAGGTCAAGCCAATGTAGCATAAGTCCCGGCAGGTCCTTTTAAGCTGAAAAGGCTTTAAGTATAGGCCTAGCAACAGATTGTTGTCAAAGGAGAAACTTAGCTAAATTTAGAAAGTCACCCAAGTATTAGCCACCAAAATAATTAATGATGACTATTTTTGCCCATAATAATTCAAGAAATTGTCAGCTAAAGTTTGGACATACTGTAGTACAGAAGTACATGGGAGTTCAGCCAGAAACAGGTTGAAATGTAGTGGGGAATGATTAACAAAATAAATGAAAATATAATACAACACAGATGATGATAATTTGTAGTTTTCTGTCAACATATACCCTGCAGAGATCCATTTTTATTTGACATTGTTGTAATGGATATCAATGAGATGCTACGTATATCACTAACATCATAGAACTTTTGAGATTGAAAAAATCTTGAGATAGTAAACTTAAAAATAAAGACATCTACAAATTACAAGTTTGATGTCAATTTGCTTCAATAGTAGAAATATTTTTCACTTGAAAAACCTTTTAATAGTAGTTTGTCATTTTTAAAATGACTCAAATTAATTTGAGGTTGTAGTACATAGGATGTTTTAAGGAGAACTTATAAAGTACTTTGGTTAATGTTTAAACATTTTAAAGGGTTTAAGAAACTAAATAATTTGGGGAGATTATTTAGGTTCTCCTTTTTCATTTTATGACAGTTTAAAAAATAGGTTTGACCTATATTTTCAGGACATGTTGATGCATTTACATCAAAGCTTTTTATGCTTGAAGAAATTCCTGTGGATGGACTCAAAGAGAAGTTTGCAACACTCAAGTAAGAGCAACTTAATTTATTGTGATAGATGAAAAAAAATTGTTAAGACAACGTCTTGCCTTTGTATTAGTTCCAAATCAAGAATAAAATGTCCAGAGCATCTAATCTTGCTATTCCAAGGACTGAGAAGACTTTGTAAATGTCTTTGAGGTCATATAAAGGAGTCTGAGCCTACACCATTAGCAGAACAGGTCAGAGGAAGTAAAGTCAGATGACCATAGGAAATAGTGCAAGGGATCGCTGCTTATATGTCACTCTTTCAGAGTCACAGTTTGGGCACAGTGTAACCTTTCTTCAAGAGGTTATTTGTTGTTGTTCATTTGTTTCAGTCATGTCCAACTCTTCCTGACCTCATTTGGGGTTTTCTGGGCAAAGATAATGGAGTCATTTGCCCCATTTCCTTTTCCAACTCATTTTATACAGAGGAGGAAACTGAGGCAGGCAGGGTTACCCAGTTAGTAATTGTCTGAGGCTAGATTTGAACTCTGGATGATTAATCTTTCTGACTCCAGACCTGATGCTGTATCTGCTTCACCACCCAGTTGACCCTTAAAAAGTTTATATTCCCTCTTAAGTTCCAGTTACAGCCCAGTCTCTTTTCTTTTTGTGTTTTAAAACTTTAAAGTTTTAATGCCCACAAGACTTCCTTGTACTGTACAGTTTGGGATTATTCCCCCTTATTGATTCATTTGTTTATTCAATTTTAAATTTGAATTATTTACTTTGTTTTTGAACTTTCTTTTACCTGTCACTTGGTGTGAGCTCATAAATTCGTTTTATTTGTTTGGCCTTAGTTGGGATTAAAATTGATCAATATGTTAAAGTGTTTTACCTCTCTTTTGGGGTTTAAATTTGCACTGCAAGCCTTAGAAAAGACTGATTATTTTCTCTTGGGAACCAAAAGATCTTATAACCATCAGCAGGTTAACATGATACTTGTTAGTAAGTTGGGTTGTTAGTTTGAATGCAGGCAGGTTAACACAGACGAAGGGGAAAGAATAAAATATGATAAACTGCTTATTCAATAAAAGTTTCACTATTAAAATAGCAGTAAGTGCATTATTCATTTATTCCTGTCAGAAATGTACAACAAAGAGAAGCAGTATAAATGAAGTAGTAGAAAAATTTGGAGTCTGTATTTTATTTCACAACATGACTGTTGTGGAGGTGTTTTGCATGACTACACATCTATAACCTATAGCAAATTGCCTTCTCAATGAAGGTGGGGTGGGGAGGGAGGAAGAGAGAGAATGTGGAATTCAAAAAGTTTTAAAAACATATGTTAAAAATTGTTTTTACATGTAATGGGGAGGAAAATAAAATACTAAACAAATAGAAAAAAAAAAGTCTTCCCAAAGCTCCAACTTCCAGATTTGTTGCAGCCTTGTACTGAAAACTTCATTTTGTCTTTTCAGCTCTTCTGATAAGACTTAGAGGCAGTTTTATTTTCTAACATAAAAACCTTTTCATATCCTTTTTCTTCATGATCAAAAAAGGCCTAAATAATGACATCACAGATTAAATTGAGTTTTTTTCCTTGTCTATTTTTTTTCATTCGGGAGTTTGATTTTCAGGAAAACATTTCCTTCATCCAGAAACAGCTAATTTACTCTTGATTCTTTTTCACCCTTTTCCAAGGTTTAATTTACAAAAAGGGGTAATATTTTTCAGTAATTCTATCCCACACTGGGTCTGCTAAAGTTCTCCAACCGGTAATACTTCTTAAATGGAACAAGTTCTTTTCTGAACATTTTAAAATATAATTTGAATATGAGAGTGGTTTTGAGAAAACATGATAAAATTATTTCCCCACATTTACCCTGAGCTCACACTGAACCGAACATAGATAAATCTAAAAAATAAAATTGTTCATCCAGCAAATGTTTAAGAGTTCAGCGTATCATAGTCAATATACTGTGATAGATGCTGAAAAAATACAAAAATAAATAAGACATAATTCCTGCTCTCAAGAAGTTTATAATCTAGGAGTCATTGTCTATTCAAGACAGAGTTAGAGATAATTTTTTAATTTATGATTTTGGATTGTCAGTACTATTGTTCTTTTTTAGTTAGTGCAAACAATTGACTTGTGCCCTTGTAAAGATTAGCATTGTGAACTTTATTTTGTTTGTATTTATTCCTCATAGTACTCCAAATGCATTTAATGTTCTCCAGCATATTCTGAAGAAAATAAGTAGGTAAGCAGTTTCTGAATGCTACGTTATTCTCTGAATTTCTTATAACCAAAACAAATAGGGACTATTAGAAACATGATGGAGAAAACATCCTCTTTGGGTACCTTCCATTTGTCAAAGTTGGATTTGGGGTGGGGGAAGGTTGTATGTAAATTGTAATTGCTGTTCATTAAATAGTATAACTTGATTTTAAATTGGGCTAGCCCAGTTTTTGGAAGGGATAGAGCAGGGAGTTAAAGCCTACAAATATATACACATATATATGTATATATTTCCTAAAACTCAAACCTTAAGTTTAAACACAGGCCATTTGTTAAAGTTTTGTACATACATTTTATTTGAAGCACATTATACTTTATTAATATTAGCTTGTGATGATCAGCATAGTCTTTTGGTGTAAGGATTCCATTATCCTCATTTTTTCAGAGAATATTTCTAAGAAACATAGAAAAGGAAAATTTGAATTCAAGTCTTGCCTCTGGTTCACATTAACTTTGTTACTGTTAAATTTAAGGTAAATCATTTAATTTTTCAGTGCATCAGACATCACAGGTCTCCATTTTTGGATAAAATAGCAATATGTTCCTCTTTTCAGGCTGAAAACAGACTGAAAAAAGTCAAATTCAAAGGTTTCTTGGGAACAAGCTTTTGCATTGTATATAATAGAGAGGCCACTCGCAGAGACAGGTCTCTGCTTTTCTTTCGGAATACACGTGTGTTTTATAGATGGGGGTAGCTAGGTGGTGCAGGGGATAGAGCACCAATGCAGGACTCAAGAGGACCTGAGTTCAAATCTCACCTCAGACACTTGACACTTACTAGCTGTGTGACCTTGGGCAAGTCACTTAACCCCAGTTGCCTCATCCTGGGTCATCTCCAGTGATCCTGATGAATATCTGAGGGAGAAGTGAGGCTGGTGACCTGCACAGCCCTCCCTCCCTCAAGACAAAGTCAAGTGTAAGTCATGTCATCATTTCTCTGATGGCGTGGTCTTCTTCGCAACAAAGGACAAACACACTTTTTATAGAAATGAAGTTACAGATATTTGAGATGGAAAGTTGTTGACTGAAAAAGGCCTAGAATGCAAGATTTGGCCAAATCAATCATAGTATTTACATAAGACTTTTAGGTTTGCAAAATGCTTTACATGTGTGAACTCATTTGATCCTTGCAGCACTGACACGTGAGTACTATTATTCCCATTTAACAGATGCAGGCACAGAGAAGGTACGTGCCACATAGCCAGGCAGTGTCTGAGGCAAGATTCCTACACATTTCTTCTTGACTCCAAGTCCTGTGCTCTGTTCACTCTGCCAACTAGGTGCACAGTGTGAAAGCATAAAATGTTAGTGTTAAAAAATTAAATGTGAAAGCATAAAAATAAAGAAGCTGTTGAATTGATTTTTTAAATGTTAGATTAAAAAATTGTCAAAACTGCTAGGCCCAAGAAGGGATAGAGCTAGTTCTTATCAATCACTGCACAGGAGGACAGGAAGTCGAATCTGCTGTCAGGAACCCCAGAAGTCAAGGACAGGACTAAACAGGGCCTGATCACCTCATTCCAGAGAACACAGTATATCGGGGCCTCACCTCAAAGCAGTGTTCCAGATGGGGTAGTAAGGTATTACTAGGTGATAAAAATCATTACCACAGTGAGAAAAGTGTTATGAATTAGAAGATGCCCAAAGATTAGTAAACCCAAAAGAAGAGAATAACTTTGTATTAACCGTAAGCAGATACTTAAAGGGGAAAATGGCTTGTCTCTAAGGACTGCTAGAATAATTACAGGAATGAAACCAAACAAATAAAACAAATGTAGAGGCAAAAGTTGGAATAATAGTATCAAACTCCCTCCTGAGAGACAGAGCAGAGCAATCAGTTCAGTGATTCTCAGGGGCTGCATGTAAACAGGTTAAAGAGAAATTATTTAAGAAAACTAAAACTGCCTTTAAATCAGGTCCATAAAAAATCCCGGGTACTATGTTTAAAAAAAAAATAAAGGAAAACTTCTTACATCTTTTCATAGGTTTAACCATAGGGTTAAATGGAGAATAGTAAGAATCAATGCACATCTTGAAAGAAACCCCTAATTGAAAGCTTGTAGGAATGTCGTCACCAAAATCCTGAGCTTCCAGGTCAAAGAAAAAAATACTGAAAGCAACAAAAAGTTCAGATACCAAGCAATTATAGTCAAAATTGCCCAAGAATATGCGGCTATTATACTAGAGAAAATTCTTGTAATATGATACTCTGAAAGGTGAAAGACAAACATTTACAAACAATAATAATTTACCCTGCAAAGCTGAGCACATTATAACAAAGACTTTGAGAAATATTCCTAATGAAATGGTCAGAGCTGTACAAAACTTTGAAACGCAAACATGAGAGCAAAGAAAAAACTAGAAAGGTAAATAGATTTGAACAATTGTAAGGGACTAAATGTTAATGAACTACTTACATTCTAATGGGGAGAAAAGAGATAAGCATCCCTTCAGAATGCTATTGGGATTTGAGAAAGACAAACCCATGGAGGCCTGAGATTGTGGTTTGGTTTTTTTTTTTTCTGTTTTAATAATTTTAAGACAGGACAGAAAAGGGAAGGGAAAAGAATATGCTAGGAAAGAAATAAGGGAAAAACTTAAACTTTTCTCCTAATTGTGCTATATGAGATGCATATACAAAGTTGGAGTATGAAATGAAGGGTGAAAATATCTCACAAACTTCATTCATGAAATCAGATATCAGATACACACATAAGAATTTGTTAGACAAATACATTAAACTCAATTGGGAAATTGGTGGGGACAGGGAGAGAAAAGGGAAGATTTGAAAGAAAGGAGCAGATTTGAAGGGAGTGGACAAAACAATAAACTTCAGCTTTGGAGAGTGGAATGATAAATGGGAGATTAAAAGGAAAAAAGAAAGTCTAAGACAAAGTGGTTGGGTTTGAGAAAAGTAAAAATGGAGGAGGGAGAGTGAAGTGGGACCATATCACATAAGTTATAGATTACTAATGTGGATCACATTCCCTCTGCTTTGTTAAAGAATTGGGGATTGGGGTATAAAGTGATACAAGTACTAGGGAATATGATAGATGAACTAACATGACTGAAATTGAATGGAATGAACTTGCTAGTTAAATGGAAGAAGGTAGCAAAATGGATTAGAAAGCACAATCTAACAGCATATTGTTTGCAAGAAAGAAAATTATGCTGAAAGGTACAATAGATAATGTAATAACATCAGTATATAATGTATGTATATATAATTGCTTTAACATCTGAGTACTTAAATGAAAAGTTAATCGAATATAGAGAGAAGTAGCAAAATAATAGTTTGGAAACCTCCATGTTGCTGTTTGATATCTAGACAAAAGTAATAAGATAAATGGGAAAGAAGTCAAAGACATAAATATAATTTTAATAATGTTAGATGTGCTAGATTCTTGGTGGTTTTAATAGAAATATATGTATATGTATTTCTTAGCCATATTCTAAAACAAAATTCAAAACAAAAACAGAAAAAATTAAATCCTTTATTGACAGTGTTTAGTGTTGAGCATTAATCTTTAAGACTTTGTGAATCAAAGAATAAATCACAAATATTAGATAATTTCATAAACAAAATTGCAATGAGATAACATTCTAAAATTAGCGTTAGAGAACACAGGCATACACAGTTCTCCTGTTGAAGATACAACTTGGTCTTGCTATTTTGGAAAGCAATTTGGAACTGTATCCAAAAAGTCATTGAATTTTTAACCTATTAATTTTATTACTAAATATATACCTAAAAAAAAACACTGTTGAAAGAGGAATATGACCTATCTGTTCAAAAATATTTATAGTAATATTTTTTTGCTCTAAGCCCTCACTTGGAAAATGACAGAACAAATTCTGGTATATGAATGTAATGGAATATTGTTGTACCATAAGAAGTGAAAAGGAATACGTTTAGAAAAACCTGGGAAGATTTGCATGAACTGAAGAAGAGTGAAAAGAGCAGAACCAGGAGAGCAGTTTATACAATGGGAAGAAAAAGAACTGAAAATTTAAGATTTCTGTGTTTTTAAGATTTTATGAGCAAATTTAAATTCAATTTAAGATTTTATGAGCAAATATAAACTCTCTTACTTTTTTTGAAATGATTATCTATTTTTCAGGGAGATTAAATTAAACTTAATTTAAATTCTTTAATTTAAGATTTCAGTGACCAACCTTGGCTTGCAGGAGTTTATTTGGCTTGACCATACTTATTTGCATATGAAAGATAGCAACTTAGTGATATTAACCCCAGTAATTAAAAGGAGAAAAAAAACATAAATGGAGCATTTACAAAATGCACAAAAGACAAAAGAATGCAGTTCTGAAGGAGACATAGACAAGCAAGATATCTTTGGAACTAATGTTCTGAATTTGTTAAATTCTTTAAAAGTGATGTGTAATAGAAATTCAGTTTTATATGCAATTCCCCTTTTCTGTTTCTTTTATGTTTGTCAGGTTAATTTTTTAAAATGAAATTAGGGTTCTTAAGAAAAAATAATGGAAGCAGAATAAAGAGCTTAAAACAGGAGGTAGAAAACTTTAATGAAGTAAATGGACTCCTTGAGAAATATAATAGTGTGAATAGACCTTACAAGACAACAAGAAATTTTACCATAAAATCAAAACACTGAATAAGTGGAAGAAAATGTAAGCCATCTGTTATCAGAAATGATTGATAGACATGTCAAGGAGAGAGAATTTTAAGAAACATTAGACTCCCTGAAAACTATAACCAAACAAAAAATCTGGTTACCGTTCAGTCACCCAAATAGGAGATAATCATTTCAAAAGAAAAAGTAAGATAGTTTATTTGCTCATAAAATGTATTATTAGATTTGACAGTGGCATTTTATTAACACTGTTTAAATAAAGTTTCATCAGTGAAGTTACAGAATTATTTTCAAGTTGATTACTGGATGAATTTGACATAATCATCAGAAATGTTGAGTTGTAATAAATATATATTAATTTAGTTTGCAGGAGGGCTCCTACTTGCTGAGTCATGCAGCAGAAGATTCTTCACTTTTGATCTACAAAAACTCTGATGAAAAATTTTCTAGAACAGCTTATAATTTGCATAAAGCTCATTGCAGCTTACCCACTGTACCATCCAGTCTTTCTGTTCCCTGGGTTCCATTAGATCCAACTGTCATGTTACCTTATCATATTCATCATGGAAGAATACCTTGTACTTTTCCACCTAAATCTCAAGGCCCTACAAAGCTGCAAAAGGTAAGATGTGTTTTGAAATCAAACGGTCCATTTGCTGTTTTAGATTGGGTCACCTGGGATTCATATTTGGAACATTAATCCTGAAAGGTTTTTGAAAATACAGGGCCCATAACAAGATTATGGAATATCATGTGTTAGTCACATCTGCGTATAGGCACGCAAATTAGCTATCGTTCTTTATAAAGTTTTCAAATCAGCTTGTAAAAATTCTCTTGACAGAGAATCCTGTTGAGTAGTATTGGAAATAGTGTAAACAGTGTTAATTCACTTCAGTTGAGGGAACAAGCTTAGTTATTGGAACTGAAGTGTCATGTTGAAATTATACCTAACAATAAACTTTTGAAAAGTTAATTTTTTGCAGATTTCATAAGTCACAATGTTCACCTAATTATAGTATTTGTATGCTTAAAGAAGTGCCATCATTATATAGTAATAAGTGCTGGATTTGGAGTTAAGGGTCCTGATTTTGAATTTGAGGTCTATATTACTATCTTGGGAGAGTCTCTGGGAGTCATTTTTCTGATTTGTAAAATCAGGTAATTGGACGAGATGATTTCTCCCTTTTAGCTCTAAATTTTGAATCCGGTGTTACTTAATATCCTTTATATAAGAACCAACCTGATAATTCCTGATGGGATTTGAAGAAGAATATTAAGCTTATGTACCTTCTGCTATCAGAAAGGCAAAACTATGTGACATACTATGAGTTCCCATTTTTCCTTAATTGCGAAAATCAGAACCAGATTTATTGCCTGGGTATTGTAATCTGCTCATTTTAGGTTGCCAAAAACATATATTCCTCCTTTTTAAAAATAGAGACTTTTCAGGGATTTTACATGTTTTAAAAAAAAGATAGGCTTTGTTCTTTTTAAAAAATTATTAAATATATTTTTTGTCATGTTTTAATCAGTAAATTACCATGAGTTTATTCTGAATATGGTATATAAGTTTTAGGGATATATATGCACTTATATACGTGTGTGTCTGTGTGTGCAAGTGCAAAATGTACTTAATTCACAATGATTAGGAAATTCTTTTGGTATCTTCTAAATATTTTTGTTAGTGTAGAATCCCACTTTGAGATATGAAGAATCCATTTTATGTTCTTGTAAAATTACTTGACCAAGAAATAAATAATTTATGATTAACTAGGTGGAACCAGTGGAAAAAATGGGAAGTTGTAATACCTTACACTTACCTGCTCTATTTGTAGTTCCAGTTTTATTTCTTTCTCGTTTATGCCTCGGGTAAATGCTTATCCCTATGCTATTCTACAACGCAGTTTTTCTTAGTAATCTTAACAATAATGGTGATTGAAGAGCTATTTTTGAGAGATTTATGGCCTTGTAGGTGGATGTGATTTCCTTTTAGTTTGGAAACTGTGATTATAGTCTGTCAGACAAACATATAATTGTGGGGGGGGTGGCTTATGTCTTTTTAGAGAAAATGAACAGTTTAATACGAGGATTCCCAGCTACTTCCTCAACTGAAAGGGAAAAGCATTGTATTTGGCTCCGAATGTTTTCTTAAAGTGAAGCTCGGCTTTGGGGGTGGTAATGATGAGAGTAACTCATTTTTACTGGAGCTAATGTTTCTCACTTTGTATCACTAGTTTTCCTCTTGAACCCTGAAATTGCCCTCTGATCATTCTCCCATTGCCTCATTTATTTCCTTGCTCATGTCCCTCACTTGGACCACTAATCCTTGCCTGTTTCCCTGGTAACTTCTTTTCTGGGCTCTCTTTCCTTCTTTAACAGTTTTGACCCTACAGTTTTACAGTGTCAGAAGGCACTCTCCTCCATCCCTGACCTGAATTCTTTGCACTTCATTTCTCATTTCCTCCCAGTCCTTGACCCTAAATTAGTCCCAGCGTCTGCCTTTTCCAGTTCCTCCCCGGTTGCTGAACACTGATGAAAGAAGTAAAGAAACCTTGTTTAACTTGGGTGCACTGCATGTTCTTGTTATCTACTCTCAACTAGGAACAACCCAAAAAGTATCTAGAGTTGGACAAAACCTCACTCATTTAATCTAAGCTAAAGCTGAAAATTTATCTCCTTTCTTGTGAGTGATCAGCCCACTTTGAAGTGAAAGTCTGTAGCAAACAGAAGCATACTTACCCCAAAATAGCCTATTTCCTCATTTATATATGTGTAACTGTTGGGAAATTTTTCCTTATATCAAGCTGAAATGATCTTCTCTTTGGTTTCTTTCCTTTGTTCTTAGCCTCACTTGTCTTGTTAGAGTTGTGTTATTTTTTCAGTCATACCTGATTCTTCATATACACATTTGAGGTTTTCTTGGCAAAGATACTGGAGTGGTTTGTCATGTCCTTCAGTTCATTTGACAGATGAGGAAACTGAGGCAAATAGGGTTAAGTGATTTGCCCAGGGTCACACAGCTATTCTCTGAGGCCAGATTTTAACTCAGGAAGATGATGAGTGTTCCTGACTTTGTGATTAAGCAAAAAGTCTAATCCTTCTTTCACTTAGAAGACTCCAATATTTGAGGAGGTAGAGAAGGAGGAGTAATCATGGTGGTGTGGTAGTGGAGATGACTGTCACTGCTGTTGTTACTATGCTGGTCATTGCCACCACAAATTATAGGATTTACTTATCAATTCAGATTATATAAGGAAACATTTTTCACTCATTTCTTACATCAGTTGCCCTTTTCTCTCCTTGCTGCACTACCATGGAACCTCTCTGACTGACCTTGTGCCTCAAAAAGCTCATTATTGGGAAAATCTCTTCACCACTCTCTTTCTCTCTGATTGGAGGGTAGAGCCATGAACTCCAAACCTCCATTTAAAGAGACCCCTTAGTTCAGACAGTTGATTTCTCACCTAACTGTACTAGGGAACTTTAGGACTTCTCCGATTGTTTTCTCCATCATGCCCCAGTTTTGAGTATCTTCCCCCACTATGACATCCCTCCACACTTTATAGCTTCCTTTTGTGTTTCATCTTCCCCATTAGATTGTAAATTCCTTGAGATCAAGAGCTATCTTATTTTTTGTATTTGTATCCCCAGTGCTTAAGCACAGTGCTTTGAACATAGTAGGCACTCAATAAATGTTTATTTTTTAAGCTGCAAAAATGTAATATCTACAAAATACTGATCAAGACATGACTAAATCGCTTTGATGATATATTAGGAGCCTGTTATCTTTTATGAACTGACAGATGATAAATCTTTGTGCTAAAATTACAGACCTCAAGGTATCTTGGAGAACTCTAAAAGAAACCTGCGGTAAAACCTTTTGACAGAACTCTTGCCCATAATTGCTGAGACATAAAAACCTTAAGAATGTTTTTAATATAGGTCATCATAAAAAAATCATAATCTCCAAGTTATATGGAATGAAAAGCTGTCAGAAAAAAAGAAGAAATCAAAACCATAGTGGAGTAGGGATGAAGTGTTTGTTGTCTGTTGACCTTTCTGCTCCTGGAGTTTGCCCAGAAATGCTTACAGTATTCTTGTGGAGATGAGTTTACATTCTTATGGGTTTTTTTGATCAACTGTGGAGAAGCAGTCATTTTGACAACCTATGCAATAATTCATAAAGCATTAAATATAGCGGAATAGCAGGATAGTGACTTGTCTTAAAACCGTTTCTATCTGAGCTCCATTGAAAAAGATGAGAATTAGATTAAAATAATAGTGGTAACAATGTATGTATAAAATAGAACCAAGTATAGTGAGAATGTTAGAGGTTTTGATGCCCACATGGAAAGCTTTCTCTGTTTACAATATGCCACCAACACGATAATGCTAATAGCAATGGATATAAAATGTGGCATCTTCCAAGGAAATTGCGTAAGCTTTTTCTGCTTCTTCATAGCTTTAAATTACTATTCTCTGTCCTGAATAGAACCACGTATGGCTTTAAGGTTGAAGAAGTAGTCATCCCAAAGGTTGTATGGAGCATTCAATAGCTTCTTCCTCTTGTGGAATCCTTTCCTAGTGATATTCAAATGTCATTTGTACTAAGTATAAAATTCGTAATATTTGTCAAAGAAAAATAGAACCCCAGGGTGTGAGCTTGAATCTAGAGTCCAAATTGAACCAGTGGGTGAATGAAATACTTAAAAATACCTTTTGTCTTCTCCTGGCCCCCATCATATATAAAGCTTTCTTGAAGAATATTGTGTTTGTCGGGAAAACTTAGTGGCAACTTGAAATCAAAGCTAAATGTGAAGAACACATTTAAAAGCAGTTAACATCTCTGCAGTGCCAGACAGCATACACTTTTGGAGCTGTAAAATGTACAAAGAAATAAGTAAAGAACTTTTCAGTAACAGCTTAAGAAAGTGTCCTCAAAAACCCATACAATTTTTTAAAAAGCATAGGAACCATCCCTTTAAGGAAGGTAGCTATCAATAGATTCCTCATCAAAAAGGAGGAAGAAGATTGATAGACATTCTAAGAGCAAATGATAAGTCAAAAACCTACTGAAATGCTTTTGGAGCAAGCAGACCATTTTAGTAGTAAGGGCTGCTGACAAGTACACATCATTGTATTTGTCTAATATTACTGAAAGTAGTTTATCTCTAGACAAAGCCAGTAAAAATAAGCTAAGATCCAAAATAGAATTCGAAGTGCTCTTTATGGGATGCCATTCATATAAACTCAGCAACAGCATGTTGAGAAGTATCTAAGAGATGACTGAGTCCTACAGATTTGTTTAGAGAAGTGGAAGTGTTGTGATAGCAACTAAGAAATGAAAGGAAATGGTAGAAACTGTAATAAAATAACTACAAGGTTCAAAACATTTAGACTGACTTACTAAATATGATTTTTTTTCAGTTCTTTGGCTATCATATCATTGTCCTTGTAGTGATTGTTCTGATTCTGTTTACTCTGCATTACATTTATATACTGTAATTCATTATAATTGTGTACTGTAATTCATTAAGCTATTGCCCAAATTAGGTTCTTAAAATTTGTTGCCTCAAAAAGAGCAATGAATATTTTTGTACCTACTTAGGATTAATTTCTATTAACTTTCCCTCATTGTAATTCTTCTTTCTCCCTTTTCCTTCTATTTTCCCCAGTTAAGTGAAGTGTGTTTTTGTATCCAGTTGTGTAATAATGGGTTTGTTAATTTGGATGACTATAGGGATGTTGGTGTCCTCATTAGAAATGAGGAAGTTCAGAAGACAGCTAGGTTTTCCGGAAAGACTTAGATAAACTGATGCAAAGTGAAATGAGCAGAACCAAGGACACATTGTCTACAATAACAGCAACATCGTATGATGATCAGCTGAGAGCAACTCAGTGCAAACTCAGTGCACTCAGAGCAGTCTGATCAAGCACAGTGTTAACCAGTGCCCTTCTGATCTGAGCTCTGCAAGCTCCAGACCTTGGGTCTGCATAACATAACTGCTCCTGTAGACTGCTGCTAGATTCAACCACTGTCAACTGGAAAGTTCTGTATGTTCAGAGTAACATAATTTCAGGTTCCTCTTTGGTCTGGGCTATTCTGCCTCTGGTTATTCAGTTGCAGGCTTCAGACTGGGCTGGTTGTGCCTTATTCTTCTATAATATAGTTATAGAGGTATAAATTCTGTGAGGTCAAGGATAGCTTCTGCGCTACATTTTGTATCTCTCTGAGGCCTTCACATAGTGCTCTGCACAATATAACTTAATATAAGTTTGTTGAATGAATAAATTACATAGCAGTGCATTAAGTGTTTATATGAATGCTTCACCTAATTAAGTATGATCTCTTATAAGGGTCACAGTCCCTTTCAACCCAGTTCATCTTTTTGGATGCTGCCTAACACAACCCTAAAAGGTAGCTCCACAATAACTTTCACCAAATCTCCTTGTTGTACTGGCTTTCTCGTTTTCATTTCTTCTCTTGACTTCTGCCAACTCTGTTGTCTTACACCTTGTTATGACTCCTTTCTTATCAATGGTCTGGTCTGTAGATGTATTGAGTAGAACAGTAGAGTTGGGAAACTTAGATTGGATTCCTGCCCTAGAAGCTGATTAGTGATCATGGGCAAGTCCCTTAACTTCTCAGAGACTCCTCATGAGTAAAACAGGGATATAACAACACAAATTTGAGTGAGGAAAAACACTTTAAAGTTAAAGTGTCCTACACATGTGAGTTGTTAGTGATTATATCCTTCCACATACAGTTCTCCTGGTGCATACCCTGATCTTATCCTAAGTCCTTCAGCTGACCCCTAGATTTGGGGCTAACAAGGTTACTTTACAATAGTTGTCTGCTTCCTTACTAACTTTGCTGGTTTCTAATAAAGATCTCTATGTCTTTTTTCCTGGGCACATTCAAGTAAGCCCATAATAGTGCCTTTAAAAAGTGCCACATTCCTTAGAAGTTGTCATTAATCTAGTTAAATTACTTTTTGAAAATAGACTGAGCAAACATTGGTATTGATGTGCGGTGAGGATTGTAGAGGTAGGAAACAGTGGTAAGGATAATTGAAAACTTCTGTTTGGCTTTTGACTATAAGTGATTGTTTTCCCACTCTTTTTTCTTTCTATCTCTTACCTTCCTTTCTCCATGGTTTTTTCTTTTCTCCTTCAAATTCTCTTTCCCCTACCTTTTTTTCTTTTTCCATTCCTGTTGTCTTATTTTCTCAGAGTTATCATCTCACTTTAATCTATTCATTTCTTCCTCTTCCCTTTCTCTTCCTCATTCTGGTTTTGATGTAGTTGAGACAGCACAGGATTTGGAACCAAGGAGACATCCCTGGCTTAAGTCCTCGTCCTGTCATTTATTATTTGATTAGGCTCTCTGTCAATCAACAAGCATTTATTTAGTACTTTCTGTGTGACAAAACAGCATTGCATTTCTTCATGTGTCAAATAAAGAGATTGGATCTAATTATCTCTTAGATCCCTTCCAACTCTAAGTTAATTGTTTTTTCTTCCCTTTCTCCTTCCCCTCTCTCCAGCTTCATTTCTGTAATCAAGCAAACATTTTAAAAACCCTCCTGTTTCTCAAAACAAACCCAGACAAATTTGTTTGGAGATAGGAGAGAGGAGTACTTCCAACCTCCGTTTCATATCCCTCTCAATTAAAAAAATAATTCAAGGAATGTTGAGCCTTGTTTAAATTCTCTTGTCAATTTACAGTAAGAAGAGATGGCCAGAAACAGACTGAAGTGACAGAGGGAAAACCAGCCTCAGATTTTCACGTTTAGCAGATATATAGCCTACAGAGTGAATAACCTTCTTAGGAAATTATTAAGTCACAGAATATGGATTGATTGTAAATGTTTTGAACTGCAGCTTGTTCTACTTTTTCATCTCTTTCAGGTTGGTGGAACAAGAATGCCTGTTCCTGGCCCCAGAAATCCAGTAACTGCGGAAACAAAGAATAGTAACCTGCCTCCTCAACAAGTTGAAAATGAAGGCGTGGTTCCAAAGAAAAGGAAGCAAAATAGTCATAAAAAGTCAACATAGTGGAAAATGACAATTCAGAGAGAAGAGTCATAGCAAAATAAAGACATTTCAGGGGAAAATATATCTAAGAGACATTTATTCTGGCAGTTGGAAGGACTACCAGAGATTTTCTGGAAAACATAATCATCTCTTCACAATTGCTTAATGTACCTCAGTACTCAAGAGGAATTCATGCCAAAAGGCGACTGATTTTTTAAGTCACCAAATTTATTAAACCATAAAGCAAGAGAAGACCTTTTCATTCTATAGGTACTATTCAGATTGCTTTAACAAAAATAACTTTGGCCATGTCAGTAAATGTTGTAAAATAAAATGGAATTTTGTTCTCATAACTTCTGCATTTAGGAAAGTTTTTCATCTTTACCATTTTAAGATAGTGAAATAAATCAGAGAAAGATAATCAGGTTTTAGCTGGAGATCTACCTGAAGGAGTTTAAGTAGGAAAAATTTTGCTTTACTCAGTATTTAGCAACACTTGGAATAGTAGCATGACATAGCAGAGGAAGCTGAGTTTGTTACTTCCTCCTTGTAACTTTTGGACCATGAGCAAATCATTTAGTTGTTCTCTTTTGTAAATTGATGGCGTTTCATTTATCTCTTGGGCCCTTTTAAGCTCTAAGTTCTGTAACTTTAGGAATGTCATAATTTTGTTGTACACCTCTAAGTTTTTGAAGTTAACCCTGTTAGGATAATCTTCCCTTTCTAACAAATATCTTGTACTATACTGGTGTCAGACCTTAGATGGACTGTATTCCTAGGTCATTCTGTCGTTGTTGTTTGGTATTTATTTTTTGCAGACTAGTTTTTTTAAAGATACTTTTTTCATAAATCCGAATTTGATCACCTGTCTTTACATTTTGGTAAAGTTTCACTACAAAAATCAGGAAACACAGAGGACCCGTCTTCACAAGCTGCATTTTCTGAATAACCCTAAGTTTGTAAAAGGAATGAAACCTTTTCTGGTTTGACAGGTTTGGTGGCTTTAAAAATTTATTCAGGTTTTGGTCCTAATCCCTTCTGAATATTGGGATGTCAAAGAGACCTTCCATTCATGTGTTCTTTGTAAAGTTCAGAACTATTGGGTTTTTTGTTGTTATTGTTGACTGCAGTTATTTGTTGTGTTATTATCTATGACCACTTTTTAGAGATGTGAATTTGAAGGAGGGCAACAAATGAGACTAAACTGAAATCTATATAGAGCGCATTTAAATTTTTTCTTTCTATTACCTAAGGTACATTCAACACATTTTTGGTGTCATTTGTAATATAAAAGTTTTATATTCTAATAGGTTCACATTGTATGTTTTATTAAACATTAAAAAATTCAACAAATCTTGCCTTTCACATAAACTGATTTATTTCAATTTATAAAGCATTTCTAACCAATTGAAATAATCATTGATAAATTTGTTTTTCTAATGTATCATTTCATCATCCTGTTAACAGTAGAGCTATTGTTGAAATTTTTTAAGCCTTTTTAATTCATTTTATACTTTTACTCTAGAAATACTTCATTTGTGAGTCATAACAGTGAACTTAGGGTGGGGCAGGGAATCCTTTGGAATTTGTTCTTTGAGGCTAGCTATGCAATGTTTCCTCCATTATCAGAATAGCTAAGACTGAGCTTTTCCTTCTTTTTTTAAAAGAATTTATTTATGTGATAGATTGACTATCCTCTAACATCGTATTGCAATATTATGTTTAATAGTATTCTTAGGAGGCATGTATATTCTGAAAATAAATATTTTTAAATTGATCTTAACTTTTTATGTAACTGCATGTAGTCCTGAGTAGCCATCTAAAATATACACAAAAATATTTTGGTGTTAATTCTTGTTGAGGATTAGTATTTCTTTTTGGTCATATATTATATACTCTCATTTTTTTTTTCCATTGAGACTTGGTTGATCCTATATTAGGCTTTATGTTTCTTTTTTGATAGTCAAATGCTTATATTATGCAGCTCCTATTAGATTATAAATCCCTTGGCATCAGGGACTAGTCAGTTTTTGTGATTTTTATTTTATTTTAAATTTGTGTATCTTTGTGACTCAATATTGTACATAGTAGTGGCTAATATGTTGAATTGAAAATTGAATGTAAATGAATTGGGAATTTTTTCCTGTAATTTCTTAGGCAGATTATAGAATTAGCATTTCACAATGTTGTTGTACCTTCAAATTTGTTTGCATAAATTTTGTTTATTTTTTTCAGAAATTGGTTGGGCCATGAACAGTGATTTTGAAGTCAGTATTTAATAGGTAACGCTAAAGATTTTGAACCTAATTTGAAAATTACAAATCTGTGGTTTCTCTTCTTAGAAGCGAGACTATATCCAATGACTATGGTAAAATATCTAATGTTTCTGTTATAAGATTACTTATATTTGTGTCTTAAAGTAGATTGTGAAATCCACATACAGACAAATTCCATCACTTCATTTCAGATTAACAAATGTAGCTAAGCACTTTCTGCGTGCAAGGCATGGGGATTCGGAGATGAAAAATGATTATGCTCATTCTCAAGAACTTCCATTCTAACAGGAAGTTACAGCACTTACAGACAAATATTTATAGGGTGTCCCAAGAGTCTTAGTGTAGTTTTAATCCATTAAGCTTTAAAACTGTTCTAAGACTTTTAGGATACTCTGTTTCATAGAAAGTAATAGGAGCACTAGATTTGAAGTTTAGAATCATGTTTAAATCCTTCTGCTTTGGATTACCCATGCAACCTCAAGCAAGTTTACTTAACTTTTCTGGGCCTGTTTTGTCATCTGCCAAAGGATGTGAAGCACAGAGTGAGGAGCATCATGATGGAGTCACATTTGAATTGTCTTGAAGGGAGGAATGGATGGAAATCCCTAGAATAAAGGATGGCTTGAGAAATAAGAATAGTGCAATTTGGTTGGAATGTAGAATAAATAAAGAGAAGTGATAAGGGAATTAAGACTGTCTGGAAAGGTGACACCAGATTTTCAGTTGACCTGAAACTTTATTTTCATGGGCACTGAGGAGGACACTGAGTCTTTGAGTGGAAATAAGAGATGATGACAAGGAAGAAAGGAAGAACACATTGAGTGTTATTTATTGTGTGCTAAACACTGGAGATACAAATAGAAAAGCAAGACCATCCATGCGTTCAAGAAATTCACATAATGGAAGGATACCACAGCAGCTTTTAGCTGCAACTCGGATGGAAAAGTCTTGTCCTTACAGTACAGCAGCAAAGTAGATAGTAATAGGTCTTTTATGTTCTCTCCACTGACAAAATCGTTGGTTTTTGGTGTTGGATCATTTGATGGTGCCAAGGACTTTGGTGCCAAAATCTTTTATTTCTGTGTCTGATAGATGTGGCTATAAGCACATGCAGGCACAGTTGAAAGGCTGCAATATCCAAAGGGTTTGCTTTCCAGGATGATGGCTGTGGGCAGTGGGCTGGAAGCATTGTTACTCCCAAGATTCTTGGGGGGTTTTTTGGGATCTGACGGTAGATAGCTTTCAAAGTGATGATGGTGGTGTGACTTGCTTGATGGTGGCTGTGAAGGCTGAGCTGGAAGCCAGGCCAGTAGTCTGGGGATGCTGCCACATCAAAGGTCTTGGGTCCACATGCCTATTTGTAGGAGGTGGTCAGTAGAATAAGGAAGATTGGCCCACAGTGCTCCTCTTCTCAATGACGGCAGTGCATTAGGTCACTCTGGAGTATGATCTGAAGAGAGGATAGAAAAGGGAGAGGGAACAAGATTTATCAGGAACCTGTTAGAATAGGTGAGAAGAGACGCGGGCCAGACATCAGAATAGGTAGAAATAGCAGAACTTGGCACCTGATCATCTGTGTAGGACAGAAAAGGGAAGAATGAATTCTGAAGTTGTTTTGTGTGTATTTATGGGTGTGCATGTTTGATTCAGATCTGAAATTTGATTTTGTGGGCAAGTTCTGGCTTGGAGACGTAAATTGTTAACTTGTCTATGACTTAGAATTGCCCAAGAGACTGAAAGGTTGTGACTTACTTGCCTAAGGCAACACAGTATCTAGGTCTTACAGCTTCAAGGCCAGCCCCTGCCATGCTGTCTGTCTCTGAGGTTATTAGCGTTGAAAATTGTAAGAATGATGATTCAGAGATTAGGTAAGGAGTGGCTTTGTGGGAGGAAGCTGATTTCAGTTTTAAACAAGGTGAGTTGGTGTCAGTGGGTCATAAAGGTAGAATAGATATCCATAGAAGATTAGAGTGTAGCAAAAGATTTTGAAACTGGAGAGGCATCTGTAATAAAGTGTTCACTGTAGCCTTGGAAGAGAAAGCCAAGAACTAATTGATTGTATCTTGGTGAATACTCATTTTAAGGTGCGGAAAAGTTGTATGCAATCATTCAGAGAGCATTAAATACAAAATAACAGCTCTCAGGACCATTTCTATCTGAATCCCATTGGAAAAAGAATGAGATTAATAGTAACCATATACTGTACTATAAAGATATAAAACTGAACAAAATATAGTGCGAACATTAGAGATTGCGATGTACTCATAGAAAGCTTTCTCCACTTACAGTATGTCCTTCACCTAAAATTCAAAAATCTTTTTCGTGTAAAATGCTTATTTACCTAAAAAATAAGAAAAAAGTTGTTTAACATAATATTGAAAGCACTCCACAATCTGGCACTGCCCTACTTTTCCTGCCTGCTCTTAGAGAATTTTTCATGTCTGCCCTGTGAGCATGGTGTTCCATCTCCCATGTTTATGCCTTGGCACAGGCTGCCCCCTATTCCTGAAATGCTCTTCTCTGCTCCTTAGAATCCCTAGTTTCCTCTAAATGCTAGTTCAAACATCCCCCTAAAACCTTTTCAATTACCTTCAGCTGCGGTGTCCTGTGAGCCCACCATGTCATGACCATGGGCCCAAGGCAATTTTCTAAGACTTTCAGTTGTTTAGAAGGTCTAGTAGAGGGGGATCTGCAGGAGTACCCTCACCTGAGAGTCCTTAAATGAAATCAGATCCAGTCTATCACCAAAATTTAGCTCACGGCTTGGCATAGAGGAGAGACTTTAAAATGCTTATTGATTTATATATTCTACAGTCCTGCCAAACATGACTATTCACTGATGGCTCCCAGATTTTGTCCTGCTATTTTCCTCTTTGTGCTTTTTATACATAGTGCTGTCTGTAACTGGGACAGAGCCTCTCTCTCACCTCTGCCTGTTGACATCTTAACTTCTGTGGACTAGTTCAGGTGCCTTCTTCATGAATCATACCCTTATTTCCTTACCCAGAAGTGATCCCTGCCTCCTTGAACCTGTCTACCCTGACCTATTCACTGATCATTTTCTAACTTTTAGTTATCCCTATATGCCTAGTTCTCCCCCAACCACCCATACTACTAAGTTGTAAGCTCCCTGAGATCAAGGTCTCTGTTTCATCTCCATCTTTCCAAAATCTAGACTATATTAGGTGTTTAATAAAGGTAATTAGTATGACATAGAGCAAAGCGCCAGCCTTGAAAACAGGAAGGCCACATTTCAAGTCCCATCTCTGATACCTACCACCTGTGTGATCCTGGGCACATGACTTAACCTCTCAGTATTCTAGGCGACCCTCTAAAACTGTTAAGTTGCAGAAATCCAGACGTGCCTTTGTAGAGGGAGCCATATCACCTGTGACATTTCTTACACCAGTGATATCTCTTAAGAGATGTTGGATTGAACTGTAATCCTCTCTATCCCAACCTTGCCTAGTTCTTTCAGGTTCTGCTTATAGATCCTTCTCAGACCATTCCAGCCACTGTTGATTTTTGCTTCCTCTTGAGTCATAACACAGATTGTATCATTTGGCACTTGAGTTACTTCACACTTTTCCGTTTGGCATGTACATGTGTCCAGTCGCCCTGGTGAGATTTTAGTAAACACATTAAGTTAAGAATTTTATAGACTCAAAGTATTTCACCCTCATAATATTTAGATCAATCAGTAAACATTTATTAAGTTTCTGCTGTGTGCTTGGGCACTACTAGGTATTGGACAAGTCATATATATACATTTAATGAATTGAGTTGAGAAGTTGTACCATGGAGCATGTAATTAACATAATTTCTGCTCCTGACCGGGCCTTCTATTTTCATAAACTTACTCTCCCCTTCCTAAGAATCGGATAGCGTTCCAATGTTTTACAGCTTTGCCCAATGCATTTTTATGGAATTCCACTTGACTTGAGAAACACAGTTTTGCATTAAATTCAGTAGTTCAGCAATGACCATATTTTAGTATTTCTTAAGTACGATATAACAGGAAGCCAAAACCTTGTCTGGATAGAAATACCTTCTCTGTCATTCTTCATTAGTTAACAGAAATGTGCCTATCTCCTACCCAAGGAAAGGGCATATAGCATATGGCTAAGATTGCATCCTCGCATTAGCACTTTGCAAAGCATCTTCTCTGGGGGCTTCATGCCTTTCAGTCATTGGATTTTTTCCTTGTAGCCAAATACAAAATAAATAACAATGAAGTAACTTGGATTTCAAAGTAGTGCTTCCACCAGCTTGTGCCTAACCCAAGTTCCTGGAAAAAAAACCCAAATTCACTTTGGTGCAGTGTTGTTTTCATTTGTCAGCTGGAATTTGGGGAAAAACAAATGAGCAAAATATTTAATGAAAGTCTACCCCCCCCCCCCAGAAGCATATAATTCTCTCTAATGGTATGAAAATCCTCCAATTTTGACTGGGAGAGGGGAGATAGTGGGAATCGACACTACAAATGAACAGATGAATTGGAGAAATGGTTATTTTAATTGAACTGGAACATTAGAATTAAAAATGTAACTACGAGACTCACTGTATGAACACCTATTTTGTATTTTATATGTTTTGACTATGCAGGTCCCAAGGATGAGCAAACAGCAGTTTTGCTAATATGAAAAATAAATAATTGAACACATTTTGCAAGTATAATGTTTGCCCTCTGCCCCACCACAAGTGATGAAAATTGCAGTTTGTCAAGGGCCAAAATGTCGTTCTGTGCTGCCAGAAATGGTTTCTGCCCAATTCCAATCTGCAGTCTCATAGAATTGTGCAATGAGGATCTTGTGATTTTAAAAAGGAAAAAAAAAAGTTGCCAGGCTTGAGTTCTTTGTGTACATTGTGAAGCTAATAAAGTGGTAAGTCAGTCAGTCTCTAATTCATTTTGGCTGCTTTTGTGCAGCAGTTTTGCCACAGAAAACTTTTACTCTTAAGGAGTAACTTGGTAACTGCCTGAGGCCAAAATGTCATTCCACATACAGTGGAGTGCTGAGTCGGCTGTCAGGAGGCTCCCTGATGTCCCTAGAGGGGACTCGAACTAGGCATAATTCAAATCCAGAACTAAGGAAGTACATGCCTTCAGAATTTTAGGCTGACAGCCGCAATGTGGGGAGAGGGGCATGGGAAAGGCAGTGCTTTATCGGTTAGCTGGCAAAGAATAAGGTTCATAATGAGATCACTGAGAATGAAGGATCCGTCAGGATGGCGAAAGAAGATTTTGCCATCAGAATTCTCCATGTGCTCTCCCAATATTAGTGGCTTCTGGTCTCAGTTATTAAGCCACACTCTGGCAATGACATGAAGCCTCATTATTAGTTCAGTCTAAACACAGGACACTAAGCTCTTTGTTTCTGTGTGTGCCAGTTCAATGATGTCCAACTCAAATAAAAATGGGGAACATTAACCTATACATAAGGATCGCTTAGAGCTGCATATTGACTTAGAAAACTACATATGCTTATATACTTATTTGGTTAGATATTTCCCAATTACATTTTATTCTGAGTCCGGCCACACTTGGGAGTGTTGTGGACCTCATCCTGCCTACACACCCAGTCTTTGACACCTCTCTGCCAGATCAGACTGGCTTACAATAATACAACCAAGCCAGAGAGAGTATAGATGGGACAGAAGCAGTTTTGGGGGGCTGCTAAGCGGGAGGGATGTCCCTTGGTAAAGGTTTGAGGCTGTTCTTGGGAACTATAAAAATTTATACTCACAAAATCAGAAGGTTAAAAATGACTTCCTAAGACTAAAATGCCCAGGCAGGGGGAGGGGGAGAAAGTCCTTTGGGTTTTTTGTTTGGTTTGCTTAAGTCCACAAAACATTTAAGATGTCTCTAATCTTCAAGGTCCCTTTACAACAAGAAATAGGAATCACCAAAAACATTTCCTTTGGGGAGATGGGAGTTAGAGGGAGAGGAGGCCCAGAGGGCACTGGTTATCTTTACCACAGCATTTAAATCTGGTTAAACAGAGATAACCTTAAAGGGGAAGGCAGTAACAGAATAGTAGAGCATGAGAGGTGAATGTTACAAGATGAAATGGAATGAGGGCTTTTCACTTGGGGTATTGGGCTAGAGTTCAGTGGTTCTCAGATTTTTTTGTCTCAGGACCTTTTTACACTCTTAAAAGTTATTAAGAACTCCCCTTTCTTTGTTTTGTATCTACTACATTAGTTAGTGGTTATGTTTACCACGTTAGAAATGTCAACATGGAAGTGACACAAGAGCCTGAGCTCCCCAGCCATGGTGGCAGCGGCAGCGGGGCTCAGGGACCCCTGGGTGGGAGGGACCGGGGACTTGGGTGAGCTCGGCCTGGGAGGGTTCCCTCAGCGGCTCCTTGGTGGCCCGTCTGCCCCCAGCTCTCGGGAGTGGGGAATGACTGACTCCCAGAGCGCCAGCAAAGCGTGGGAACCGAGCCTGCGAGGAGGCCATGGGGATGGCACAGGGATTGCTGTGTCCCCACGACCCCCACGTTCGCAGCGCCTGTGCCCAGTCCGTCCGGACATGCTCAAGGACACCGTGCCCACGAAGGTGCCTCCGCCGCTTCTGCTCCGACCGCAGGCACTGCGCTTCCTAGCGGGAGCTGGGAAGGAGGAAGCTGGCGTCAAAGCCGTCTCTTGGGCCTGATCCAAGTCTAGAAGGGTACGGAGCACCCCGGGTTCGTGTCCTCATGCGGCACCAGGCGCCGAGCCCCAGCACGAGGAGGGGCCCCGAAGGCAGGCGAAGCACAGGGCCCAAGGAGGCCAAGCCAGGCGGACCAGACAACGAGTGGTGGGCAGGGGCAGCCTGCTGAGGGAGGGGGAGATGGGGAAGACGTTAGCTCGGGCTGTGCCCCACACTGCACTCCTGGACCTGCCCCCAAACGACATCCAGCAGGAGTTGTGGGGAGCAGAAGTGGAGGGACAGGGCGTGGGGCTGCTGGAGGTATGGGGGGGAGCAGGCTCTGAGGATTCCGGGGTGCCCCCCTCGGGTCCGCCAAGCCCACCTAGGGCCCCCAGTCCTCCTGAGCCAGGAGGAGAGATCGAGCTTGTGTTCTGGCCCCATGCTTTGCTGGGGGAGAAAGGAGAACACAGCCAGACTAGATATGAAGACAACGGGGAAGGCCACAGTTGACCTCTCCAAGTACTTGGCTCTAAGGATTGCATTTGAGTGGAGGCAGCAACAAGAGGCTAGGGAGCCTGGGGCACCAGCTGGAGAAGTCCCAGAAGCTGGAGGACCTGAGGGAGGTGGTGTGGGAGGTACCTGGAACTGGAGTAACTGCTGGGCCAGAGGAGCCAGCCTTGCCCAGCCTGGAGGGTGTCAGGGATAAGCAGTATACCATTTACATGGCCCCTGGGAGAGGAGCTTTCACAACCGGGAATGGCTCACTGACCCTGGAGTTGGTGAATGAGAAGTTCTGGAAGGTGTTCACACCCCTGGAGCTGTGCTATGTCCACACTAAGGACCCCAAGTGACCCAAGGGGTGGGGGTCATAGGACTTCTGTATGTCCTAGCTCTGCCTCCAGGTCTGTGTTTCCCCCATCCCCCACCCCCTTACACTGCTGCTCTGGCAGACACCGATGAGGACAAGGGGCCTTCATACAAAGTGTCTCTATCAGACTCTTCTATATTGTACAGAGTGAGGTGTGTGCCCCAACTCCTTCCTTTTCTACTCACCAGTCACCTCCCTTCTGTAATGGGGATATTGTGGGGAGGAGGAAAACCTCCCTTTCCCCCAACAGCAATGCATTTGCTTTTTATTCTTTCAAAAAAAAAAGAAATTTAAATATCAGCATTAATATGAAAATAGTTTTGACCTCAAGGATCCCCTGAAAAGGTCTTGGGGACTTCCATGGTCCCTAGACCATACTTTGAGGACTGTTAGATTAGATGATCTCAGAGTTCACTTCTGGCTCTTAATTCTATTGTCCTGGTCATTTCTATCACCCACCACTGGCATGGTTGAAGCACCAGCCCGTGCTAACCTTCTCTACACTTTTGTGTACACACGTGCACACGCCACTACTGTTTCCCTGCAGCTCTAGCCAGCTGGATCTCAGCAGAAGTCTGCATAAGGGCTGTATTGCTCCAATTTTATTCTATCTTAGAGGAGATACTGACACTGATCAAGTCACCCAACTTCCCAGGACCTCACTCTCCTCACATTTAAAATGAAGTACCCCCTAAGGTCCCTTCTCTATGGTCCTATGATTAGGGAACTTCTGAATTACATTAGGAAGCATGGAAGTGACCTCAGTGAGACCAGCTTTGGCACCCTGAAAGCTGGGGTTCCATTTGCAATGGGCCTTTCCCTTCCTCTGTCTGGCCCTTCAGCCAAAGAGTTCTCCTTTATTCTATATGTGGAATAAATCTATCAGTCTATTCAGTTATTGGGGTCTATCTGGCAAGATGACAAGCATGAACCTTTGGGAAATGATCTTCCTGTTCCTGATGAGTCATTTTGAACTTGTTTATTTGCAGATCTTTAAATATTAGTGACTAGTTTAGAGCATAGCTTGAAAAGAAGTATAAAACAGTAACAAATATTCACCACAGGGGGAAAATATAATTTCAAGCCTGAAAAACTAGGCTTAAACGTGTACATTATAGATAGTATAACATATGTATGTGTGTGTATGTGTATATATACATACACACACATACATATGGACAACAAATATTTAATAAGCACCTACTATGTGCCAAGCTCTGTGTTAAATACTGGGTATACAAAGAAAGGCAAAGGAGAGTTCCTGACCTCAAAGAACTCATGATCTAATGAAGGAGACTGCATACAAACAATTAATTTTTTTTAAATCTCTATATGAATAAATAGGAAGTAATCAGGAAATGGAAGGCACTAGAATTAAAAGAAATTGGAAAAGGTTACCTGAGTGTCAGATTTTTAGCTCAAACTTCAGGGAAGCCAGGAGGCAGATATGAAGGAGGGAGAGCATCCAAGTGTGAGGTATAGTCTGTGAAAATGGTTGGCACTGGGAGGTGGAATAACTTGTTCAAAGAACAACAAAGAGGCTGGTATCACTGCATTAAGAGTCGGGGGAAGGGAGGAGCAGTGTAATGTGTAAGAAGACTGGAAAGGTGGGGGATGGGGAACCCAGGTTATGAAGGGCTTTGAATGCTGAGCAGAGGATTTTGTACTTGATAGGGAGCCACTGGAGTGAATGTGTGTGTGTGTGTGGGTGTGGGTAGGTGTGTGTGTGTGTGTGTGTGTGTGTGTGTGTTGCATGATTGGATCTGTGTTTTAGAAAAATTACTTTGACAGTGTGAGATGATGAGGGCTTAACACCAAGATGGTGGCAATATCAGAGGAGACAGATGTTCCAGGAGTAAAATCTACAATCCTTAGTAACAGATTGGATACGGGGAGTGAGTGACAGTGAGAAGCCAGACATGACTTCTAAGCTGTGAGCCTGGGAGGGAATGGGAGGGCAATGTTATCTTCTATAGTAATAGGGAAGCTTGGAAGAGGGGGAGGGTTTGAGGTGGAAAGACAAGGAATCCTGTTTTGGACATGTTAAATTTAAGATGTCTACTAGCTATCCAGTTCAAGATGTCTGAAAGGCAGCTGGAGATATAAGATTGGAGGTCAGCAGAGAGTTTGGGGCAAGATATTTATATTTGAAAGTCATCAACATAGAGATGGTTATTAAATTCTTGGGAGCTGATGAGATCACCAAGTGAAATCATGTAGAGGTAGAAGGCCCAGGCCAGAACCCTGTGGGACACCTACTTTTAGCGGACTGAGTCATGGACAAAGATCCAGCAAAGGAGACTGAGAAGGAGTGGTCAGATAGGTAGGAGAAAAACCAAGAGAAAGTGGAATCTTGAAAACCTGGAGAGGAGAGAGTATCAAAGAGAAGAAGGTGACCGTGCCAAAGGCTGCAGGGAGGTCAAGAAAGATGAGAAAACTTACATCTTTAGCTTTATATCATATACGTTTATGTACGTGAGATTAGAACATAATGAAGCTAATTTTCATGTATGCATTCTGGGATAGATCTTGTTAATTTATACATACAACTTGATCTACTTCAACAAACATGTATGAAATATGTATTATGTGCAAGCTAAGAAGCAAAGATTAAAAAAAAG
Organism: Potorous gilbertii; assembly: GCA_028658325.1. NCBI lineage: Eukaryota > Metazoa > Chordata > Mammalia > Diprotodontia > Potoroidae > Potorous > Potorous gilbertii. Next base: position 573,981,485 of record CM053769.1, on the reverse strand, counting down.
GCAATTCCTGTCCTAAAGAAACTTGCAATCTGATTAATGCAGTGAGGCACGTAAGTGTAATGCTAGTTATGACAAATTGCAAAAGAAAGTTCCAAATGAGTAGAAAAGGGGATTTGAGGAGAGAGATCCCTTATAGAAAGAGAATTAAGCCTATGAGATCTGAGCTGTCTCTAAATGGAAGCAAGAAGAGATGTGGGGAGAAAACGTCTCAGGTATGGGGACCACAGATTTTGTCTTGGAAGGGACTTTAGTTACCATCTTGTCCTTTTTGTGAATGAGAAGACTAAGACCCGAGGAGGGTGACTGGCCTGAGGTCACATAAGTAGCGGAGCCAAGACTCCAAAACAAGTATTCTTCCACCATGCCACACTGCCTGGGCAGGAGAGGTTCAGAACAAGTAGCTGCTGGAGTGTATGAAGGAGAGTAGTATGAACTAAGATTGTAACAGGCCTTGAATGACAGAATGCAAATTCTTTCACTCATCAAGCTTTGTAATAGGGTTGTTGTGAGGGTCAGATTAAGTAACATCTATAAAAATTGCTTAGCACAGTGCCTGGCACACAGTGGGAATGATGTCAATGCTCATTCCATTCCGTTCCCCTTGGGCTTCTTGCCTGCCCCAGCCACATGGCACACAAAAGGGCTTCCTGGGCAGCCATCCTACCCTCTTAACCCATTCTTCTGAACTATCTCCAGTACTTACATCTAGGGGAATCAGGGTGATAGAATTTTCCTCACCTCTTCCCTGCCTCAGGGCTCAGATAGTGGTCACATCCCATTGACCAAACTTTTGGGGTTTTGGGGGTTGTAGGTGATATATCTCCTTTCAAAGTATTTTCTTCTAATTTCCTTCATTTTTAAATCTTCCACTTCTGTTAAAAGCCATGCAAAATACCCTCAGGTTCAAAGGACCCTCAAGAGAGCACTTCACTCAGCTAAGAAGTAAACGGTAACTTGTGCTATGTGCTAGACATGCTAAGCAAGGACACCAAGGAAAAACCAAACAACAAATAGTTCCCATCCTTCAGGAACTCACAGTCTGATAAAGGAGACTGCATGCAAATTACAAAGAAGATAAATTCTGGATAAAGTGGAAGAGAATAGTCATAGCATTTGAGGTGATTAAGAAAGGCTTCGCATAAAGGGTGGATTTTAGCTGAACCTTGAGACCTGGAGGCAGAAATGAAGAGGGTGAGAATTATAGACATAGGAGATAGCCAATGAAGAAACCAGAAGATGGAGTGCCTTCTGTGAGGCAGAGGGAAGAGTCATTGGATCATAATGTATGTGGAGATAAGTGAGGAGTAAGACTGGAAAGGTTGGGGTGGGGAGAGAGGTTACCTAAGCTTTGAAGGCTAAACATAGGATTTTATACTTCATGCTGGAGATAGCAGGAAGCCCCTAGAGTTTACTGAATGAGAGGTGGTGGTGGTAACATGATGAGACCTGCACTTTAGGAAGTTCATCTTGACAGCTGAGTGGAGGATAGACTGGAGTGGGAAAAGACTTGAGGTGGGGACACCAACCAGTAAGCTACTGCAATAGTTCAGGATTGAGCTGGTGAGGTCTCATACCAGGGTAGTGGCTGTGTCAGAGAAGAGAAGAAGCTATATACAGGAGATATGGAGCTAGTATCAACAGAACCTGACAACAGAGTGGATATGAGAAAGAGTAAGGAGTTCAGCCATGACAACTAGGTTTCGAGCTCGGTTTATTGGGAGGATGGTGGTGCCATTGACAGTCATAGGAAACTGAAAAAGAGGGAAGGAAAAATAATGAGGTTATGATAGGTTTAAGACGGTCTAGAGGGAAGAGGCAAGACTAGAAGCTGCTATAGGCAACCTTGCTACAATAGTAAAGGCTCAAGTCCTGTTATAAGTTCATTGATAAAAAAAATAATCTTGAAAAATACCCCTTTTTGACTCCCCTGCAGACTGTTCTCTAGTTGTATGCCTATTTTCCCCTCTATTACAGAGTTCTGCTCTGTCATAATATATCTTAACACGAGGTAAGCTATGTAATAGTTCAGGTTGAATGAAGTGACCATATGTTCAGAGTTCAGTTTCACATTTTAAGCCAATACGGCATGATGAGCTATAAAACATTGTCCCCCTCAGCTTTTACATTCATAGAGTCATGGGATTATAGATTTAGAGTTAAAAGGAATTGTAGAGGATATCTAGCTCACCTCCTTTACTTTACAGACAAAAACTGAAGACCCAGAGAAATTTACCCAAGGTCACAAGGCAATAAACCAAGAATAATTGATAATAAATTATTTCAATATATGTCTGCTACTTTTCCATTTTTTATTAGCGTATTGCCTTGTGCCTACGTATGTACAGATAGATAATATACAGAGTTTCTTTTTCATGGTTAAGCAATAACATGAATAATCACAAAGGCAGCAAGCTAGATTGAAGGTTTAAATGCCTTTCTCAGAAACTACATATGTATTTGTTTTGAGCTTTGCCTGATTTATGGGAACGGATAGGTGCTGACATTTTTTGGAGGAAGTTGGTTATCTGGACCCACAGAGATTTCCATCTGTAACTGGAATCAGCATTTTACCCATCCCATAAAAAGTGATTATAAAGCATTTTACAAATAGAAAAGTGATATATAACGGTTAAACAGTACAGAGAGTTCCATGGTAGAAAAATAGAAATTTCTAAGATAATATCTGTGTTCACAAGATTCCCCCAAAGGACTGTCCCTTCTGTTCTCTTACAATTCCAGCAGTTCATCTATTCTCATTCCATTTGAGCTACAATATATTTGTAGTGGAGACGCCTGTTGCCCCACCCTAGTTGCTATAGCTGATGATTCATAGAAACTGGAGAAGGAAAAGACCTATGAAGTCATCTGGTGCAACCCTAAATTAGGAAGTGAGTGTAGCAGGGGACTGAATGAAGATTATCTGGTCTCAACTTCATGTTTCAAAAAAAAAAACACACACACACACACATTAAGAAGAAAAGAGAGAAAACAATTAGCCAGAGATGATTAGTAGCAACCATCTGGTTTGCCTTTTGCCTATAACATAATCCCAAAACCCACCCAGTTAAAAATACATCAAGCATTGGAATGTAAGACTGGATCAGGAAATTCAGATGTCTAGGTATCCGGAAGCTGAACTAAAACTCTGTTGGCATAATGGCAGTGTTGGATGTATAACTCTTCTGCCAACTGTTCTAAATGTTTAGATCATTACATAGATTCATTCCTAGAAGACTAGTGCTTTTATTTAGTTCACTTTGTGATGGGGGAAGATGGAGGTTCCAAACTCACTTAATTATGTCATGGCAGAGTTAGGATAAGAATTCAGATCTTCTGGCCCTTGAAATAAGTTTTCTCTCTATTACATTGCTTTTCCTAGAAGTCCCATAAAATCTTAGGCCATCAATCACAGAGGTGGAATGGTCATTTTCTTTACATTATTAATTAGCTGTAAATTGTTTTTTCCTTGATAGATCATACAAATGTGCTTTGAGTAAACCTAGGTTGAGATAAGCCTAGGTTTAACTATTACAATTCCAAATCAGAGGAATCTCTATTTAATGAGATTCATAATGTCATATGATAGAATATATTTGTAAGAACTGATGTAGAGTAAATTAAACAGAACGAGGACAGCAAAATAAACTGACTACACTAATGCCAATGAAGATGGACTGATTATTTGTAGTGACCGACTTCCACACCAGAAGAATGAAGGATGAAACATACTGACCACCTCTTGGTGGAGAGGTTAGAGACTGACTACAGCTGTGGAATAGGACATTGGCTTTCAGAGATGGTCTCTGTATTAATTTGGTTTACCTTCACTGTTTTTCTGTTTTAAGATAAGCTTCAATGAGGGAGAATATATCCAGATATGACTGTGGTATAAAAGCAAAGGCTATCAATAAACCATTTTTTTCTTTTAAATATTGATAGCTCCTATTTCTATGGAACTTTGCAATTTACAAAGTTCCTTTATCACAAAAACCCTGTGAAAGGCATAATGTATTACCATCCCCATTCTCTATCTGAAGAGATTCAGGCTCCAGAATGTTCGAATGATGTGTCCAGAATCACTTGGTCTAAAGCCAATGGGATTTTCAGCTCCAAATCCAATGAGCATCCATTTTACTACAGAGACTCTCAGGAAAAGTTTCCCCTCTCATGATAAGCTACTCCTTCTCTGACTTTTTTGCTTAACTCCAGAACTTATGTTCAGAGACAACTAGGTGACTCCTTAGATCGAGTGCTGGGCCTGGAGTCAGGAATATCTGAATTCAAATCGAGCCTCAGACACTTACTAGCTATGTGACCCTGTACAAGTCACTTAATCCCGTTTACCTCAGTTTCTTCATCTGTAAAATGGAGATGATAGCCCTTACCTTGAATGGAAATGAGGATCAAATTTATAAGACACCTGGCATGTTGATGCACTTGTCTGAAGATACTGTTAGAGCACGTTTAGTAGAGTTCAAGGTCTCTACAAGCAAGGTGCAGACTTTCACATTAAAGTGGAAATAGGGAAGTAATTACTATTTTCATTTATTACATACCTTTCTTCTACATGTTAATTTCAGGGAGAGTGGTGTAAAATATTATGTTCATAAGGGGAAAAACATTCTAATCTATTCTTATAATGGGTTTGCAACCTTAGAGAGTCTATGACTCTTTCTTCTCTCCCATATCCAGTCTTTTGTTCAGTCATGTCATTTCTACCTGGGCACATCTCTTGCATCCTCCCCTCCTTTACAGTCATAGAAATTCTACCCTAATTCAAGCCCTTTATCCATATCTTGTCTAAATTACTGCAATAATTGCATTGTTCTCCTAGATGCTCTCCTTTCTAACCTGACCTCTACAGAGCTGCCAGTTCAATATTGGTAACACACAGATCTCACTTACCCAAAGATCTTAATTGACTCCCCATTGCCTCTAAGATAAAATACAAAATCCTTGGAGGGGTAGTCAAAATCCTCCGTAATACAGCCATTACATATTCTTCTTTTCTTATTTCAGATTACTCCCCTTCATGTACTCTCTATCCCTGCCAAGTGGCACTGCTGGCTATTTCCCAAATATGACATTCTATAGACCATCTTTGTGCCTTACATAAGTGTTATCCTATGTCCAGAATGCACTCCTTCCTCACCTATACCTTCTAGCTTCATTCAAATCACAGGCCTTCCCTGATCTTTCCTGATTTTTATTTCATTCTCCCACTTAAAATGACTTTATACCTATTTATCTATGCACTTTTTGTATACCTCTAGTAAAATGTAAGCTCTATAATGGCAGGGCCTGTTTAATTTTTGTCTTCGTATGTCTAGGATCTAGCATAAAATCCTTTCGTCTCTGGTCTGGACCGGTCATTCTGGGCAAGGCCTAATTGTGGCCAGTTCAGTGATTCAGACTCAGGATTAAAATGCAAAGAGATACTAGTTGACCCTAAAATACTATAAAAGCCAGTATACTAAAAATAAATGATAAAAAGATATACTTCCTAAAGTTAAAAATAATATTAACTCAAATACAATGGTTACTATGCTTCAACTTCCCATTCACCATAGTAACAGGCCATACTAGGTCAGAAAGGCATTTTTGCTGGGCAGCAGAAATTCCCTAAAATCTCTAATACCAATTACTCATGAGTTGGACCTTTTATACCTTGGGTAATAAGGAAGCCAAACCAACGATGACCCTAGGAACTGTTCCCTCATCCCTTTAAAGGGAAAGCACTCCAACCTATGTAAAGTAGATACAATTTCTTTGACACCTTTGATTTCATTAGTATGGGAGACTTCCCATAAGGAAATGCCCTTCACCAAGCTGACCAGTAACTGTGCTGGGATGTATATCCCTAGTTGCTTGAGGCTCTGAGAAGTAAACTGTTAAGTTAATGTTCCAGATCATACAGCCAGTATATGTCAAAAATAGTACTTGAACCCAGATTTTCCTCGGAGGTCTGCTTTCTGTTCTCTTCACCACTGGTGTCAAACTTAAATAGAAATGGATCTCTGAAGACCTATGTTTTGACTTATAAAATCACAAATTTACATTATTCAGGTTGTATTATAGTTTTATTTATTTTGTTAAACATTTCTTAGTTATATTTAAATCTGATTCAGATCTTTCTTTCCTCCCATATCCAGTCTTTTGTTGAGTCATGTCATTTCTACCTGGGCACATCTCTTGCATCCTCCCCTCCTTTACACTTATAGAAATTCTACCCTAATTCAATCCCTTCATCCATATCTTGCCTAAATTGCTGCAATAATCGCGTTGTTCTAGACACTCTCCTTTCTAACCTGACCTCTACAGAGCTGCCAGTTCGATATTGCTAAAGCACAGGTCCAGCCTTGTCACTCATTTACCCAAAGAACTTACTTACTCAGGAGCTTCATACCTCTGTTCAACCTTACACCTAGTAGTCCCTAATAACCATTTGTCGAATTTAAGTTAGAAACTACTAATCGGAGCTCAGGAAAGAGATCTAGAAGTCACTGGACTGACTCTGTGCCCACTGTGCTATTGTGGCTAACACGGTCAATGTTGGATGATGCTGGACATCATTACAAGGGGTTTTAGAAGCCGAAGAGAAGGGCATTGTTCTAATCTTTTATCAAACCATAGTTTATCCCTGCCTGAAACGTTGTTATTCCTTCGTTTTTGAAGAGAGCAGTGACTTCAGGGTGATGCCTTGACATTCACATGAATTAGATTTAAGTGAGGCAGAGTTGCACAGTCACCAACCTTACTCTCTGTTCCATAATCCAGTGATAAGACAAAAGGCCAGACAACTGACAGTGGCCCAGCATACTGTGGATGACTTTGACTTCTTCCGTCTGACCAAGCTGTAAGCACTCCACAGTGCCTGCTTCAGCCGCTTTTGTGGCCCTTGGAAAAAATTGTTCTCATCCTGCCATTCCAGTGGGGGATATCTTTGCATGCTTAGGGTAGACATCTCCTGGCCCATTGGTTATCCTCCACCTGGTTTAACATGTCTGCTGAGATGGTTTTACTGGGGTGTGGTTACTGTTCATGCCACAGCTTCTAGGAGGCACAGGTGAGAGTTGGGTGACAGGAGGACACCAACAGTGGGATGAGCAGCTCCAAAAAGGAGTGGGCAGGGCCTCACAGAAGAGGTGCTAATCCTCTCTGAACACTCCCTAGACCCCCTCGAATACAAAAATTTGGTCCCAAACTTAAAGCAATTTAATAAATAGAATATTTAGTGTCTATTGCAGGCTTGCACAACATGGCCCATGGGCCAAATATTGTGCAGGCCTGGTTATTCTGTGTTCAGTACAAAAGAATCTGGCTTAACTATTTTCAAAGGATAAACCAAGTATATAAAATAAACCAAGTATATATAAAGAATTCTATGAGAAGCAGTTGAATAGACAATTCATTGAGCTGGCTTTGCTGTGCTTCTTATCTTGGACAGACAGATGGGAGGGGGCCCAGAATTTAATGATAGGATGAAAGCAGGCTAGATTGCTTTTAGGCTATAAAACTTAAAGAAAAGATAGATTCATGATAGCATGCTTCATTCAATGTCATAAAAGTTGAGCACACTTACTTAAACAAAGTCACCATTTCATACATTCCCTAAGGAAACAAACCTTGTCAAACAGACTCTTTAGGGAAACTAAGTCAGCTTTCAGATTGAACTACATTTAAAGGGTTCACAAATCATCTGAAGAGGAAGATTTGCATGTTGCCAAGGAGCAGGGACATCTGGGATTTTTTTTCTGCCTTCTTGTATAGGGAGTGTTTAAGGCTCTATGTAAATTTTCACATCCCATGAGACAGATTTTGGTCAGGTAAGATTAACGGAAGACAGACTTTAACCAGTTAACCGAAATTTCTAAGAGGAATGGCCCTGGATTTTTAAAATTCCAAAACAATACCATGGTGTAGCTAACTTTAGAGAAGGAGCAGGTCCTAGGTAAGGGAAACAGCATGAACAAAGGGTAAAGCTGATGACAACCCTGGCCTGTGAAGAAGAAAAAGAGGAGAGAAGCCTGACTGCAGTTAAGAATCTATATATGTTGGAGAGCATTGTGAGATAATGTTAGATATGTAAACTAGGGCCAAGAACATGGAAAATGTTAAATGCCAGATGGAAGGGTTTGATCTTTATCTTTGAGCTAACAGAGGAAGGCTATATTCTTTATGAGACATAATAAAAGCAATATTGTAGACTGTATTGAAGTAGGGAGAAATGGGAGGAGAGGAAAACAGAAAACTTTCACCAATTGACCTTAAGGGATAAAAGCGTGGGAAATGGACCGATTATTCAGAGATATTACAAAGGTATAATAAACAAGATTTGGTGACAAGGTAGATATAGAAGGTGAAGGAGAGAATGAAGTTGAAAATGACTTCTGGATTTTGAGCCTGAATGACTGAAAGAATGGCGGCACCATGAAGAAACTGAAAAGGCAAGCTGATTTAATAGCTTAGAACAATGTACGACACCAGGCATGTGGTTAATCAATACTTATTCATCCATTGATTGATTGATCAGGCTAGTTTGGGGTATGTTGAGTTTGGGGTGATGATAAAGGTGGAAGTGTCCTGAGTATGTAGAATGAAGTTCTCACAAGGGGCTAATGCTATCAAGATAGTCGGAAGTCATGGGTGTCCAAGTAAGAGTTAAAATTACTAAAAAGGACAAACTCACTGAAGGAGACATTGCATGGAGAGAAAAAAGGAAAGCGGCCTGAAAATTGTGAGAAAACTAAAGGTAGAGGGTAGGAGGAGAAGTCAGGGACAGAAAAGTGGTAGAAAAGATCGTGAGCCAGGATAATAAAGTTTCACAGAATGTAAGAGGAGAGAAAATTTTAAGGAAGAGGTAGGTTTAGGCTTCAGAGAGATCAAGGAAAATAAAAGCAGAGACTGAATTTTGGAGGCAATTGCCTTTAAGAATGCATTTTTAGCAGTGGGTAGTGGAAGGAATCAGATTTCATGGTATTTAAGAGGGACTGAGGGGTGATAAAATGGAGGCAGCTGAAACAGACCTCTTGTGTAAAATATTTCACTGAGAAAGGAAGGAATGTGAGACAGTAAATGGAAGGGTCAGCAGGGTCCAGGGATGGTATTTTGTTTTTTAAGATGGGAGAGATCTGGATATGTTTGAAATCATGTAAGCACTTTCCAGTGTTTGCATGATGGGCTGGGTACAGCATGGAAGGGACAGATATTGAAGATACCAGAGAGGGAAGGGTAATAAATTTAGGACTGAAAGAGAGAAAACTGAGAATTAAGAGGCTTGTCCAGGCTGCACAGGTAGTAAGCATCTGAGGAGGTATTTAAACCCAGCTCTTTCTGATTTCAAGTCTAGTGCCTTAGCCATTGCCCCATGTTGGTTCTCAAACGTAATTATAATCACATTACCTTACAGGGTTGTGCAATCCTATTGGTGCAGGCCCTATACATCTAGTATTCTTCTTCTTCCCTTTCCATCTCTTGCTAGAGATTAAACCTATGATTTCATCTGAATAGAGAATTCTCTCTAGCAATACACTTTGGAACCTTTTATGCTGTTTATAGTCTTACCTACCTAGAGCACTGAAAGTAATGGGTCATATATCATATGTATTAGAAGCAGAACTAGAACCCAGCTTTCTGCTATTCTTAAGCAAAATGTTTCATATGTGTTTATTCATCTGATCCTCACAATGACCCTACTATTATTTCTCTTAGACTGATTAAAAAATTGAGGCTGAGAGAGGTTAAGTGACTTCCCCATTGAGCCTACTAGTGCCTTTCCTACTATCTAGTAAGTACTCAAGGCAAGATTTGAACTCAGGTCTACCTAATTCCAAAGCCAATACTTTTTCACTGTACCACTTATTATCTTGATAATCTTAAACTAGGGGATCACTCAAATCTTTTCCAGTCCTAAAATTCTCTGATGAATTCCATGAGAGATAGCGTACCAATGAATATAATATGAGGTCCAGTCTAGTACACAGTTGGCCACCTCTGGAAAGAAACATAAAACAAGAGGGAATCATGCAGAAGAAGGAATAGATTTGTTCTGTTTGGTCCCAAAAGGCATAGCCAGGAGCAATAGCTGGATGCTGCAGAGGCATATTGAGACTTAATGTAAGGCATCTCCTAACAATTAGAAGAATCCAGTAGGCTGCTTCAGGAGGTAGTGAGTGCCTCCTCTTTAGAGGTTTTCATGAAGAGACTGTAACCACTTGTTAGGTATATAATGCAGGGCATGTCTTTTGAGATATGGTCTGGAGTAGATCAGTGGTTCCAAAAGTTTTTGTTTCTTGAACCCCTCTCAACAACAGAAAAAAGTGTTGTGAATCCATAGTGTAATTTAATATACTTCTCATGATATTGTTTTAGAGTTATTCCTTAAGTACTTATAATAACAATACTAACTTTTGCCCCCAAAACCCCCAAATTAAAATCTGTATCACATAATTATAAAATATAAAATTTGACTCTACCTTTAATTATGAAAACTAAATATAAAATTTCAAAACTAATCATAAAATAATTATGAATATTTTCTGTGGCATATTCTGTAATAATTAAAAGAGATGATTCAGCGAGACCTCATATGCTTACTATAATATGCAAGACTTCAAATTAAATTTCTTTATTTTATGATTTTATTGAACATAAGTTACATTTTCCTGAACTAAGAACTTGGAAGATGTTTGTAAAAATCAACTTAATTTCAAAACTGAATTTTTTATTTAAATGAATATTCATAACATTTGACTCAGCAGATAAACACAATCTTATATCTGGTTCTTTATTGAGTTTATTTCTGTATTTTGATTTTAAGCAAGAATGAAGTAAAAATACTTGCTCATGCAATTGTGTTAGAAAATGGTAAAAGAATTTTACAAGCTTTCTTGCTGAGAGATGGAAAATCATTTTAAAAAATGCTAGCCTCCTAACCAATTGATGAAAATGAATACCTAGTAATAATAGAAAATACTTGCTTTTCTACTAGCTAATAACAAGTGCTATATTAAATGATCAGTATCTTTAAAATTCAGTTGCATATATTGCTTCATTTTGATAATGTAAGTAACATTTAATTATAAATAATATAAACTAACCTTTTTAGGAAAGAATCTCTTTAGACATGATTTCCTTATAGAAATTCTACTGAATGACTGACTAATGTTGCCAATGAAAAGTTTGAAAATATACTGGAGAGAATAGTAACATAAGAGGAGTATAAATTTAAACTGGAAAAAAGCCTTAATACTACAATAAGAGGCGATCTAGAATTTATTTCTACAGAACAAATTTGATGGTCCATGATGATTTCAAGATGACTTGTAATGTGCCTGCCTCATTCACACTTTGATTTTCAAACACGTTGACATTTAGTGGTAAGAACACAAATATTCATAACACCTAGATCACATGATGATATAATTTATAACATGATCCTGGGGTAACAGATCATAACAAGGGAGCTACTCTGGTGAGGTGTACAGAATACAAATGGGAGAATGCATTTGAATCTGACGGTGTCTTATGATGGTTTGGAAACAATTTGATGACAGGTTGAGAAACTACAAAAACACATAGCACTTAGAAGCAGGTCAAATTTGATATAATCAATGCATGAACACCAAAATGTATGTATGATAATGACAGTTTCAGACAGCTGCAGATATAAATCTGTAATGCTTCAAACATATACATTCTTATTGTCACAGAGAAAAATATTTTTGTGATATCACTGGACAATAATCTACCACCGAATGTAAGGCACCATTAAAGAATTTTTAGCATGAACTCCTTGGATGATCACAGATCACTAAATGGGAACCCCTGGAGTAGATGACTGATAAAGTCTCTTCCCTTTCTAAAATTCTATGATTCTATGTTTTAAAAAATCCAATTATGTTGACAGAACTTCCCAAATTAGCAATGTCAAGCCATATATCCCCATCCCTCCAAGCTCAGGTCATTATTGACAAATCAGAGTTTGTTTAATTTGTTATATTGGGCTTTATATTTCCGATGGTCAACTAAGTATGGATTAGAAAAAATAATCAAGAAAGATGTTCTTTTAAATCTTTGAGGTCTCAATATGTTGTATCTTTTGAATGAAATGCTTTCTCGGTAGTACCTATCACCAATGCAATTGGAAGCATAATTCTCTGCCAGTCCAAGGGACTAAAAATGGCCTTGTGTCAGAAAAAGGAGATTCTAAATATCACATAGCTGTTATTTCATGAAAGTGATACTGGCAGAGTGCTGACAGTTCTTATCTCAACACTACTTTTTGAGTAGGTACATAAACATGGTTTCTGCCTTTTAAGGCCTTTTAGTCTAAGTTTCAGAATAAAAAATGCAGTCCAGGAATTATATTAAAGCTATTCTAATATCAGAGATGTGACCTTTATGCTTTCTTTACATCTTTCACTTACAGTCTATCATAGATAATATCTCATGGGATATTCTGGAGGGATTTGAAATTTTTAAAACAGTGGGAACCCTTGATATCTGGGTAGAAGAATACAGGAGGCATTAGAACCATGTGGGAAAAGACCTAGAAGTAAGAATGGTAAATGAAGACAAGAGATAGGAGGTCTGAATTCTAATTGTATCTTATGTTAACTAGCTACACTGGCACTGTTCAGGTTACTGTGAGTCTCTCTGCATCTGGGAAGTGAAAGAGCTGGATTAGGTCTACTCTAAGACCTTTTCCAACTCTAGCATTCTGTGATTCGAAAATGGGGTTCCAAACTCGTCTGTAAAGAAAAGGAGGATAGATTTGGGCAAAATATAACTAAGTAGGAAGGGAAGATGAGAATGGAAGACCAAAAAAATCTTGAAGAAAAGGAAAAACACCTTGAATATGAAAAACAAGAAGGAAAAAGGGAAGCATTCAAATGGGGGAGGGAGTGACAAGACTTTTAATAATTTTACCAGGAGCTTTTTAGATAAATTGAGAAGAAAAATGACTGGTTGCTAAATCAAACAAAAATGTTGTTTACTCATTGGCTGCCAAGTAGGGACACTGTCCAAACAAAGTACTGATGGTGAGAGATGGAGTTTAGGGAAATGGGGGCAAAGTCAAGGGAGTAGGGATAAATGACTGGGAAATAACAACTGTGGTAAAACAAAGGAGAAAAGAAATCCAATATTGGGACTGAACTGACACAACACTAATCCAATGGTCAAAATTTGTAAACAACTTTGCAGGATCAACAGATCCTCCAAGACAGTGTAAACTTCCAGAATATATAGCACATATATGAATAAAAAGTGCTTGCAAAACCCACTGCATATACTCAGAACTCAGAAACTTCTCAAGGAGAAGTGGAAATTGTGATGAGTAAAATTTACTCTGGAGTAAAGGAGTTTCCTCTAGTTTGGAAACTTGGCTTTGAGGTTTCTATTTCCAATGAGCCAGGAACAGTTCTATTACCCACCCTATTCAAACTCTAGCTGAGTGCTGCAGCGATGTGTTGCCAAGGCTTGCCCAAATGTGAAACTCTGACGTTTAGAAGCCTGCAATGACTCCTTTCCATGCACTTCTTTTTGTATTAAAGGGCAGACAGATATGCCAAGGACCAAGTGCTGCAGCAAGCTCATTTTGATAATGCATTGTGGCTTTCTTCTGGGAACTGCCTTGTCTACGATTAAGCTAATAGTTTCGCGGACAAGAGACAGTGCCAGGAGCCTTAGCTCGGGGGAACAGAGATTTATGTTTCCTGGAACAACCAACCCCCTTTTCTGCTTTTAACACTGACACCCTCAGAACGTGAAACTTTTTCACCAAGCTGAGGGATGGCTACTGCTTTAAAGGCAAGCGCACCAACCTCGCCCCAAACCTCCCACCCCTGCCCTCTTCTTTTGTCAGCTCTCTACACTTGATGGGATGTTGAACAAGGAAGGCGGTCAGGAACCCAGAAGCAACGGGTGGCAAGAAGTCCAGAGGGTAGACCTTGGACCAGCAGAAGCAGGAGAAAGCCATCTGGGGCTGAGTTCTAGTAATAGCTAGGAAGCTTTGGTTGGAGAGGTCGGAGCTGGATGCTCGGCCAGTTAACGTGGGGCTCCCACGGAAGCCCCGGGGAACCCCGCCCTGCTAGCTAAGTCTTGGCACCAAGTTTCCTGCCAGGGTGAGTGTGTGTGTGAGTCACTCTGAATCAGGGGAGGTCCTGCGGAGGGGGAGAAGAGGAGGGGCGGGGCGGGGCGGGGCCTCTGCTCCTCCTGAGGATGTGGCAGAGGATAAAAACCCCACCCAAGCGGTCCCGGCTCTGCCCGAAGCCCGCCGAGCTCTCTGCCCTGTTCGCGCCTGGCACAGGTAAGGAGTGGCCCGCCCGCTATTCCGGTCCTTCGGCTATAGCGGGGAGGCACAAGTTCTTGAAGAAAAAGGGCCATTGCCAAGGGGCTCAGACGTGCTTTGGGGCGGAGGGGGCTGCCCACCGGGGAGACGGGCCCCAGACTAGGCTGCTCGGGCGCGGGGCGCGGGCCAGGACACCTGGGGACACCTGGGGAGGGCAGGAGTGTGGCCAGATGCCCATCGGAGCCGCCCAGCCCCAGGCGAGGGTGAAGGGTCCCTGCCTCCCAGGGGAGGTCAGGGCGTGGCAGAGGCGAGAAGTTCTACCAAGGCGGGGTGTTCAGCATTTATTTATTTTAAAAGTGCACAGACATTTCCGAAGTCTTAAATAAAGGTTCCCTGAACTCTCTTGGTGCAATCCCCTGTTTTTAAAGACTGGGAGTAACTGGGGAGAGCTGGTCTGGTTGCATGGCCGCATCACGAGGGAAGTCCGACAGACAGCGGGCATAGATGGCTGTAGTAGCTTCAAGCCTGCTGTTCTTGGGGGTCGTCCTTTTCTTTTTTCTTGTGTTTTTCTTGTCCGTCCCTCTTTTCTTTCCCTTTATTTTCTCTTCCCCTTTCCTCTTATCCCTCGTTCTTTCCTCTCCTTTTTCTTTTCTTCTGAAAGGGTGGGGGCAGCTTTCACCAATGGATCCCAGTGTCCCTTGGCTCCCCCATGCCCAGTATTGGTGCAGTAGGCAGGCTTGTGGCCATGAGGGGGGCGCAGAAAAGGGGGAACCACAGTTTTGCCCGAGGCCTAACAGGATGGTTCAGATGCGGGTAATATGGTGGAAATTGTTACTGCTTCTAATAAAGTGAGTATATGAATTCAGAGCCTACAGAGAGGCCTGGCCTTCCAAGTAGATGTAGGCCCAAGTGGGTACTAATGTGATGGGCCAAGTCAATTTATGACATACCTGTGCTGACTGGATAGAACGGAAAGAGCAATAGATTTAGATTCCAGTAGCAGACACAAAACCTCAAAACATTGGGTTCCTCATCTGTGAAATGGGGATATAATGATAACTGTTCTCCTTACTTGCCTCCAGTAAAAGGAACTGAATGGTACAGTGGAAGGAGTGCTGCAGTTTGAGTTGGAGAACCTGAGTTTAAATTATCTCTGACTCTTATCTCTATGACCATAGGACAAGTCACTTCACTTCCAGGCCCCCAGTTAACGTATCTGTCCGTGTAGATAGTAGTATTTGATTATTTCCAATGGCACTCCCATCTCTATATCCTGTGACCTTAGGGTGTAAATTACCTATTCTCTTTATGAAATAGCTTCCTAAAATGGGTTCATTTATTCTCTAATAGATTGTGAGTCTTTGAGGGCTTTTAAAAAACTCCATACTTTTTCTACAGTATTGGGCCAAGAAGTTTATTTGTAAATTATCTTAGGAATGGTAGGGAAATTATGGAATATTAGACCTGGGAAGAGTCTTAGGAAGTTCATTGGAAGAGCTAGCATCCAAACCTGAAGTCCTTCGATTTCAGAACAAACGGTTTTTCCGTGGCAGCAATGACTCACTTGCCACACCATGAGTGGGTGTGGCAGGGACAGTGGCAGCATGGGTTCTTTCAGGCTGAAGCCTGTCTGCAGTATCCACCATTTTCTCTTCAGAGGCATGTCCCTGATAAAGGCCCCATAAAAGTTGCTTATTGGTCAGGAATATAAATATGAATTGGATATGCAGTGTTAATGCATTATGTCTTCGTGATATATTAAAGCTGTGATTGATTTTATTCCTGTAGTTATGACCCCTAGCTTTCTGATTTATACTTCTGTTAATGTCTTGGGAAAAAACCAGTCTAAGAAGAGACACATTTCTTCCCTAATGGCTATTGATTTAAGGGGCTATGTGTTTTTCCTCTGGTGATGGATTTAATGGCACCAATCCGTTGAGTACCGGGTCTTCATTCAGGAAGCACAAATTCTCATAAATCCTACAGACCTGCTTTAGATGGTTACAAAGATAACTGGAAATAAGAATCATAGATTTAGAGCTAGGAAAGGAACCTAGAGGCCATCTTATTCCATATGGGATCTAAAGAGGTCTTCAGACTCCAAATCTGGAGTCACTGGCCACTCAGTGCTAGACAATTACTTGACACATCCCTAAATTAATATTGTTACTGCTGTAGTTGATATGGCAAAAATGGGGGTAAATGGCTCACTAAAACAATAACACTTGTAATGTTGGAGTTGATGGTCATACTGAGAGCTTTCATTTTAAACCAGTCAGTCTTCACATAAATAGCTCAGGTAGCCTGTTGTGGGCTTGTGTTCCTTAAAAGTTACCAGCACTTTGACCTATCTTTAGATGTAATTGCCCGAATTAATTAGATAGACAATTGCTACTCTTCCTTTTTAAGCTGGGGATCCCCATTTCCCCTGGTGCTTGAATGCTGCCACACCCAGTTCATGCTCACTAAAAATACCCCTCCTTTCAGTGAAGTTTATCTTTTTTTCTTCTGAAGTAGAAATCTTTCACCGCCTGGCACAGATAGAGAGACTAGCTGAGAAGTCAGGAGGAGTCTTAAGACTTGTGACGACCACCAGAATGGTCCTGTCTCTCCAGGCAACCCCTCTACTTGCCCTCAGATTGGGCAAATTATTTAACCTCCTTTGAACCTCTGTTTCCCTATCCATAAAATAAAGGAATTGGATGAAGTAGTCTCTAAGGTCCCCTGTCACCTTAAATCTTATAATTCATAGTCTTTGCCTCCAAAATATTCAGTTTGCTCTGACCCAAGAGTACTAACACTGGCTAACTTGTGGCCAGTCTTTCCTGCTTAGAAGGGAGTGGTTGGGACTTTGACTCTTGGAATCCAAATTCTTTCCCCTCCTTTGCCACGCCCAAGCAGCGTACTCTTCCTCTCTGATCCTAGGAAGTCCCAAGGCCACTTTAAATCATTTCTCTCCGAGCTGTTACAATATTGCCTCTAGCGTTTCCAGGATGGGTAGGACCACTGCCATGAAATCACTTGAGGGTTTATAATCAAAGGCATGGCACAGCGCTTCCCAACTTTTGTCCTTCCTCGAGCTCCTTTCAATAACCGCAGACAAAAGGCTTCAAACATACATATGCTTGTTATTACAGAAGAGAACTATGTTTGTAACATAATTGGGCAATTATTTACCACATAAGGGGCCATTAAAGAATATTGAGCACAAACCACTTGGAACATCAGTGTGAACACCTTGAACCATTACATGGAAACCCCTGGAGTAGTGTCTGCAGAGGCCTGTAGTGTCAGAGGATACAGGAGACCTTGTCTTTGTAAATTCTGTTTGGGGTCAAAAAAGATAACCCATATTGGTACTAAACTCCTTCATTGTGGGTCTGCAGAAATATATGTTTCATTCCATTCACTCGTTCTCATTCTATGGGATTTGTATCTGTATCCTCCCTCCTCAGTTCTCTGTAGAGGATCTGTCTAGTCATGTTTGGCTGGGGGCTTGCTTTCCAGGCCTTTTTTTTAACATTCCATGAGGTACATTGTATGTAGCACATGAACTTTCTATCCCTGAATCCATTCTTGGCTTACCTTCTTTACATCCAGTTCTTGGATGAATTTTTTTCCCCTTAATTAGAAAAAAAATTACAGTCATTTTCTGATATACTCCCCTACAATGAACCTTCACTTTTAACAAAAGAAAAACCAATAAGCTAAGTCAACCAACAAAAGCTGCCAGATCTGAAAGAATATTGCTGCTTTCTCAACTCCTACCTTTCTACTGAAAGATATGTTATATTTTCTGTTTTTGGAAAAATATATCACCAAGTTCTTAAGGAAATAGGTAGTGTAAAGCAATCTTCCATATATGATATGATCATGAAAATATGATGTATGTGTAAATTACTAAAATTCATTTGTCCCCTGTACCTTTGATGAGTGGGCATGATTTCTCCAGAACTGAAAAAACGGTTTACTTCTCCAAGTTAGTGAAGTAGTTCCTTCCTGTTGGGTTTCTCTTGGACACCCACTCTTTAACCCAGTATTTTCTCTAGAGAAATGCAGAGAAACTAAACAAGAAGGGCCCTAACTTGCCTATAGGCTTTAAAAGAACAAGTCAGAGCAAGACGAGCTATTTTATTTTTAAATGTTCACTCAGTCCTACTTCATCAAGGCTGTTTTGAACTTCTGGGAAGGACATGCACGTAGAAACTCACATATAGGCATATGATATTCATCTAGTGAATCACATGGAGGTCCTTAGCTCAGACTTTAATTAAGAAACTGTGAAACCAAGTATTCTAAGGCTATACTTTGGAAAAAAGGTCTGAGTAAGGCTCTACTTTTCCCCCGCTGAGCTTTATTGGTTAAAATGCATAGACTTCATCATCCTGTTCTGGCTGATTGGCACAGTGGTTGCTATGGTGCTGTTTTGTGGTAACCCCATCAACATTCCACGTGTAACTGTGCAATGTGGGGGTGTGGGTGAAACTGTTGGCAGGAATTCAAGTTTTGCTCTTTAGACTGGCCTCTTTCAATGTGTTTTTTATTTGCTCTAGTAATAAGCCTTTTCTGTTAGTGCTTGCTGCCTTCTAAGACTGTGTCTAAACTAAAATAGCATTTTTCGTAGATTGCTGCTGTTGCTTTTTATCCTGCAGAAGATTAGCCTTTGGGTTTCATTTAAAGCAAAACAAAACAAAAGAGCAACTTTTGCCCACCTGGTTGTTGTAGTGCTTTTTCTTCTTTTTTGGATAATTAGTTAAAGCTCCAGGAAAAGTTTGTGATGGGTTTATTACTATTAATTATTGGTATTATGGTGGGGCAAGACAAACTCCTCATCAGAACCAATATTAGAAAAAAACAACCACCTCAAATCAGTCAATTATCTTTGAGATAATGTTTATTAGTCTCTTTTTATAGCTTTCTTCCTTTAAACGTTAGAGTCATGAAGTCTTTACTCTGTAAGCACTTTGAGTGAATATTTAATTTTCATGTACATAGCACATAGGGGAGGTGCTTAATAAATGCTGGTTAATTGATTCATTACTAGAAGACTGGAGGCTTAGTGGAAAGAATGGAAGTCTGGATATAAGTCTTAGCCTGGAAAGCTGAAGGTAGCTTTGGTACCTGGGGCAAGAATTTAAAGAGCATCCTCAATGTACTTTTTTCTCTCTACATCACTTAAAAGGGGCAAAGCAAGATTGAGAGAAGGACCTTAAATCTCAGTACAAAAGGCTTTGTTGGGGAGACTAGCCAGGAGAGGGAGCAAGAATATCCCACCTGAGGTGTAGCCAACTTGAACACCTTCTTGCTTCCTAGTTATCAGGGGTTAAGCTGTTTCTACTTGCTGAATGAATGCAGGTGTTATTAGCACTTATTAAATATTGGTACCCTGTGGGAAAGCACTGGCAGCTCCACCTTAGGTATAGCTCTCCAACTTAATAGAGGTGTGACTTTGGGCAAGGCACCAAACATTTCTGAATATCAGCTTTCTCTTCTTGAAATTGAACAACATTTAATTTGACAGACTTTTAATACTTATCCAGTGTAAAGTACTATATGAGGGAATTAAAAACTGGCTAGATAATCTGCAAGCCCCCTTCAGTTATTACATTCTAGGAGTATTGGAAAAGTTTTTCCTAATAAAAGAAACAACCATTTCTTCTGGATATTTTGAAGTTCAGAGCAATACTCTCCAGTTGCTTTGCTTGCATTAGTAGTTGGCCTGAAAGGCTGTTTCCCTACCTCAATGATTAATTGTTAAAGATAGTTTTATATAGGTGTGGCTGCTTAGGGGTTACACTCATCCAAAGTGGGTTTTTTTTAGACAGTGTAATCTATGTGTTTTTGACCCACCCAACCTGTTTCTGGGAATTAATGTTTGGAATGTGTTAGAGTGCTTATCAAGAGTACAAATTTGCTGAAATGGCTTTTCCAAGCAAGCTGGGGCAAGTCAAGAATTTAGGTGAGGTTGAGGCTTTGGAAATTTTGAAAGTCTCTTTCCAGATTCTATGTAATCAGTTCGTAAGACAAATAGGGAGAGTCTGGAAGGCCATTTCTGTTCTTAAGATGAATGATAACTGTGGCTTTTGGGGAAGTTATTCAATTTCCATAGGGCTCAGTTTCCTCATCTGTAAAATGAGATGTTTGGACTAGAGGACTTTTGAGGTTCCTGTTAGCCCCAGAGCTCTGGTTCTGTAATTTTGTGAATGAGGGTAGTCTGCAGATAGGGCTCTTCATCCTCTCTAGCCTTCTGACTGAGTTTAAATTTCTGAAAGCAATAAAAACACAACATATAGATGTAGACTTTTATGATTTACCAGGGACTTAACATGGATGATTTCATTTGGACTTCATAATAAACCTGAAAAGTGGGTAGTACAAGTATCATCCCTATTTTAGAGATGAGGAAACTGAGACTCAAAGAGTGAACAGGTTAGAATCCAGAACTCATCCATTACACTCTATGGACTTCCTGCATACTAAGTTTGTAAAATAAAATAAATACAAAGTAAAAAAAAAATAAGATAGAATTTTTGGAGGGGAAATGAATTTCGGTGAGCAAATATTAGCATCAAATCCAAACTCTTCTACCTGCTTTTTAAAGGTCCTCTATATCCATCCCTACTTTTCTTGCCTCTTCAACTTTCTATCTCTATATCCTTCAGTTTGTACCCTTTCCACTCCTCCTCCCCGTCCTCCTCCCTTTCATTAACCTAAATCCTACCTACTCTTCAAGTCCATGCTCAAGACTGTCCTGTGTCTCCCTCCCATTTCTCCTTTCTCCATGAAATCTTCTCTATGGTTTTCCAGTTGCTCTTTGCCCTGCTGCTCATGTAGTTAGCTCTTACTTGTTCTCCAGTTGTTTCCAACATCAGTTTTGCCTTACAAATAGAGTTCAAGGGTCTTGAGGTCAGGGACCTGGCTTTTTTCACAGACTCTGACAGTGTTGGGAACTTATAGGAGAGTCTCATTTAATCCTTGTTAACTGGTTGATAGAATATATTCTTAGCCTTCTCTGTTCTTGCAGGCTAATTCCAGTTTGTTTTCCTCTTTTGTTGGAGAGATACTGGCATCTGGACATATTCACATCAATCAAATGTACAACATTAAACTCATGTTTTTACAAGTAACATAAGCAGGAAAGCTGACTCTTTCCTCTGGCGACTAATTAGTCATATACACAATGGCTTTGTAACACTAGCAGATCTGATGGGATGAAGAGGGAATATCCTGTTTCATTCCTAAGGTGAAAATGAGTTAACCCTTACCTTTAATGGTTTATGTGTATCCTGAGAAAACACTAATTTTGGAGGTTTTCCCCTTTCCCACCTTTAAATGTGATATTCACCCCCCAAACTCTCCTTTAATTACAAGCATCTTGAAGACTGCCTTTTGTTTCCTAGGAGCACATATTTAGATCTGGGTAAGACCTGAGGGGCCGTCTGGTCCAACCCTCTCTTTTACAGATGAGGAATCTGAAGCTCAGGGAGATGAAGTGACTCCCCCAGGGTTCTCAGAGACATAGAAGTTGGATTTGTGTGGTATTCTTCCAACTCCAGCTCTAGGATATGTTCTTTTTTGTTGTTGATATTGTTCTTTTTAAATAATATTTTATTGTTTCCCCCAATTACATGTAAAAACAATTTTAATCTTTTTTAAAAAAAGGATCGAGTTCCAAATGCTATGCCTTTCTCCCTTCCCTTCTCTCTCACTGAGATGACAGGCCATCTGACATAGGTTATACATGCAATCATGCAAAACCTATTTATATATTACTCATTTGGTGAAAGAAAACTAAAAAAAAATGAAATGTAGTATGCTTCGATCTACATTTCATCCTTTTTTTTTGTGGAGGTAGATAGCATTTTTTTACCATGAGTCCTTTGGGGATTGACTTAGCTCATTGTATTGCTAAGAATAACTAAGTTATTCTTCACATAGTATTGCTGTTACTGTGTATAGTGTTCTCCTGGTTCTGCTCATTTCACTCTGCATCTGTTCATTTAAGTCTTTCAAGGTTTTTCTAGCATAATAATATTCCATTACATTCATATACCACAATTTGTTCAGCTGTTCCCCAGTTGATGGGCACAGAATGTGCTCTTCTGTAATATCTTGATTGTAGTTTCATTCATGTTTTCAGTGTCGTCATTCATAATATTAACAGTAGTTAGCATTTATAGAGGATTATAAGATTTGCAAAACACCTTATAAACATTATCTCAGTATATGCTCACAACAACCCTGGGAAGTATGTGCCCCAAATTACCCCCATTTTACAGAGAAGAATACTAAGGTAGTCAGTGGTTAAGTGACTTACCCAGGATCACATAGCTATTAGTTGTATTAATTAATTGCTAAACTGAAAGTGAGGTCTTAACTGACTGCAAGCGGTATCAGCATACCAAGGTGAGGAGTGGGAGAAGCATTTTTTTACCTTTAGAAGTATTTTTAATGAAAGTACAAACGTTAATAGTTTATTCAGGAATACGAATGTACCTAGCAGTGTTGGCACATAGTCATCAGTGACAAGGCATAGGATCATTGAAACAATTTTCCTTGTAATCAAGAGCTTAAGTAGGAGAGATAAGACATGCAGAAGACCCTAAATGTATTGGCCCCAACCAAGGCATCATAAGCTAATTAGTCTTTGAGTAGCATGAACAAAGTTCTGTAGGAGTTGGGAGAGATACCATTCAGAAAGCCAGAGTGTCCAGAGAAGTCTTCCTGGAAGGTGGGGCATGTAATGTTAGGGGACCTTTGAAGGTAGATGAAAATTTGACAGATGGGGTGTGGGGTGGAGAAGAGGAAAGTGAGCGGGGGAGGGCATTCTCCCTGACCTAAGGTGTGTTTGAGGAGTAGCTGGTGGACAGCTTGATGGAAAGATAGGTTTCAGTTGGGGAATAATGGGAGATATGGCTGAAAAGATAATTTTGAGGTAGTTTGTAGAGGGATTTGAATGTCTAGTAAAAGAATTTGCAGTTTTATTTTTTTTTTAAGGCAGTGGAGAGCCAGTCAAATTACTTTGCACAGAGGAGTGAAAGGATTAGTGGAGTGCTTCAGGATGATTAATCTGATGTAGACTGGTGTGGTGGATAAATAGAAGAGAGGAGAACAGTAGCATATATTAAGGCTCAGAAGGCAAGCAGAGAGCATGGTATAGTGGAAAGAACATTGAATCCAGGGTTGCACCCTGACCACTTTATATTGCGCATATGACTTTGGACAAGTCCCTTAAGATCCTTTTTGGATCTCTGTGTAGTCTACCGCTCTATCATATGTTGTAACTTTGGAGAAGAAAAATGTTACGGGAGAGTATGTTCAATACATTTGATTACTTCTTTGGTACTGGAATGCATTTATGTCGCATGTTTGGACAGTTGTCTACAAAACTTGTGTCAGGGCTTGAGAAGCGCTCTATCTATCTGTCCTTTCTAGCTTGAAAGAAAAGGTTTCCTTTTTAGCAGATCCATTAGAAGCATCAGAATTGCTTCTGCAGTGTTTGATTTCACAAACAGGTAAACTTTAACTTATACTTAGAGACACATAATTTTGCAGTTTAGCTCTCTATCTCTTAGTATTTTTGCTTTCCTTCTATGTTTGCAGCAAGGAATAAATACAACATGGGCTGGAAGGTAAGAGGGCAGATTTGTCCCACTGTTATTTTCCATCTGTGGAAAATAATCTAAATTTCTTTGCAAATGCATCAGGCTTATAGAAGCAAGGGGAAGTTGTTAGGTTCTAAATGTCCTGGGAAGTCCAAGAGTTGAGATTCCAGAAGAGACTGAATCAGTTGTAGGATAGTACCACTGTTCCTAGCTAGTGTAGACCAGTCCGTTGACGTATGATTTAGGTTCCTCTGACTCTAGGTTTAAGCCAAAGAAGTCTCGGACTTATGCTTCGGTGTCATAACTTAGCTATACCTTACCCCCCACCTCCCAGCCCAGATATCTGTGCATCAGACTCAAGATTGAACTGGCACTCGGGGTTAAGGACTTGGGAGAACATTGCTGAGTTCTTTGAAACTCATCAGTGCTTGCAATAATTCCATCAACTTTACTTGAATGAGAGGTGAAAGCTGAAAAACAGCCCGGGGTTAAACCTTTAATAAGAGGTGCGCTTTTTCCAAGAAATAAGTCATCCTGTTATCTTATCTCTTTCCCTCCCTTAGAGATTGTACCTGGAATTTGCTCAGTATTTTGCTATAACATAACAGGATGACTTTCCCAGATACTCCTCCAATTCTGTATTTCATGGCACCTTTTACTAGCAGACTAAAGCATATTGCTGAGTAGAACAGAGTATTTTCTTTGTGGGGACAGGATTGCTCTGAACAAAGGGGGTTTAGAGAAAGCAAGGAGGGCCTCTGTGGGACCACAGATGCATTCCAAAGCAACTAAAATGCCATACCACATTTCAGCTCTCCATTAGGGAGAATGACTGTGTTCCATTTGGCCTTTGTTGGGAATTTGGACTGAATGAACCCTTATTGCTAGGGATCAGATAAAATTTACTGCTAATTGTATGTCCCTTAGTGGCAGGGGCTGGTAGCATATGTTGTTCTCTAGAACAGTATGATTACAAGATTGGGTTAGCCAAACTTCAGCCTTTAATGTTGCATGCAGCCCAAGTAAGAGCATTAACTAATTACGAGCAGCTGGCTTGAATTCCAGCCATTTTGTCTCAACATAAGGAATTTGGTTATTGATAGTACCAGCTTTCATTGTTTCATGGGGGTTGGTTGAGTTCTGGATTTCTAGCAACCACAAAGGAATTTTTTAAATACCAGAAAAGCATATGGACTGTTGTGCTCATGACTAGTTTGTTCACGTCTTTGATTGAGGACAGTAATTATTATTGAAAAATATGAATTGTTGCTTGGGAAAATTACTATACATTAAGTGATCTTGATTTGGAATCATATCCATGCCTTACAAAGCCATTTCCAAAACGTTAATTACATTTTGGAATCATTGAACAAGTCATTTATGGGGAAACTTCATTACTACTTTTTAGGAGGATCCAAAACTTAGTTTTGGCAAATGACTGACTTACATCTGCAGATTTTTTGCAGATGGAATTTTGAAGTCT
Source organism: Potorous gilbertii (assembly GCA_028658325.1). Taxonomy (NCBI): domain Eukaryota; kingdom Metazoa; phylum Chordata; class Mammalia; order Diprotodontia; family Potoroidae; genus Potorous; species Potorous gilbertii. The sequence goes on along the minus strand of CM053769.1, from coordinate 573,956,104 downwards.
CTCTTTTTTTTAAAGTGTGCTTGTGATAAATAATGAATGCGGAAAAGTAAGTGACTTCTTAGATCCTAACCTTTTCTTTTTTCTTAAAGTACTTTATCAATGAGGGACAGTGTGGCACCATATATAGAGTTTTGGATGTGGATCCAGGAATCCCAATAGCATTGACCTGTTAGTGACTTAACCTCTTCTGGACCTCAATTTCCTCATCTACATAATGAGGAATAGAACCTGAACTACTCATCCCTCAGGGTGGTTATGAGTTTCAAAGGAAAATGTATGTGAAGCATTTTGCAACTTTGAAGTTCTTTATAAGTGTCAGATATCGTTAGTGGTGAAATTTGAAATAAAATTTCTCATAGATAAAATTATTTGGATTTCATGACTAAATTGGAAAGATGAAAGTTCACAATAGGATAGTCCTCTCTTCAAAAAAAATAATTAGAGCTTAGATTTTTGAAATACAGAACTGGTGAATTTTTTTTTTTTAAGATTCATAATTCTTGTCAGCCTTGTGTTGTTTTTTTTTTTTATTGGGGTAGGTCTAGACTTTGAGGGTTTTTTGGCTTCTCTGTTCACTAATGGTATGTGGTGAGGTTTGTGTCTAAAGGATCCAATAAGATAATGCATGCAAAATCACTTTGTAAGCCCTTAAACTACTTTTATAAATGAGTTGGACATTGGGGCTGGGACTGGGGGTGAGGAGAAGGGGAGGGGACATTGACAAGCTGAGGTGCTTTCTCAGACCAAAGGTAGCTGAAGAGGAGAATGCAGAGTTGCAGAGAGGACCTAACTTCCTCAGGTGAAAATATCCTAATGTACTTGTGGCATTGATAAGGGTATCTTCATAAACTTCTTGTGTATTTCTCTTTTTTTTTGTTCCCTCAGTTTCTTTCAAGATGTCTACAGTTCACGAAATTTTGTGCAAGCTCAATTTGGAGGGTGATGTAAGTATCTCACTTCAATCTTATAATTTGAAATTTTGACTCCTTGTACTTGGTGCTTATTCTGTTTAATCTTCTAGGTGGCACAGTGGATAGAGTGCTGGAACTGGTGTGAGAAAGACCTGAGTTCAAATCTAGCCTTAGACATTTCATAGTTATGTGACCATGGGCAAGTCACTTAACCTCTGTTTGCCTTAGTTCCTCAGGTGTAAAATAGAAATAATAATACTGTCTACCTCCCAGGGTTGTTGAGTGACTCAGAGGAGGTAATATTTGTAGAGGGTTTAGCATAGTGCCTATCACTTAATACATGCTTTTTTCCTTCCTTCCTTCTTCCCTCTCCCAATTCATGAATCTTTACTATGTTTTCTTAACTTGATGAGTGAACTTATTTTTTAAAAATATTTTTATAACTTTTCATATAATTGACTTTCTTTGTAAGCCAATGTATTTTATACTTTTAAAAACATTATTCTGAGAAGAGCTCCATCAGACTGCCAGCAAGGTCCATAATAGGACAAAGATTTAAAACTGCATTTCTAGAGGAGCTCAAAGGTTGAAATTCAGGTAGATTCTTTGACTTCCCTTTCCCACCATCAATTTTGCCATTGTCAGGTAGTGCAAAGAACTTTTCCAGGTCTTGTATCAAAATTGGAAAGCCTAACAAAAGGGTCTTGGGACCCTTTTTGAAGGACTGTGTGTGTCTTTTGGCCAAGAACCAGCCTAATTAAGATGAAAGAAGCCCATCCCTACACAGGGTGAATTTTTTTTGGCTATAGTAACTCTTAAAGATCAAGTGCTAGGTCAAAGGGGAGTTATACATCAGTGGCAAAATTTCAGATTTTCAAAGTATATCCTTAAAGCAAGTAGTTTTTTTAAAATTAATTTATTTGTTTTCAGTTTTCTACAATCACTTCCGTATTTTTTCCCCTTCCTTCACTCCTTCCCCCCTGACCGAGACAGCGTGTAGTCTTATATAGGTTCTGCATGTACATTCTTATTAAATACATTTTCACCTTAGTCATGTTGAATAGAAGAATTAAAATGAATGGGAGAAACCATTAAAACAAAACATAACATAACACAAAATAGTCTGCTTCACTCTGCAATCCAATTCCATAGATCTTTCTCTGGATGTGGAAGGCATTTTGCCTCAGGAGTCCATTGGGTAGTTTTTAGGTCCTTGCATTGCTGTGAAGGGCTAAGTCTACCAGAAAAATTCCTCCCACACTGTGGTTGTTGCTGTGTTCAAAGTTCTCATGGTTCTGCTCCTTTCTCTCAGCATAAGTTCCTGTAAGTCCTTCCAGATCTCTCTGAAGTCTTCTGTTCATCATTTCTTATAGCACAATAGTTTCCATTACATTCACATACCACAACTCGTTCAGCCATTCCCCAGTTGATCGGCATCCCTTCGATTTCCAATTCTTGGCCATGAGAGTGGCTACAACACAGAGTGCCGCTACAAATATTTTTGTACATGTGGGACCTTTTCATTTTTATGATCTCTTGGGAATACAGTCCTAGAAGCAATATTGCTGGGTCAAAGGGTGTGCACATTTTTATAGCCCTTTGAGCATAGTTCCAGATTGCCCTCTAGAATGGTTGGATGAGCTCACAGCTCCACCAACAATGAATGAGTGTTCCACCTCTCCCACGTCTTTGCCAACATTTGTCATCATCCTATTTTGTCATGTTAGCCAATCTGATAGGTGTGATGTGATACCTCAGAGTTGTTTTGATTAAAGTAAGTCCTATTAACGGTTAGCAGGAATAATCACAGTCTTGTGATTTTGCTGTTGTTGAGTCATTTCAGTCATGTCTGACTCTTCATGACTGGGGGTTTTCTTGGTAGAGGTACTGAAGTGGTTTGCTATTTCTTTCTCCAGTTCATTTTACAGATGAGGAAACTGAGGCAAACAATATTAAATGACTTGTGCAGGGTCACTCAGCTAGTAAGTGTCTGAGGTTACATTTGAACTCAGGGAGTTAAGTCTTTCTGACTGCAGGCTCAGCTGCAATATGTGATACATATTAAAAATAGGCAGATTACCATTCACATGCACAGAATGAGGGCCACATCTTGCTCTAATAGGAAGGGAAAAGATTGTTGAGATTGTACCTGACCATTAGGATCTAATGAGATATTCCCAGCTTATTCCTGGACATTATGGTCTAAGGAGAACTTTAATAACAACTCAGCACTATTAATGGTAATGTGGTTTGTAACTATATCCTGTCTTGCACTTAAAATATACTTTCACTGAAATGATAATAGATAAAAAAACCTCACAGATGCAGTTGAAAATCATTTTGATAAACATTGCACAGAACCAGTGAATATATAATGAATATTAAAAGTTACAGCATAAAAATATTAGAGGAGAGTGGAAGTCGGTAGATTTTATAACTATGCTTAGGAGGAGAATTTTTAACCAAACAAGTGGTAGTGGGATCATAAATAACAATTTTAGCCACAAAAAACCCTATAAAAAGCTTTTGCACAAACAAAAATCAATGCAGACAGGATAAGAAGAAAAAATGTTGTGGCAAAAAGTTTTTGCATCAAATATTGGTGGTAAAAGTCGGATGTCCAAGATATATAAGAAATCAACATCAATATATATCCAAGAGCCACTTTTCAGTAAATAAGTGATCATAGTATATAAACAGTTTTCAAAAGAAGAATTACATACCATCAATCACCATATGAAAAAAATACTCCAAATGACCAGTAATAGAAATGGAAATTAAGACAAAGCTGAAATTTTAGTTTTTACCTGTAAATTGGCAAAAATGACCAAAAACTGAAACAGTGATTGAAGGCTCTGTGGAAAGTCAATCACTTGGTCCAAACTTTGGGGGAAATCATTTGGAATTATCCAAAAAAGTGACTCAACTTTGATTCAGCAATTTTACTACTAGTTACATAACCTAAGAAGATAACCAGTAGAAAGGTCTCATGTACAGCAGAATATTTAAAGTTGCATTTTTTTGTGGACATAAAGAAGTAGAGAAACAAAAAGGGTGCCTATTGCTTGGGGAATGACTGAACAACTTAGAATACGTGACTCTGAGAGAGTATTATTGTATGGTAACAACTGAAGAATTCAGAGCATCATGGGGAAAATTTCTATCAACTGATATGTTAGATAAACAGTTAAATAATAACAGTATATACAGTGATCACAACAATGTTAAAAGAACACTAAACAGATGCTGAATTCTGAATAATTGAAAAACCAATTATGGTTCCAGAGGATAGACAATGAGAAAATATTTTCTTCTAATTGTAAGTAGGAGAACGTGTATGATAGAATGTCAAGTATATTACAAGAGATTGATCACTGTTTTGGGTGATTTTCCTTAACTGTTCTTTATTTTAAGAGAGGCTTCACTGGGAAGGGACAGGGTCCAAAAATGATTGATATAAAGACAAACTGCATTAAAATGTCTTTTTAAGAAGTTGAGCAGAGCACTTTATACTTTCCCATAATTACTTTAAAGGACGTTATTTGGCACTGGTTCGGATTAATGTTTGTTACAGATCGTCTCTTGTATGGAGACTTTTATTTATTATATTATTAAAAATATAAATATAAATTTTTATTTATTTATAAAAGTGGACATTTCCTTCCCCACCCTCTCCCTACCACATACCTTCCTGAAAACATTTAAGCAAAACCGACTTTATAAAAAAGGACATACATTTTCTACTACTAAGTCTTCCACGATTTCTTAACAGAAAGGAAAGATATGTGCTTGAGTTTAATAATTTGTTAGCCACAGTGTTTTGTTGCATTTGACCTTTAGTTTGTCTTTATTTACATTGCTGGTTTTCTAGTATATAATGTTTTTTTGGCTCTGCTTCCTTCCTTCCCGTCTTTCACAACAGACCTGGCGGTAATGGACTCAGGATGTAGAATGATATATGGATTTTCAGATGTGGCCAGTGTACAGATTTGACTTTCTGAATTATGTGTATTTGTTAAAAGGATGGGTTCCTTCTTATAAGAAAAAAAGAGCATCAATGAAACTCTTAAAAACTATGGGTTACATAAAGGGTATAGAAATATGGAGCAGTTTTCTAACTACCCTGTTCAATCTAACATTAGATGTTTTTTTTAAAAAAAACAAACTGTAGCTAACAAATGGTCATGGTATCATCTGCAAGCCTGTTATATCTTGTTTATGTTGTAGATTGAAAGTGTTTGAGTGAGTTGATGATTAAATTCCTGATAAAGAAAAGCCAAACAATCCTTGCCAGGATTCACTAAATTCTTCCTATTTGTCATTCTATATGGCATAGTAATATTTTGCCACTTTTATGTACCACAGTGTGTTTAGCTTTACTCCAGTCACTGCCCATGTTGTTTGTTTCTAGCTGTTTGCAAATCATGCTTTTGGGAATGTTTTTGTCTATAGGGTCTTTTTTTTATTGCTGTGGTCATCATTATCCTTCTTAGGATACAAATCCAATAGTGGGAACTCTGAGTCACAGGACATGAACACTTTAGTACGTTTTCTTGTATGATTTCGGGTTGTTTTCCTGATAAGTTGGATATTTGCTTTGTTTTAAAGAAACAGTTCTCAGTCTCTTTGTTGTGATTTATAGGTACCTGCCCCACCCTGCCCTGCCCTGCCCATCCCATCCTGGGATTTCTGAAGTCTGCTTTTACTGATACAATCACCTTTACCCATATCTTGCCCAACTAGATGAGAGTTGGCACCTGATTTCAAAAACTAGTAATTCATACACATAGATGTGTGTATATATACATATATATGTATGCATACATATACATGCATATACCCATGTCTACATATATATACATACATCCACATACATATATATATATATATATATATATATATATATATATACACACATCTGTATACCTTGTTCTTTATCCAGTTGTTTCACCCCTGTCTATGGATGAATCCCTCAAATTTGAGTCATGGAATTCTAAGTATTCTTAGAATTCATGGAATTCTAAGTAGAAATGGAAAGGACCTTAGAAGTCATTTAGTCTAATGCCCTCTTTTTTACAGATTAAGCAAGCGCCTGAGACCCAGAAAGATTATACTATTTGCCCAAAGTTGCCCAGAAAAGTAAATGCAGAGATTTTAATCCAGCCTCTCTGACTACAAAATCAGTGTTGTTTCCACTACACCTTCTCAATTACCGTAGATCACATGGAACTCCTAAGGAACCAAAGTCTTGTGTCCTTGCTTCATTCTCAGCCTATTTTGCAAGAAGCCACAAGCTTTACATACAGCCACAAGCTGTATGTAGGTTGTATGGAAGATCACAACTCCAGATATGTGTCCAGATGTTAAATAATGTGCATTTCTGCCCAACTATTTACTACAGAATTAATTTAAAGGCAATGTAGTGTGTAGCAGAAAGATTTCCGGACTTGCACCTGGGAGACCTAGGCTTGAATACTCTTTCTAGCAGTCAGTCATATGACTCAAGTCATTTCACCTTTCAAGTCTCAGTTTTCTCTTATGTAAAATGGCAATAATCCTTGCATTCTACTGACCTCTTAGGATTGCTATATGAGGAAATTGCTTTGCATACCTTAAAATGCTAAGTAAATGTGAACTCTTTCTTACCAGGATTGTTAAAAATAAGAATTTCTTACAGTTTTTCAATACATTCCTTGATGTGGAAATCCACACACTTATGATGAAGTATTTTAATGTGTGTGTTTACACACTTGGAGGCTCGTAAGTTAGAGCTAAGTGGGACTTTTGAGGGTGGAACTCTCTAAGTCATCTATTTCAATTCCTTCGTTTTATTGATGAATATAGAGACTCAGAGGAGTTGAGTGATTTACCCATGCTACAGAGGTAAGAAGTAGCTGGGCAAGGAAGTGAGCTGAAGTCCTTACCTCCAGACCCAGTACACTTTCCACTTCCTCATGCTTCCTTTTGGTAGGTATATCTCTTGTATGTGGAGGACAAAATGGAAAATAAAGCAGTTAATTGGAAACTTCAAGCAAAAACAAAGATGCTTCCTCCCTCCCCCACAAAAAAGCTAATTTAGGCAAATTTTAAGTCCCTTTCTCCATCTGCCTCTGATGTTTGTAGATAGTTGCCTTTGTCCTTTTCTTTTTGTTTGAGTATAGTTGTATTTTGACAAAACTTTTTCCACTTACTGTTATTTTTGGAAAAGAACATGCAGAATCTGGAAAAATAAGCCCTGTGAGATACAACTCAACTCTAGATTCTGATCATCTTTGCAAATATAAATAAATGATAGTTTTGGTAACATCTAGGAAAAACATTTTCCATTAGCATTCTTTCCTTTTCTGTGTAGCAAACATTGTTGAGGAAAGACTAATACTTAAGCAATCCAGGATTTTGTGGGAGTTGGTACTCCTTTCACTGACATGGATTGAAACACTTTTGTGACTTACTAGGTACTCTTAGAGAGTTAATGAGGCTGAAAAGTTTACCACCCTAGGAATCAGTTTCTTTGAACTTAACTCAGCTTAAATGAACAAAGAGTGTCTCACTAGACTTGTACTCAAAGCCTTTCCAGTTTGGTAGGGTCCACTACAGCTTGCCATGCAACTGGTGTTAAATTCAAGACCCAAGGTGACTTCCCACACCATAATGAGGTATAACAGTTGGATGTTAGTGGAGGTACTAAAGAAATACAGGCTTCAAAATAGCACTTAGTCTTTTACTTGGGATAATTTCCTCCAAATGAGGACTATATCAAATGGCCCTTACTGGAACATTAAAGCTCTAAAAATCCAGTGGTTAGTACCTTGGAAATTCATTTGTGATTTTCAAGAATTATAATTATGTCCTAAAAGTTATTATCAGGTCCAAAATTATACAGATTATGTATGTATGTATATCTATATACATATATACAGGGGGTGCGTGTGTGTATGTGTATGTGTATGTATATACACACATTCTTGCTGAGATCACAATATGCTCTACCTTCTGTTCTGGGAATTGAGAAGCAGTAGGTGTAATAGATAGAAAGCTGGCTTTGAAGCCAGGAAGTTCTGAGTTCAAGATCTGCTTCTGACACATAGCTGGGTGATCCAGAGAAAGTCATTTAACTTCTTGGTCCTCCAGGCAATTCTCCAGGATGATAAATTGCCGAGAAGATTTCCTCCCTGAGAGTTCTTTATTCCCAGGAGACCATAAGTCTAGTCACTATCCTTGTCTGTCTTGGTAAGCATGAAAAATGGTATCTCATCTCAGTACCGTATGGGGATAATTCCCCACTGATAACCAAGTAGTGTGGGTGGGTTGGTAATGTCACCTATGTAGACAGAGAATTAAGTCAGAGCACTTAGATCTCCTGATTCTACACACAAATGGGGAATAGGCAACATTACCACATTATGAGTAATCGCTATGGAATTTGCTCTCTGGGGGAACTGAGGGTGGGGATAGTTGGAATAAAGTAGGAAAGAGTTGACCATTCCTCTTTCCCCAAAGTGTACTGTGCTGGTTTTTCACTTACCCCAAAGTGAGAGTGGTAAAGTTTAATTCAGGATCTCAAAGGAGAACAGGTGAACAGGTCTGACCATCTTCCTTCCTCTGACCTCAAGCTAAGATGATGGAGAGAGAGCGAGGGTATGGATTCATCTCAGGAAAAAAAAAAGACTATTAGACATTTTAAAACAGTGGTATAAGAAAAGTATAAAAGAAAAAGGCAATAGGAAAGGCTGAGTGCTGTCCTGAGAAGGCAGAAAGGAGTCGAGTAAGGAGGAAAAGAGAAACATTCAAGGACCATGGTGAGGCATAAAGAGCATGTGGACAGTATTGCTACATATCTTGATGCTACAGTATCTTGGTGGTTGAGGAATACGCCTGTTCTCAGTTGTCTACATGACCAGATTACTTAGGATTGTTGCATTTTCTTTTATAATTGTGATCTTAGTGATATAGATTCAGTCTCAATTCACCATGCCTGCCATATGTTGTTTGACCCAGCACTTTTGATCTGCTCAGGAAAGTTCAGGTTATAATAGTTCCCATCACTGTTTTTCACAGTTCTTATTTACAGTTTGGATATTTGAGTTTTCATTTCTCCATCCCCTCTACTTACAGAGTTTCCCTAGAACAATAAAAAAAATTTTCAAAATCATATGTCTCATGCTCAAATCATTTGAAGAGTGAAGTTCTAGGTTTACTTCTTTGAATAACAGGCAAAACCTAATTATTTTTGTTTTAGTTGGCTGTTAACATTTTAACATGTGTTTGTTGGCTGTTTTGAGAGTGAGTGTGGTATAGTAGATAGAGGATTAGTCCTGGAGTGATAGGCTCTCAAGTTCAAGGCCTGCTTCTGATACATACTGCCTTTGTGACCTTGGGCAAGTCACTTAGAGCTTTTCATGCCCCAGGCAGTTCTTTGAGGCTTTAAAGCAGCTGATCTGTTCAGGAAAAATTTCCTACACCAGGAATTCCTCAAATGGGTTAAAATCACAAATCTGGATAAAAAGACTTTTTAATTGTTCATGATGCCAGATTTCTAATTCTTAATTTTTTTAAATCCCAGCATTCTACACCTCCTAGTGCATATGGCTCTGTCAAGGCTTATAACAACTTTGATGCCGAGAGGGATGCTCTAAACATTGAGACAGCCATCAAGACCAAAGGTAAGCTGTATTTCCATTCCCTTGTCAGACCTCATATCTAATCATAACTGCTTTTGAATGGCAGTCACTTCCTAACTTTTGGATTAGCCATTGGATTTGCATTTAGTAAAAACAGATCATTTCCTTTTTTTCCTTTTCTTTTTAGAAAGAATGGTGATAAGTGACCGAAAAGTGGCACCCTGGTAGAGTGGAAAGTATGGGCTTGATGATGGGTTGGGACACCAGTGTAAATAATTTGTAGAGAGCTATCACCACAACGTGGGCTATGACATAAATGAGGAGTTTTTAAAAAGTGTATCAACTTGTTAGGCAGCCTGTGAAAACATTTGAGAAGAGGGTAAGGGAAGAGAAAGGGCACCCATCTATATCAGAGGAGCGGTTACTTGCACAGAGGAGATCATGGATCCTGGAAAGATGAAAGCCTTGCCTCTTGTGAATCTAATGTCATTTCTGTGAGAGGAAGCAGAGCATAATGGATAAAGCACTTGAATCAGGAGGACCTGGGCTCAAATCCTACCTTAGACATTTGCTAATTATGTGATTCTGAGCAAGTCATTTAACCTTTCTGTGCTTCAGTTTTATGGAGGAATTGGACATAATGACCCCTAAAGTACTTTCTAGCTCTAAACCACAAATCTCCTTTGAACAAGCATTTATTTTTAAATTGTTGATTTCTAAAACTTTTAAGATTGCATATGAAAATTTGTAGCAAAATCAAGTAAGGAATGCCTGGAAAACCTTTCCTTTTGTGTGTATTCTTTGGTGACTTAATGATGGAAAAATCCAGGCAGATTTTATCTTGAATGAAGGAAAGCAGGCATGTCACTCATTTGCCTTGGGCCCTAAACCAGAAAGAGCTGTCAGGAGATTTCCTAGATATCCAGGATTATTCAGAGATGACCACGAGGCCTGTAAGCCTTCTTTCTGAAATAAAACTAAATATTAACAGATGATTTATAAGTGTTTCTACTGGTGCCTGCCACAGTACTTGACTATTAGGATAGGAGATGTTTCAACATCATGTGAAACTTTTGTGAAATGAAGCATGGGTCTTTGGCATTCCCCCAAATCTTCTGATTCCTAAAACATCCTCCCTCTGTTGTGAAATGTGGTTCAATATTAATAACCCTCCTTGCTGCTTCCCCTTTTGAAATTTCAGTGCGCTTTAGACATCACCCTGACAAGGAAAGTCTTCATTATTTAGGGCTGTTGCTGCAAAGAAGCATTATAATTTTCTCTTCTAATTAGAGTTTTAGAAATAACTTGTACTTGTAGAATTCACACAGATATTACCAAGAGTAAATATATACTACCTGGAGGTTTTGGCTAATGAATGCTTCAATTCCTTCAAAGATTTTGTAGGACCGTAAGCTTAGATCTTCTTCCAAGCAGTTTCATTCAGTAAACCTTTATTGAGGGGCCTCCTTAGTGCAGTGCAGAGAGAGCTGGCCTTGGAGTCAAGAGGACCTATTTCAAATCCCCTCTCTGATACATACTACAGGCATGACCTTGGGCAAGTCACTTAACTAACCTCTTAGTGCACAGGCAATCGTTTAAGACTTGTAGAGAAGGTTCCAGCTTGCATTATCTGGGAGTGAGTCCCTTCTATCAATGCAATTTCTGATCTATTCCCTATTCATAAGTGTTTATGAAGCAGTATTGTGGGCTGAACACTGGGCTAACCAACTAGGAATATAAAGGAAAAAATGAAGTAGACCCTACCCTGAAGGAGCTTGTACCTTATGTGGGGAGAAGCCTCGATAACTGTCCTAGAAATTTCCCAGTTTGTAGTATTTTAGTTGACTTCTGAGACTTTGATAATGGTTTCCTTGGATCAGTGCCCATCTGAGCACATGTTGTCAGGAATCTCTATTTTCCCATTCACAGAAGAGTCAAGGATACAGTCATTCCCAGCTGCAGCTATACCTTCCGCATACTTTAATTAGAAAGTGTATCTTCCTTTTAAGCCAGATGAAGAATGAGAAAAGTAGTTCTCCATGCATACAAATGGTCAGATCTTCAGTCTCAAAATGTTTGACAGGAGTTTTGATGACTACCATGAATGTTCTTTCCTTGATTTCATTTGATGGAGTCTTAACCTTCTGACAAGGACCTCCAACCCTGTTGTTAGTCGATAAACATTTATTGAGCATCTCCTCTGTTCCAGACATTGTGCCAAATACTGGGAATTGAGATATGAAAAAATGCACAGCCCTGCCCTCAAGAAGCTCATAGTCAGTGGGGGAGGGAGGGACACAACACACAAAGGGAAGCTGAAAATGGGGTTGGGTGGGAAGTACAAGAAGTCCATAGGACTGTAGCAGTGGGAAATGAAGAGATGACTGGCCTCAACCCCCTCCTGCAGGGGAGCTTCTTCTAGCCTCAAGGGTCCTGTGGGTACTGAGAAAGCCTGGGTCATCCAGAGAATCTCTCAGCTCTCACGTTCTATATTATTCCCTATAGGCACCAACCCTTTTCTCAAAATGATGTTCTGTCACTCTGCTGATTTGGGGTGGGGATTAGGGCTCTCTCTGCTTCAGAAAATAATCAATTCATAGGACCATAAATTAAGCCCAACCCCTCAAGTTACAGATGAAGAAGCATTTTCAAACTGAGTAACAAAGAGGGGAAGGGATTTGCCCAGGATCCTAACGTTTGGTAAGTTTTTGAGGCAGGATTCTAACTGCTCTTTTGAACTCCAAATCTATCTCTCTCTCCCCTGCACCCCTTAGCTGTTTAAATGAGGCTTTAAGTTTCTAATTTTTGATGCTTTAAAACATTGCCCCTTCCCTCACCTGCTAACCCCCATCTTGCTCATGTAAGTTTGGGCAGGGCATGTGCCCTTAGATACCAATGAGGAAATTGACCCGAATTCCAGATGGTTTGTCTCATAACTCTCCTAACGGCTAGTTCTCATTCTGTGAGAAACAAAGAAAGGGTGTGGCCTGCTTTCCTGAAACTGTACACTCAGACCCCTCCCCACCCCTCTCTAGGACCTGGGTGTGCCTTGAACCCTGTGGTTTGCCAACATGCCATTGCAGAAACATGCTCAGCGCCTAACAGTTAACTCATCCAAAAGACACACAGCTTTCAGTAAGCCTGGAACAAAGCCTCCTTTTGTCGCTGCATGAGAAACCTTTTAGTGCATTGGAATGTGAAGAGTCCATAAAACCACCCTAGTCAGCACAGAAATTCTCATGGTACCTTTTCTTACCCACTCTGAATTAATGGGAAATAAAGATTCTTCCTCATAGAAGGTTTGGATAGCTAGACTCTGGACTAAGAACTTGAGGGTTATTCCAAAGCAACTGCCATTTCCTGCCTACTTTTTGTAATTGGAAAGAACTTTCAGCAATAAGAAATCTAAGCCCAAGCTATCTTTTGGTGATAACTGTGTGAACTGCTGAAACTTCTCAAGTTCAGCTGCAGGCAGTGACTTCTCTTGAAGGCTTTCCAGTGCTTTGTAGAAAGGAATTGTTTTTAAAACATTAACCTGCAAAATCAGCTTTCCTCTAAAATGATCTGTTCATTCAAGAACATTAAGCATCTACTATGTGCAGTCTGAGAGGCAAGTGGGTGTAGTGGATAGAGTTGGACTTGGACCTATCACTGATTCCCTTCTGGTTGAGTGATTTGTAGGATTTCTCAGGCAACTCTTTAAGATTGTTAGTTTTGGTTAGTTTTAGAGCAGTTACTCACCTGCCTTGGTAGATGGACAGAATTAAGAGACTTCAGTGTTTACCATTCCAATCCATCCATGAAAGTTATCTTTACTATAACATGCTTTGCTAAGCTGGGAACTTCTTACATGGATGAAATCATAAATCTGGTCTAAAAAGTAAAAAAAAAGTTACAGCCATACTATACAAGGATGGGGAAGATTCATAAGACATAGCCCTTGCCCTAAAGGATATCTTTAATTTGGCAGAAGGAGAGCATATAGGGTACAGAGAGATCATTCTCCAAATTAATGAATTAAGTGCCTAAGCAGAGCACAAAGTGAGCCAAACATTCCTCTCGTCAGATTTACTTCATCCAGAAACCTGAGATGACGTCAGTGACATTCTTAGGAAAACTCCCTAGTGGAAAGTTACAGGTGCTACAGAAACAAACAGAATGCCTAGAAGAGAGAGTTTTATTAAGTGTAACATGTTTATAAAGTTAGTGAGACCTGTTTGGAGTCTTATAATAACTTGTTTGTCTGATTTTTTTTTTCCTGTGGGAAATGTAGCCAAAGTCTAAAACTAGAATGAACAGTTTCATATTTTCACATGATTAAGTCTAGAAAATTTTGTTTATTAAGTCTATGTAATATGTTCTTTAAAAAATTATATTTTATTGATCTTTTATTTTTGCTTTCACATTGCTAGATTTTATTCTTGTATCTCTTCTAGACACCCTATAATACTTTTTTATCTGTTTATATGTCTTTATTTTTTGATAATATTGTTTTCAATTATATGTAAAGACAACTTCTAGTATTTATTTTTAAAAAGTTTTGAGTTCTAAATTTTTCTTCCATCCTCCCCTTCCCTCGTCTTAAGATACACAGCAATTTCACAGAAGTAACATGTGCAGTCATGTAAAATATATTTCCATATTAGTCATCATACTTTTTAAGTAATAATATTTTATTTTCCCCTAATCACATGTAAAAACAATCTATAATATTCTTAGAAGAGGCAAGCTGACATAGTCAATAACCAGGAAGCTATAGGGTACAGTCTAGCCTCTGACATATAGTGGTTTTATAATCCGGGGCTAACCGTCCCAATACCCCAACCAATCCTCTAAGTAACAACAGCTGCTGACCAACCTCTGATGGTCGGAGCTTCCACCGTGGAAATTCCCTACATGGTTGAAATCAGAGTTCTGACCAGTAAAACCCCCAGACACTTAATACACAACGCAATATAATCCTGAGCAGTTCAAAAATGTCTTTTGTAGTTTGTGAAACAGCATTTCGAAATGCAAGCCCCAGTTGTCCTATGTATTAACTGTGCAGTTTCTTCTCTGTCCTCTTTAAAGTCATTCATTCGCTCATTGTCTTGAAAAGTTTTTCAGTTTCTCTTTCCAACATGTCTGTATAAGCAATTTGAAAAATGATTAGATTTAAGACTTACCTTCTCCTGAAAACTTTTTTCCTGTAAGTCTATCTGGGAACAGAGTCTCCACTTTTACTTACTTACACCTCCTCAACATTGTCTTCCTCCCAATTTTAGGAAACCAGTCACTTTGGCATGGGGATGTGCCATACTGTCTGGTCTTCTGATAGTATCTACATGTAATAATATAATATAATAGCAATAATTATTACAGGTTTGCTCAGCTCTTTTCAAATATTATCTCATTTCATTTGCACAACAATGGAGGTAGATACCATTATTTTTCCCATATTATAGATGACGAAACTGAAGTATACAGATTGAGTGACTTTCCCAAGGTATCATAGCTAGTGTTGGGAGGTGAATTTGAAGTCGGGTCTTCTTGACTCCAAGCCCAGAACCAGCTGTTTACCTAGCTCCCTGTGGAGAAATACAGTTGGAGGAAGAAGAAGAGATCCGATCATCAGGAGAAGGGAAAGCATGTCTGATTACATATAGCTGGTAAAACTCTCCAGAGTTGGCATTCCTGGGGTTGACTTTTGAAGGAGTATAAAAGTTCTTGAGGGACCAGTGAGTAAGCAGGGAGTGTATCCTAGGCCTCAAGGGTGCAAGACTTGAGGAATTCCCATTTCATCATGGAAGCACTAGGGACCCAATTGATATCTTCTGAATTCTATAATAAAAACTTAGAGGATATCTGTTCCCATTCAAACTAAAAGCTCCTGTTCTAAATTCCAGGATTGGGTGATTTTTATTCACCTTCAGACAGGATAACACCATACTGCCTATTTCTCCTACCTTTATTATATTAGTAGTCCTGGACTCCTTCACCTCCTTTACCTGCTTGGAAGAGCCTGAGATTTTCAAGTAATTGGTTCTTAATTAGGAAATGACTGTGGTTGATCTGTTTGCCTCTTTAATTGTGGATTGCCTAGGGGCAAACCAAACCAGGAGAATGACTGACTTGGAGCTTGCAGGTGGGACCTAGGTAAGTGAATGCACCCATGTTGGTGTTGCGGCTGGTTGGACAGTCATAGAAGGTAGAACCCTGAATCTCAGTGGCCCCCTCAGAGAGTTGGAACCCTTTTTGTAGGAAGGAATTCAGTCTTTGCTATTTGGTTCCCAATTGGGGGGACTTCATTTTATTTTTTGTCTTTGATGTTTATGGTACTTAAAACCGCTTTATTGGAAAAGCTCGATAGTAATGCATATGTTCTCTCCTTTAGATAAACTGTACTGCTCCTCGCCTTAATTTATCTACTTAGAAATAGAGTAAAGCCTTGCGAAAGTATTATTGTCTAATTAACAAGAGGCTCCTTAGGCTTAAAGCTGTAGGAGTTTCTCGGTCTAAATTGGCCTGGGGTTAAATATATACTATGCAGGATACAACACAGCTGTGGATGGTTTACCATGTGGGTCGAAAAAACTAGAAAGGAAAGTCAGCTAAATGAGTAAAGGATGAATCTAGACCACACAAAATAGATTGTAATTAGCACCAACACAGCCCCGGAGTTACTTTAAGTGCCAATCAATGAGGACAGCTTTATTTCTTTCTGGAATGCTAGGATAATGAGAGGCCCTATTATTGCCAGTTTTGATTTTAGCAGGGTTTGTGCTCTCCGGAAAGGATGCAGAAATCAGCCCATGTTCTTTATGAGCGTGAGTATAGAATAGCTTCAACGAGTTTCTGTGCTTATCTTGTGGTTTTTTTCTTTTTGTGAGTTTTTTAAAGAACTAATCAAAGAAATACCCTAAATGACCAAAACTCACTTTTAACCTAAAAGTTATTGCACATATTGTTGGCATAGTATCTGATTCTGAAATTGAGCGTAGTGGCTTGGAATACTTTTTTTTTAAAAAAATGAATAATATAAAATGACTAAGAAGAAAGGCATAACCTGGTGTAGGATTATTTCCCTTGATGGTATACTGGGAAGGGCAGGGAGTATGTGAAACTATGTGAAAGAAGTTAACCAGACTTTGATGAGAATGTCAACAAGAAAATTCTCTTTCTGCCCATTGGCCTGAAGCCTGGAGCTTCTTTAACAAGGACAGTCTCTCTCTCTCAGTTGTGCTAATGGAAGGGGAGTGAGTTGGAGCCCAGTTGCTGAGAACATGCCCCATTGTATTATGGGTACTTTAGAGTTCTCATCCTACATTGATGCCAGGAGCAAGAGAAGCGAACCATGATTCATGGCCACCCTTGCACTAGGAGTACAGATTTTGTGTGTGATTGTATTCATTGTCTACGTGACGGTTCTGAATGCCAGAACACTGGGCCAAGTATGTTAACATGGATAGGTAAGGGAATCTAGGTGCCTTTTTAGTTGTAGGTTTCAGTTTTAACATCCTTCTTTCCCACCTCATTCTTTTTAGACTGCTTGGTAAACTTTTATCTTTTTCACATCTGAAATCTCAATGGTAACACCTCTCAGGTAAGGTAGTCGTTATTTGTGTCCTACCTAGTTGGTGGGAATACCAGAAGCAGCCTCCCCATTGCCAATTGAGAGACAAATTAGAATTGGGAGGGTGTGTGTTGATTCCTCTTTCACCATTTAAAGTTTTGATTTCCTCTTAAATCTGGGTCTCAGATTTGTCAGGATGTACATTTGTGCATGTACCCTGTTTGTGGCCAGAAATCATCTTTGCTATTTTATTTATTTCAATTTATGAGTTACTGTTGATGCTTTATGGTCTTCTCGGAGCTCTTTTTCAACAGTTTATTTAGAAACAGCATGGTACTGTGGATAAAGCCTTGGACTTGATTAGGAAAGACCTGTGTTCAAATCCTGCCTAAGACATTTCATAGCTTTGGGATCATGGATGGGCAAGTCATTTAGTCTTAGCTTCCTTATCAGTCAAACAGAAATTATCTATAGCACCTATGTTATGGGGCTGTTGAGGGGGTCAAATTAAGTAATATGGATAAAGCAGAAGTCTTTCAGACCAAATCACCCCTTGATTCCCCCTACCCCAGAAACCCATCTCCCAGATATTGCCTTCTTCAACCTGCTTTTTGGGGACCTCCCCTCTTTGTTACTTGTTGGATGTATATTTTCCAAAGTGTCACCTGGCTTGGCTAATCTGATAGTGTATTCTTTTGGGAAAAGGCTAGATGCCTTCTTTCTTCCTCTCTCAGATAACAGAAATGTTTTAACCCTTTGCTGACTTTAGAAGACAATTATCCAACATTGTCTAATCTGCTGAAGGATTCTGAATGGAAATTTTAGGCCAAGTGGGTTGAGAAGATGATGTGACCCATAAAGATAGTATTGGGGGTTGGGGCAAATATGGCCTTGCAACCCTCCCTAAATTCACACAACATAAGACAGTAAATAAACTGCCTAATTTTCAGATGGATACGACTTGTCCTGGTCACAGCAGCTTTCTTTGGGGAAGAATAGACCTTTCTCACTCTAAGTTATAAATAAAATTATGACTCATTCTCATTTCTGCCACTCAGCTCTGACCTCTTAATTTCTTGGTGATTGTCATTATATAGCCTCATGCTTTCATTTCCATTAGACATTCTTTCAGTTGTTTTCCAAGACTAAAAGAACAGTTGTTCTCACTGCCTCAAATCCCTTCTGGCTGCTAGATGAATTTTCTCAAGTGTAGAATCTGATTGTCCCATTCCCCTACTTACCATACTTCAGTGCAGATCGTGGGGCAGGCCCATTTATGGCTCTGGGCACTTGCAGCACGCCAAAGGATTTCCTCTACATCCCAAAGGCTCTTTTCCTCTACAGTTTTCGTGGGCTCTTTGATCTGTAGCAAATGACCATAAACTGCTAGGTTGTGCATGCCTGCTCTAGCAGCTCATTACTGCAAGGTTTAGGTGACTCTATCTTTTGATGGGACCTGTGATTTCAATGATATTAGAAACTCCTGGAGGAGAAAAACTTCCTCTACCAATGTTGGTTTGCACCATTTTGGAAGCTTATAGTCCTAGAGTTGCCTAGAGCACTGAAAGATTAAGGGAGCGGCCCAGATCAAATATAAACTCTGCTAAGCAGTTACCGCTCTATATAACCTGGCTCCTCCTTTCTCTTCAGTGTTCTTACTTGTCACTCCATTTCACCGTTAACTATGATGACTTCACACAGGACCTTCATTTCCCTTACAGCACCTTGTACTGGCTACTCCCTGTACTTGGAATGTTCTCCGTGATCACCTCTCCCTCTCCCAGAGGCTTAACTCACACACCATTCATGCCCCCCTAAAACCTTCCCTTCCTGAGCTAACTTCTTTCTACTCTGTATGTATCTTGTAGTTACCCATTTATGTACATATCTTTCCCTTTAGGACATCAGCACCTTGAGGAAAGGGGCCATCTTTGTATTTTCTTTGTGCTGTAGTACATGTCTAATAAATGCTTGTGGATTGATTGATTGATTGATTGATAGTTCATTTACCCATTTAGTGAATTAGCATTTTAATTGTAAGAGATATCCTAGTAGAACATCAGGGAGTGCTCTTAACCCCCCAAAATCTACGTATATACATATATACATATATGTATATACACATATATATACATATACA
>CM053769.1:573877190-573936380 GCA_028658325.1 Potorous gilbertii | reverse complement strand
GTAGATTTTGGGGGGTTAATATATATATGTATATATATATATACCCCACATTTTTTTGATCACAGCTTACTCATATTGGTGTAAAGATTAGATTTTACAAATTCCTAATACAAATCTACACAGCTTACTCATATTGGTGTAAAGATTAGATTTTACACAGCTTACTCATATTGGTGTAAAGATTAGATTTTACAAATTCCTAATACAAATCTAACCCAGAAACCATCATGGTCCTGTAATCTAGATAAGGAGAGCTTCTAAGTACCGGACATTGGCCAGACCCTTGTCTCACAGCAAGTGCTGCTCCCCCACCTCCAAGTGCTTCCTGGATGCTCTAGTGAACAGCCATGAGCTCCAATTTTTTTTGTATCTTTAGTATATCTCAGGAGATGTGAGTCAGCATCCTGTTCAGAATGGCCTGCTGGTTCTTTGCCACAGAAAATAGAGACACATTTTCCGTAAAATGCCAGACTAGGATCTGGTTTGGGATTTCCATCCACAAAGCTGAGTAGAAAACACCAGCAGGCTAATTTTGTGGGATTGGTATTATGTTGTGAAAAAAACAAATTAAACTCGATCTTCTTTACTGCTGAGGCTGGTTAAGGGTGGAGTGGGGTTGGAGAGGCATAGTAATGGCTGAGAAAGATCAAGTAAGGTTTTGCGTAGGAAGTGACCCTTGAAGGAAGGTGGAGGTGAAGCGGAATATTTAGATACAGCAGAAGTGAGAAACAGAATATTGCATAAGGGAATCTGGTTCTAGACTTTTGAAATCCTGAAAGACAGCGTTGGGTTAAACATTTTTCCTTGGTTGGCACGTGAATATTTCAGTTCAAAGAGAAACAACTCTTTAAGAACTCATCTATGTTCTGCTTTAAGATGGCAAATAAAGTTTGTATATACCTTCTTAGTTCTAAAAACAAAACAAACTAAACCATGTATGTATAAACAAAAGCAAGAATGCCTCCTATGGAAAAGAGTTTTCAAAACTGGCTCCCAAGATTTTCATCCATCTTAATGTCATGTCTCTTTGAATCTGCCTTTGCTAAGTTTCTTTCTAGTAAGATGAGAACACTCAAGCAGTTGCTTGAAATGTCTGTACTAGGAATTTATGCCTATGAGAACCAAATGAAAGCTAGATTCTAAGTGAGTATGTGTATATTCTTAAATTAGTTTTATGGGATATCTTTTTTATGTCACCTTAATTTCCAAATATATCCCCTTCTCTCTTTTCCTGAATGGCCATCGGTTGTAACAAAGAATAAAAAAGATGTAGAAGGAAAAAAGTTCAGCAAAACTAACCAACCTATCAATGGAGTCTGGCAGTAATGTAGTGTCCTACACTCTGTAATCCAAGCATTACCTCTGCAGAGAAGGGAGGGAAGGAGACAGGGAGGGATATTTTTTTCATCTCTTCAGGGGATAAACTCAGTCCTTACGATTATACAGTATTCAGGGGTTTTTGTTTATTTGCTAGCTTGTTTTCCATTTACGTTGTTCTCATTGTGGAGATTGTTTTTCTGCTTCTGTTTATTTCACTCTGTATCAATTCGTATGTTCTCCCATGCTTCTCCAAATTCTCCAAATTCATTGTTCTTATGGTTTAATACTTTATTACACTCATGTACGATACATTTTTCAGTCATTACTTTGTTTTCAGTTTTCTGCTACAAATAGCATTGCTGTGGATTTCCAAATGAATATATATTAATTCAGCCTGCCATCTTTCCTTTAGATCTCTCTTTTCCCCCAGTTCTAATAAACTCCAGAAATATCTGTGTCATATTGGTAAGATATGACAAGATACTATTTTGAACCTGATTGAAAATTGAAGAGATTCCTTTGGATTGGAACTTGAATTGTTAGGGAATGGAAGTCAAAGTGCTTCATGAGGTCAAATCCTTTCACTTATCTGAGCCTCAGTTTTCCTTTCTCTTTAATGGGGACAATAATACATGCACTACCTGTTGCCACATAGTTGTTGGGAAAATGAAAGTATGTTGTATCAGTTTGTGATTTTGTCATAATATTCTCCAGTGTAGATAGATGCAACCTAGCTCACCTAGTTATGTAAGTCCCAGGGAATTGCTTGAGGTATGTAGTGACTTGCCTGACCAATTCCTGACTGAGAAATTTCAGGGATTGCATTTGTATTTTCTAAGCCCAGCACCCTGTCCACTCTGACAAGCTGTTCTAAAGTCAGCGTATAAGACTGGATTTGAAGTCAGAGACCTTAAGTTGAAATCTGAGCACTGTTATATACATTGTAGCATGATAGATCTATGCCTCTAAGGCTGTCTAGGAAGGAAAGAAATGAATATATATTAAGTGCCTACAGTGTCCCAGGCACTACGCTAAACACTTTACAAATATTATCTCATTTGAGCTAGTCTAACCTTCTCATTTGCTGAAGATGAAACAGAAGCACAGACAAATAAAATGAATTGCTTAAGATCACACAGAAGGCATGAGGGGAAGGATTGAAAGCCATTCTGACTCCTGACCCATTTTTCCACTGTACTAGATGACTTTTGTGACCTTAGCCATGGCGCTTATCCTTTTTTGGACCGTAACATTCTCCACTGTAAAATAAGAGTGTTGGGCCAGTTGGCCTTTGATGTCTCTAAATCTGTGCCCCTGTATAAAGCTGTATTCTTAGTATTCCAGCTCTACAGTTTGATAATTCTGGTTCCATGTACATTAGGACTTAGATGGTCAGGCACTGTGTCAAGGTAGAAGCTCCTCCCAATGTCCACCATTAACTTGGCCCTCACTCAGCCCTGTTGACAATGAATGTGATGATATGCAGGAAAAGAAGTATGTTCTGTATTGCATTCTTCCACTTCACCCCAGGCTGGAATGATGAGCCACCAGAAGACCCTTGCAACTTCAACCTGTTCTGAACAATTTTCCACAGGAATCAGCTGCTTCACAAATTACAGATGGCAAGTGGAAAGGAAGCAGCAGGTCACTGAAGATAAGATAGTTAATGTTGCACAGGCAGCCATGTGCATATTCGGCTCTTCTTATGAAAGAATGAGTCTAAATGAATCAGACTTAGCAGTCTGGTACTCCATTTTTTTTTTCATTCCAGTTCAATTTAAAACGTGCAGACAATGAATGTGCTTGAGAAAAAGCTGATGCAAGGCCAAGTGCCCTGGGAGCTTCTACTTGCAGAAATAGACTTTATTTAATTGTCTTTGTAGTCAGTGACATTAGCATTTAGGTAATGGATCATATTGTTCCTTTGTAAACTGTCCCAGTGTGTCAGATGCTGTATCTCAGCAGGCAGTTTGCTTAGTAAATAATTTAAGGGAAATACGTTTAGATTGTTTCAGGCTATAGTAGTTGCTGATGAACCTCGGATGGTGTTATAGTAGGTTGACCCACTGAGATATTGAATTCTGACATTGATCAGTAGTGAGAAGCTAGAGAGGAAAAGGTAAGGAAAAACTGAAGTCCCTATTTCTGAAAATGAGAAGTGCTTGTTACTTACTGGGGACTGCAACTGAGAGAATTAGTTCAGCTGGGAATCCTTCCTGTTAGGCCTCATTGCTCCGCTGGAGAGATTCAGGCAAAGGCTGCCCCTCTTTCCCGACAGACTGCTGTAGAAAGTATGCAGAAACAGCCTTGAGTATTGGCTCTTGGGAACTTTCTCAAGTTCCAGCTTCCAAAGACCTACCTACCCCTGGCTAGCCATGTGTGTGAACTACCTGCTTCTACTTCCTGAGGGGTGAGGGGAATGGGGAGGACCTGTCTTCATAAGTGAGTGTTCTTGACACATGTGTAGTCCCCTGGCTGAGTGGGAATAGTGGGTTCAGCCCCTTTCTTTTTACCTTGAGGAAGAGTGAATCCAGTCTGGAAGTCTTAGTCCAGTGAACTTTCTTTTATAATTTAGGTATACTTAGTTGTCAGTACTCATCAGATAATAAGATATATAAGATATAAAAAATATAGATTATATATATATGATATAAAATATATATATATATATGTATGTGTGTGTATGTGTGTGCGTGTGTGTGTTTACAAATATCCAACAACTTTTATTGATGCTTTTGTTTTTACCCTCATTGGCATTTCCCTGTATAACCCCAGCCCCAACCTTGAAACCTCCCTTTGAACAAAGCCAAAAGAACTAAGCAGCATGAACTCAGTAACTGTGTGCAACAGCACGTATGACATTTCATACCCAGAATACCCCCTCCACTCCTCCAAGATGGGAGAAATGACCAAGATACATTTTTAAAAGTCTCTTAGTTCTGACTACTTAAAAAATAAGAGCGAATTGGAGATACCACAATAAAAACAACACAGTGATATATTGTTCCGATGAATCCTTTTATGAAACTTACTCCGAAATGTTACTGTGCCATTTTTACACTCTCTAGCTCATTCTATTTTGGTTCTTTGTGAACTTTATAATTTATTTTAAAGATCACATTGTACGTTCTCTTTACTCTATAACTCTTGAAATAAATGTCCTTAGGCCAAAACCAATAAAATTCCAACTAATGGGGTTTTATTTTACTTTTTTAAGGAAGTATCATTGGTTTTCCTTTGGAGAAACTGTTTTGAATTAGATCCTGTTTTATGTAGGTATGTGCCACTTGACATCATCATTTCAACTCACCTATGGTTTGCACAACTGCGTGACAGGCAGGACAAATCATGGCAAAGATTCCCTGTCTCTCACCTTCCCCCCTTCTTATGAAACAAGCCCATATTCAGTCAGGAGAAGTCTTCTTTCTGAATTCTTGAATTCATGTGTTCTTAAAGTTAATGGCAGTTTGGTGGCATTTCTCATTATATAAAATTGGAAGCTCTCAGATGCTAGAAGGCATTGCTTATCTTTGTAAATACACATGTTCCAATTAAAATAGGTACTAAAATATTTTGGTGGCACTTCAGAACTCCCAATTTAGATTTAATTTAGATTAAAGCACTTATTCTTTTTAATAAAGTTATATAATTGATTATTAAAATTGCCTATTGAAGATTAAAAGCAGTAGAACATTTATTTCCCTCACAAAACAATTTAGTCTTTACTAGGTGTGATTTTAATAATCAATTATGCTATTAAAATACAACTGCCATAATCGAATCTAAGACTCATTTGTCATAACAGTTGCTATAATTATAGAAATTATACCTAGCTGCTTGTATAGCTATAAACCTGTAATAAATATAAATAATTGTCTCCATTAATTCAGCTTGCAGCTACTGTTCTATTAATCTCACTGTTAAGTGGTAATTTGGGAATCTTCATTTAAAATGCCACTGCATCTTTCTTATTCCGTCCGACTGCTAGAGCCTCACAAATGCACCTCCTGCTGTTGATTCCAGAAAGCAATTTATGCGTAAAATGGTTTTCCCCATGAGTAATTAAAATATGTCTTTAGATGTGACGTTTGAGGCTATCAGAAAAGATGGGAATAACAAGGGTGTGGATTGAACGAGAAAGTACATGGAAGATAATGAACAAATACTGATGTCTTGTCTTGGTCTTCCAGGCACCCAAACTACAATGACATTTCCATTAGAAAAGCTCAATTTGAAATTATCTAGATGAGACAACCAACGCAATGATCTTTTTTAACTTGTGTTTCTACAGGGGTGGATGAAGTCACCATTGTCAACATTTTGACAAATCGCAGCAATGAACAGAGGCAGGACATTGCCTTCGCTTATCAGAGAAGGACCAAGAAGGTATTAAAGATTTTGCGTGTAGAGAATGATCTTATTCTAGGAGTGTGAGTGGCATGGAATTTCTTTCCTTGAGAAGAGTTTTGGATCTCCCTCAAAGTTTCAAACCAAGGGGTCACATGAGATTGTTGTCAAACTGTAATTTGTCCAAGGCAACAGCACTTGGAGATGTGTGGTATTCCTTCTTTTATGCCGTTGGAATCATCTGCAGGACTTGAGGGTACTCAGTTAAAGTCCTCTTTCCCTCTTAATTAGAGTACATGAAAAAAGAACTTCTAGTGCTTGGGAAGAAAGGGCTTATAAATTTTTCTTGGGAAACTGGAATTTAGTATTAGCTTGCCAATGCACAGAATTCTATGGTAGGCTTCAGGGCTGAAAGGGACTTTAGAGTTCTTCAAGCCTTTTCTATTTTACAGATGAGGTAACCAAGACTGGAAGAGGTTAAATGGTATATTTGGGGCATATAGGTGATAAATGACAGAATTAAGATTTGCACCCAGGACCTCAAAAGCCAGTGTTCTTTCCAGTGCACTCTGCTGTCTCGCTGAGCATCAAACACCTCGAAATGACATTTTGTCCCCTAAAAGACCTACGAGGTTATTTGTAAGTTTTCCATTAAACTAACCTACAGAGCTAGCCGTTGATCCACTACGGTGCTTTTAACAGTGAAGAGATCCACAGGGCACATATGCCACTGGTCAAGGTGTTTTGTGTATTTTTGTCTGTGGTTTTGGAACAACCAAGTGCTTATTCACCTTTTACTTCATTGTAGTGTTGGCGGGTTTTATTTTTAACGGCTTGCTGTTTTATTTTTAACTTCTTGTTATTTAAAGTACCTGATTTATTCTTGGGCAGGGTAGTAAATGCAGTTTCCTGCAGCTCACCCTTGACTTCTCCCAGGCAGGCTTTCACTCCTAACAGTGGTCTAAATGAAACAAAGGAACTTGTGCTTAGATGCCTGGGAAATGGGGTGTCTGGAGCCCTGTGGGGTCAAGGAGAGACTTTGGCTGATGTGACTATAAGCCTTTGGGAGGTAGCTAAGTCATGATGACACTCCCTCTTCCTGGAGTAGTTGATATGGCATAAACAGGGGAGCTGGCTTCCTTCATCCTCTGTGCATTATAATTCCTTCTGGAGCTAGGCTTTTATTAATCTGCCCTGGTAGAGTCTGGGTGCAGGTTTTCTTTTTCTGTCTCCTTGAAAGGATCTATGAACAAGTAGAGCTGTATCTCAGTTAAAGGAGAGAACTTCTTTCTTCAGAATATGTCCTTGTAATTGCTTTCTTAGACTGTCACCTTTGGAATGTTACCTTAATTATGGAATGCCATCTTAATCTGTATCCCTTTTTTGGTGTGCATACATGTCACACATACTGAATTGTAGGTCCAAATTTCCAGTCAGACAGCTGGCTGAATGAAGAGAGCAGCTTTGTCCAGCCCTGCATGGAGGAAGGCATCATGGGGTCATAGATCTAGAGAGGAGAGACCTTCTAGTGGAACGCCCTTGTCCCTATAGATAATGGAATGTGTTCATTGACTTCACTGGGTATAGGGACAGCTTTTACTATCAGCAACACACAGTTATGTTACTTCTTAGTTTCTCTTAGTTAATACTGCCCACGAAGGTGGGCAGACCTCCGTGATCATGGCAGGATTATTTACCAGTCTTTTAGATACCTTGCTTACTGCCACAGAGACAGTTTTAAGTCTGTCTCCCTCCCCCTTCCAATTCCCCTTGCAGAGGAAACTTTTCATCTCGGATGAAAAGGATAATTTACACTTTGAAACAATTTCTGGAGGGAGTAGGTACTGGGAATTAAACCATAGTATATCAAATCAGAATCAAACCAAAGGAAAAAAGGACCCTACAATGTAGAGAGACTTCTGTGAGAAAGGCAATCCATCTCTGTCCTTTTCATGTAAAGGTGACAGGATTAATAAATATATATGTAGTACTAGAAGTGTAGACAGTGACAGGCAAAAACAGGGGAGGATAGTATGAGAACAGTCTAGGGGGAAAATATTGTCTGAATCTCAATTTTATTATTCCCCAGAGGAGACTATGCCAATTAAGATAGTTTGGTGTAAAGCAAAAATAATCTTTAAAACAATGATAATTTGTGCCTCATTTTTGCCTGATTAGAATTTAATACCATTGAAAGAATACTCATTGGGAGTCAGAGAAGCCAGGTTCAGATTCTAGTTTCTGCCTCTTACTATCTGCATGACTTTAGACAAATCACTAGGAAAAGCTTTCCTGAGAATTCTTCTAACTGTCAGATTGGAAACCTGGCCATAACAATTCTGGATGTGTACAAGTCTGTAAAATGAAGGAATTTGACCAGATTAAGTGGGATGAAGTAATTTCTAAGTGTTCCATTAAATGTTATTGGTAGGACTAAGGCATAGGCAGGAGAGAAGAAAGAGAAAGGAAGAGGAAGGGAGAGACTCATTTAAAGAGGATAACTTCTTTAAAGTTCTTTTGTGGGATTGTGCCAACATCATTGTCTTCACTTAACCGTGTGCCAGAAATAGCTTTCCTCTGCAATTAAACTTATCCTTGAGACCCAGCCAAAAAAAAAAAAAGGCATCTTTAGCCATAGTCTTTGCATTGCTTATAGAAGAATGAGTTCTCCATTGCTGGGAACTCCAATTTGTAATTCATCAGTTAATGCAAAAGCAAGAGCTTCCTGGGTTGGACTCTTTTCTTATTAGACAGTTATGTCAGTGGACATCCACAGTCAGATGTGATTTTTGAGGCAAAACTGCATGTGCTGACTAGAAGGTGCAGAGCCTGGAATGACATCTATAGCTGTGTGGTTCTGGGCTGGCTTACCTGAATGAGTGGGGTCTGACACTCCTCTCTTGAGATATAGCTAATACACCCCATGTAAGGCATCAAAGAATGTGAAATGAACTTAATTGTATCTTCTTTAGTCTTCAGGATGAACAGGGTCTCAGAGAAAAGATCCACTGACAAATCTTTATAGTCTCCTGACCAAAAAGCATCATAGGAATCCTAGACCCAGAGTAGGAACCTGCATTATATAGTGATTCTCTAATCTAATTATTAAGCTTCCTGATTTGCAAAGGTGCTTGAACCTCAGGAAGTCCTGACACATTATTGATGTTACTACAACTTTCAAGAATGAAATAAAAATTTCCCCATCCTTTTATTGACAAGGAGGGAAACACAGTGTACCATTTACTCTACCTCCCTTCATGTCTTCGCCCTGGATTTTGAGGAAGCTTTTTGAAAGAAAGGTCTATCTGATCTTTGGGTTTTTAGCATCTAGCTGTGTTGAAAGGAAGGTAAGAGAGTGGAAAATAAATACTTCCAGCCATGACATCTCAGAACAGAAATGATATTATAACAAACATTGGTATGTTTTGTCTAGAGATAATAACCTGTCTTAAAAATGGATTCATCTTACCATTCTTTTAAGCATAAGTTTGAAAAGCAATGCTAGCTATTAACTTTAAGTTCACCATCATTTCCTCTTGTCTTCCACCCCAAAAGGAACTTTCATCAGCCCTGAAATCTGCCTTATCTGGCCACCTGGAGACACTGATTTTGGGCCTTTTGAAGACACCTGCTCAGTATGATGCTTCAGAGCTGAAAGCCTCCATGAAGGTAAACAAGAATATTTAATCTAAATCTAAAGTCTACCATTAATATTGAGAATTGCTTTTTTTTTTCCTTCCTTGGTGTAATTAGGTGATTTTCAGTTTTGTTGAATTCCCCCATTTGGAACCTTTATTTCTTGAATGAACTGAAGATATAGGGCCTGGGATTTGTACCAAAAATATTTCAATTCCTTTTTTTAAACTCTAAAGAAATTTCATGATGCTGAGAAGTCAGTTACCAGCTGCTACTGCTTGGCACCTGGCAATTGCTGTACCATTTGGAAAACTACTTCCTTGATTACACTTCCTCCTTTGAAAAATGTTTTGTGATTTTAAAGTAAAGTTAAACACATAGGAGGTCCTCATTGAGGCTAAAAAATTCTGCCTTAGTATTTCATAGATTCACCATCCCTAGTTCCCTGCTAGTGAAAAAAAAATTAGAATGTAGATTGTTAGAACTGGAAGGGACTTTAGAGATAACCTATCTGGAATCCCTCATTTTCAAGATAAAACTGAGACCCCTTAGAGAGGACAAGTGATTTGACCAGGATTATCTTTTATTTGACAAAATAGGGATAAGGATTCTTCTCAATTCATTCCTTCTGGGAACATTTATGAAGTGGCAGGCATTGTGTTATGTGCTTGACATACAAAGACCAAGGAGAAATAGTCCCTTGCCTCTAGGAATTTATATTCTGCTAGTGGGAAACAACATAAATAGGAGTATACAAATGAAAGCAGAATAAGCACAAAATGTTTACTAGGGAGAAGGCATTAACACACGGATGTGTGGGGAAGTCCAGGAAGCATCTCATATAAGAGGTACCACTTGAATACAGCTTTGAAGGAAACTATGATTTCTTTAGAGGCAAAGGTCAGGAAGGAGCAAAGCCAGGCATGGGACACAACCTGGGCAAAGTGATGGAGACAGGAGAGGAAATGTTAGATATGAAGAACTGTTAAGTAGACCAGTTTGACTTAAACTTGGAGTATGTGGAAAGTAATAGGCAATAAGGCTGGAGGGGGAGGTGTTTTAAAGGTCAAAGAAAAGAAGTTTTACTTTAACATTGGGGCGGTAAGGAGGCACTAGCACTTCTGTGGCTGGGAATTTCAGGTCATGGATGCACCATGGTTTGAATTATGTGTTTGATTTTTTTTTCTTGAGAGGTCAAACAAAATCTTTGTAAATTTCTGACATGATTTTGCATCACATTTGTAGTATGTATCTTCCTGAATGAGATAATTGTAAAGTGCTTATTAGCACAGTGCTGGCACATAATAAACTTTATATAAATGTCAGTTGTTTATTAGGTCATCATCAACATCCATTTAGCTGCAACTCATACCAACTACTTTTTGATGTCTATTGCTAAATAATTATTAAAAGTTTGACTAGGAATTGTATGAAGAGTCATCATAGCTTACATTAGTGAAAAAAATTATATATAAATTTTATGTTTTACACATATATATAAACATATATATGTGCGTGTACACACACACACACACACACACACACACACACACACACACTTAGTGCATATTTGATCTAACATACGGTCTGGCCAACCAAAAGATTTTTGGATAATCATATGCTGCCCTCTGCTGCTCTGTGTAGATATAACTTGTACATTTCTTATCTTATTCTGTGCTCCACTGTTTTTGTTGGGCTTTTAATATTCCTGGGATTGCCAAGAGGCCAACCAGCAGTCCTGTCACCAGAGTTGTGACCAGTGTCACAGTTCAGTCCTTTTCTCAGGAGGGTAAACTGGAGTGTGAGTCAGCATGCTCTGGGAAGGTACATTTCTTCGGGACTGAAACGTAAAAAAATCAAGCCCACTATAAATATCTAATTATTAAATTCATTCTTCCTTATCATGGTGAAACTCAGCTCATGTATCTTCCTCCTACTTTCCCTCCCCCTTTTCCTGTTTTTATCCCTTTCATTCTTTCCCTCCCCCTCTTGCTTTCTCTCCTCTGCCCCTCTTTTCTTGTTTTTCTCCCTTTATCTTTCCCCCATTTCCCCCTTCTCATTCTCCTCTCCCTTCTTTCCTCTAGACACTCCCTTCTCTCTACATTTTCTAATTAGTCAAAGACTCATCAAAATGACATGATGCAGTGAAATTTCAACAAGATTTAATGATCCTTCTTGATAAATATCATCCCTGAAATTTGAGCCAGGAAAAACACAGAGGAGCATAAGATTTAGCCTTCTGGAGGGTTTTTCTTACCAGCAGCGCATTCGGCAGATTCATGCTAAATCTTTTCATCATGAATTCATTTTACTGATACTTACATTTAGCTGGGGTTGGGAACTAGACACGAGTGGCTGAAATAAGACTCAGGACTCATTAGAGTATTCTTCAGTCATTTTTGTAATGTCTCAAAGACACCGAAAGCCAATTGAAAGAAGTACTGAGTGAAAAATCTTTGACTCCTTTCCAGCACTTTGATTAGTTGTTGTGGGGAAACTGAAATTTGCAATGAAGATTTTGGCTGAGTTACCTTTAAGAACAGTCTACTTTGCCTTCTGGAAGAACAATCTCCCCAGTGTGTCACTGTCAACATTCCCCCTGCAGTAGGAGTCGTGGGCAGCCTCATGAAAAACCCAAGCTGTTATTTAGTTTTTGAAGTATTCCAAGTTAACTCTAGACATGTAAAGTCTATTGATGTTCCAGAAACATTTCAACTTTGAGAGTTCAGAGACTGTACAGGTTAAGTTCAAATAACAGAGACAAACAAGTACCTTGTAAAGTCCTTGCCTTGCTTTCAAATGTAAGACTGACAGTGGTAAATGACTTCATTGTTTCAGGCCACATTTCTATCAACCTTGAAAATGAAAAGATACCATCCAAATGTGTGTCATGAGTCACTTAATCCTCATTTTCCACTACTCATTTGTGTGGAAGTAGAGATGTTTTGTAAAAGATAAATGGTTGTTTACCTAGTGCCCTTTCATTTGGCACAGAATTTTAGGGAGGATACTTTTGCTTTACTGTCAGAGTCTTAATAAGACATCTTGAAATCCTATAGGTAGAAGTGTTAGCTGGAGAAGCAGATTAAGTTCAAAATTTAAAATTAACCATTGACCAATTGCCCAAGGCTTAGCACATGGTACTTGAGCCTATCTGGGGGACAGCTGAACTCTAATAGAGTTTAATTAATAGCTGACACTCTTTTCATGTGGATAAGTAATTTTCTTATTGTATTAACACCTTATAATTGATTTACATTTTCAACAGTACTCATTCTGTGTAGTTCAAAGCAATATTTCTATATTCAGTTTTACTTTAGCTTCACAGAATGGCAAGTATTCAAGGACCTGATTATTAAATTTTGACTTTGATCACAAAGCAAGCTTTGAAATACATGTTTCATCATGTCCTTTCAACCAGTCTGGCTAAATCAAAAGTGTATGTATTAAATTTGAATACATCATCTCTCCAGTTCTTACTCCTTAATAAAATGTTGGTGTCTGACTTTATTTGACATTTCATTATTTCCTTTTGCTCTTCTAAAATGCCTGAAGAGTGCATAATAATTAAGGGGACTAGGCAAGGCAAGTATAACATTTTTAACATTCATCTGATTTTTCATTTTAAACCTTGTTTTGTCACATACCTTTCCCTAGCATAAAGGTTCATTTGAATCTAACAGGCTAGCTCTGGGTGATACCATAACATCGCCTATGTTTCTTTTGCTTAAAATGACTGAAAAACACTTTTTAAGGGATGGAGGATAACATGAATATCTGAGGAAAACTGTCTAGATTCTCTCTTGGAAAGACAGAAAAAAGAATGAGGAGGGGAGACAATAGAGTCGATGCAGGTTTCTCTTACCAAGGCCATTTGATTCACAAGTATGGATACCAGTGGAGACAGAAGTAACTCTATGATTATGAACACGTAGACCTTTATGATTTCTCAGTACCACTCCTCCCTAATTTTGATCTGCTGTTACAGGGCCTGGGTACTGATGAAGATTCCCTCATTGAGATCATCTGCTCACGGACAAACTCGGAGCTCTATGAAATCAACAAAGTCTACAGAGAAAGTAAGTGAGCTCTCTGCTTCTGTAATGATGTTCAACCCTTTCAGCTCAATCTTGCTGAATATATATATATATATGTAATGGGGAAGTAGGATAGTGAGATGGCCAGAATGAAGTTTTGCTGAATAGCCTATGCCTTTGGTTATGCTGGGGAGAAATTTTTCAAACTGTATTAGCTTTATTTTTAAAATTATCCAAGCATTTTGTTTCTGTCTCATTTCTTGACTTTGGGGCATTTGTCTGCATATCTTGAGGGTAGAAAGAAGGAAAAATAGATAAAACAAAAATTAATTAATTTTGCTTCATTAATAGCTGCATCAGAGGCAGCAGGGCATAGTGGGTATTAGTCTCACCCCCAGAAAGACCAGGGATCAAGTTCTGCTTTTGATACGCAGTGGCTCCATGAACAAGTTACTTACCTTCTCAGCAGTACTCTAAGCAAAATTCCAAGAATTTAAGTTGTAGAGGAGAAGCTTGGTGGTACAGTGGGTGGAATAGTGGGACTGGAGTCAGGAGGATTTGAGTTCAAATCCAGCCTCAGACACTGCTGGGGTCATGGAGAATCAGACATGATTAAAAATGAGTAAACAGTAACAACAAAAGTTGTAGAGAAGGGGCCAACCTGCATTGGTAGAGTTCTGCAGGAGAGATTTGAGTTCAGATCTGGTCTCAGACACTACCTTTTGACCCTGAACAATTCTTAGCCCTGATCGCTACGGGGAAAAAAGATTTGGTAGGGAGGAGGAAATAATTTTTTTGTGGTGTATGAAAATTCCACTAGTTGAAGCTGTCTAGTTTCCCTTCCACAAATAATTCAAATTTGACTGTTTAGAAGTAAATTTGTTGATCTCAAATTTCACTTAACTCTGTCAGTCCTTTGTTACTAAAAGTGACAAACCAGATCTGACTCCATTAAGTATTCCTTGTTCCTCTAACTCCCTTGGCCAGTCCCATGCCTCATTTCATGACTGGGAGTGAATTAACATTAAGTATTGATTTAGGGGTAGGGGACACTGATGTACATGATATATTCATTATGCAGGTTAAGTCAGGCATGTCAAAGCCTTGGCATGAGCCAGAATAACAGGGGTTGGTAGGAGTATAGGTAAGGAGGCAGGAAATGTAAAATCTATTGACTTTCTCTTCAAGTGTACAAGACAGAGTTGGAGAAGGACATTATTTCGGACACATCTGGTGACTTCCGCAAATTGATGGTTGCCCTGGCAAAGGTTAGTTTCTTTCAGCATATTTCTCTGTCCTTGTTCCTCTAACTCCCTTGGCCAGTCCCATGCCTCATTTCGTGACTGGGAGTGAATTAACTAAATCCTCCAGGGCCTGCTGCTTTCCTGACAGTAGGTTTATACTGTCATTGCAAAGTTGTCATTTTCATATAATAGGATTTCTTATCCTGAGAAACAGCCTGGGCTAGTGGACTTGGGGAACAGGAGAATACGTAACTCCTGAGGCCAACTGGGCTTTGCCAGCCCTTGCTGGGGTGACTTTAGGAAGGTCACTTTGCCTCTCTTCAGGTGGGCTCCCCCTGACAGGGTTGTACATTCTTATCCAGTTCACCTGAACTCACTCCTTAGGAAAGAAAGAAGTAGCTATACACATCTGGGAGTATTTACACATGTGGCCCTGTGCTTAATGTTGGTGGTTGTAAATCAGTTTGAAAATGCAAGTACAAGGCATTGTTGAAATGCAAAGTAGTATCACCCATAAGCTTGAATTGTGTTGAGGATGCAGTTTTAAAAGCCTAAGAATGAATGGAGGGAATAGAAGTTAGTTTCCTTGGGACCTTCTGAAGGAAATGGTTAGTGTGGTTCATTTTGGACCCTGCTACATGTCCTTATCATTTCCTAACATTTCCTGGCTGTGCTTTCTGACTCTGGTTTCCTATCTACACTTTACCCAGTGTATCAGACTAATCTTTCTCAAATGTTACTTTTGTCATATCAAGCCTGTGCTCAAGGAATGCCACCATCAAGTTATCATGCAAACCTACAAAACCTATGTATGTGACATGCAAGCCTATGAAATCTACTTCAAAGTCAAACTCCTTTTTCTCTCCCTCCTCTTCTCTCAAGACCCTCCACAATCTGATCCTACCCATCTTATCAATCCCTGTTTTCCAACATTTATTACTCCAGACAGTATATTGAGAAGCAAAGTAGTTTGTTGGGCAGAGTCTGTCTCGCAGTTGGGAAGACTCAGGTTCATGTCCCTGACATGTAGGAGGTATGTGTCCCTGAGCAAGTTACATTAATTTCCCAGTGTCTCAGAAAACTCTCTGAGTAGAGGGAGTTTCCTTATTTTGAGTACCCTGTATCACTAAAAATTACAGATCTAGTTCAAAACATTACTTATGGGAGCCTGGTCTTGTCACTGTGATAGTGTGCTCATACTTTATCTTGCTTGTCCTTCCAATTCGGTCCATTCTTTGGGGTCTAACATACACCCCTTCCTAATTGTCCTGTATTTATTTGTTACTACATGTTAGGCCCTGATGATACTTCAGTATGTTATAGATTTGTGGCTGCTTCAGGTATTCCTTTCACTGTTGCCAATCACAACGCCTTTACTATTTAGCAGGCAGCCTTTGAAGGTTATTGAAAAGTCTGTTGTTCCGGGAACCAGCCTTGTGACAAGCCTTTGGGGTTTCAGAAATGAAAAGTGGATAGTCTCTATCTTCCAAGAGATTGTGATATGGTAGGGAGGGGGAGTTTTGAACGTATTCAAATAACTAATACAGGTTAGAATGTTATAAATATACATAAGAGATGAGAGACAAAAGGGTGAGAGGTGGAAGAGAGATCACTGTTAACTGGGAAAGTTTTGTGAAGTAGATGACACTTGGTGGTGTGCTGCTAAATATTTAACAACTGACTTTCTGGAGGAAAAAAGTATCCCTATACAGTTAAGTTTAATCTGATTTATTGATATTTTCCCCATAGCTTTTTAAGTGTAGATAACAAAGAAACCAAATAACTCAAATCCTGATTTGTAATGTTTGCCATTTTCTGAGGTGTAAAGGCTCACACAGAAAACTTAGCAGTTGACTCTTAAGAGTTGGGTCCAGCACACCTGACTCATACTTGAGGGAAGCAAGAGAGAGTATTTCATCTGGCAGTGAGTGATACAGAGGGAGTCTGTTCCAGCTGTAGGTGTTTGCTTATACAAGTGCATTCTGGTAGGAGAAAGTAGGATAAGATCACAAAAAGGCTAGGAAATTAGTTTGGCCAGAATGTAGGAAGGATAGAAGGAAGTGATATGGAATGAGACTGGAATGGTAGATTGGAATCATATTGTAGGGTCCTTAAATACTAAGTTAAGTTTATATTTTATCCTGTGAGGCATGGAGAACATCTTAGTCTTTGATCAGGAGGAGTGACATTATGGGCTTATGGATTAGGAAGCTAGCTTTGACAGCTTTGTCAGTGATTGGAGAGGTCATGATAAGACTGATAAATGAAATGAAACTGAAAAAAGAAAATGGGGGTCAGGGAGACTAAGTAGGATCTATGACAGTAGTCAACCTGCATAAAGTCTTCCTTGTCTGCTCCATCTAACTATGGTTTCTCTCTTCTCCAGAATTCTTTGTACTTCCTCAACACTCAAGTGATTTTATACTTAATTATTTTCCTTATGTTTTCTTAGAGTATAAGCTCCTTAAAGCACCAACCATACCTTAGGGGGCAATGTGGTGTAGTGGAAAGAGCACTTGTTTTAGAATCTGAGGAACTGGGTTCAATCTCAGAGTCTTCTCCTTAAGACTAGCAGGACCTTGGACAGGTCATCTTCACTTCACTGCACTTCAACTTCCTTATCTAAGAAATGAAGGAGGTGGATTCGGTGACTTCTTACCTTCACCTATGTGCTCCACTTTGTCTATCATAGTGAATGTTTGTTGATTAACTTTGGAGAGACAGGAAATAGCATCTTTCAAGGTGTGGTCGATTAACATTTTCTTGTCTACCTTTACCCCCACTATTTTAATACTATTTGTAGTGAGCATCTTTTGCTTGAAATTGAAAAGTATAGATCTCATTTGTTCGAAGTGAATATTTAATTAGCCCACATAAACTTATAGGAACTGAGGGGAAATTGTAATTTGTCTTGAGTTTATGATAAAAATTATGTT
Source organism: Potorous gilbertii (assembly GCA_028658325.1). Lineage (NCBI taxonomy): Eukaryota > Metazoa > Chordata > Mammalia > Diprotodontia > Potoroidae > Potorous > Potorous gilbertii. The sequence goes on along the minus strand of CM053769.1, from coordinate 573,918,860 downwards.
TATGAATTTCATCTGATTTTTTTTTTACAGGGCAGACGGGCAGAGGATGGCTCTGTGATTGATTATGAGCTAATTGACCAAGATGCTAGGGTAAGTGACAGTATAGCCAGTAATGACATCTTTTTGCTAGTAGTGCCTTATTAAAACGAGCTCCAGAGGCTCATGTAATAATTATATATTATTTGTATTAATAATAAATAAATAGCAATAATTAATAATAACTAGCATTTATATAGTGCTTTAGTTTTACACAACGCTATGTATGTTAGGCATTTAATATGGAGAGAAGTAGAAGATGAGTTACTCTGAGGGGAAGGAGTTGATAAAGAGATTGGCAATAGTGCTAATTGAAGGAAGCCAAGGTCTGCCCCCTTTATGCCTGGGGGAATCCACCAGGAAATGAACAAACCACTGATACAAATGATAAATTTTGATTTGGATCTGGATCATAAGATTTTCTTCTGATTTGTCTTTTTGAGGATTTTTTATTAATGTAAAGTCTGAATTAGGTTAATATGATACTTTGCCTAATGAGACTTCATTTCTCTCTGCTTTAATTTTGCATATAGGAACTCTATGATGCAGGAGTAAAGAGGAAGGGGACTGATGTCCCTAAATGGATCAGTATTATGACTGAGAGGAGTGTGTGCCACCTCCAGAAAGGTACTGTGCCCACATTTTCTAATATATGAACCAAGTTAGATTTTGTCTTCATGTATGATCACATATGATATTTTATCTTACCTGTGATCATGATGCTAGGGTGTGGGGGAGGCCATATTGAGGCAGGATTTTGGTGGCATGATTCCGTCTTTTACTTAGCCTCTCATCTGTCTGCTCACTCTCCCTCCTTTCTATCCGTCAGTCATCAAGCATTTTATTAGGCACCTTGTATCCATTCCCACCAATCCTACCAGTTTTGGCCTTTTCCACCCAAAAATATGTTAGGTGTCAGAGTTACTTTGCCTTTTTTCCTTTTCTTCTTTCCACTTTTCCATTTGTAGCACCTTGAATAAAGCATTCAGCACATAAATCACAAATTTTTGCACTACAAAGAATTATAAAAAAACACATTGGCCTGACGTTATCAGAGAAAAGCAGCATGTCTGCGTGGATAAAGAACTGAACTTGAACCTTGGAACATTTGTATTTAAATCCGGTACCTGACATTTTCTAGCTCTGGAAGTCTGGGCAAGTCACTTAACTTCAGTGGAACCCTGTTTGCTTATTTATAAAATGAGGGATTTGGACTAGATGGCTCCTGGGACATCTTTTAGCCTGTGATCCTATGCTTGCTCTGTCACCTACCTACATCTGTTGAATTAGCTGCTTTTACTGTGCACGGAACTCAACTGTTTTGTGCAAGGAAAATGGGTGAGGAAGCTTTTAAACTCATAAATTATATCAGGTCTTTCTGATAGCAGTACCTTTTTATGGATCTGTGCCTGTGATTTCATCAGTATAGGGAACTCCCTCCCTTTTTCCATGGACACAGCTCTACAGCTTCCTTGTAACCTCAAGTTTCTTGGAATTCTTAAGAGCTAAAGTGGTCACTCACCTAGTCAGTGTCAGGGACAGGTCTTGAATTCAGTTGTCCCTCTGTTTACTACCCAGTTGAATGTGAACACCTTCAGGGCAGGAACTGTTTTTGTTTTTCTTTTTTGTCCTTCTATCCTCAGCACTTAGCCTAATGCTTCTCTGCTTCCAGGATGTGACTGATGGATAATTTTGGTTTGACGTGTTGAAGACCTCTATTTTTATAATTTCTTTTGTCCTTCTTACAGTATTTGAAAGGTACAAGAGTTACAGCCCTTATGATATGTTGGAGAGCATCAAGAAAGAGGTCAAAGGAGATCTTGAAAATGCCTTCCTCAACCTGGGTAAGCAAATATGTGTTCCATGTCTCCATTTTAGCTTTCCTTGAACAGTCCTGAAGTCTTAGTACTTCATCAGCCCTACCAACTTAGATGGATAATTGGAACTTCTTATTCTGAATGTGAATGATTTTTGCATGGAAAAAAGAAAAAGAGCTATGATTTAAGAGCTTTTCCCACTGTGGCTTTGTATAATCAACTCCATCATCATACCACCTTGTGTTCATGGAGTGCATTCCATTCCTTAAAGCACTTTTATACTGATTATCTCAATTTGTGATATTATGTGAGGACATTAAACTGATGGAGACTTGTTATAGTAGGACCAGAAAGCTTGGGGTAGAGGTGGGGGTGGGGGAGTGACATAGAGGAGGAGAGGGGAGAATGATGGTCAAAGATGAGAGGACCCTATTATTGAAAGATTTTCGCTGTCTAAACATCTTTTGTATCCCCTGATTTTAGGCATCTTTGGTGATTACTGTCAGTCTTGGGATAAACATGTACAATTTTCTGATCCCCATCAGACATTCCTACTTTAAAATATGTTTTAGTAAAGCAAACCCATTTTGTGATATAATCCTTTCTAGTTTACTCAGCAGGGATAAGACCATTTCACTCCATAGGGTTTGTAGATAGATATGTGGTTGCACCAAAAGTCTAACAGTTTCTTCTTTCTGTAGTCCAGTGCATTCAGAACAAGCCCCTGTATTTTGCTGACCGACTTTATGATTCCATGAAGGTAAGAGAAACCAGTTACTTGGTTGAGTTCTGCTTCTTGGCCTCTTTTCTTTCCTTGACCTCTGCTTTTTTTTATTTATAATTTCTCAAAAAGTACGTTGCCTCTGATAAGGAAAGGAGTAATTTGATAGAGCCAGGAATCAGGGCTTCCAGCTCTGATGTGTTACAAACTACAACTGTCATACAAACTACAACTGTCTCATTTTGAGTGGTGTAGTGTTTATATATGCTTATAAAACACACATGAAAGGGGGGGGGGTTCCCTGTTGATCAGTAGTCGCTGGCCTCCCTATTGCTTACAGAGTAAAGTACAAATTTCTTATCTTGGTGTTCAAGGTCCTCTCCCATGAGGTGCCAACCTTTTAGGCTTATCTGTCACCTGTGCCTTTTAGGGCATGAACATTCTGTTTCATTCAGTCTGTTCTGTTTGCTGTTCCCTAGATTGTCTTGTGCTTTCCCACACTTTTACTTGGGTTGTCTCCACTTCCGTTGCCTCCCCAGCTTCTGAAACTTATATCCACTCACACTTTTTCCTTAAAGATTTCCCTTATCACCTTAGAATATCTCTCAGACAGAAATGAAGTCTTCCTTTTCTGGACTCATCCAACATTTACTGCTGATTCTACTGAAACACCCTATCATATGACTTGTATTCGTGTATATATTATCTCCTCTATTAATTAGTGGGTAAACTCCTCAGGGCAGAGTCTTATATTGCTTTGCGTCTTTCATATTACATAGGGCCACACCTCCATAATAGGTTTGTAGTAAATATTTGTTCGATCAGTGAATGAATGGGGGTAGCTAGGGGGTGCAGTGGTTAAAACACCATCTCTGCTGTTAGGAGGACCTGAATTAAAATCTGGCCGTAGACACTTAATGGTTGTGTGTCCCTAGGCAAGTCACTTCACCCTATTGTCTCAAAATCAACGAATAAATGTAGTGTGTTTTTGAATCTGTTTAATCCTGACATGCTTGAATTTCTAAGAAGCTCATTTTTCTTTGTAAAATGATTTTGCCTTTATTTGTTAAGGGTCAAGTCTTTTGTGAAGGACCTAGCATCCTTCCATGTGCAAGTAGACCTTTTTCAACTGCTTTTTGATGATAATGTTTTCAGTGAATTGTAACTTCTTATGTAAACTTGACTGTAGGGCAAGGGGACCCGAGACAAGGTCCTAATCCGGATCATGGTCTCCCGCAGTGAAGTGGATATGCTGAAAATTAGATCTGAATTCAAGAGAAAATATGGGAAATCTCTGTATTACTTCATCCAGGTAAGTCTGGAAGTGTGCACCTCTAATCTGCTTTGTATGCTTATGCAGAGCCCTTTTCTGCTAGATTGTCACATGGGCTGCCTAGCAAGAAGGCAGAGAAATACCATTGCACTTATTATATTGGAGGAAAATGTTTTAATTAGCACCATCCTCCTTCTCTTAAACATCAACAATTTTCTTTGTGGGTCTCAAAGTTCTTCCCTGACAAGGTCTTACAGCAGAAAATACAATAAACTCTGCTTTATTGAAAATACAAATAACTTAAAAGTAGAAATTCATTTTGTAGTTCACATTCTAATTCTTTGAGAACCAGATAGTTGACAGCTCATTTGTTGTGGATGTATGTAACAATAACACCACCACCAGTGATGGAGGAACCAAACCACCCTGAAGGGTGTGCCATTAGGCGAGCATAAACTTGGCCTTACAGTGATAAATGATTTTGATAGTGATGGATCTGGAAGCATTTCAAGCTTCTCAGATGCCTTCTGGGTCATCAAAGACAGATTCATTACATTTCATTTTAAGTATATTTTATTTTTTTCTAGTGATTTGGAAATTTTTAATGTTATGACAATATAATGACAACGCACATTTAACCAGAATATTCCGTCAGTCAGCTACAATATCCTATTCCTAAGGCAAATCAGAACATACCTCCTTATTCTGAATGAATGGGAAATTAATATATAAAGGAATAATATCCCTGTGCCATTGTGGTATTGAGACCAACTTTGTAAATGCTCTTCCTGGAAGATTTAGTAATTTTTATTTTTATTTTTTTAGCAAAATAGTGATTAACATATAGGAATTTGGAGATGGATAGTATTCCCAAGTCTTCGATGAGAGGTTCTGTAAGATTTTTCCCCTGAATTTAGGAAGAGATTGGAGAGTTTAGTGACAGTTTATCCCAGAAATGTTTCTAGGAATCCACCTTCAGGTGCAACTGAGAGAGAGTAAAAATATTTCTGTTTCTGGCCCCTGAGTTCAGACAGGTTCATCCACAGCTGGCTTGACTGCCCTAGGAGTAGGGCATGCATTTTTTTTCCCCTGCTGCATGAGATCAATTGACCACATTTGCTCTCAGTCTGGAGCATTCACTTTTACCACTGGGTTATGAAATGGATTGCAAGGCCAGAGGAACAGTCTGTATTGACCTTCACAGAGCAAGCAGTGATGACAAGACACCAGGATCTAATTCACAGTCATGGTGTCTATGTCAGCTACCCCAGCAGTGTTCAGGACACAAACTCCATAGTTCTATTCCATCCCCTGCCAACTTGTGATTCATCTTTCTTGGGCATAATCTCTATGACCTAGTTAAATGCAGGCTGCTAGATTGTGAAACACAAATTTAAAAAAAAAGTTCCTCTGTTTTGGAATTTTTTCCATTCCTTATTCCTTAAGGTCTTTAAATACTTAATTGTCCCTTTTAGTCACTTCCTTTTATCATCAAGGACTGGAATTGAATAATGCTGTAGAATTGGGTTGGGCTCATGCCTAGATTCCCTGAATCTAAGTTCCTTAGTTGAAATACTCTTTATGTGTCTGAAATGCTCTGATTCCTGGGTTTGCTTTAGCTGTGTGGTGGGGAGGGACTATATCTAGGGCATTTTTATGGCGTTTCATGGGCCCTCTATTGTGTCCTAATATCTTCTTTCTTTCTCTTTTCATACCATTGTAGCAAGACACAAAAGGAGATTACCAGAAGGCACTCCTGTATCTGTGTGGAGGAGATGACTAAAAGCCATGTGGAAAGAAATGACCAAAGCAGTTGTAATAGCCTGAAAGAATGCTTTCTGCTCTCCCCACTTGTAATTGTAGAAAATCAACTTGTGGTAACTTGCAACTAACAGTAACTCATATTAGTTCTTATTAGGGTGATGTTATTTGCTTTCTTGTACTTTTTCAGTCATGTATGCATTGCTTGTCCTTCCTCAAGTTTTCTCCTTAGCCAAAGGAATAACATTCCAACGGAATGAAAGTGAAATCTCTGATGTGAAACACTTGGCTTCTTGTGTCTTGTGTCGTCAAAAGACAAATAAACTGAATTTTTACTTTAAAATCTGGTCTTGTTGCCTTTGCTTTCAAATACAGAGTTAAAAACTGATAGATCACCTTTTGAAAGAGATTATCAAACATGTTGCTTTCTTTACTCAGGAATCCTGTGGGCAAATGTTTAGTGGGAAGAAAGGCCTTCCCATGAAGAGTGATGACCAAGGAGGTCAAATGATTATCATTCACAACACCCCTGGCCCCACAAAATTTTTATGTAAGGTGAAATTTGGTGTAAATGAGCATCAAGGACAGTCTTGAAACAGCAAAGATGTCACACAGCTTGGATATATGCCTGGGAACTGGGTGTGGGATTGGGAAGGAGCCAGTTTATCTTCTTAACTTGGTGGTGTTGGGACATTGCACTTATGGGCCAATTGTATGTGTGGGAATCTTGAGTTCTTTCCCTTTTTTGTTTTCTCTATCTGCCTGCCTATCTATCTTTCTCCTCCTTTGTAATCTCTCTCATTTTTTCCCTTCCATTCTTTTAAAGTTCTAATTTATTTATTTATTTTTAGTTTTCAACATCCATTTCCACAAGATTTTGAGTTCCAAATTTTCTCCCCATCTCTCCCCTTCTCCCACCCCAAGACATTGTTCATTCTGATTACCCCTTCCCCCAAACTGCTGTCACTTCTATCACAGTCCTGCCTTCTCTTATCCCCATCCCCTCTATTTTCTTGGAGGACAAGATAGATTTCTATACCCCATTGCCTGTACATCTTATTTCCCAGTTGCGTGTAAAAACAATTTTTAACATTCATTTTTAAAACTTTGAATTCCAACCTCTCTCCCTTCCTTCTTCCACACCCATCCCCATTCAGGCAATTTAACATAGGCTGTAATGTGTAGCTATGCAAAAGACTTCCTTAAAAGGCATGTTTTGAAAGACTAACTATATTTTTCTCCATCCTGTCTTGCCCCCTCCTTATTCTATTCTCTCTTTTGACCCTATCACTCCTCAAAAGTATTTACTTATAATTAATCCCTCCTCCCATTTGCCCTCCCTTCTATCATCCCCCTACCCCCTTCTTAACCCCTTCTTCCCTACTTTCCTATAGTGTAAGATGGAGTTTCACAGCAAATTGAGAATATATGTTATTCTCTCCTTAAGCCAGATGTGATGACAGTAATGTTCACTTTTTCCCCCTCGCCTCCCCTTCTCTTCCCTTTCTTTGAAAAAGCTTTTTCTTGCCTCTTTAATGTGAGAGATAATTTGACCCATTCTGTTTTCCCCAGAACATGGGACTTGTCCAAGTGTGTCTCATGTTTGAGCACAGAGAATACCTGCTGCTAGTCAAAGCGATACAACATTTATGTGATTTTGGCAGAGATGAGATCATTCCAGAAGGTGAATGCAAAGGATTGTTGTTATATCAGGCTCAGAGCACAGCTTGCTTGTTAGGCTTTAGCTCTGGAAAACAAGGTGTTCCTAATATTTTAACATATATTAAGGTTTGTGATGCCCCCTTTTCTGACAATACACATGCAAAATGTTTATGTTCTTTGATGGAACTGTGATCCCATCATAATGGATGCTTTCCACAGTGATGCAGACCACAGACCATTTTGGCATTTTCATCCTCTGTGACACTTGTCCATATTCTCTAGGAAATCCTTCAATGTAGTTGGGAGTTCCACCCAACTTTCTGGGGGATTTTGCCTAGCTGTGCATCATCTAATTAGAAAGATAGATATATGAATTGAATTTGCGGTCAGTCTTCGAAAAAACATCTCTTGCCCACACTGATGAGTCCAAGTTCATTAGGAAGAAAAATGTTCTGGGGCAGAAAGCTTTTAAGTCCATTTTTGATCTTTCAATGACTCTGGCTCTTTTTTGACAAAGTGCTTTGGCTTTTTATTCACATCGGTTTATTTGACTCTTTCCCCCCATCAACCACCAAAAGGAAAGCCCCGCTGAGAGAGTGCAGTTTCCAATGTCTCCTAGCAATGAGGCAGAACTTGCCATAGCCATTGAGTTCTTGTTGTTCATTCTATTTATTGAAAAAAGCCTGTATCCTGATTTCTTCTATGTGACTACATTTGAGCAAGCAAAGTTTATAGAGATGACTTATCTCATTACATTAGAAGAGTGATTTGCTATCTCAGCATCTGTAAGCAATTTCACCAGACATTTCTGGATGAAGAAAAGCTTTTGTAAATACGTGCCAATGACACGACTTCATCAAGCATTAAATTGGAGGTGCCCCAGAAAAATATTACATTTGTGCATTCAATTAGCTTGATTGTGACTGAATTTCATCTCCCGAAGACAGCATTTCTGTAGGAAAACAGAAGCATTCTCTGTCAGCAGGTTGCTTTGTACAGAAAGACACACTAATTTTATTTTTTTTTCTTCTCAGGTCCTGGCTCTTTTTCATTTGTTATGGCCCTCAGTTTTTGAGTTGTAAACATTCCGCTAACATTGGGTTTCCACGCTAGGGTGAGGGTGAAGTAGAGAATTGGCTGTTAGCCACTTTGTTGAGTGGTAGTCAATGATCAGATAACTTAGATTACAAATTGGGTATCTTTAATTTGAATGCATATAGGGCACATCTGGTAGCAACATTTGTTTTGGGCGGGGATGCATAACCCTCCTTTTCTCTGCCCTCTATTTTTGTTTTTTGCATTCCCTTTTTCTCACCCTGCTTTTAGGCACTTACTGCTTTTATGCTACAAGATCTAGGATCAAGTAAGATTAACTATCAGTTTTTTATAAATTTGTGTGATTGTGTAACCCTTCTTGGGACTCTGTTTACTTTTTAAGTTAAAAGTGGAGTCAATGAAAGGACATTTAAGTATTGGTGAGCATTAGAAGATAATCTTGAATATATATAAGATTCCTTATGTCTTTGAAATCACATCAGGTAGTAACAGTCTACACTGCTTACATGTAAACAGCCTAGTCTAAACGATGGGATAATGGATAATCCTTCCATTCACTACATATTGATTGTATAGACCAGCTCTAAATTTAACTGCAGTCAAGGTATGTCAGGACATTATCACCTGTTATTTTGAGCACATATAAGGAAAACTTGGGAAGCATCCTTGGTTATGATGAGTCTGGAACATATATTTTTTTGTTTTTAAAAATTTTATTTTTCAATCTTCCTCCACCCCCAAATATGCTTATAAGGAATCACTGAAATCAGGCAGCATGATATCACAGGAAAACTGATCAATTTGGAATCCAATGACTTAGCTTCAGATCATGGCTCTGCATCTCACCATCTATTTGACTTAGTTGGACAAGTCTTTTAATGTTTGTGTAACAGCAAGGACCCCGGCATACACAGGATGGCCTGCTGTACAGGTTCTTAGATGTGCTTTTCTGAAAGGAAAGCAACTTTTGAGGGGTCAACAATCTTCTTTAATCAAGCACATGTATCATTCACTTAATTCAGGGGGAAAAGTCAGCACCCTGAACTTCAGAGAAAATACAAGCAGAGAAATAAAGATCAATAGACAGGGCTTCCAACTGGCCATAAGCAATACATAGATCACAGATCAATAGATAGATCCAATTGTCTGACCATTATATACATTTATATATATATATATATATATATATATATATATATATATATATATATATATATATATATATTTACCAGAGAGAGAAGCACCAACATCTGGATTTCAAAGCTGGGATGCTCCTGAGTTGCTACCCAGAGTCTTGTCTGGCCAAACAAACACTTCCAATGAGTAAGCCCCAAAACAAAACCTCACCTTAGAGTATATATACACTTTTCAGAGCCTGAAAGCATGACTGTCTGACCCAGTGCCTCAATAGAAATTAACAAAAGGTATTGAGGCCTATTAATGGGTGGGGAAGATCTTTAACTCTTCCCTCCACCCACCATTAACCTTACATTAACATTACAATTTCTGAACCTCAGTTTCTTCAGCTAAAAAAAAGAACATTGGACCAGATAATTTCTAATCTCTCAACACCACATATGATCCTTTCTGGTTCAGGTTATTAGGGCATATTTTGAGAAACTTCGAAACATTTTAAAAACTTAGTATACATTCCTGAAGGTAGAACCGTTATCCAGGTCCCCATATAATTAAAAAGTTAGCATAGTTAAACTGAAGGATTTCAAAGCTCAAGAGTTTTCCACCTGTACCTGTTTTCCCCATTGGCCTTTTTTTATTATGAAACTCATTTCTATAAAGAGCTTTTAAAGAAAAAGATGCCACAGAAATTTTTTAAGTACTTACTATAAATTCATAAGTGAAATCTATTTTTTTGATACCTTAGTCCGAAATTAGGCTTATCTGGCTTCTGGGAAAATATAAACAAACACAATGTAAATATACACATGTATGTATGTATGCATCTATACATACATATATAAACACATGTATATATGGCAACACATGTACGTATATATTTGCATACACTATACATGTATATGTGTTTTTTCATTCACTTTTTTCCACTGTAAGAAGTGATAGCTATGTATCTGAGTGCACTTTAACTCATCCAATAAACAGTTATTGAGAAACTTAATATGTCTCTATGGAGGTAAAAGACATGGGCCATGTCCTCAAGGAATTTAGGATTTAGTTGGAGAGATAAGTATAAGATTAAAATACAGTGAAAAACAGCATATAGTATCAGCCATATAAATGATACAGAAGAAATGATGAGGTTGAGAGGAGAAAGATCACTTCCTTTTTCCTTCTGTAACTACAATTCTCACCATTTGTATCATCTTTTTGCGTTGAGGCAGAAGTTCTTAACTGTGTGTGTGTGTGAGAGAGAGAGAGAGAAAGGGATGGAAAGAGATAAGCTCCTTTGGCAATCTAGTGAAGTTTATAGATAGCTCAGAAAAATGCTTTTAAATGTACAAAATAAATCATAAAGAATCATCAAGGAAACCAATTATATTGGCCTACAGTTATCAAAATTATATTAAAAATTTCACAGACCTTACATTAAGGAATTACCTCCTTAGTGGTCCCAGTTAAAATTCAAATATCATTTGTTAGGGAGGGGTAACCATTAACACCCACTGTTATTTTATTTTTTAATTTCTTTATTTATTTTTGGTGTTCTACAATTGCTACCATATAATTTAGATTTTTTTCCCTCCTTCCTACTCTTTCCTCCCTACTTCCCTGCTCTCTCCCTGAGACGGCATAAAATTTTATATAGGTTCTACACATACATTCTTGTTAAATACATTTTCACCACAGTCATGTTGTATAGAAGAATTAAAATTAATGGGAGAAATCCTATAACAAACCAAAACGTAATACAAAAGAAAATGATCTGCTACATTCTGTGATTGAATTCCATAGTTCTTTCTCTGGATGTGGAAGACATTTTGCCTTAAAAGACCATTGGGAATTTTTTAAGTCCTTAGATTGCAGTGAAGTTCTATGTCTACCAGAAAAAATCCTCACCCACTGTGGTTGTTGTTGTGTACAACGTTCTCCTGGTTCTGCTCCTTTCACTTGGCATCAGATCATATAAGTCTTTCCAAGGCCTCTCTGAAGTCATCTTGTTCATCATTTCTTATGGTGCAATAGTATTCCATTACACTCATATACCACAATTTATTCAGCCATTCCACAATTGATGGGCATCCCCTTGATTTCCAGTTTCTGGTCACCACAAAGAGTCACCATAAGTATTTTTGTACATGTAGGACCGTTTCCCATTTTTATGATCTCTTGGGGATACAATCCTAGAAGCGGTATTGCTGGGTCAAAGGGTACATACAACCCATTGTTATTTTAGGCTGAATTTTTTTACTAGTTAACAGATAGTATGACCAAAAGGGAATGGAGCACAATACAGGGAAACTCTGAAGGAGGGTGTGTGTGTGTAGGGAGGAATTAAAAGAGTTGAAAGCATTAGGCACTTTTGGGGTGGGCAGACCTATATGTTGGTGATAAGTGATCTGGCACGTGGCTCCAGCTATATCAAATGCAATAAATTCTTAGTTCAATTGAGTGCTTTCCTGAAATGACAACTCTACATAGCTCTGACATTGCAAAGGGGTACACAAAAAGAGTCATATCTCTAAATGGATATGTTAGGAAATTTGAAAGGGGTAAGGGTTGCCCATAAGAAACAATTGGAATAGTGAAAAAAAATCCAAAGATCTGGGTTTGTGCTCAAGTTCAGATTCTGCCAGTTACTAGTCCTGTGGCTATGGACAACACTGAGTCTCATTTTCCCTCTTTATAAAATGCAGGTAATAAAACTTGCATTACTTTTATCTGGAGTTGTGAAAATAGTTATTGTCAATGATTAAGTGTTCGGTACCTAGGATTTCTGCTATTCAGAAATTTTGTTTGAGGTCTGGAACATTTAAATTTATTCCATTTAGACTTGAGCATGATCAAACAGGGAGAACAGAGCAGTGGAAAATTAGTCCCAGAATCTGAGAGCTGGAATGTACCTCAACAGTTAGCTACTCCAGTTTATTATACTCAAAAGGAATACCCACTATAAATTATCAGACAGATGACCGTATGTTCTCTGTTTCAAGACATCAAAGGAGGGGAAACTTGCTATCTTAAGAGAGTCCATTCTTCTTTTGCATATGCAAAAGTTTTTCCTGACAGCAAGACTGTATATACTAGATTGTGAGACACGGGAGACACTGACACAAGATCATCCAATATGGCAGAAAGCATCAAAGAAGATGCTGTGCTCTAAGAGTACAGTAGCTCTAAAGAAATGTGAGATGCACAAATTCAGAGACATCTCCACTCCAAATACAGACTATTTGTGCCCGTCTTGTAGTAGAGCCTTCCAAGCTCTTATTGGTCTGATAAGTCACAGTTTGATATACTATACAGTGATACCATGTTGACAGCAATATAGTGATGTAATTTTGGTTTTCTTTAAGATAAAGGACAACAACCAATCATCCCACTTCAAACACCTACATTTTGGCTAATGCCTATTTTGTTGCTCCTAGTTTTGCCCTCTGGGGTCAAACAAATTTAATTAAATTTGAAATGCTATTATCTGTTAGGTATCATTCTAGGTGCTGAGAATACAAAGGCAAAAATTGAAATAGCCTGTGCCTTTGAAGATCTTCCATTTTACTAGAGACAAAGATGAATTCAGAAATCAGTCTGCAATCCCAAATTTGTAGCCACCAATTGATGGACCTTTAGTAAATTACTTGTTGATCTCTTTGACTTCAATTTAACAAACTATAAAATGATAGGATTGGGCCAGGTGATCTTTAAGATGCCTTCTAGCTCCCAAATGTTAACATATCTTTTGGTGGGTTTGAGAACTATCTGTAACTGGAATTTAATCAGAGTGATAGCTTGTGGGTCTGGTTTCAAAGGTTAGGAGGCCAAGCTATAATTTAAGGGAAAATCTTTAAAAATGAGGTCAAACAAAGAACTAGTGACTTCTAAGAATCAATGAATTTAAGAAATGGAAGGAGTCCCAGAGGTTATTTAGTCCAATACATACTTAAAGCCCTCCTACAGCATGCTCAGCAGTTTGTCATCCAGTCTCCTTAAAGCTATAGGAAGCTCACTAGCTTAGGATGAAACTCATTTTAGTTGTGGACAATCCTAGTCGCTAAAAAGAGAGGCAGCATGGTGTATTGGATGGATGACCAGATTTGGAGTCAGATTCATGTCCTGTCTTGACAAGTACTAGTTCTTTGACTCTGAATAAGTTACTTAACTTTTTAGTGTCCTAAGAAAATTTCTTAAGATTATAAGATAGTGACAAGTTGCTGATCTGTATTGATGGAGAAAATTTCCTGACTGAAAATACCTTGTACACAGAAAATCACAGGTCTGCACTTCTCTACTCCTGATCAAAAACTAAAACCAAACCAAAAACCAAAAACCCATTAAGAGTTGTGTTGTCCAACATTTTGTTTTTTTCAAATAATATATTTTTTCCTTCTTCATCTCCTTTGGACCATCAAAAAAGAAAGAAAAACATTATTGTCAAGTTGAAATCTGACTTCCTGTAACATCTCATTGGCCCTAGTTCTACCCTCTGGGACCATAAAACTTCAGTCCCGGCTTAGAAAGAAACTGTGTCAATTAAATGATGAGAAAATGTTTAATTTTTTGACTACTGGGTGAACTTATTTCTTTAGAGTAGAAACCTAAATGGCTTCTGAAAGCAGATATTTCACCAAAAACTATGTCCCTCAAAATGAACCAATTGTCTGTGGTAGATGATTAGGTTGTTAGAATTTCCCAAGCCTCTTGTGCTTCCTCTCATAATGTGTGAATGATTCTCTCTCTCTCTCTCTCTCTCTCTCTCTCTCTCTCTCTCTCTCTCTCTCTCTCTCTCTCTCTCTCCATATCAGAAATATGGCATATTTAATTGTCCCATTGCTTTGAGGATTTAAAAAAAAACCAAGTTCAAACCTGAGTTCTATGATAGAAGATAAAAGATGAATTTTCTGACATCTTTTCAAAATATGATTCCTGCTTATTCAATTCTTGCCCACATTTTCATGTTGAGTGTCTAGGAAGGAACTGTCCAGTGTCCTGAATCTCCACCTTTTTCTGCTTCATGGGTATCAGGTTGAACATCTGTTACAACTTATTGCATGACTTGCTTACCTCACTTTACTAGCATATATTTCCTCAACTACTTATTTCTTATGTGAGTTCTTGCTTTTGGGGTGTCATCAAAAATTTTTGGAGCATAGAGCCATACTTTGACATCTGGGATCAGCAGCATGAGTCCTCAAATCACCCTTTAAAGATAAATTCATTTGAAAGAGTGGAATTGGCTGGAGGGGAAAAGAAAGAAGCAGAGGAGAGACTGTGGAACACTGTCCTGTAGGTATCGAAGAACTAGGATAGTCTATGATGTAAGGTGGAGGAGCTATACTGGATAATCTGAACACCCCTTTAAATCTCAATCCTATTTATTCTTTCTAATTTCAAAGGAATAGTAGCAAATGAAATTAATTTTTTTTGTTGGAAAATTCATCTTCTAGGACTATGTTGTATGTTACTGAGAATGTAGGCAGAGTCCAAGAACTAGGATAGTCTGTGATGTTGGGTGTGTGTTTTGTGTGTGTGTGTGTGTGTGTGTGTGTGTGTGTGTGTGTATGTGCATGCATGTGCATATTTGAAGCTGGATTTGAACTTCCTGACTTCAAGCCCAGCACTCTATCCACTGAACCACCTAACTCTCTTCACCAACAAAACAAAACAAACAACCTCCCACTTTTTGTTTCTTACTGCTTTCTCAGAAGTAAATTGAAGATCTCAGCTTGCATACATCTACTTTATTTGACATTTAATTATATGACTATATGTTGTTTCCTCAAAAGAATGTAAATGCTCTGGGGGCAGGGATGTTTTATTTTTCTTTTTATATCCCAGAATCTAATGCAGTGCCTGACATATAACAGGTGCTTAACAAATATTTCTTGATTAGTTTAGAAGCATTTTGAAGAATTTTCTTGGGAGGTGAGATGCCTATGTTGTGTGTGCATGTATCACTATCTACATAGCATATATACATAGAGGCAGTATAGAGTTGTGGATGAAGCTGGCCTCAAAATCAGGAATGCCTAGATTCAAGCACATACTGGCTGTGGGACCCTAGTGCTCTAGTCTAGACAGTTTTCCAAGACTATAACCTGACTTGTGTTGGTAGGGAGAATTTCCCCACCTAGAATTTCCCTATACCAAGAAAATCACGGTTTCTATCTATATCTCTATGTGCATATAGCATAAACGAGAGGTTCTAAACTTGTAGTCTATAGACTCCGTGTGTGTGTGTATATGCACACGCATATGTGTGTGCACTTCAGAGTGATTGAAAAGGGGTTTATGAATTCATAGGCATGCCTAATAAGGCTGCCTAATAAGGAAACATATCTCCCTTATACTGACTTATGTCTTACAGATGTGCATATTATTAACTTTTGAATGTATGTGTGAGAGACAAGTAGGTTTTGTGTTACTGAGAATGATCATAGTACCATAGATTGTGAGCTGAAAAAGACTTTAGAAATCATTTAGTCCAATCCCTTTCCTTTCAAAAATGAGGAAACTGAGACCCAGAGAAGTTAAAGGATGACCAAGGCCATACTGTGATAGCACTAGGATTTGAACCTAGGTACTTTGATAACCAAATCTAGTGCTATTTTCAATGCACTACACATTGTATCTCCCTGATTTATTTTTTATGCTTTGTAAAGTCTTGAGTGTATTTTACTTTCCTTTTAATGTCCCTACATGTTTGGTCCTTTTTCTACAAGCTTTTGGGGATTTTCTATCCTTAGTTCCTTTGACTTTCTCCTTGTTAAATATTTGTGTCCACATGCACTGTTTGCCTCATTTTCTTCCCTCCAAGGTGAAATTGCCAGGAATGGATTTTTTTGAAAGACCATCTGGGAAATGATGAACACACACACACAGAATACTCTGAACATCATTCAGGTGCATCTCTGTCCTTGAGCCTCCTATATGGCCAACATTGCTCATATTCTTGAAACTGAGACAATAAGTTTTTTAAAAGTTTTGATTAACTTTGGAATATTCAATCAAATAGATCGATAGGCATGGCATGAAGGTGCTTAACAAATGCATCTTCATTTTTTTTTGTTCAGTCATTTTCAATCATGTCTGACTCTTTGTGCCTCCATTTGGGGTTTTCTTGGCAAAGATGCTGGAGTGTTTTGCCATTTCCTTCTCCAGATCATTTTATAGATGAGGAAACTGAGGCAAATGGGGTTAAACAACTTACCCAGGGTCTCACAACTAATAAGTATCTTAGGTCAGATTTGAACTCAGGAAGATGAATCTTCCTGAATTCAGGCCTGGTACTCCATCCACTGTGTCACCTAGCTGTCCTATAATTGTTCATTCCTGTCAATGATTAGGGGGAGGCTTAATAGATAGAGCACTAAGTTTGGAATAAGGAAGACGAAAATTCAAATATGGTCTCAGATACTTCTTGGGTAAGTCACTTATCCCTGTTTACCTCGGTTTCCTCATCTGTAAAATGAGTTGGAGAAGGAAATGGCAAACCACTCCAATATCTTTGCCAAGAAAACCCCAAAGGGGTCACAAAGAGTTGAACATGACTGAAAAAGAATGAACACAAATAATAACATCAGTTATTAATTCCCCTGCATAGGTTCATAGGATCATAGAATGTGAAGAGACTTCAAAATCCAGCTTTCTCCTTTTACAAATGAATCAACTGAAGTCAAGAGTTTAAATGTTTTTCCCAATGTCATTCACTAGTAAATATTCAAAGTAGGATTTAAATCCAAGTTATAATACATTGGGGAGGTATCATGCTCAGTGGAAAAGAGTACTACTAGAATTAGAGACTTGGGGATCTATCCTGGATTTACCAATTACTGTAATAATTCTGAGACTTGTGGTATTAAAGAGTTGCTTGGGGCACTGAAAGTTTAAGGGACTTGCCAAAAGGGATATTACCAGTTTGAGAGATACCATGACAGGGTGAAAATAGCACTAACTGTACTTGGAGTCACAGGACCTGAGTTTGAACCTTGCCTCTTCATTTTTAACCTTTAGCTTTTGTGTGAGCTGTGGTCCCCCTACCTTGTAAATCTCAGCTGGAGTAGAATCAGCACCAGGTGCTTTGCCACATGAAAGGAGCCTAATGGCCCTCAAAACCTCTTCTTCAGTTGGAAGTTCAGCTAAGGAGGGATTGACTTCAACCTGAGGTAAACGCTCAATGGCCTCAGCATTGATTGATGATGGTCTGTTGAGAACGCTATGAAAGAGTTCAGTCCATCTCTCCAGGATCATGTCCTTATCACGAATCAATGTGGCTCCATCAGCACTGAGTAGTTGTGATGCACCATAGGTTTTTGGTCTATAAATGGCTTTCAGGGAATCATGAAAGCACTTTGGATTGTTCCAATCATCATAAAACTGAATTTCATCTGCCTCTCACCGAGCCAGGAATTTTGCATCTCTCTAAGCTTTGCTTGTAGTTTGCTTTTGATGGAATTAAATGCCGCTTTCTTAGAAGTGGATGAACTATCCTGCTGGTATATCCTGTGGAGTTCTCATTTTTCATTTAGCACCTTCTGAATTTCCCCATCATTTTTATGAAATCAGTCTTGGTGTTTGTGAGTGTTCTGACCCAGATGAGCAAATGCAGTGCTGTACACCAGATCTCTGAAAGCTGCCCACTCCTTTTCTACTCCACTGTTGTCAACTGTGTGTTGGCTCAACTTTCCCTCCAAGTTAGTAACAAACTGTTCATGCTCAGAGAAGAGTTCTAATTTTAGTAGTCATTTTGCCTTGGGGGGCACTTTTGATGAAGTGAATATTTAGCTTGGAAAGGATAAGTCTATGATCAGTTCAGCACTCTAAACCACACATTGCCTTTCTCTTTCTCACATTTTGTCTGTCTCTTCTCCTTACAATCACATAGTCTATTAGATGCCGATGTTTGCTCTGAGGGTGTATCCATGAAGTTTTATTGCATTTAGATAAACAGAAAACAATGTTGGTAATAAGAAGGTCATGCAATGCACAAGTCTTCAGCAGTAAATGACCATTGTTGTTGCTGTTTTCAGCTTCATTTCTCCCTAGGACTCCCGGCCAAGTCTCATAGTCTGAGCCTACTCTAGCATTAAAGTCACCCAGAATTATAAGCTTGTCCTCTTTTGGCACATTCATGAAAAGGGTCTCTCAGTCTTCATAATATTTTTCTTTGACCTCATCAGCATTTGTCATGGTGGGAGCATAGCCATTGATGATGGTGCATGGCATTTTCCTGTGAGTAGCAATCTCCTTATCATGAACCTGTCATTCACTCCATCTAGCAGGCATACCAATAGGTTAAGTCACTTAACTTATTTAGTAAAATGAGAGGCTTGGATTAGACTATCTTTAGGGTTCTTTCTAGTTCTAAATCTATAATTCTATGATCCTCTAAGCTACTCTCATGTTTTACCTCATTACTATAATGACCTTAAATGAAAGTAAGTGAAAAGAGGAAAATTATAAGAGAACACCCCAAGCTACTAAAACTCTGGGGGTCATTGGTCAGACTGATATAGAAAATATAGTGAATCTGAAACTATTAGAAGTAGAACTTGCCTTCAAGATTATCTTGTCCAACTTAATCATTTCAAAGATAAGAAAATTGAGACCCAGAGAATTTAAATGATTTATCCTTGGCCACACAGCAAGTTAGTGGTAGTGAATCAGCTTTCTTAATTATTTACATTTCTTCTGCTGTGCATGATTTCTCCCCTTACCTATTTGTGTTGCTCCCCAAATTCTAGGAAACTGGAGAATTGCTAAGTCAACACGAATTTCCTTCTTTCCATCCACAGAAAGAGATGTCCCACATGGAACGCAGCATGGTATAGCAGAAAGTATTAGACCTTGATTCAAGAGGGACCTGAGTTTGAATGCTACTTCTGGTACTAGTAGAACAAATTTAGTTTTCAAAGTTCCAGTTTCCTAATTTGCATAATAGGTACAATAATATCTGGGATATAGTGGTTTTCAATTTTTTAAATTTTTTTGTTGTTCACAACACAGCATAATTCTCTACTACTCTCCAGGAAAGTTCAAAGACTTAGGCATGTGTATGTGATTGAAAGTATGACTTCCATATAATTCTGGGCAGATAGTAAAACTCACCATGGACAGCTGCCAGACGCACCCTTTGAGAAACTGTGCTGTACTACCTATAGGCTAAAGCTGTTGTAAGGGTCTATCTATCCATCCATCCATCCATCCATCTATCTATCTATCCACACATTTATATATATGTGTACATGTATTATATATGTGCTAATAATATAGGTATGTACACTACATATGTGCACATATGTATTATATGTGTGTGTATGTATGCATATATATATATATATATATATATATATATATATATATATATATATATACCTCTTTGAAAACCATGATTCATGCACTACCTGAAAATGAGTATTTTCATAGTCATATATAGAGTGAAGTCAGGGTCAACATCTGAGAATACCTGACTCATAATCTCTACAAATCTATTTTTTAAAGCATAAGTCAGATTTCCATTTCATTTCAACATAAATCTGAGATTACATGCTGCAGCTTCGCATTGTAGGTAGAATACTTGACTTGAAGAAGAGGAAAACCTGGGTTTAAATTATGCCTCTGACATTACCTTTGCTCCCATTGATCAGGCACTTAATTCATCTGAACTTCAGGAATCTCCCTAGGACCAGAAATTTCAGACTGGTTGAGATCTCTGCAGGTGGATGTAAAGTGGTGCCCTATTAAAGGATGCTGTTAACTAGCTTTGATTTTTTAAACTGGTTCCTTGGTGGAACTAGCACAGTGGAGAAACTCATTCATTACAAAGGCCAAATTCCACTGTGAACCTCAAGAGGACACCACAAAGGGAGAAAAGCATTTCCCTGTTCTGTACATATTTGTCTCACTACCATTAAGTTTGAGTCATTCTTCCTAAAGTCCTTGTATGCTCAAGGGAAGTATGCTTTGCTTTGGATTGAATGTTTTATACCAAATGTTCTTGCCATATTTTCTCAGTAAATCCATTTTCTAAAAGCTAACTGAGGTTGGCTGGCATGTCTGAAGGATTATTGAACCCAGTGTTACCAGAGACAATCATGAGAGAAGTAGTCAAGTGACTATCTGGGGACCCCAACTTACAAGTGCAAGTGTAGGCTGGGGAAATGACCATAAAAACAATCTTATGTGTACAATAGTGTATTGGGATGGGGAAACTGCAGCCCTGAGACAACATGTGGCTCTCTAGTCCTCAAGTACAGCCCTTTGACTGGTTTGGATTCAAACTTGAGGACCTAGAGGGCCACATGTGGCCTTGAGGCCCCTGGTGTAGATCAGTGATATTCAGAATGACCCCAAGGCATTATAAAATCCTCCATATTAGAGTCTTAGAGTTACAAAGGAGTCTGAGGGTTGATTTAGTTTATGCTTTCATTTAGTGTTTGAATTCTCTCTTTGGCATCTATGATATCTTTTGCTTGAACGCTAACAGGAACTTATGATCTTGTAAAACGGTCAGTTTCATTGTTGAGTATTTCAATTATTTAGAAATCTTTTTATGTTGAACTTAAATTGGCTTCCTTTTAACTTTTACATATTGACTCTAGTTCTGGTTTTTGAAACATGGAAATAATTCTGATTCTCTTCCAGATGATTTCCAGGTAACTGTCATTTATCCCCTTTTCATGTATCTCATCTCCATCTTAAACATTTCAGATTAATTCAGTTCAATTCAATTAACAGTTACTAAGCATTTAGCATGTGCAAGCTTTATACTGGACATTGGGTAAAGAAAGAGAAACAAAGCAATCCCTACTCTCAAGGAGCTTATGTCCTACAGAGAGGAAAGAGTATAGAAAAAAAAGAATCCAAGACAGAGCCTTAAGGAGCACTCTTGACTTGATGGGCAGGAGATGGATTATCCAGCAAAGGAGATGAAGAGGTCAAGTGCCTAGGGGAAAAACAGGGAAGGAGAAGGTTTCTGAGAGGAGGGAGTCAAGACCTGCAGACAGGGTCAAGTAGAGTGAGGACTGAGCCAAGACCACTGGATTTAGCAGCTGAGAGATCCTTGGGGGGTCTTGGAAAGAATAGATTTAGTCAAGGGCTGGCACCTCAAGTTAGATTGCAAAGGGTTGAGAATGAGTGAGAGGTGAAGCAATGAATGCAAAGCCTGTAGGGGTGACAAGGAAGGGGTGTGTGTGTGTGTGTGTGTGTGTGTGTGTGTGTGAAAGAGCCTTCAACTATTGCTCTTATGACTTCAAAACAAAAATTCATTTGTTGCCACCATACTCTATTTACTAGAGAAGTAAAGTAGCATTTTACAAGGGGTTTCAACATGGTATTTAAATCAGGGATCTCCAGTGATTAGATAAAAATTTATTAGTTCTCTAAGTTTCATATGCTAGATTCCCTCTTGGTTTTTAGGTCTATTTCTCCAAAATAGTGTCTTCTCAGAAGTCTTACCATGATTTTCATTATGGAGGAAAGCAGAGTCTGCCTCTTCCTCCTGCTCAGTTTAAAGAATTTCCCTGGTTCATCTCCCCTCATTGTCAACTTTGTCTATTCTCCCCATGCTCAATGATTTATGGCAAATGAGAAGTACCTGTACCTCACAAAAAGTTGGTTAATTCTAGATTAAAACAGAGAATGATTCTACTTAACCATCAATTAACCAGAGTATTGGAACAACCAGCCAGAATTTCCCTGCTCTAAGCACTCCACTCAACTCGTTTTCCTATATTTTGGCAATATTCCACAAATAATTCTTATTTTATTCAAATATCTAAAAAGAATACTCTATAGCCATATGTCTAGTGCATTTTAATGTGCAGTATAAATATAACAATATATTATTGGAAATTATATAACAAAATATAAAAATAATTAATATATTATGTATAAAATATATAATTGGGGTATATAATAGAAAATAACTGCACCCAAATTCCCCCAATTTGAATTCCTTTTAACTGTAGGGAATTTGGCTAGCCCCTCAAAAGGTAGTGCTAGAGGAAACTCACTTCCTTTCACTCAAGAATGCCAACAGCTGAGGCCTCTGTTCCACCGAGGAAACTTATCCTCCTTACAGATGGATACATTTGACATCATAACATTTCCAGGGATTTCAGGCAGTGATGAGTGACATTATGCACCCAGCCAGCAGCTGCTAATTTAGGCAAACCGGGCATCATTATCTCATTAGCTAGCCATGGTGCTGAGGCAAGGAGAAAAAAAAGGCAGAACCTCATTCCTTTTACTACCAACATCTAAATATTTAAGAATTGGAGTCTTTCTTTGTGCAAGCTGACTCTGTTTAGTTTAGGAGAGAGCAAAGTGGTAAAATCTAAGCACCCTGAGGACAAGCCTGGAACATAGGTAACTTTGTAAGTACCACATGCTTACTGATGTGGACCATGTTGTTAAACCATCCTTATTTCTTTACAATGCTTGACATGGTTCTTAATAAATGATTTTTCAAGCCTTCATTCTTTCATTCTTTGGAGGGGGAAATCTAATTATCTTCTTTAGGGGAAGTTATATGGTGGCATCTTGAGGTATTTCAGAGAAGAAGACTATTCCAAATCCCATAGTATTGGAAGTGTGGGACAGTATGTCTTGACAAGATTGGATCACAAGAGGGCGCTCTAACAAAGCATCTAGCACTGCTGCAAAATCTGCGTCTTTGCTCTCCATAAATCTAAACATCAGAATTCTAACTGATCCCTGAAAAGTGCAATTTTGAGACAAAATGCCTGCCTCTCTAAATGGCTTCTGCTTCATAAAAAAGGCTAAAAAAGGGCGGTGGGAGCAGCAAGATGGGACTTAGAAACAAGTAGATCTATATATTTTTTTTTTATTCCAGATGATGAAAATTTCTTTATCAGAATGGATCAATTACAGAGGCAGCCCCTCTGCAGGGCTAATTTAATTTACTAATATTTGCTAATATACATACCTTTATATTTACTATGTATGTGCTGAATATTTTAGCCACAACTACCTTCAAAAGCATTCCACTAAGTCACAGGGGTTTCAATATACCTTTTGGCTGAGAGCTAAAGATCATAGATAAATAATAGTAGTAAAACTAGTCTTTATATAGTGCTTTAAGGTTTGCAAAGGACTATATAATATCTCATGTGATCCTCACAGAAACAGGTGTTATTAGTGGAATATTATTGGAAGGCCTCAGCTGTTGGCATTCTTGAGTGAAAGGAAGTGAGTTTCCTCTAGCACTACCTTTTGAGGGGCTAGCCAAATTCCCTAAAGTTAAAAGGAATTCAAATTGGGGGAATTTGGGTGCAGTTATTTTCTATCATATACCCCAATTATATATTGGGTGCAGTTATTTTCTATTATATACCCCAATTATATATTTTATACATAATATATTAATTATTTTTATATTTTGTTATATAATTTCCAATAATATTGGAAGGAGGTGTTATTTTCATACCCATTTCACAAATGAGAAATAGCTGAGGCAGACAGAGGTTAAGTGATTTGCCCAAGGTCACACAGCTAGTGAGTGTCCCAGGCTGGGCTTGAACTCAGATCTTCCAGACTTTAGGATTTTATCCATTTTACCTCTTGGCTGCCTCTAGATGCTTAGAGTATTGGGAAAAAAAAAAAAAGTAACAATTCTTGTCCCAAACCGGGGCTTTTACTCATACACTTTAAAAAGGACATTTTCAAGCTGTATGTAAATGTCTATCCTGCATTCTCCCACTCATTCAATCCTAGGTGTTACTTACAAAAAAGAGTTGGTCTTAAACAAAGAGACACCTCCCTTTATACATATACTTTATAAAGACGGAGGGAATGTTCCCTATTTCTGCCTCAGAGGTAAATTAAAGATCCCAGCTTGCATTTTTCCTGGTATTCAGATTAACACTTCAGGGCTTAATTGCCAACAGTTGAACACCCTTTGCATGGAAACAATCTTTACCGAAAATAAAATAATTAGAATAATTTATGTGCATATGTGCTATTACGAAAGAGGCTTTGCTAAAGAAGATATCGCTAGTTATTCAGGGATATTAAGGGCTCTCTTCCCCCCCTCCCCTTCTCCAGTGACATGTTTATACTCAGGAACACTTTTAAATTTTTAATAGAGAGGAAGAGAATTCATTTAATTAGGTAGAGTGACTTGTTTATGTGCAGGTTATACATTTATGAGTTTTAATGAAGAAGGGAAAATACCCATTGAGCTGCTTTTGAAGTTTAGCTTGTTTAGGATAATTGTATCACTAGGGCTTAATGGGAAATCGGGTCACAATTCAATCTGGTGGCAGAGATGGTAGATTATGGGGAGGATGCCCAGGTAAGTTCATTACACAAATTGGGCTTGGATCACTGGGATTCTTGATAGATTTTGCCCCCAAAGCAAAGTCCTCTGGCTTCCTATCAATTGCAGTGTTTAAATTAAGCTGTGGGCAAACTGCTAAGGATATAGAAAGTCAATTTTTTCCCTAAACCTACCATTTAATAATGATATTTTTGAGGGGCTGGCTTTTTTCTCATTTTCTTTGCGAGGGTTTGGCGGAACATATTTTGCCTATGAAATCATTGCAGATATTAATTTTTCATGTTAATAAGTGCTTCTTTCTCAACTACTAAACTTAATGTGAGGAAATAGGAGGCTAAATTTTTCTTGAACTCCTTATATGGAAACTCCAAATTTCTATGTATCCCTAGCATAATAGAAAAGGTCTACCTTTCATTGATGAAGTTTTCCCTGAATTAATGTATTTATTTGTAATGAACCACAAAGATCAGTAGGACTTAGTAATCTCAGCTGTTTGTAAGTAATTTTCATTTGCAAGACCTCATACTTGCAAGGAATAATCACTCCAAATGTATTTAGTGAAAGAATAAAAAATAAACAGTCTATCTTTAGCTGCTGAATACCCACTTCTTGGTAGGTGCACATGATGCAACAGATGAAATTAAACTTTGAGAAAGGTTAAAAAATATTCCTGTTGAAGGTTTCTTTCCTATCACCTTTTATAGGTTTCATTTTAAATTGCAGTTATCATCTGGAACAATTCCAGTTCCCTAAGCTTGAATAATAATGCAATCCCCTATGGAGCTCCTCTTCTGGGAGGGAGTAGGGTAAATGGGATGTTACATACAAATTCCTGACAAGAGATCCATCTTGATACCATCGAAACTGATGGATTGTTATAAGACTGTTGCCAGGCCTTGATTTTTGTCACCTTTGGTTTATATTATAATTACAGCCAAAAAGAGAAAAGTAGTAAAGATAGTTTGAATCCTTTCCTAATTGCAAACCCCCCCCAAATACCAAAAAATACCCCTCAAGTAATTTTCTTTTCCTAAATATTAATATACTTCCCATCATCACTGAATCACTGAAAAGGGAACTTAAGTCATATAAATTGACTTTCCCTTTTTACAAATGGGGAAACTGAGAATCTGAGAGACTAAGTGACATATTCAAAGTCAGATAGCCCCAAATCCCAGAGCTAGGATTCTAAGCCTTGCATAAATTAGGTACTCAAGAAATATGTGTTGATTGATTGAAGGTCATCGTTATTGACTAGTTTTGGACTAGGGTGACTGTAGAGAACAGAAATAGAGCCATAAAGGAAAATAAATTGCTCTTAAGTGATTGTTGGACAATATTTAGGGTTCTCAAGTAAACATTTTTAAAGGGCTCATCATTTTTTCTTTTCTTTCTCCTGTGTATTTAGTATCTTTATATTCGTAGGAAAATGGTTTCCTCCTCATTCTGAGCCGGCGTTATAAAGCTGAGATCTTGTATGGTGTGGGTTTAGCAGCAAACAAGATCTAATCAGGTGGGATTTGGTTTTTTATCGATCTTTTTAGTGCTTGGTTACAGCAGAGTAGATGAGAAGTGATGGAGAGGAATTAGGGAGACAGGTGCTTCAGAGTGAGTCAGCTCCCTTACTAACGAGGGATGATGGCACTGGCTATGAATTTAAGTGTAAGCGATGGTAAATGGAAAGATCCAAGAGGCTCAGAATAGTGAGATGAGATCAGGTATTGACCAAAATGTCAGTGAATTCAAGGGGAAATACATCAAATTAAGTCAAACACTATAAATAAGGGTGTTGGATTAACTGATTTTTGAGATCTCTTCCCTCTCTAATTTCTAAGATCCTAACCCCACAAAAAAGATTTAGGTTGAACTTCACAGATGAGATGACTAACATCTTTAATAGTGTTGGTCAAAGCTACTTCATTTATCTTGATTTAAGGAATGAAGGAAGAGGGCTTGAGTTTCCTTATCTTTTGGTAGGGGAATAGGAATATCTGCATGTAACAGCAAAGGAATCTGGGACTTTGAAAAAAAAATAATGTAATTGATATAAAAGTAAAAATGAATTTTGAAAAATATGATTGATATGAAAGTAAAATGAATTTTGAAAAATATAATTGATATAAAAGTAAAAATGAATTTTGAAAAAATATAATTGCTATAAAAGTAAAAAAAAAATAGTGATTTAATGGGAGGGGAAAAAGTGACAAAAAAGAGAACTGGAAACATTTGAAAATAAACTAAAGTAGCTATCAGAAAATCCAGAGAATGTAGGATAATAAGCTAGATGAAGGGAAAAAAAAGTTGTTTTGTAATAGCAAATGAATTACTCTTGTTCAGTTCTGCAAATAGAACTGAACTAAACAAACAGCCATGGTGTTATTAGATAACTTAATTGTACCAGGCAACATAAAAAGATCTATCTTGCCATTAGGATAAACAACACAGGCTTAGTATTCTTCCTTAAGTATACTTAAATGTTGCCTAAGCAGAATTTTAAAAAATTTCGTTATTTTATAGAATGGCTATAGAAGGCTTGAGGGTCAAAGAGTGATGTATTCTTCCTGCCTGTCTTCTTTTAGTGTTTCAGAAAAGCTGGGTGAAATGAGGGGGAAAAATGGTGCAGAAGGGAGTAACCATTACAAGTGAAATATTACTGAAGACACTCTCACTCCCAACACAGCAGACTTTGGGAATCTCTTTAGCAAAGTATTTACAGGTACAATATTTCTAGCCCTCTCCAATACTCCTCATTCTATTCTGCCCCTATCATGTGCAAATTATCTTTAGGTTGTTGTTAAATGTACTTTTTTCCCAGAGGGAAAGAAAATTATGTATACTGTACATTATAGCCAAGATGAGGGAAATGTTGTTTTAATGGACTAGTGCTTTCTTTTCCTGACCTATCAAATTCTATACTTTTAGTCTGCTTAACTCTCATCTCCTTCATATATACCTGACTGCACCTGTATCAAGGAACTCAAGATGGTCTGGTTGAGAGATGAGTGGTATATAGAGACATTAATGGAACCCCTTATCTGGGAAAGGGGAAAACTTGAATAGAAAATCATGGAAAAAAGCAAGAGTTCTGAACCTGGGTCCCCGAATTTGCTTTTCAAAAATATTTTGAAAACTGTATTTCAATATAATACTGTTCCTTTGTAGTTCTATGTGTTTTATTTAATGCATTGACAAACATTCTAAGAAGGGATCCATAGGCTTTACCTTAGATGTAATTACTATTACAACTATCGGTCTAGAGGCATCTTCATTACCTTAGAAAGATTTTTTAAAAAATAGAGTACTGAAAATCCTACGTTGAAGTCAAATTTCACCAAATACAAAGACCAAAGGGCCTTTGACAAATGTGTTCAGGTTTTTAGGGCCCAACTGTTAGCAATTCAAGTTCTTAGTATCTAAGAACTGAATGCTATCATCCATAGGTAAGGGCTCTATTTAACTCACCATTTCTGACCAGATAAAAGCTGAGTCCAGACTTTTCTTCTTGACCTGGTGGTTCAGCATGGATTTACACCCCAGTGATAAATTAATCTGAAAGGGGAAACCACCCACTAACTGTGTCAGGAGGTCAGGGCCTTAGAGAAACTTGGAAAGGGATGGAAGGATTGGATCCCAGCAGCTGGGCACCTGCTGCTCTGATTGATTCGACTCCTCCCTCCTCCTCCCAGACCAGGTAATGCAAGGCAGGAGGGGAAGGAAGCAGAAATCCAAGGATCAAAGGAGAAAGTGTCAAGTTCCCCAGAATAAGATAAAGAACCCAGAGGGTGGAAAATGGAAAGCTTTTCCCTCCTCTTCTTTGATAGGTAAGATTTTTTTAGTCTTGTATGACTTTAGAATTTATTTTGGGCATATGATGATACTGGGTGCTTTCTTTTTTAAAAATACATTTTGTGGATAACTTCTGTTTTTATAGCACCTAGGTTTCCTGTTATTGCCTTTCTCCATTTCCTCCCAAGAACCATCCCTTATGATTAAAAAAAAATGTAAAAAAAGGGTGTGGGGAGGAGTTCAATCCAAGTGACCAATATATCAAAAAAGTTGATGCCATATGCTGTTGACCACTACTTCTACAAAGAAGATAGGGAAATTTTTCCATGTATCTTCATGTTTTTAGAACCAAGCTTGGTCACTATAAATCTGTAGCTTTTGGTTTCAATTGTTTTGAGGTTATTATTGTGTTCCTGGTACATGTTGCTTTCTTGGTTTGGCTTATTTTATTTTGCATCTGTTCATATAAGTCTTTCCATGGTGTTGGGTACCTTCTAATAAGAATGGAACTTTTAAAAAAAGACTTGAAAATAACAAATTTCTTTATATCAAATTTCCAATCAGAAAACTTCATGTGGCAGTCTTTATTTTTATTTTCTCAGAAGGTTTAAAAAATTTCACTT
Source organism: Potorous gilbertii (assembly GCA_028658325.1). Lineage (NCBI taxonomy): Eukaryota > Metazoa > Chordata > Mammalia > Diprotodontia > Potoroidae > Potorous > Potorous gilbertii. The sequence goes on along the minus strand of CM053769.1, from coordinate 573,889,693 downwards.
AATTTTACAGTTGTATCCCATGGTATAAATGAAATCACCTGCAGACACATTTTACAGACTTGTGTCATATGTGCATCTGACTTCTGTCATTTTTCCTCCAGTAAAAAGAAGCCCAGTTTCAAAGAGAATTTTGATATCTCACAGCCACACGACTCTCACCTTCCTTCTAGCCCCTATTTAAGTTGACAGAAAATTTGCTTGATTCCATTTGAAAGTTTTTATAATGAATTAAGGGAATAGAAAATTAGTCTTCATATGATAGCTCAAGTTATCCAGTAATGTTTAAAAAGCAGTCCTTCTGACTCATTTCAAAGGCAATGAGAACTTTCATTCAGAATCTTTAATTCAATGTTTACTCATAAGTGTCAGAAAAAGTTTGGGGAGGACTTACTGATTTTGCACATGGATTTGTTGATGTGAGACCCTTCTGTTTCTGATTTGCAAAACTGTCATATGGAGTCATAGCAAGTGATACAGATACAGAAGGTGGCATAAAACTGTTCTGTAGAATAGAATAGGGCTCATCTGGTAAAAAAAATTTTACAACTACCTAATCTACAAAATTGGGAAGATGTTTCTGACTTGTTCGGCTATTAGAATGGCCAATGAAATTATATATATATATATATATATATATATATATATATATATATATATATATATATATATGAGACATGTGCAGGTGGAATATTTGTTCACAAAGGACTATGTGATTACATTTTTAAAAAATTCACTCAAGTCAGCATTGATGTGATATTTATTGGAGTCTTTAAAAAGAATCCAGGGAAGACTTGTGACTTTTAACCAGTTGGTTTCAAGTTCAGAAAATAATTTAAATCCAAATAATCTTCTTTTCAAAATACCTTGGACTTGCCTTAGTTTTTTTCTCACAAATTGGTTATTTTTTTCCCAATTGTTGCAGATCTGTGATTATCTTGGAATATGGAAGTCCTGGTTAGGAAACTCCCTGTACCAATGCAGATCAGCAACCCCTCTTCTTCTAATTTACAGAACTGCCTGGAACATCGAAGGATTACGCAAATTGTCCAAGGTCCAGAGGCAACATTTGATCCCAGGCCTTCCTGATTTTCCTCTCTGCCACACTGACTCTTAAAAAAAAAAATCAAAAACCATACCCATAATTTCACTGGTGTAGGAAACTTCTGGTGAGGAATGCAGATCATTAGTAACTGTTCCTATAACTTATTTTAACTCTCATACTTGTTTGGAGTCACTATGAACTTAAGTATTATTTAGAGTCACAGATCTACTGTGTGTCAAAGGTAAGACTTGAACCCAGAACTTCATGACTCCAAGGCTGACTCTCTATCTACTGCCTCTGATGCTTTTCCCTAAACAGTAACAATTTTAGTTGGCAGGGAATTTGCTAGAGCATTTTGCACGTATGTCATGGGATCTTCACAACCCTCCTGAGAGGTAAGACCTACTATTTTCCTCATTTTAGATAAGAAAATTGAGACTGAGTGACTACAGGGGTGATGTAAGCAAAAAACCACAAATTTTTAATTTTTGAATGACTACCAGTTGTATATTATGCATAGGTACCTGTGCATATACATGCATATACCATGCTTATATCTGTATATGTATTTTTGGATAATGTGGAAGGTATCCTTATACGCTAAAGAAGTTAGAAAGTATATTTAAAGTGATTTGGTTAACAGTAGTATTTCTAATAATAATTGCATTTGTATAGGTAGTGCTTTAAAATTTGCAAAGCCCTTAAAATCTATTTTTTCATTTGGACCACACAATAACCCTGTGAGGTAGGTATGACTATCCCCATTTTACAGATCAGGAAACTGAGGTTTAGAAAGGTAGGGTTACTTACACATGGACAGATGGCTAATAAGTGTTTGAATAGGATTTCAAACACTGTACTTCTGACTCCAAAGTCACCATCTGATTCATCACTTGATTTCACACTAAATTTCATGCTTAATAAATATTTTAGTTTTCATTTGTTTTTCTAAATTTTTAAAAATCTCTTTCCCCTATGAGTGAATTAGAGATAGGGGCTGGACATGTGATTCAAGGATGTAGGCAACTCACTGCTTAAGGATTTCCCTTTACCAAAGCAGGTCACCGTCTTCTCTGCAAGCTATAGTATTTAACATGCATAGAACATTTGAAAGGTAATGACTTACCCAGGTTCACACAACCAGCAGAGGTAAGGGTAGGAAGACCTTGAATACAGGTCTTTCTAGCTTCAAGCCCATTTCTCTATTCACTATGCCCCCTTGCCTTCCTCTCTGCACCCACTCCACTCACCATAGAGGAAATGCCAAGCCCTATACTGCAGTGGAAGCTTCTCCCTAGAAATGATCCTATATAATTGATCTTTGATGGGCCCAGGCCCTTGTTAGTTTCTTGGTGTTACTAGGTATTCAGTAAATGTTTCTCAAATTGAATTTGACTGGTTTAGGGGGATTCTATTAATCTATTGTTTTGTTTTGTTTTCCTTGTTTAAAAGTGTTTATATTGGGATAGGAGGGCTGGGGTGAACGGTTCACCTTCAAATGGAGTTAAGAAACCTCTCATTTCTCAGTGATAATGGTTGGGGAGAGTTATCTTTTCCAGGGAGTGTCAAACTCATATCTCTGTTGCCAATGCTGAAACCTTTGCTTAAAATTTATTGTCATTTAGTGCAAAAATTGATGAGAACATAACCTTTGTAAGATTTTTATGTTTTATTGGCCATAAAAGATAAAATATGGAGTATAAGGAAGTAAAATAGTATTTTGTTAGGCTGGGAGATGGATTTATGCTTTAACAAAGTGATAGAATAATCCGTGGGTCATAAAGATCAGAGTGTCTGCCTCCTATCTCTTCTTTTTTATGTATGTATTCAACAAGCTTCTCTTTGTGGTTGTCAGGCCCATGGGAGCTCACCAAAACACCAGGCCCCTTTTGTCCGAGGGTATTAACTCAGCTGTTTAGATCAAGAAGAATATAGTGGAGGCTTCTGTTGCAGACATTAAGCAATTGGGATAAGTCTAAATGAAATCAGATACTTGACATGTGCAAATGGGATGTTTGTTCACAAGGGACTCTGGGGCTATAATATGTCATGAATGAACAGGCAAAAACAAAGTGTTTAAATTCAATTGAATTTTGAGAGAAACACAAAAAAGATCCTGATCTTTGGGAATTGCGGGGAGAGTGACCAGGAATTCTGGGAAGTGATGGAAAAAGTGAAATAAATGGATGTTTAGAAAGGCAGTTTTGCACGGTAGATAGAGAGCGGTTGAAAAGCCTAGGAAAATGCTCTTTGAGTCTCACTTCTGCCCTATAATGACTGTGTGATCCTGGGCATGTCACTCAACTTCTCAGTACTCTATGCAACTCTCTAAGATACTCTAAGTCACAGAAAAGCAGAGAATTTTCTCACTTGAGAATTCCTTATAGCAGTGATATGATAGGTTCAATCTGAATCCTTATCTCTATCCTTTCAGAAGGAAATTATTTAAAATATGAATACAAGAATACTTTGTAATAAATATGTGGGGGAAAGAAAAGATCTCTCTGAAGGTATCCCTCCCCTAAATAATCCAGTTGACATGTTGGAGACTCTCTTCCATCTTTGGTACCATCACCACCATCACTTTTTCCAGGGACCTCTGGAAAAAGTTCAGAAAGAAGTGTTAACTCTTTAGAAGGGTGGTTTAGGGAGTGTCAGAGGATAGTTGGTATTCTTTGCTGTTAAGACCTTTTGCTCTCCTTTTTCAGGACTGACGCTCTGGGGCATGATGGGGGAATAAGATGCCTGTTGATCTCAAAGACTTATAATTGTTGGGTAAGACTTTCTGCATATGTGAACATGGAGTTAAATGCTGATGAGGTGAATACCTTCTTAGTTCATCTGGGAGAAAGATATTTTAGAAATCTTCTTCCCTTTACTCCACAGCCTCAGGACTATTGACTAAGGCTTAATTAAGAAAGAATCTCCAAGAATCTCCTGGCATAGTGCCCTCTTTGGGGGAAGTAATGTGGTAAAGGGAATGAGAAGCTAGTCATAAGGAGACTATGACACAGGGGATTCACTATCCCTTCTCCTCCCCCCTGTATTGATTCAAGTGAACTCCAACTGTTTCCAGGCCCATCTGTGGCCTTTGAGGTTTTTTTTCCTTTCCTCTTTCCTATTTTGTGTTGTTGTGAGAACTAGATCATTAACATTTCTTGAACAAATGGACATTCAAGTCTACCTAGAATATTCTTGTCTCTTAAATTTTACTTCCTCAGCTTAGCAAGTTCTCCTTTATCCAGAATACATAGACAACTAACACATCTGTCTGTCTGTTTGTCTGTCTATCTAATCTATCTAACCAAAAGCCAGTTCCTGGTCAAAGGATAGCAGGAAATAATTCTCAAAAGAAGAAATGCAAACCATTAAAAACCATATGAAAGAATATTCCAAATCACCAATAAGCAGAAAAATGCAAATCAAAAACAGTCTTATGGTTTGACCTTACACCCAGAAAATTGGCAAAGATGATGAAGATGGAAATAGTTAGTGTTCAAAGCGTTGTGTAGATAGGCACACTAGTACATTGTTGGTGAAACTGCAAAGAAGTAAACCATTAAAAATTTGAAATTATGTGAATGAGTGGTCAAAATCTCATTATCTTTTGATTCAGAGGTTTAACTACTAGTTTTATTCTCCCAGGAGATCATCGATAAGAAAAAATTTCCATATATACAAAAGTATTTATAGCATTAATTTTTTGTGGAATCAAGGAATTACAAACAAATTAGATACCTATTAATTTTTGGGAAATGACTGAACAAATTGTACATAAAAGTAATAGAATATTACCATGCTGCAATAAATTATAAATATGATGAATATAGGGAAGTCTGGAAAGATTTATATAATCTGATGAAAATGAAGTAAGCAAAATCAAGAGAACAATATACACAATGACTCCAACAATGTGAATGTAGGAAAGAGTGGCCACAAAGCAGTCAAAAGTGTATATTATAAGATAAAGGAACAAACACCACCCCAGAAAAGAGAACTGGGGAGATATTTCTGTTCTACTTCTTTGCAAAGGTGGCAAATCCATAGGTGTGATACATTGCATTTATTTTCAGACTTTTTCAGTGTATCTATCAGTTGTATTGATTTTTTTCTCTTCCTATTTTTCTTTTCTTAAAAAATATTATTTGCCTTATAGGATGGCTTTCTGGGAGAGAAGAGAGGGGAGGATACTGGGAGACATTCTGGTGATATAAAAAAAAGATAGCAATAAGAATTTATTTTAAAACAGTTATCCTCAAGTTAAATGAACCAATAAACAAGACTTTATTAAGTGCCTCCAATGTTTCAGGCAGTATGATAGGTGCTGAGATAAACATATAACAAGGAACTGATTTCTACTTTCAAGGAGCTCACATTTTAATGGGAGAAAATATTTTGCCTCCAGCAGAGAGCAGCTAGCAGATACAATTGTTAGTTTAGCTTACGAAGCTGTAACTCCAGTCCAAAGCCCCACTGGTACAAGACTCTCTCCATATTGGCAAAGGTGAATGCCTTGCCAAGCAAGAGGAGTGGGATAGAGTTGGTAGGAGCAAGAGAACTTCATTTCTTTCAGTCTTCTTTCTGTCTCCTTTTAAAGCCTGCAGGGTGCTTCTGACTTAGAGTTTCAAGAAAGAAGATAGAGGAGGTCAACCCCACTCCAGGTTGCTAAAAGAAAATATCTTGGGAAGACATGAGAGCATTTTCTGTTGTAGTTCAGTTGTTTCAGTACTGTCTGACTATTCACTATGGCACTTGGGGTTTTCTTGGCAAAGATACTACAGAGGTTTGCCATTTGCTTCTCCAGCTTATTTTACAGATGAGGAAACTGAGGCATACAGATCTAAAAGATTTGCCTAAGGGTCACACAAATTAGTAAGTGTCTGAGATCATATTTGCACTCATAAAGATGAGTCTTCCTGACTCCAGGCCTGGCCCTCTATACGCTATGCTACCTAGCTGCCCCTTAGTCTCTATCATGTCCTTATCTACAGCTTGCTACATTAGAGACTTCCCCCTAGGATGAGATCTAGCACTTTCTTGGTTGAGCTGCTCACTCTCAATGGGAGAGCTCCTTTACTTTGTGTTGTCTGGTATATATTCTCTTATGTATACCACACCTTCTCTGAGTTTTGTTTTGCTTCCAATTTGGAAAATTGGTTTTCTTGGTTAAGTCTACTCAAGCTCATATTGGAAATGATATTGGATTGGAAAACAAGCCTTGAATATGAAACTTGAGGTCCTACTCCCTCTCCTCCCCCCACAATGAAATAGTGATCAGGAATTAGAATGAACCTTACCACGTCCCTTACACTCATAATAATATTTAAGAGAATATATAGATATAATTTTGGTCTAGGAGAGCAAAGGAGTAGCCTCTGGTCTCAGCTTCCTATTTCCTTTTCTGATAGAAATTGAAATTTCCATTGGAGAAAGGTGTGGGGATGGAGAAGAGACTAAAGATATCATTTCTCCCTCCCTTTGAGTCACACAATGACACCTCCATACTCCATGTAAGGGAGATGGCCTTTGCCATCTGTTGCCATCTGTGGGTTGTGCCACAAGAGTATAGATTTAAGAAACTGAGGCCCAGGGAGGTCATTTGACTTTCCCAAAGTTCCATAGGCAGTATGCTTCAAAGATGAGAAGGAACCCAGGTCCTCTGACTCCCCAGCAAGTGTTCTTGCCATTATAGCACATTGCAAGGAAGATCTGAGCTCCAACTTCTAAAAGGACTGAGATAAAAGTCACAAGTCTGGGACAAAAAACCCTGGTACATTCCAAGTATCCAGGTTTAGAGTTAAGAGCAGATTTCCCCTTCAGCCCATGCATTTACTTCCCTTGCTCTTTTCAGTATCCAATCCTATAAGATCTGATACAAACTCTTTTTTTTTGTCATTTAAAGCCCACTGCAAACTGACTTCAACCCTACCTTTATGGTATGTATTACTTTCCTTTATTGTACTCTCTGATCTAGTCAAACAGATGTTCCTCCAATAAGACAATCCACTTCCCATCTTTTGTACCCAAACTCACTGCATCTGCACCTCCACAACTTAAAATTCCTGGTTTCCTTCAAAGGACCTCTTTCTACAAAAATAGTATTTTATGGACTATCCTCTCCAGTAGCTTGTACCCCCTCCCATTACCTTGTAAATATTTTTATAGACTTACTTGGATATGTTGTCTCCCTTCATACATTGTACAATTCCTGAGATTAGAGTATATCTCTATAGTACCTAGCATAGTACTTTGACATATACTAGGTACTTAAATAACTACTTATTAATTGATTGCTTATTGTGGAACTTTGCCTATTGGTCTGAAAACTTTATTTTGTCTTAGTAGAGTTTTTGGAAAAATGAAAAAATTGAATTTGGCTGTCTGTTTTATTCTTTCCTCCATGTTGGTATAGAATGGTTCAATAGGCTTATTCTTCCAAGCGACATTCATATTTAACAGACTTATTCAATGTTCAGTCTAAAGGAGTGCCTCTAATAGTAGAAACTTGGTACCACAATAGACTGAAGAGGGACTAAATTGGGAGCAGATCTTTGCGTACCCTCCAAATCACTATCTACACTGGGTCTGTATGGATATTCCATTAATATTTTTTGTGTAGATGGAATTCACGCAAGTATTAGTGGAACTTCTTAAATGTTTTCTTCTCTCTAAGAGGTACCAAAACCATCATAGTTTGACATTTTCTTCTGAACCCAAAGCTTCACTTGGAGCTTGCTATTCATAAAGATTTTGCAGATTATTTTAAAGATTATTAAGTGCCTCTGTACCAAGATGAATAAAGGCACAGTGTTTATCCTCAAGGAGCTAAGTAGGTATGTTCGCTGATCTACATACATTTGTAAATAGATAGGGCTGAATAAATTTGTCTCATGTTAGTTTCCTAGAATTGACAGATAATGACGTTGTAGAATATGCTTTGGTCAAAGGTGGGAGCCAAAGTGTACTCCAAGAAAAATTTATAGCAGTAGAGGAGATGTCTAGGTAGGAGAATAAGAGCCAGGTAAGGCTTTAGTGAAGAGGTAGCCCATGAGGTGAGTTCTGATAAGAGAGGTGGCTTTTAATAGGCAGAGATATTGTGGACTGTGTTTCTGGCATGGAGACTGACCAGGAGAAATACTTGGAGACAAGGGAGTGAAGGATGAAATTGGGAGATAGCAACTTGACCAACAAATTGGTAGAATAGACATTTTTTTCAGTTCCCATTAATTTTATTTTTCCCCACAAAGCAATGAGGGTTAAGTGACTTGCCCAGGGTTATGCAGCTAGTTAGTGTCATGTCTGAGGCTGTATTTGAACTCAGGCTCTCCAGGGCCTGTGCTCTATCCACTGCACCATCTAGTTACCTTATCCCATTAACTTTTTAAAATGTCTCAAAAGGAGGAATTATGTGCCAGATATAGAACAATTACCATCAAATCCATAGGACTTTAAAGTAAAAATGCCACAAAGGTCTTATGAATTAACATCAGAGAACTACAATCTTTAAGGTATTTAGTTAGTACCCCTCTGCCACCAGTCTCCACAAACCAACCCAAGAACTTGTGTCTAGGCCCCAAATAGGGATTCACTGTAATGACATCTGTCAAGCCCTATCTCCTTCCTATCTCTCAAAGCAAACAGTGATTCAGTCTAGCCACCTGAGGGGAAGGGAAAGCATAGTATCTTATACCTGAGGCATCCCCAAAGTTGAGGGCTGCTGTGGCCAGCGCAGTCCAGCAGGTCCGGGGTGGTTCCGGGCTCACAGAGTGAGGATGAAAAGACAGGCAGGACATAGCAGTCTGAACAAGCTGAGTTTATTCAGGACATACTGAGCCAATAATTCAGGAAATCGGGATGCTTAAATAGTAAAAAACCATAAAGGTAGTGATTGAAGCATGAAACAGAGCAGATGGTGATAAGTAGAAAGGGAGGCTTCAAGGCCTCTATATCGGAATGTTATCCTGTATAGCAGGAGCCCTGATTCCTGGAACTTCAACACCCAAATTCAAGGACGTGCCCCTGAGAACAACATATCACTTAACTTCTCAAGTTTGCTATTAGTGTTTGCTATTTCAAGTGTTTGCTATCAAGCTTGCTATTTCCCCTTGGAGGAGGGGAACTCTTGATCAGGGGCTCTTTCAAACCCCTCAAGGTTCTCTACAGAGGGCCCCAAAGGATATAGATATTCTGTTTATATCATCCTACCTTATGCAAGTCCTTCAAAAAAAGAAACAAATGCTTATTCAATACAGCCAAAGATGGAAAGAAAAAAAACAGCAGGGAAGGAACTTGGGCAAGGAGCTACCTGAGTTGCTATTCTTGACTTAAAGCAAAAGGTTTAAAATTCAGATGGAGATAGCTCCCCCAAGAAGCTACTTCAGGCAGGGATATAGGCCAGTGAAATGTCAATATCCTTCCCATCTCCAAATGTGGGTAAGTCTAGCCCCAGGGTTGTACCCAACATGGAATTGTGTGTGTGTTTTTGTGTGTTTGTGTGTTGCGGGGCAGTGCAGGGGAAGGAGAAGTCAGAATGGAGAATGTAAAGAAACGAAGCAAAAACAAAAGATTCTAAAAGAAGAAAACTCAAATAAAAATCTAAGATAAATCAAAAAAGATCCCCAAAACAACAGGAAGGTGACTACTAAATCTTCAAAGGGACTACAGAACTCTCAAATATACATGAGGAAGGAAAAGGAACCATTGGCAGATAAAGCAAAATCCTATGGAAGACCAAGAGAAACATGAAGTAACAACAAAATCCCAAATGATTGAAAAGGGAAATGACATCTATGAGAGAAGAAATTAGAATGAAACCAAGGTCAGTATTTACAGCTTTCACATTAGAAATAAATCAGTATTCCAGTTTCCCTGGAAGGTAGAGCACATGAAAGGAATTAACATAAAACAGGTGAAAAGGCAATTTGGAGCCAGATTATGAAGGACTTTAAGTGTCATCATAAAAAATTTTTGTAGTGGGGGGAATCCAAGGACATAAATTAAATCCTGGTTTTACTGCCAGAACAACTAGGTGGTGGAGTGGATAGTCAGCAGGACTTGAATTCAAATCTGTCTTTAGATCCTTCCTAGTTGTCTGATCCTGGGTAAATCACTTCACCTTGTTTGCCTCAGTTTCCTCATCTGTAAAATGAGCTGAAGAAGGAAATGGCAAACCACTCCAGTATCTTTACCAAGAAAACCCCAAAAGAGGTGTAATGGGGAGTCAGATACTACTGAAACAAATCAAAGAAAACACATTTGCTACTTTCATTTCATGTGTGACCTTGGGAAAGTCAGTATTTCTGGGTTCAGATTCTTTATCTGTAAAATGAAGGTTTTTGGACTTGATAATTTTTAAACTTCTTTATATCTCTAATCTCAAGATCTTACAGGCAATAGGTAGCCAATAAAGATTTTTTTTTTTAATTGAGAAAGTGACATGGTCAGACCTGTCAAAATATCATGTGAAAACTATCTGTGGGACCCTGGGAAAGCCATTTAATCTATTTGAGTCTCAATTTCCTTATCGGCAAAATAGGATACTATTACCAGCAGTACCTCCCTCACTGGGTTGCATGGATGAAATAAGATAATATATGTAAAAACATTTTGAAAACTTTAAAACATTATACAGGATATCCCAAAAGTAGCTTCAAACTGCCCTAGGACTTTTGAGATACCTTGTAGAAATAATAGCTAATTATAATTTCATACGATTCTAAGACTAATTCTCCCATTTTATTGATGAACCAACTGAGGCCCACTTCAAGGTTGTACAGATTGGAAATGTCCTAGACTGGGCTTGAATTCATGCCCTGTATCTTCATCTAGTGCTTTTTTTTTAATGATGCCACACTGTCCCTCTACTATGTACTCTGCTAAGATGGATTTAATGGCTATATTTATTTGTACAAATTTTTTTTATGATTTTTGTTTTTATAAAGGCATTTGGGGTTAAGTGACTTGTTTGGGGTCAGACAGCTAGTAAACATCTGAAGTTGTATTTGAACTCAGATCCTCCTGATTCCAGGGCTGGTACTCTATCCATTGTGACACCTAGTTGCCCTGCAACTTTTTGATAGATGTAAATAGTGAAACCTGCAATGGGAGTCAGAAATTTATTTTATGTATTCATTGAATAAACATTTATTAAATGCTGTGCTCAGCTCAATACTGTGGCAAACACAAAAACAGTTAAAACATGTTCTTGTCCTCATGATGCTTATATTGGAAGTATATGGCATAGCTCACAAAAAATAAAAACCACAATCTCAAAATCCAGCTGTGGCCAAGTGTTTCAACTTCTTTCAGTATTTTTATACAGTGGCAAAACTAGCTAAACTGTCTCTTTATCTCCCTTTATTTCCCCCTCACTGTTCATGCTTTGGCTATAGGCTCGTTAACAATAAGGCGGCCAGGAGGAGAAGCATTTGCCTAGCTGTCAATAGATAGTCTTATATCAATAGTTCCTGGAAACTAACAAGAAACAAACTTGGTTAGCCCTATCTTTAGCATGCCAATGTGCCTGAGATACAGAGACAGGTTTTTGGGGTAAGAAAGACTGGGTGCTACCACCTTCACATTTTGTTTTAATTTTGAAATAATTTCTATAACAACCCCCTGAAATCAGGGTTGTGGCCAACAAGATCTTCAGAAAAGAACAGACATTCTCATTCTTTAAAAAATGAATACTCTTTTCTGAGATAAACTATGGAGTTGGTGGGGGAGGTAGGGTATGGCATGTACACAAATACTTATTATCTAATTATATATATATATATATATATATATATAATTATTATCTAATAATTAGATACCATCTAATTATTAGACATTTTATTAGGTTATTATCTAATTAATATATGTTATCTAATATTATTAGAAATAGCTAAGTCACATGGTGGGGAGAGTACCAGTCTTGGAGTTGGGAAAACCTGAGTTCAAATCCTGTTTCAGATGTGCAATAGCTGTGAGATCTTGGACAAGTCATTTAATTTCTCTCAGTCTTAGTTTTCATATCTGGGGGATGAAAATAGCACATGCTTGACACTGTTGTGAAGGATCAGATGAGCTTATGTGGACATGCATATAGATACCTATGTGCGTAGATGTTATATAAAGCATTTGCAAACGTCAAAACACTACGTAAATGTTCAATATTATTATTAAGTATGATTCAAGGAAGATGCGATGGGGCAAAGGAAAAATCCAGACAAAGGTTGGATCTGAAGGTTTCTGGTTTCTTTTTGAGATTTTGCAGAGGCGTCTTGCTAATGTAATCTGTTCCTTACCTAGTTTTGCTTGATGACATAGGTTGAATTTTTTAAAATAAATTTATTTATTTAACATTTTACATTCATTTTCACAAAATTTTGGGTTCCAAATTTTCTCCCCATTTGTCCCCTCCCCACCCCAATACACCCAGCATTCTAATTGCCCCTATCACCAATCTGCCCTCTCTTCT
>CM053769.1:573803694-573868901 GCA_028658325.1 Potorous gilbertii | reverse complement strand
TTTTTCAAGGTGTTATTTTCTTCAGCATTTTTTGGGGTCTCCTTTAGCAAGCTATTGACCCATTCTTCTTGCTTTTCTTGCATCTCTCTCATTTCTCTTCCCAGTTTTTCCTCCACCTCTGACTTGATTTTCAAAATCTTTTTTGAGCTCTTCCATGGCCTGAGCCCATTGGATATCTATTTCAGATGTTTGGGATACAGAGGCCTTGACTCCTATGTCTTTACCTGATGGTAAGCATTGTTCCTCTTCCTCAGAAAGGAAAGGGGCTAACATCTGTTCACCAAGAAAGTAACCTTCTATGGTCTTATGTTTTTTTCCCTTTTCTGGGTACTATCCCAGCCAGTTACTTGACTTCTGAGATTCCTCTCCACCTCCGCCTAGATCCGCCCAGCTAGTGCTTGGGGTCTGAGATTCAAATGCTGCTCCCCAGCCTCAGGGCTTTCAGCGGCTGGCTGGCTGCTATTCAGGATTAAATCAGGTTCTCAGGTGGGGGCAGGGCCACCTCCCAGGCTCAGTTCCCTCAGGGGGTTTATGCAGAGACCTTCTGTAATGGACCCCAGCTCCTGCCTGCTCTGGGAGCCTTCAGCCAGCCGTTGCTGCCCCCCTCCCCCTCCCCCGCTCCCTGCTGCCTCCCGAGGGGGCCCGAGCCACGGAGACACCCTACTCACCTCTCGGCCAGCCCGGAAGTCTCTCTCACTGACCTGTGTGTCTGTGAGTGGAGGGACCCCTGTAGCCACCACAGACCCCGTCCCTGAAGCCTGCCTGGAACTGCTCCTCATGGTGCTGCGTGGCCAAGGTAGGGCTGGGTTCCGCTCTGGTCCCGTGCACGACGGACCTTTGGTGAGGGTTTTTCAGGTCTTTCTGGAACAGAAATCTCCTCCACTCTGTTGTTCTGTGGCTTCCACCTCTCCAGAATTTGTTAGGAGTTCTTCTTTACAGATAGTTTATAGGCTGTGGTTTCGGAGCTAGCATAAGTGTGTCTTTCTACTCCGCCATCTTGGCTCCTCCCCCAAAACAAGGAAATTTTATTTGAAGTGCTAAGATTGTACGTTGAAAAAAGTGCTGGACTTGGGAGTCATGAAAACCCGAGTTTGGATCCTGTCTTTTCCTCTCAGTAGCCTGTATGACCATATACAAGTCACCTGATTTCTTTGGATCTCAGTTTACTCATCTGTAATGAGAATAACACGTGCAGTACCCATCTCACAGCCTGGTTGTGAGGTTTTGATGAGATGTGTACAAAGTACTCTGCAAACTGCAAAGTATTACATAAAGTATCAGTTATTGTATGTTATTAACTAATCATTTTCCTAGTAACTTGTTTTTATTTGGTACTTTGGATCAGCAGCATTTAGTGTTGAAAAAGAACTTTAATGAGAATATGATATTCTAGAGTAGCTTCACTTAATGACAAAGAAGATAAAATGAGCTGGTCCAGATACCAGCAAGAGGAAGTCTAAGGGCAATTCAATTCAATATACATTTATTAATTAACTACAAGTGTAAATTGAGATGGAGCTTGAGATAGGGGATAGAAGGATAGCCTTGGAGCTGGAAAAATCTGTATTCAAGACCGGCTTCTGACACAGGCAACTAGATACACTGCTGGACTTGGAGGTGGGAGGACCTGAGTTCAAATCCAACCTTAGATACTTATTATCTGTGTGACTCTGGGCAAATTCCTTAACTTCTATCTGTCTCAGTTTCCTCAACTATAAAGTGGGGATATAATAGCCAGGGTTGTTTTGATAATCACATGATATAACATTTGTGAAGTACTTAACACAATGCTTGGCACAGTCACTTAATAAATGCTCCTTTCCTTTCTCTCTCCCTCCCTCCTTCCCTCCTTCCTTCTATGTACAATCATAGAGAAAAGTGTGCAATCATAGAAAAGTTACTTAACCTCTGAGTGCCCCTGACTAGATGGATTTGTTGCTGATTTGCCAAGGTGAAGAGTTCCTGTATGGTGAGTTCCCCACATTAATGAAATCATAGGAGTAGTCCAAAAAATATAGGATTATAGATATCAGGCAGAGACCTAAGAGACTATAAAATCCAACCGTCTCATTATACAGATGAAGAATCTATGGCTTAGGAAAGACAAACAGATTTGCACGTGATAGCAAATGGCAGAATCAGAATTACAGCTCATTTTCTACCTCTGGTCACACACCTTTCCTGCCCCCTCCCCCCTGCCCCCAGACCTAGAGAACCACTTGTGGCCTTAAGTAGCAGCACTGATATTTGTGGATCCCTTAAACGCCCTACAACCTCCTAAGATGCTGTCTTCCCATTCCATGTGGTTGGTGAAACTTCCGGTTAATGAGACCTTTCTGCTTTTTAGTGAATTTAGTTAGAGTCCAAAGTTTATCCACCATATACTAAATGCTGCTCAGGAGCAAATATTATTAGAATGAGAAAATCCAGTGTTGAAGGAAACTAGATTTTCAGTTCCGTGTTATTCAAACATTGTGTTAATTTGGTAGCTGGCCATTCAAAACTTCTCCTTGGTTACAAAAAGTTTCTCCATTGGTCGTGTTTTTGGTCTATAGCAAAAATTATTTGTGAAAGAGAAATTGCTAAGTTTAATAGGCCTTTCCATTTCTTTAAGGCATTTTTCAAGGATCCAGAAAAAATAAAAGTTCTACTGATTTTTATATTGTTGTCAAAACAAACATCAAGTATTTGCCTTTTCTATGCTCCTCATTTAGCCACTCCACAGTTTATGAAGATAATAGCTTTTTTCTTTCCGTTACTTTTATTCACATTTATTTTCTTTGAGTAATGGATCCTGATTAAACTGGTGAAACTGTTTTTAAATTGCTTTGAAAATAGGGATTTGATTCTGCAAATGAATCTGGGAAGGAATCTTCTTTCTAAAATGTACCTGTTACATTCAAATGGCTTGAAGGTATAAAAACTATATAAAATTGAAGATTATTTGGTACATATATACATCCTGAAATTGATTTATGACTGTAGTTAGTATTCTGTGTTATGAAGTCTAAAGAATTTAATGATATAATGTGCTGAATTCCACTGGCAAGAGGGGAGTAAATTTGATAGGTCCATTAACTCTTTCTGTCCCTTAGGACCCATTTAGTAAATTATCTCTTCTAGTGTACCTAGTGGTCCCCATGGGGACTGAGAAAGTTAATGTCCCTGTCAGAAGTGAGCAACCTTACTCCCAAGCCCTACACATTGGAAGGATCAGCCCCAATGTCTCTGAATTACTTACGGATGTGAAAAATATCTTTATTTTCTATTTGATGGCTCTTCTGGATAATGTGAGGAATTAGAGAATAATACCTTAGCTTGAAAAGGATTTTACTCGAAAATAAAATCAAGTCAGATTCTCAGCTGTTGCCTGTTAAGTGCCAGTTTGACATCTGAAATAACCTTTTAACTTAGAGATTTGGGAAATACCCACAAATAATAGCTACAACCTTCATCTGCTTTGAACCCATTTGGTAATGGCTGATAAAGGCAGCCCTTTTTGTTTAAGAGAATTAGATTTAAACATTTTTGGATGAAGAGTTAAAAGCAGATGCTGGAGAAGCTATTATAAAAACTTCGAGGTCCAAATTTGTGTTCACTTTAAAATAAACAATTTTGATTCTCTGACTTTCTTTTTCTACAAGGAAATTGAGTTGAATAAGAAGACGCTGACATTGAAAAGTATAAAAGTATTACTCTTTTAAAAAGTTCTTTTGATGTTTGGATCAAAGTTAAAAGTGACTTACTGTCACTTTTTTGTTACCTTAGTACCCATAATTCATTAATATATTTAAAATATTTCTCTATTAAATATATTTTTCTAAAAATTTGCTGATTGTCAAAAGTAAGACCATATTTTAAAAAGGAAATATATTGTGTTGGGTGGTCTCCCATTCAGGATTTAATTCAGTCCTGTGTCCTCAGTTAGATAAAAACAATAGAGTTGTTTGTTCATGCTAAGAGAGACAGGTTAGAAACTCTCTTGAAAGAATTTGAAGATTTGCAGAAATCATTCACTTAAATGTGTTGAAACAATAAGGTGCTTCTTTATTATCAAATAGAATGAACCTAAACTCTGATCTTGTGAATATTTATATTTTGATAAGATTTACAATGTTTTATTTCATGGCAACTCTTAGATGTATAAAGATACATGTTTGATTTTTTTCGGTATCCATTCAGAGCATAATTCTATTTTGTGAGGTCTTGGTTATAGCATAATGGGACCAGAGAGAAAGAAAGAGATATTCTGATATAGACTTCCAAGTGAGAGAACAATTCTGCTTCGACATAAAAGTAAAACAATAAAGTTGGGATTGACAGAGAGGAAAGTCCTGACCTGAGTCTTAAGATTTTCACTTAGTGGAAATTTTCACGTGAAGGATTTCAATCAATGAAATGTTCACTGTGGAAAGAGACAATTTTGGCATTAGTGAGTAAACTAATGCTGGGAGGTGCTATGGGATTGAGATCTATAGAGAGAGCAAGAGAAGAGGGCATATTCAGAGCAAAAACCATTTTGGATGGAAGATGGATTTAAATAGGAAAAAATCCATAAGTATGTAGAAATGAATAAGCCATATTTCAGTGTAGTTAAGGCACTATTAACTTACCTAGGTGTGTGTGTGTGTGTGTGTGTGTGTGTGTGTGTGTGTGTGTAAAAGTATAGTGGAACTAGAATAGTGAAAAGAAAAAAGAGTCTTCAGGAATCAATGACTAAATCGTACTGACTGAGCAGTTCATGATTATGTATAAATATTATATTTAAAATATTTATTCACATTATATTTAAAATATTTATTTATATATAATTTAATATGTAAATATACTTCATTTATATTTTAATTTAATATAATGTATTTTGTATATTAATATATAATTTAGTACAATTTATATTATATTTTAAGTAACTGATTAAAATAAATGAGAATAACTTTATCACCCAATAACTTGAGCTCTGACCCTTTTGTGCTTTGATCTCCTGGGTATTTCCTTTCATTTCATAAATTAGTCACTTTGAATTATTGCTTTGCAAATATATATGTACATATACACATATATGTACATACATACACATATATATATACATATATAAACCATAAGGAGGCATTATAGTGGCTGACCTGGGGTCAGGAACATCTGGGTACAAATCCAACCACAGTCATTTACTGACTCAGTGGTCCTGGGTCAGTCACTCATTGTCTGCCTCAGTTTTCTTATCTGTCAAATGAGAATAAAAATAACATCCACCTACCAGTGTTGTTGTGAAGATAAAATGAGATATTTGTAAAGTACTTTGCGATCCTTAAAGAAGTATATAAATGCTAGTTATTAATAACACTAATGATAGTAATTTAGATCTTCTCCATAATCTAAGTCACATAAATCCTGAAAAGGTCAAGCAGGTGTATTGTAGCTACTTCAGCCCTCAATACTGGCTAGAGCATGGTAGCATTGAAATCTGAAGGTTGAGGTCAGACATTTAAGTGGGGTTTATAAATCCTGATTCAATATTCTCTCAGAACATTAACAATTGCAAAAGTTGGAAAGGGTTCCCTTTGATGCTCGTCAGTGATAGTCGGCATCCTAAAGGCGTATCATGTATATGAGTGTGCCTGAATGCTGTGTTAAGACAAACATTTATTAAGAACACAATGCATATAAAATATTGTGCTAGATGTTGTACAAAATCAAATTAAGACATCATTCCTGATCTTTAGAGATTTGTAATCCCCAAGTCACACTCATATAAATTCCAAAGACCCATACCGGAGAGAGTTTGGGTAGTTAGGTGGCTCAGTTACTGGGTCTGGAGTTAGGAAGACTCATCTTTTTGAGTTCAAATCTGGCCTCAGACACTTCTGTGTGTCCCTGGGCAAGTACTTAACCCTATTTGCACTGGTTTCCTCATCTGTAAAAGGAACTGGAGGAGGAAATGGCAAACCAGTTCAGTATCTTTGCCAAGAAAACCCCAAATGGTGTCACAAAGGTCAGACACGAGTGAAAAAACAACAACCCAAAGGATATCGGTGAGTCTTGTTTATGATATCATCATTTCCAGGTAAAGATAAAAATGAAAATCCCACCAATTTTCATTTCTACACTTGGATAACTTGTATGTTGAATAGTGTTTTGGTATATTTTTATGGATCTTTACTTGTTCCAAAAAGCATCTTGTCTGTGGCTTCCATACGTGAAAATTTGGGCAATATTGATCATGGAAATAATCTGTTGATTGCTTTGAAGAAATGAAGTATGAATACTTTTCTTTAGATAGAGAAGAACACAAGCTTTTAAAAACCTAGACTTGTAAGTGCCCAAGGCATTGAGGTGGTATTTCCTCATTTGCAAATTGTAGGTAGTTGAACACAGAATTGCCTATAACCGGGCTCAAATTATCTTTTCATTTTCAAGACACATGGGCAATGACATTTGTGCCAATAGATAGTACTGTTACTGTTAAGTCATTGTTCAATCATGTCCAACTCTTTATGACCCCACTTGGGGTTTTCTTGGCAGAGATACTGGCGATATATTTCCTTCTCCAGCTCACTTTACAAATGAGGAAACTGAGGAAAAAAAAGTTAAGTGATTTCCTCAGGGTCACACAGGTAGCAAGTGTCTGAGGCTACATTTGAATTCAGGAAGATGAAAATTCCTGACTCCAGGTCCAGTACTCTATTTACCATATCACCTAAGTTGCCTAATATATAGTACAAATCTCACTAATTCAAATTGATTGGCAAAAAGTCAATTTGAGTGAGCAAAAAATATAAATGGTAGCATTAAAAAAAAGTTTAAAGTACTAACCTAAGAAAGAAAATCTATGATCATTGATTGAGGAACAGCTGCACAAATTATGGATATGAAACTAATGAAATTTCCTGTAGTGAAAAATGAAGACTATGAAGAATCTAGAGAAATAAGGAACAGTTATGTGAACTTATACAGGATGAAATAAGTAGTGTACACATGATGGCCATAAGGATCCATGAAAAACATCACTAAAATGAAACTACTCTGAGAAACTGAAATACTCGTAATGGATAGATAACGGAATGTTTCCTCCTCCTCTACATTGAAAGACAGGAGACCGAGAAGGGAGAATGTTACATATGTTTTTCCATGGTCACCGAGGTGCTGATTTTCCCTTAACTGTTTTTCTTTCTACAAGAAATTAGTTTACCACAATTTGGGGGTTGGGGTGATTGGAGGGGAAATAAGCAAAAAGTGACCATGATGTTAAAACAGAAGGTATCAGTGACACTTTAAAAAAATTTAGTTTCATTACACAGAATACTTCAAACTAGAACAACTAAGTGTTACCTAGTAGAAACCTTTAGGGGACTTGCTTTAATTAATAGATAAGCATGTAGCATATCAATAGTATGTAAGGGGTTGCTTCTAAAGGGTTGGGAGGGCTTGAAAGCAGTTTTTCTTAATTATTTAAAATATTCACCCTACAGTCTTTACACGATTGCAATATAAAGTGCCAATTATCAGGCAGACTGATTTCTAGAAACCTTAACCTTCCAAAAAGCACCCAAGAAGCTGGAGATAGGAAAAAACCTCAGGTCCAACCCATACAACTAGTATAAATACCAAAGATTTTTTCCCATAGAAGTAGAGTGGAACTAGATTCTCTCTTCTCAGGTAGACAATATTTTTATGTCATTTTACATGCTTGTCTGTCTATTTTGCCCACAGTAGGACTGCAATAAATGTTTATTGTGTTGAACTGAATTAAATTGACTTTTCTCTGACTTTGCTCAATACTGATCATATTATAATCAGAGTCTGTGAAAAGTAGATGAGAAATTGAATAAAGAATATGGTTTTGGTAGAAACAGATGCTGAGAGCAAAATGTGTCCATGGAGAACAGCAGCAGCCCCAAGGGAGGAACAAAAACTCTGCCATCTCAAATCAAACAGCAGGGGGCAATCTTTAAGGGCGCAGACTCCAATCCCCTGTGTACCTGAATAGCTCACATTAATGAATGAAAAATCACAGGGCCACCAAGGAGAGAAATTTAGCAGTTAGGAGAATTTTTTTAAAGGACATACTATGTCCTGAGGATTTTGACAGCCCCAGAGGGTATCTGTGTATTATAACACGATATCATAATGAGGAAGACAGTATCATGTTGTAGGAGCACTGGATTTAATGAAGTCAAACATCTTGGATTTGAATCCTGACCATTTATCTCAGTGACTGTCTGACTAAGGGTGAAGTCATTTAACTTTCCTGGGCCTCAGTTTCTTTATATGTAAAGAGAGTGAATTGGATTAGATCAGGGGTTTTTAACATTCCTGTGGCATGGACCCCTTCATTAGGCTTCTCAATTCATAGGTTAACCAAGGAAACCAGTTAGATTGAAATGCTATTACCAAAATAAAAGTTTCAAGTTCAGGGACCCCCTGAAATCTATCCATAAATCCCTTAAGGGTTAAGACTCCCGGGATTAGGTGCTCTTTAAATTCCTTTTTACCTTTAAATATTGTGTTTGTAAAGTGTTCCTAACAGTAGCTATAGGTCATCAAGAAAAGGCTATTTTATGCTTTATGTATCACCTTTACCAAGTCAGATGCATGTGTAATATATTTTCCCTTGAAAGTGGTTAAAATTATTTTAAAATCCCAGTATCTATAAGGTTCACTTGTTGGATAAATTAACCTATCCAGAATACCTTAATCCCCCAAACTAGTTAAGTGCAATATTGTTATAATTTATATTATCCTCAGAGAAATGGTTTGCTTAAACAAAGATGACCCTCAGTTTATACCTTGTCTAATACTATAACCAATTCAGAATTATTAGAATCTAACTTAAAAAGATTTTTGCTGTATTTGGATCTTTAGAATCTGAACTTCAACCTTACCCCCTACCCCAGAACCCAGACCTTACACCAAAATGAATTTGTAATCTTGGTAATTGGGGTTTCCTGGCAGAGTGAGCCATAGTATTTGAAGGAACTATTTCCCTAGGGGCAATGTGGTGCAACCATAAAGAATTACTGGACTTGGAATCAGTAAATTCAGGCTGTTGTCCACAATCAACAAGTGACTGTTAGTATGGGGCATGATATCTCTGGGTCTCCAATTCTTTGCCTATAAAATGGAGATAACAAATATTTATGCTGGTAATATGTTGAGAGGAGTGAGCACCTGATTCGGCCCTAATCCTGGGTTCAAATCCCCACTGTCCCTTACTGTATATATGATCTTGGCAAGTCATTCTATTTTTCTGGACCTGTTTTTTTATCTGTAAAATGAAGTGAGTGCATTAGATGACCTTGAAGGATCCTTTCCAGCTGCATGCTCTATAGATATGTTAGTTATTTCTGATGGCATTATCAGAGGTTATCTGATTATCCCTATCACCAGTTTTCATTGATTGGATTCCATTTTTCCTAGAGGGTAAGACTCTGCCTACCCCATCAGGTTGGAGAGGTGACCGTTTGATGCTATATAACCTATAACTTTTGAGGATATTGTTTAATAATAGTCTCGTGAGATGTTGGTATCAAAGTCAAACAGGAGGTCCACTTATCATTATACTTAGTTTTAATAACAATATATACTATATAGTTACATATTATATTATGTATAATATATAATACAATGATATACTTATTATATTTAGTTTTTAAATGGAATATTATCTATGTCGTGTTATATTTTTTATTTATTTTGTTAGTATTTCCCAATTGCATTTAAATGTGGTTGGGGCAAGAGCCAGTGTTGGGCACCTCTGCTCTAAGAGGTCAGATCAGTTCTTTAGTGCAGGTGGTAAACCAATGATGGGACACAGCTTTCTCTG
This sequence comes from Potorous gilbertii, assembly GCA_028658325.1. Classification (NCBI taxonomy): domain Eukaryota; kingdom Metazoa; phylum Chordata; class Mammalia; order Diprotodontia; family Potoroidae; genus Potorous; species Potorous gilbertii. The sequence goes on along the minus strand of CM053769.1, from coordinate 573,859,081 downwards.
TGGGCTCATCTCTTTATATTAATGTTCATAAAATGACAATGCCTATCATCTTAATTCTCATGTGAATTAAAAGGAAGAGAATAAACATTTATTAGGTGCTACTGTATGTCAGATAAGTGCTTTCCAAATGTGATCTCATTTAATTTTCAAAACAACCCTAGGGAGCGGGTGTTATAAGGATCCACATTTTACCAGTGAGGAAACTTAGGCAAGCAAAGATAAAGTGACTTGTCTAGGATCTAGTAAATGACTGAGGATGAATTAGAAATCGCATCTTTCTGAATCCATGCCTAGCACTCTATCCCTTGTAGTCACTTACTACTACTACTATTACTACTACCACTACCATTAGTACCACCACCACCATCACCACCACTGCCACCGCTACTGCTACCACTACTGCTACCGCTACTACTACTACTACTACTACTGCTACTACTACTACTACTACTACTACTATTACTACTACCACTACCACTACCATTAGTACCACCACCACCGCTACCGCTACCACTACCACTACTACTACTACTACTACTACTACTACTATACTACTACTGCTACTATTACTACTACTACCGCTGCTGCTGCTGCTGCTGCTGCTGCTGCTGCGAGTACTGCCCCACTCCACTAGGTTTCCTTTTCCCATTCATTCAGATGTCTTCTCCACCCCTTACCATGTAGCAAGTGGGGAGCAGTTCAATTTTTTACTACATAGTATAGTATACTATAATGATTGAAAAGGGTTGGTGGGTTTTTTGTTTGTTTGCTTGTTTTTTGCTATCCGACTAGGGCTGATGCTGAACTTACATGTTTAATCCCCTTATGGGCCAGTTAGATGGAAAACTCTATAGACCACACCCTCATCCCTTGCCAACTGTCTTACAGGTGGGTATAACAGGTCACAAGGGAAATGGGGTGACAGTATGAATGAGTGATTCAGCTCAGACCCATTGTCGCCATAATAAAAAAATGATCTAAGGCACATGTCCTAAATGTGTGTGGTATACCACCTGTGGTATATAGCAAGAAAAAGAACTGAACCGAGTCTGGTATCAGAGGATATGAGTTTAAAACTAGCTCTTCTATTTACTGCCTGTGTGATCTTGGACAAGTCACTTTATCTCTCAGGGACCTCATTTGTAAAATGAGGGGGTGGCACCAGATGACCTCTAGTCTCCTAAGGCTATGATCATATGATCTTACCCAATGGATCATCTTCATGTGTGAAACTTAGAATGTTTAAGTGCCACTAGAGAGACCATAATGGAGGCTGCCCAATGGATAGATCTTCAAGTCCAATCTGGTTTAACATGGTAGTGGTCATGACTAATTTTGTAAAATAAAAGTTTTATTGATGTTTTAAAAAAATTTGCTATCACTTTGCCAATGCCTTCCAGCCTTCCACTCCTAAACACTCAGTCCTTCCATGTAACACAGAAATATGATTAAGAAAAACATGGGTCACATCTGACACCATATGCCCTATCCTCCACCTATGTAGTCTGCCATTTCTCTGCTAGGAGGCACACCTTACCGTCTCGTTCATTCTTCCTGAACTTAATAAGAGAAATAGATCTTTGTGAGATTCTGAGTGTAGGTATATTTTTGAAACCACAGTTCACAAAAAAATCTTTTTATGAATATTTCACATACTTCTACTGTATAGATAATGAATGAGTTACAAAAGGCTTTTTTGTCAGCCATTCTAATGCAAACAATCTGTTTCAAAAAGGTTAAAATGGAGTGGTAGCTACTTCTCTAGGCTTGTCCATTGAAATGGATCTTTGTAAGCCTACTGGAGAAGTTATTCATTTGTATGTATATTTCTGCGTACTCCCTTGCCTTTTTGCTATCACCTCAGACAAAATCAGGATTGAAATCAGTCTTGCTCTTTGAGCTGCCTTGTTATTCAATAGCTCAACACTGTTTTAAGCAAGGAATTTTATCCTTTGGAAAGGTGGACATTCTGTGGTTACTAGGAATGGATCAGGTAGAGATAAAAGAACTCATTGTAAAACATGAATATGATTTGCCAAATTTCTTAATCTAAAAGTACGTGTTAGCAACAGATGCATATATATTTAAATTGAGAGAGAAGGCAGACTCTATCTACTCCTTACTCTGGTGAATGTAGGCTTAGTTAATCCTCTTCCCTCCTCCAATCTTCCTCCTTCAATTAATGTAAATAAGTTAATGGGATGTGATTTCACTAATACACAACATTGATAGTAAGAGGGGTGGGACTCAATCTAATGACTTCTATAACATGCTTAATTTCTGATGTTGCTGTTAAATGTGGAGGAAAATTAGTCACATTTAGAACCATCTGTTTCCAAAAGTGGTTAACATACTGTTAGACTCCTGAGTAGTCATTTTTTCATCCAGGAGAATAGCTGTGATGAGAGATTACTCTTTTTCTGCTTTCTTTTATAAAATCATTTTGTTCTCTCTCATATGAGTATTTTTACTATGCTTACTCTGGTTTCTCAAGAAACTCAGGTGCTTGGTCAAAGAATATGCTTTAGAACATTTAGAAATAGTGACTAGAAAAAAGAAACAGTTTCTTGGTCTGCTCTTTACCCTTCAAATCACATGACATCACAAACTATATGTCTATGAGTCTGATAACTTTAATATTGGTTAGTATTGTTTGCTTAGGCTAAATGCTTGTTGAGAGAATGATAGGACTATGGATTAGAGTTGGTGAATACTATTTAGTGAATGATACTCAGTGAATGAATGAAACAGTCATGGTTGAGTTTACTCGATTAAACATGTACATCTGCTGAGGAGCTATAGGGGGAAAAACTTTCTTCATGCCAAATGTAGAATTTTCTAAAGAAAGTCAACTTTAATGTTTAAGATTGTAACCAACTTGTCTCCATATGGTTTCTCTTTCATTTTTTTTATTTTGAAAATATCTGATTGAATAGCATTGGATATGTACTTTATTTTTATATCACCTTTATTTCCAAATTTCTCCCCCTCTTTCCTTCACAATGAATCATTCTTTGATCTCCTGAAATAATAATTAAGAAAGAAAGAATGGGAAAAAGCAGTTCAGCAAAACTAAATAACTCATCAAACAAGTCTGACAGTTTATGCAGTGTTCTACACTCACCTTTGCAAAGGTGAGAGGGAGGTACATTTTCCCATCTCTTCCTTGTAGTCGTTTGGTTATTGTAATTATATGACATTTAGTTTTGCTTTTTTCTTTTGTTTCTCTTTTTTACATTGTTGTTTTTGTGAATAGCACTTTCCCATTTCTGCTCCCTCACTCTGAATCAATTCAGATGAATCTTTCTCTGGTTTTTTTTATTTTCTTCATTTTCATCATTTTTAATGGTACAATAATATTCTATTGTTGTCCAGTTGTTTTCAGTTGTGTTTCACTCTTCATGACCCCATTTGGGGTTTTCTGAGATGCTGGAGTAGTCTGCCATTTCCTTCTCTAGCTCACTTTACAAATGAGGAAACTGAGGCAAACAGAGTTAAGTAATTTGCTCAGGGTCACACAGCTAGTATCTGAGGCCAGATTTGAATTCAGGAAGATGAGTCTTCCTGACTCCAGTCCCAGCACTTTATTCACTGCACCACCTAGTTGCCCAATATTCTATTATATTCATTTATCATAATTTGCTTGGCTATCTCTTGGTCTGAGCATCTACTTTCTTTTGAATTCCTTGCTACCACAAAAATTATTGCTATGACCATTTTTGTGTGTATGGGACTGGGCATATAGTTTAAATACCAACTTTTTAATCAGCACTACAAAAGTATTGGTAAGCTTGATGACAGTATTTGTAAAGATATTTAGAAATTGCTTTGCAGTACCCCATGTGTGCCTTTTGGAAAAAGAGACCTTGAATGAAATTTTGCTGTTTTCTTTTTTTAAATGGTTACTGCTTCTTTGTAGAGTCTTCTAATTTTCCTTCACTCCTGATGTGTTCTTATGGAAAAATCAGACTCAAAATGCCTTGGGTGGCTATGGATATGTAAATTGAGCCTCAAAAGGAAAGGAGTTGATAACTCTGGCCTACAGCTCTCACACAATGGAGACAGATTTGTCTTCTTTACCCCCTGTCTGCTCACAAGCTCTGTTCCAAGTTGACAACTTAAAAAAGATCCTAAAAGACCTTACTCCAAGCAAAGAAGCAAAACAAGGGAGAAAAAGTCTACTTGAAACTAATTCGAATGGTTATTGAAATGATTGGGGAAAAACTTGCACTGTCATCAAAATGCAGAAATTCATGAAGTCTAGATACAAAAAAATAAATTTTAAAATTGTTATCTTCATCGCGTCATTTCCCATATGTGGCAAAAAGTAAATGTTAAAGTGTTACAAAACACAATAGCTAAAGTAAAGTGAAAGTAAAATTGTCTATATCCTGTATCCTTAGACATGCAGATAGTTAACAAAAGCAGCCTGGGATCAGCTATTTGAGGATGATATTGTATCAAGCTCCAAATGCTCGATGATTGTGTTAATCCTTTAGAAGAATTAAATTGTATCTCCACCTCCCACATTCCCTTTTATTTTTATATCTTTTATTTTATACTTTTAATTTCCCTAGAATGTGGCTCATTTAAGCTTGAATGTGCTATGGGAGGCATGTACTATGGTAGAGTTACATTTCTGTCTTTTGGTAATTTAGCCAATTAATGAAGACGTTTTCTTTAGTAGAGGCTGGTTGGACATGCATTGGTCTCTACTGAATGATTTTCAAAATGGGTTGCTGACAGCAACTCCCAGAATCTTGTGTAAGGGTAATTTCTAAATGACATTTTCTCCTATTAGGGCAGAAGAATTGACTGCTTGCAAAAGTTTTAAATGGTGGCTTTTTTTATGATACAGTTTATGGTACAAATGTGAACTGAAACACCTTAATTAGGCCACTCTGAAATTGAGATGGCTTGTACTTATGTGATACAGAAATCTCTACAAAAGTTCAGCAGAGAGAATTTTTGATTTGATGCAACCAGAGTATAGCACTGGCACCAAATTAGATGCTGTCCATAGAATCTGTAATAGAAAAGGCGGGAGAAGCTTCAAACAGAATTTACATGATTAGCGTCACCTACATTCCATCTGCATTCTCTATATTACTTCCTAAGCTTCACTCTTTCTACTTTTCTCCCTTTAATAGCCAAATCAGCTCATATTTAGCAAACAGTGATCCATTCATTGCTAACATGAAGAGGGTTGTCAACTTAAAATCTTTAAAAAAAAGATAAACAAACCTCTTTTCAATGGAAAAAATGAACAGGGATCCCTTCCCAGAAATATAATTTTTACTTCTATCAAGGATAAGTGGTAGCATCACATAATGGAGAAAAAGTTGATCTTGGAGAAAGGAAGACCTGAGTTTGAGTGCAGGCTTTGATATTGTTATCATTCTTTGTTCTTGAAGAGGGCCCTGACATCAGGAAAGTGATGTCATGACTTGCAAGTGAATTGGATTTAAGTGAGGCTGGGCTATGCAAAGTCATTAGCCTCATTGTCTCCTCTGGAGCCACCTGAGTCCAGTGATGAGATATAGATTGGGATGACTGGAGATGGCCTTTAGGCTTTGATATATATTAACTATATCGCCCTGTGCAAGCCATTTTATCTTTTAATATCTCAGACAAATCTTGAGGGCTATAAATTATAGAAAAGATGTTGATTTTCAGTAAGAGGCATTTTCCTCACTGGATTTTCCCAATACCCAACCAGGCCTAGATAAAAAAAGCTTCCCCTCAAAGTTAGAGCTGTGATTTCACTGGGGTGAGTACACTCCCTCCACCTCTGTTTTTATTTATTGGCTCTTTCAGTCACCAAGCTATCCACATATTACAGGGACAATACTTTACATGCATGCACTAACCTGAAAACTTGTCAGACCTTGAACTCACAAAGACTCAACCAAAATGGAGGCTGTTATTGAAAACAAATCACATGCATGAGTCTTCTGATTCTCTCTTGGTGTTTTCAACTTCAGTGTTCTGAGCCATAGTTCCTCATGGGAAAGAATGCTGTACTCTGAGTGAAAAAAAAGTTCAAGAAACACTGATTCAGAAAATGAAATCTCTTCTTCAATACAGTGCTTTTGGCCAATAGGCAATTTCCATTCACCTTCTGTTTCTTCCAAAAAAGCTAGGTGGTGAGTAGCTATGGAACCAGACCTGGAGTTGGGAAAACTCATCTTCCTGGGTTCAAATCTGAATTCAGACACTTACAAGCTGAGTGACCCTGGGCAAGTCACTTAACTTCTGTTTGCTTCAGTTTCCTCTTCTGTAAAATGGAGAATAAAAATAACATGTATTTCTTAAGATTGTTATGAGAATCAAATGAAATAGTAATAGTTAAACACTTAGTCTAGTTGCTGGCACACAGTAAACACTCTATGAATGTTAACTATTGCCACTGTTGTAATTATTTTTTGTAATCCAAAGTTATGATTTTTGATGTGAAGGAAAGATAAAACATAACTTGTGTTTTCAAGCACTTTAGTTTCTATTTAGGGTCTTAAAGTCACTTATTATTTTTCTCTCTTTTTAAAAAAGTTTTATTGTTGTCTTTTTAAAAAACCTAGTCATTCTCTAACATTCCCCTCATCTCTTGACTCCTTTGAACTCTTTTTGCAACAAAGAAAAATAGCTAAGCAAAACTGTCTTACAGAAAATTCAACATTCTGTACCTATATTTCTCCACTCAGTAGTTATTTTTCCCAGGAGTATTTCTGTCTGAAGACTTAGTTCTAATTATGGAGTGAATGTTTTTATGCTTTGTTAGATAATTTCAGGCATCTGCAGAAGTGTGTGTGTGTGTGTGTGTGTGTGTGTGTGTGTGCTTTGAGGTGTAGGAAGTCTTCTTGATGTGTGTGTACATGTGTATATATGTGTGTGTCCACACTTTGAAGGCAGGTTACATTCCTGGCATCTCTAAACCACAACTATCTCTTCCCTCTTATGCCTAAGACTGGCCTCACAAGCAAGAATTGGATATGAGGGTATAAAAAGTACAATTCTTGGTACAGGCAACCAGTGGACATAGAGGTTGTTCATCTTTCCTTCTCTGTTGGAAATGCAGAAAAGTACAAACTAGAATAATGCAGCATCCTATCATGCTCTCATTATACACAATTGCCTGTGGTAGCATCTTCCTAATAACTTTAGTGGGTAGCTTAGGAATCAATGTTAACTTAGTTAAATTCAGCAAATACTAAATGTCTACTAAGCACTGGGGACATAAAGATAAAAAAAAAATGAACCTCTTCTTGCCCTCAGAGAACTTCCATCCTACTGGAGAAAGAGAATATGAAATAATAAAAACAAAATAAATATGATGAAAGGGAAATTGAGGAAGGAGAAATCGCTAATTACTCAAGGAAGATACTATAGAGGAAGTGGTACCTTAGTTGCCTTGAAGGCAAATATAGATTCTAAGAAAACACAAGGAGAGAATGTATTCTAGGAATGAAGAATGGCTTATATAAATGAAAGTAGGAGATGAATGTTGGTATAAATGGCTAGTGGTCCACTTTGAGTGGAAATTCTACTTTGTGGAGAGTGGTATGAAGTTATGCTGGAAACACACATGGGAATTAGATTGTAGAGGGCCTTAAACACCAGTCCTTAAATGCCATATTTAACCTTATAGGCAATGAAGGATTTTTATCAGGTAAGTACCATGATTAGAACCTAGGCATTAGGTTAAAAAAATTGAAAACTGAGTACAGGATGGATTGGAGTGAGGGACAGTGAGGAAGAAGGCCAATTAGGAAGAAATTAGCCTAATTCAAGTGAGAAATGAGATTAAAATGGTGAGTGTATGAATAGTGAGCAAGACTAGAAGTTATTCCTAGAAATGAAAATCTCCCTTGGAGAAATGTAGGGGAAGAAGATGCTAGAAATGTCTATTCTGCTTTGCTCCACATAATGACAGCATCATGTTCTATGCAGGGGACAGCCTTAACTATACAATATCTAGGGAGGGGAAATAATGCTTCCTTATTTCCCTACTTAGCTCTGCTTCCTGGCTTTCTTCAAAATCCCCCCTTCTAGAAGAAGCCTTTCCCAGGCCTCCCTAATGTTAGTGCTTTGTCTCAACTTGAAGGCACATCTTAAAGTCTTGATATAGAGTTAGGAAGATCTGAATTTGAATCACAGATACTACTGGTCACAGATACTACTACTTGTGTGACTCTTAAGAAGCTGCTTAATCTTTGTTTGCCTCAGTTTTCTACTGTATAAAAAATGAGAATAAGAGGGGGACAGAGTCAAGATGGCAGAGCAGAAGGATGGACCTGCAGTAGCTTCCCCCCGGCATAGCCCATAAAATACCCGTAAAAAATGACTCTAAACAAACTCTAGAGAAGCAGAATCTGTAAAACAACAGAGTAAAAGAGATTTCCAGTCCAAGACAGCCTGGAAGGCAGACAGGAAAGGTTTATCACACCAGATTCTAAGCAGAGCGCAGCCCACAGAGCACAGCACAGTCTTGGCTGCTTGGAATAGGACTGGAGTAGACTTCAGGGCACAGAATCATGGGCAGCAAGCAGTGGTTCCCAGATTTCTCAACCCACAAATGCCAAAGACAGCTTCAAACATCAATGAGAAAGCTCTTTCACTTGGGTGAGAAGGGAGTAGGGTCCTGCCCTAGCCCTGGGCCCAGGGTGGTGGCAGCCACTGCAGCAGTAGCCACTGCAGCAGTAACAGCAGCATCCATTTTTTGGAGACCTTAGCCTAAAGACTTTGGGGGAATTGAGCAGTTGATTTGGGTTTCAGTTCTGAGTGGTAGTCTTGGGATGAGAAAGAGCACTGGTGTGGTGGAGCTGGTGGAGGCTCTGGAGAGAGAATTCTACTTGCAGATCCTGGGCAGAAAAGCTTGTGAATCCTTCAAGACCAGAGTGCAGGTCAGGAGAGGAGTAAACTCCTTTCCCTTGATTGTGCCACCTTGGCGAAACTGAGAAGTTACACATCCCTAAAGTATACCCTCCACTTGACAAAGGACTCAAAAGTCAAATAACAGACTGGGAAAATGCCCAGAAAAGGGAAAAAATAAGACTACAGAAGGTTACTTTCTTGGTGAACATGTATTTTCTTCCATCCTTTTGGATGAAGAACAAAGCATACCATCAGAAGAAGACATAAAAGTCAAGACTTCTGAATCCAAAACCTCCAAAATAAATATGCAATTGTCTCAGGCCATGGAAGAGCACAAAAAGGATTTTGAAAATCAAGTAAGAGAGGTGGAGGAAAAATTGGAAAGAGAATTAAAAGCGATGCAAGAAAATTATGAAAAGTAAGTCAACAGCTTGCTAAAGCAGACTCAAAAAAAGCTGAAGAAAATAATACCTTTAAAAACAGACTAATCCAAATGGCAAAAGAGGTTCATAAAGCCAATGAGGAGAATGCTTTATAAAGCAGAATTAGTCAAATGGAAAACGAGGTTCAAAAGCTCACTGAAGAAAATAGTTCTTTAAAAATTAGAATGAAACAGCTGGAAGCTAATGACTTTATGAGAAATCAAGAAATCACACAACAAAACCAAAAGAATGAAAAAATAGAAGACAATGTGAAATATCTCACTGGAAAAACAACTAACCTGGAAAATAGATCCGGGAGAGACAATTTAAAATTATGGGACTACTGAGAGCCATGATCAAAAAAAGAGCCTAGATATTATCTTCCATGAAATTATCAAGGAAAATTGCCCTAATATTCTAGAACCAGAGGGTAAAAAAGTATTGTAAGAATCCACCGTTCACCTCCTGAAAGAGATTTGAAAAGAAAACCTCCTAGGAACATTGTGGCAAAATTCCAGAATTCCCAGGTCAAGGAGAAAATATTACAAGCAGCTAGAAAGAAACAATTCCAGTATTGTGGAAATGCAATCAGGATAACACAAGATCTAGCTGCTTCTACATTAAAGGACTGAAGGGCTTGAATATGATATTCCAGAAGTCAAAGGAATTAGGATTAAAACCAAGAATCACCTACCCAGCAAAACTGAGTATAATACTTCAGGGGAAAAAATGGTCACTCAATGAAATAGAGGACTTTGACTTTCAAACACAAGAATGAGAAGCATGAAAAAGTAAACAGCAAAGAGAAGCATGAAAAGGTAGATATGGAAGAGAAATCATGAGGGACCTACTAAGGTTGAACAGTTTACATTCCTACATGGAAAAATAATATTTGTAACTCTTGAAACTTTTCTTAGTTTTCGGGTAGTTGGAGGGATTATACACACACACACACACACACACACACACACACAGACACACACACACGCATAGACAGAAGGCATAGAGTGAGTTGAATAGGAAAATATGATATCTAAAAAAATAAAATTAATGGATGAGAGAGGAATATATTGGGAGGACAAAGGGAGGAATGGAAAGGGGTAAATTATCTCATAAAAGAATCAAGAAAAAGATTTTTCAGTGAAATGGAAAAGGGAGGAGGTGAGGGGGAAAAAGTGAAGTTGACTCTGTTCACATTTGACTCAAGGAGGGAATAACATGCACACTCATTTTGGTATGAAAATATATCTTACACTACAGGAAAGTAGGGGAGAAGGGAATAAGTAAGGTGGGGGGAATGATGAAAGGGAGGGCAAATGGGAGAAGGGAGTAATTAGAAGTAAACACTGTTGGGGAGGGACAAGGTCAAAAGACAGATTAGAATAAATGGGGGGCAAGATAGAATGGAGGGAAATATAGTTAGTCTTTCACAACATGACTATTATGGAAGTCTTTTGCCTCACTACACATATACAGCCTATATTGAATTGCTTGCCTTCTCAGTGGGGATGGGTGAGGAGGGAGGAAGGGAGAGAAGTTGGAACTCAGAGTTTTAGGAAGGAATGTTGAGAAATGTTTTTGCGTACAACTGGGAAATAAGAAATACAGGTAATGGAGTATAGAAATCTATCTTGCCCTAAAGGACAAGAGAGAAGATGAGGATAAGGAAAGGGAGGAATGTGATAGAAGGGATGGCATTGGGGGAAGGAGTAATCAGAATGCATGGTGTTTTGGAGTGGGGGGAGGGGAGAGATGGGGAGAAAATTTGAAACTCAAAATCTTGTGGAAATGAATGTTGAAAACTAAAAATAAATAAATGAATAAATAAAAATTTAATTCTAAAAAAAGAAAAAGTATAAACAAAAATAAAACACTTTTTTCATTAAAAAAATGAGAATAAGAACAATACTTATCTTACAAAGTTACTGTGAACATAAAATGAGGTAATGTTTGTAAGTGTTTTGTAAAACCTAATGTTCCATAGAACTTCCAATTTTTTCTGTATGTATCTTGTTTGTATGCTGTTTTCCCCAGTATATTGTGGGATCCTTGAGGGCAGGGACTGTATTTGCCTTCCTTTGTATTTCTAGCATCACTTGTCTTATAAAATGAGTTGTCCCTTTTCCTTGCCAAAGCAAACAAACCCCTCTACATGCACAAGTGGTACTATTTCTGTACTATCATCTCCGTTATCTCATTTATATTCAATTTCTGTCTACTGGTTGCTTCCCTATTGTGTATAAACATGACCATGTCTCTCCTATCCTCAAAAACCTTCACTTAATCCCTTCATTCCCACTAGCTAGCATCCTATTTATCTCTCCTCCCTTAGTCCTTGAGAAGGATGTTTACCATAAATGTCTCCATTTCCTTTCCTCTTCCTTTCTTTTTAACTCTCTACAATTTGTCTTCCAACCTTATCATTTAACCCGAGTGGTTTCTCCAAAGTTATTAATGAGCCTTTAATTGCCAAGTCTAATGACCTTTTCTCAGTCTTCAACCTTTTGACCTCTGTAATCTATGATAATTGATTACCTTCCTGTCTTTGATACTCTCATGCCTCTAGATTTTCAGGACACTTCTCTCTCCTGGTTCTGCTCCTACCTCTATGACCTCTCCTCAGTCTCTTTTACTGGGTCTTCACCCAGATTGCTCCTGCTAACCAAAGATGTCCCACTGGGCTCTCTTTTCAGGACATTCTTCTCTGTTACTACTTCACTTGGTGATCTCATCTGCTCCCATGTACCCACTTATCATCTGTACACTGATGATTTTCCTCTATATATACAGCCTTTGCCTCTCTGCTGACCTCCAGTATTACATCTCTAATTGCCTAATAGATATCCCAAACTGGATGTCCTGTTTAACTTTAACTCAACTTGACCAAAATCTAACTCATTCTCTTTCACTCCAAATTCTCTTTTTCCCCTAATTTTCATTTAGGGTATCGTCATCCTTCCAGTTACTCAGGCTCACAACCTAGGTATCATCCTTGACTCCTCTCTCTTGCCACCTCCTTCTCCATATCCATTCGGTTGACAAGGTGCGTCAATTATACTTTTTGTAAAATTTCTTGTTTATAACACCTTCTCTCCTCTGACACTGTCACCTCCTTGGTTCAGGCCCTTGTCGCTTTATTCCTGGTTAATTGCAATGGCCTGCTGATTGGTCTCCCCACTGGAAGTCTCTATTACAGTCCATTCAGTTGTCAAAATGAAGATTTGAACTTGTCATCCACCCTGCTCAATAACTTCCAGTGACTCCTTTCCACCCCCAAGATAAAATATAAAACTCTCTGTTTGGTATTCAAAGTCCTTTATAACTTGGTCACCCCCACCTGTTTAGTTTTCTTATACCTTACATTCTTTTCTAACCCTCACGTACTCTGTTATCCAGTGATAACTGGCCTCTTTTCCTGTTCTTCAGTCAAGAACCTCCATTTCCTGTTCCAGAACATTTTCATGCTTGGAATGTTCTCCCATCTTTTCTCAGTCTCCTGGCTTCCTTGGTCTCCTTCAGGTCCCAGTTAAAATCTCATCTATAGAAAGCACTTTGTGAGCTCCTTTAATTCTAGTGCCTTTCCTCTGTTGATTATCTCCAATTTATTCTATATAAATCTGATTTGGCTGTAGTTGTTTACATATTGTCTCTACCATTAGACTGTGAGTACCTTGTTAGCCCTGTTAACACAGAGTCATCTTGGTACAGTATCATGATTGACATTGTACCCAGAACCACTGAATAAAGTGCCTTTGGACATTCAGGTGATAAGGTCATTGGATTTTGAACCAAATTTTTTTCAAGATTATTTCCAGCTCTTAAAAAATTCAGTGATCTCATTAATTCCTAGGTTCTCTTAGAATCATGCCAATGGGTCATTAATCCAATTTAAATGTCAGGGCTCGGGAAAGTAAGGGAGAGACAAGGTCAACATGAGGTGAACTAATGCCCAAATTTTAGTTCTAAGTAAGACTGTGTTTGAAGGAGTTTTGTTTAATAGTGGGGCAAAGAAAATAACACTTCCTTTCTGTAAGAGTAATTTGGCAGTGTTTGGCTGTGTATGAGAAGAAATGAAATGGAAAAGGGTGTCCCCACCCCTACTAAGAATATGATGTGTGGATTCCCTCTTCTTGGTTGAGAAGTGGTTGGCTGGGTGTGCAGACTATCAAATGCCTGCTAAGATAACATTTTTATTTTGCTTCGTTAAACTTAAATACTTTGAGATGATTTAAAAATGTTTAGTGAATAGTCTTCATCCTGGCCTCTTTCATTCCTTTCCTATTACCCTGGAGGAAAATGGGAATGTTAAGTTTATTCTCTCAGCTTTGAATCTTGAAATTTGAAAACAAATTCTGTTGCATCCTGCAAATGGTAAAACGGCTTTGGGAGAACAAACTCTAATGCAAATGTAGGATCTGTAGTGAGCCTAGATACTGAATATATCTGCAACAATATGCCTTTTTTTGGAGGGTAAATAAAAGTTATTTTTAATACTTCTTGCTCTATTTTGACAAACCAACCCTTAGCATCCAAGAACTCTCTTGCCAACCTCTAGATCTCAAGGGACACCTATGTTAGAACTCTCTTACTGCACCCCTTTTCTTTTTTTTAATTTTAAAATTTTAAAATTTATTTTCAGTGTTCTACATTCACTACCACCTAATTTAGATTTTCTCCCCCTTCTTATCCCCTATTTTCTCCCTCCCTCTTTGAGACCACTTACAATTTTATATAGGTTTTACACACGCATTCCTATTAAATACATTTTCACCATAGTCATCCTGTATAGAAGAATTAAAATGAATGGGAGAAATCATATAACAAACCAAAATGTAATACAAAAGAAAATGATCTGCTATATTCTGTGATTAAATTTCATAGATCTTTCTCTGGATGTGGAAGGCATTTTGCCTTAAAAGATCATTGGGAATTTTTTAAGTCCTGGCTTTACAATGAAGTTCCAAGTCTACAAGAAAAGGCTCTCGCACACTGTGATCATTGTTGTGCAAAGTTCTCCTGGTTCTGCTCCTTTCTCTCAGTATCAGATCATATAAGTCTTTCCAGGCCTCTGTGAAATCTTCTTGTTCATCATTCCTTATAGCGCAATAGTATTTCATTACATTTATATACCATACTTTATTCAGTCATTTCCCACTTGATGAGCATCTCCTTGATTTCCAGTTTTTGCCTACCACAAAGAGTACTGCTATAAATATTTTTATACATGTGGGACCCTTTCCAATTTTTATGATCTTTTGGGGATACAGTCCTAGAAGGAACATTGCTTGGGCATAATTCCCAATTGTCTTCCAGAATTGTTGGATCAGCTCATAACTTCACCAAAAATGAATTAGCATTCCAACTCTCCCACATCCTCTCCAGCATTTATCATCTTCCTGTTCTGTCATGTTTGCCAATCTGATAGGTGGGATGTGGTACCTCAGAGTTGTTTTGATTTGCATCTCTCTAATCAATAGTGATTTAGAGCATTTTTTTATATGACTATGGATAGCTTTAATTTCTTCCTCTGAAAACTGCCTGTTCATATCCTTTGACCATTTATCAATTGGGGAATGACTTGTACTTTTATACATTTGACTCAGTTCTCTATATATTCTAGAAGTGAGACCTGTATCACAGACACTAGTTGTAAAAATACTTTCCCAGTTTTTTGTATCCCTCTGAATCTTGGTTGCCTTGGGTTTGGTTGTGCAAAAGTTGTTCAGTTTAATGTAATCAAAATTATCCATCTTGCACTTCATAATGCTTTCTATTTCTTCTTTAGTCAAAAATTTTTCCCTTCTCTATAAATCTGATAAATACACTATTCCTTGCTCCACCAATTTGTCCATAGTATCAATCTTTATACTTAGATCATGTATCCATTTGGACTTTATTCTTGTGTACAGTGTCAGGCATTGGTCTCTGTCTAGTTTCTCCCACACTGTTATCCAGTTTTCCCAGCAATTTTTGTCACACAGTGAGTTCTTATCCCAGAAGCTGGGGTCCTTAGGTTTGTCAAACAGTGGATTGCTATATTCATTGCCTACTGTGTCTTAAGTACCTAGCCTATTTCACTTGTCTACCCTTCTGTTTCTTTCCCAATACCAAGTGGTTTTGATAATTGCTGCTTTATAATACAATTTGAGATCTGCTAGGGCTAGGCCACCTTCCCTAGCCTTTCTTTTCATTAGTCCCCTTGATATCCTGGACCTCTTGTTCTTCCAGATGAATTTGACATTATTTTTTCCAGCACTAGAAAATAATTATCTGATAGGTTGATTGGTATGGAACTAAATAAGTATATTAATTTAGGTAGAATTGTCATTTATATTATATTGGCTCAGCCTACCCATGAGCAACTGATGTTTTTCCACTTACTTAGATCTGACTTTATTTGTGCTAAAGGTGCCTTGTAATTGTGTTCATATAGTCCCTGGGTTTGTTTTGGCAGGTAAACTCCAAAATATTTTATGGTGTCTATCCTAGCTTTAAATGGGATTTTTCTTTCTATCTTTTGCTGTTGAGCTTTGTTACTAATATATAGAACTGCAGAAGATTTGTGTGGGTTTATTTTGTAACCTGCAACTTTGCCAAAGTTGTTTATTATTTCAAGTAGTTTTTTACTTGAATCTCTGGGGTTCTATAAGTATATCATCATATCATCTGCAAAGAGTGATAACTTAGTTTCTTCCTTGCATATTCTAATTCCTTCAATTTCTTTATCTTCTCTAATTGCTACAGCTAATATTTCTAGTACCATATTGAATAACTGTGGTGATAATGGACATCCTTGTTTCACCTCTGATCTTATTGGAAATGCAGCTAGCTTATCGCCATATCATATAATGCTTGCTGAAGGTTTTAGGTCAATTCTACTTATTATTTTATGGAAAGTCCTTTTATTCCTACACTCTCAAGTGTTTTTAATAGGAGTGGGTGTGGTATTTTGTCGAAAGCTTTTTCTGCTTCTATTGAGATAATCATGTGGTTTCTGTTAGTTTTGTTGTTGATATGATCAATAATGCTAACAGTTTTCCTAATATTGAACCAGCCCTGCATTCCTGGTATGAATCTTCCCTGATCATAATGCATTATTCTCGTGACAAGTTGCTGTATTCTTTTTGCTAGTATCTTATTTAAAATTTTTGCATCTATATTCATTAGAGAAATTGGTGTATAATTTTCTTTCTCTGTTTTGTCTATTCCTGGTTTAGGTATCAAAACCATATTTGTATCATAAAAAGAATTTTGGAGTACTCCTTCCTTAATTTTCCCAAATAATCTACATAATATTGGAATTAACTGTTTTTTAAATGTTTGATAGAATTCACTTGTAAATCCTCTGGCCTTGGAGATTTTTTCCTAGGGAGTTCATTGATGGCTTGTTCAATTTCTTTTTCTGAGATGGGGTTGTTTAAGTATTCAAATTCCTCTTCTGTTCATCCAGGCAATTTTCTCTTTTTTAAATTACTCATTCATCCCATTTAGATTGTCAGATTTATGGGCATAAAGTTGGGCAAAGTAATTTCTAATTGTTGTTTTAATCTCCTCCTCACTGGAGGTGAGTTCACCCCTTTCATTTTTGTTATTGGTAATTTGGTTTTCTTCTTTCTTTTTTTAAATCGTATTGACCAAAGGTTTATCAACTTTATTAGTTTTTTCCTAAAACCAACATTTAGTCTTATTTATTAGTTCAATAGTTTTATTAATTTCAATTTCATTGATCTCTCTTGTTTTTCAGTATTTCTAATTTGGAATTTACTTGGGGATTTTCAATTTGTTCTTTTTCTGGTTTTTTCTGCATGCCCAAGTCATTGATCTCCTCTTTCTCTATTTTATTCATGGAAGCATTCAAAGATATAAAACTTTCCCTAAGGGCTACTTTTTCAGTATCCCATAAGATTTGGTAAGTTGTCTCATTATTGTCATTCTCTTGAATGAAGTTGTTGATTGTTTCTATGATTTGTTGTTCAACCCACTCCTTCTTTAGGATTAGATTATTTAGTTTCCAATTAATTTTTGGTTTATCTTTCCATGGCCTTTTATTACATATAATTTTTATTGCATTATGATCTGAGAAGGATTCATTGACTATCTCTGCCTTTCTACATTTGATTGTGAGGTTTTTATGCCCTAGAACATGGTCAATTTTTGTATATGTGCCATGTACCACTGAGAAAAATGTATGTTCCTTTGTATCCCCATTCAGTTTTCTCCAGAGATCTATCATATCTACCTTATCCAGAGTTTTATTCACCTCCTTAACTTCTTCCTTGTTCATTTTAAGGTTAAATTTATCAAGTTCAAAGAGGGGAGGTTGAGGGTCCTCTAATAATATAGTTTTGCTGTCTATTTCTTCCTGTAACTCTCCCAACCTCTCCTCTAAGTATCTGGATGCTATGCCACTTAAAGCATATATGTTTAGTAATGATATTGCTTAATTGCCTATGGTGCCTTTTAGCAGGATATAGTTTCCTTTCTTATCTCTTTCGATTAAATCTATTTCTGCTTTTGCTTTGTCTGAGATTAGGATTGCTACCCCTGCTTTTCTTACATCAAATGAAGCACAATATATTCTGCTCCAACCTTTTACATTTACCCTTTGTGTATCCCCCCATTTCAAATGCATTTCTTGTAAACAACATATTGTTGGATTATGGCTTTTAATCCATTCTGCTATCCATCTCCGTTTTATGGGAGAATTCATTCCATTCATATACACAGTTATGATTACAATCTATGTCTTTCTCTCCATCCTCTTTCCCACCATTTGTGCTTTTAGTTCTCCCATCTCCCTTCCCCTCCTCAATAGAGATTTCACTTTTGACCACCACTTCCCGTGGTCTTCCTTCTTTCAGCCCCCCTCCATTTTACTCCCCTTTACCCTTACTACTTCTTCTCTCCCTTTTAGCTTCCCCTCCCCTTTCTTTCTCCTTCCCCTCCTACTGTCTGTAGAGCTAGTTAGATTTATATCCTTATTCAGTTTATTGTTCCCTCCTTGAACCAAATCAGATGAGAGTACCTCTCAAACAATACTCATCTCCCTCCCCTCTTTCCCCCTACTATAATTTTGTACTTCTTCCTGTGACATAATTTATCATTTTCTGCTTCCTCCTTTTCACCTCTCCTGTTACAATCCCTTTGCATAGTTGGATCACATTTTTATTATTGCATCATTTACTTTATACCCATTCCCTCTGTCTATGTATATTCCTTTTATACTTCATAATAGATATACAGTGCTCAAGATTAACAAATCTCATCTTCCCTTATAGGGAGGTAAACAGTTTGCCCAAAAATGAGTAGCAAGTTTTTCTTTTCCCTTGTTTACCTTTTAATGCCTCTCTTGAGACCTGCATTTGAAGATCAAATTTTCTATTGAGTTCTGGTCTTTTTGTCAGGAAGATCTGGGAGTTGCTTATTTTGTTGAATGTCTATCTCCTTGCCTGACATATTATGCTGAACTTCGTTGGGTAATTGGTCCTTGGTTGTAGTCCCAGCTCCTTTCCCTGATGAAATATCATGTCCAATTCCTTCAGTCTTTTGTAGAAGCTTCAAGGTCCTGTGTGATCCTGACTGTAGCTTCTCGATATTTGAATGGTTTCTTTCTGGCTGCTTGTAGTATTTTCCCCTTCACTTGATAGTTCTGGAATTTGGCAACAATATTTCTTGGTGTTTTTAGTTTGGGATCCCTTCTGGGAGGTGAATGGTGGATTCTTTCGATGCTATTTTGCCCTCTGGATCTAGCACTTCTGGGCAGTTTTCCCTGAAGATTTCTTGGAAGATATTATCCAGTCTCTTTTTCATCATGGCTTTCTGGGAGGCCAATAATTCTTAAATTTTCTTTCCTGGATCCATTTTCCAGATCAGTTTTTTTTCCAATGAGATATTTTACATTTCCTTCTATCTTTTCATTCTTTAGATTTTGTTTGACTGATTCTTGATGCCTAATAGAGTCATTAGTTTCTACTTACCCAATTCTAATTTTTATCAAATTGTTTTCTTCAGTTAATTTTTGCATATCCTTTCCCATCTGTCCAATTATTCCTTTTAAATAATTATTTTCTCCAGTTATTTTTTTGTGCTTCCTTTTCCATTTGTTCAATATTCCTTTTCAACAAACTGTCCTCTTCATGGAATTCTTTTTTCATACTTTTAAAATCATTGGCCAGTTTTTCTTCTATTTACTTCTTCAGCTGTTCCAGGAGAGCTGTGTGTGCATGTGAGCAGTTCATAGTCCCTTCTAAAGTTTCAGATGGGAGTACAGTCTCAATACTGACCTCTTTGGTATTTGTGTTTTGGTCCTTGTCCCCATACAAAGATTCTATGGTCTTTTCCTTCCTCCTTTGCTTCTTGCTTATGATGATGAGGCTTTGTGTGTTGTGGTCTCTGGTTCTTTCACTTAGAAGCTGGAGAACTTGGTGTTGAGCTGCTGGTGTGAGATAGCAAAGGGCAGGTGCCTTTTTTCTTTTTGTTTTGTGTTTTCCTTGGATTAGCCCTGGGGCTAGCTTGTTAAGTGTGGGGGTGGGGTTGCCTGGTCACAAGAGATTTCAGCTGAGCTAGAGCCAAGGCAGAGCATGGTGATCTCAGTTGCTCTATTGTCTTCGTGCTTCCCCTGGAGTGCTTAGGCACACCTGAGTCCTAGTTCGAGTTTGCACCCCACTGGGGTTCCTCTCCTTCTGATTTACCTCTGCCACTGTAAGAAGAATATTGTTTAGTGATTTTCTTAGTCTCAGGTGCTATGAGACTGTTTACCCCTTCTGCTGAACTCACTGATCCAGGATTTTTCTGGGGAAATATTTTATGCTTCTTTCTAGGTCAATAAAGGGAGGGGAAGAGAGCATTTACTGATCACTCCGCCATTTTGGCTTCTGGAAGTTCAAGTTTAGGTGACTTACAGATGTTTAATCTGCAGGCTGAAAGTCTCAGGAGCAGCTGGAGCTGATCCCTGGGGCTCAGCTGGTCTCCCGCCCTGGGCTGCCATTCTGCTGTTCTGCTATGCTGCTGCTGCCTGAGGCTTCCCTGGGGGTTTCCTGCTTGGCTACAACAGGACACACTGCTGAATGTGCTGTGGGCTGACCCCGTGGAACAGACCCTTCTTGTCGACCTTCCAGTCTGTCCTGGTCTGTGAATCTGCCTTAGTCTGTCTCCTGTTGGATTCTGCACCTCCAAAATTTGGTCAGATTCTCTTTTTAGAGGTATCTGAAGGAGTTTGTCTAAGAGTTTAGGTGAGTCATTGCTCTTACTCTGCCATCTTGGCTCCACCCCACAACAATATGCCTTTTAAACAAATCTTTTCAAAATTAAAAAACAAAAAAAAAATGTGAGTGGATCATTTGTAATTTGTTTGGAACTTTAAAGCTGCTCAGCATAATTGAAACATAGAAAAATTGCAATAAACCACAGATTGTTCTATAAGAAAAGTCAGTGAATTCAACATTTGAAGAAAAATTTGTGATTTTAGTAAGGAAAATACTGATGATATAGTAAATACTCTTTGACTCAGTCACTGTTAAGATGTGGAGAGGATTTTTTATAATAGAAATAAGCATTACTTGAGACAATACATTTTTACCCAGGGCTAATCACCCCATGGAACTTCAGGGGAAGTCAGAATCAATCAATAAGCCTTTAATGAGATTTTATTATATACTTAGCTCTGCAAATAATGATAACTAATTGCTAACAAACTTCTGCCCAGACTTCCCTGGGACATTGCTATTTATAGCAAATAATGATAATTCACGTTTTTAATCTTCAACACTTTAACGCTTTTTTCTTTTTAATATCCTGAAAAGTAGTTAATACTGTCAGATGAATAAACTAAGGCTCTGAGAGTTTACATGTTTTCTAGTCAACTAGTGAGTATTGGAACCTAGATCTGAGCTCAAACCTCCTGACTCCAAGTGTAGCAGTATATTTTAAGTGTGACTTGATTCCTAACTGCTAGAAGCTTACAGTCACATTGAGTTTAGACAATTTGTACATTTGAAACAATGATAAATGTGTCAAGAAGACACTATGTAAAAGCAAGCACCCTGACATATCCAGGATGGCCTGCTATCACAGATTCTTTGATCTGCTTTTCTAAAAGGAAAGCAACTTTTGAGGAGTCAACAATCCCTTTAATCAAGCACATATATCATTCACTTAGTTCAGGGGAAAAAAGTCAGCACCCTGAACTTCAGAGACAATACAGAGAAACAAGGATGAACCAACAGACAGGGTTTCCAACTGTCTGACAGATAAAAAGACAGATAACTATCTGACCATACATATAGAGTTACCAAAGAGAGAAGCACCAATATGTGGGTTTTCAAAGCTGGGGGGCTCTTAGTGGTTGCCCAGAGTCTCATCTGGCCAAACAAACACTTCCAAAGAGTAAGTACTCACCTAAGAGCATTTATACACTTTTCAGAGCCAGAGGGCATCACAACCCTTGAGAACCAGTGCCTCATTAAGAAAAGGTATGGGCCTTCCTACAAATCTCCCCTAATCAAATTCCCCTTAGTGGACAGGCCCATTAATGGATGGGGAAGATCTTTAATCTCATTAGCATTACACACTATTGTTATATATTACATATACTTTACTATGTGGTACAAATATGTGGTACAAATGCAGTAAAGAGGAGGAGGAGA
Organism: Potorous gilbertii; assembly: GCA_028658325.1. NCBI lineage: Eukaryota > Metazoa > Chordata > Mammalia > Diprotodontia > Potoroidae > Potorous > Potorous gilbertii. Next base: position 573,837,144 of record CM053769.1, on the reverse strand, counting down.
TAAAGATGGGACTATTCAAGAAAGTTTTCATAGAGGTCAGATTTGGAGAATGGACAGAGTAACGAAAACCCTTCCTCCTCTTATGGAGCATGTCCAAACCTCATTATTGATTCTAGGTGAACATATAGAAGCTTGTGAGATCTTCTCAGGGGTATTAACTTTTCAAAGTTATGGCATTTAGTTGTTCTCATGGCAGTAGGACTGGATCTCAGAGGGCTTTCCCTATTAGATTGTGATCTGTTTCTGACCATCAGTGACTCTGGCCTTGCTGTGGAAAGTAAGGAAGTTACTTATTGCACAGTATGAATCAGGTATGGGGAAGGTAGAGAGAGAGTAAAAATGTCTAAACATGGAAGAATCTAAGTGTGTGTTAAGAGATCTAATATTGTAAACATGATTAAGTAACAACTTATAACTAAAGTTGCCGTCATTTGCAAGGCTAACATTCAGACTCCATCAGAATGTAATTTGAAAGGCTGCTAATTAGATACTTTACTTGTTTGCCTCCTCTTAGTCCTCTCTGATCACTCCTGGGCTTGTCTGTTGGTAAACCAGACAGGCTTAGGTCATTTGCTTTTTGATGGCCATTATATTCTCTCTGATTCAGGGTTTCCTCTGCTGTCAACCACTGCTACTCTAGAGATGCTTCAGGGACTTCTTCATGGGACTCCCAGAACTTTTGGACCTTTCAGTACTCACCATTCGTCCCGAACACATGCACCACTGGATAATTATTCACCTAGATCCTTTCAGTCTTCTGAGTCATAACTTGTGCTATCAGTAGCATATACATAGCTCCAATCCCAAAGTGCCTTGTTGTGGGACTGTCCACATTGATTAAGATTAAAGCTCCTTATGTCAGATGGAGTTGGCAAGAGCAGGAGAGAAGAAAGCTCTGATCTCTTCAGATTCTTTGTGTCTCTCTTTAGTTTCTTTGGTCACTGCAGTCAAGTCCACCTCAGATGACTAAAGGAAGAATACAATTTTAGGAACAAGCTGACACTAGAGGATAAGGCAATTTCTATCATGTCCTTATCCCCAGCTTGCTACACTCAGGGAACTTTACCTGGGGTGACTTACCTTACTCCCAATGGAAGAGCTCCTTCACTCTGTATCATCTGGTATATGGTTGTTATTCGATTTGTTCTTCTTTCTTGAAGAGGACCATGATCTATTCTCTTCTGCATACTTTCTCTTGTTTCTGTTTTGCTACTGATTTAGATAAGTGCTACATATGTTCATTTTAGAATTGATATTTGATGGGAAGGGAGTCACATTGTATATATGGAACTTGGGGTCCTATTTCCCTCATTAAGGAATAGCAATGAAAAAATTTGAACTTGAAAAATAAAACTACATCCCTTAGACCAATAATATTTGGGGGAATAGATAGACATAATTCTAGCCCAGTACTCCCTCTCTCTGAGGAGAGCAGGATGGCTAAGTATCTGATCCAAACCTCCTACTTCCCTTACTGCAAGAAGTCTCCCTTGGAGAAGGGTGGGTGAAGAAGAGGCTCAAAATGTCTACTCTATCTCCTTTCCAACCACATCCATATGACAACAACCCCACGCTGAATGTGGAGGACAGTCTTGCTACATAAAAGTAGTGATTTTTTTCTTAAACATTATAATTTATTTACCTGTGTTGGGATAGAATTGTTGAAGGAAGTAGGAGAGTGCCAGCTATAGATGGAGGTAAAGAAGTTCATTAAGACTGTGTGCTGGAGGTGAGTGTCAAGTAATCAGCCAAGATTCGGTTTTACACTATCCTTCTCCCTAATGTAGATGGGTCAAACTGGCCCAAGATTTTGGGGGTCTGAGGACAGCGTTTGAAAGTGCAGGCAAGAGTAGTAAGGCCCCAAGAAGTTTGCAAAAGCCAGGTTGAAGTTGTTATTTTCCCTCCTAGCAGTGTTGCGTTTGCCCTAGTTGCTATACCTCTAGGTGAATCTTCAAAAGCTAGCCTGCCAAGGATTTTTCTCTCTCTGACTCTTATGTAGTCAGAAGCTGCTTGAGTATTTAGTCCCAGAGGAAACATCCATTAGGCAGTGAACTCCTTGAGGGCTGGTACTGTTTCTGCCTTTCTCTCTTTAACACTTAGCAAAGTGCCTAGCATATAGTAGGTGCTTAATAAATCTTTGTTGACTATATATCTTAGAAAAGGACCTGAGTGGTGCTTCTGAGCCCTAAAGACTCAGTCTCAGAATCAATCAATTAATCAATAAGCATTTATTAAGTACCATGAACCATTTTAGGTACTAAAGACAAAAATGCTATCTTACCTCAATAGGTTTACAATTTAGCCTGCTATTTGTCCTTTGTTCTCGAAGAGGACCATGACATCAGGGAGGTGATGCCATGACATGCAAGTAAATTGGATTTAAATGAGGCAAGGCTGTACAAAGCCATCAACCTCACTTTCTCCTTCAGAGCCATCTGGGTCTAGTAGCCAGATATGGATCAGGAGAGCTGGAGATGGTCCAGAATTCAGTGGGTGCCTTGGCCTTTGGGGATCTTTAAGACTGAGCTCAGAAAAGGAAGATGGCCCAGAAATGGCCATCATTGTTACAGTCCATGATAGGGTATTCATTTCTGGAGAGAGGATCAAATGACTGGAATTAAATAAAGGCAATAATGCAAAACCTCTGGGTGTATATTGGAAAATTAGGGTGAGCAGAACTACTCAAATCATCCATCTGTTGCAGCTATCCAACAGTAAGCACCCCATTGCCAGGGCAGTTTGAGAGATCTTCACAGAGCCAATAACTTGTCAAAGTTGTGGCCTTGGGTTGTTCTCAGAACAGTAAGACCGGATGTGAGCATGCCTCCTCCCTTTGGTTCTCCTAGAATCATTGCAAGCCTTCACTCTGGACCCCTCTTCAGAACAGAGACAAGCAGCAAGCATCCTGTTCACAAGACAGATGAGCGAGACACCTTAGTATTCTTGTCAGGAGATAAAACAGCAGCTTCTCTGAACGGTTCACACTGAAATGTAAATGAACAAGGGTAAAAAAACAAAAATCTGAAAATAGATTTAAGTTCTTGCCTTCTGAAATTTTTATCATTTCCCAATCCAAGCTGACTGTTTTTGTTTAATCTTACCATTCCTTTTCTTCTTCGTTGTATGCTCTTTTTCTTAGGGATATGCAAACTTTATTAGTCAGCTCAGGCTTTCAAGCCCTGTGTGCTTTTGTGTTTGAGAATTGGGAATCAGGTACTTTTACAGTTAGCCTCTGGGCAGAGCTAGGCAGGAGGAAGCTTTATGAATAATTAGGGTTGACATCTCCAGCGTTGTTCCTTCATTATAAATATTGTTAAAGGAGCTGTGACCACCATGGGCTCCCGCAGAACAGAGCATGGAGGGGAAGGAAAAGACAGCCTTTGATTTCAGTTCTTAATAGTTATCACTCCACTGATGACCCTGGTGTTGACAGGTCTCTTAGATTTGGCTGTCTTTTCCTTTTTTTAAGAAAGTTTTTCTTCTATTAGCAGAAGTGTTTGGTTTGGATGAGACTGAGTTCAGCTGCCAACTCCAAAGGCTAAGAACCATAGTTAATGTTAGAGCTTGTGCATTTACCTTGCCATGAATCCCTAATGAATAGAGAGATGCTTTATGACATTAACCATTTTATTCCTATCTGTAGTACTTTGGTGGAATTTCAGGTTTCTTTCTCTCCTGGGAAAAATCAAGGCATAGAAACACCACTGTTTGGAGCTCTTTCTTAGGTCCTGACCCACCTCAGGCTGTGTAAGCACTCATACCTTTGCATACTATAAGGGATCCTTATTTTCTGCCCCCTCCCCACCCCATTAAACACCCTATGATTTACTGGTGACTCATTTTCTGGATAAATTTTCTAATTCTTGACTTGTTTTCATATTGTGGGGAAGGTATTTGAATTCTCATTCTCCTGTCAATCTATTCTTATTCTTGCCATGCATCTGAGCAGTATGGGTAGAGGATGGGAGAGTGTTTGGGTGATAACTAAGGCTATGGTGGGTCATGCAAGGGCGTGTTGGAACCAAATGACTTATGAGAACTAATTATGAAATTTTTAATGGGAGTATTTATACCTTGAAAATCAGAAAATGCTACAATTATAGTTTTGTTGATGGTCAAGCCTTGAGGAAGTGTAATGATTACATATTAACCTCAAAGTGTGTCACACGTACATTTTTTCCCTGGAGAGCTGGTTGTTAAATATTTATTACCACATCACTGGGTACGTATATATTGTAACTTAAAATCCACATTCCCAAAATAGAAAACGTTCATCTCGTATAGGTGGCTGAGCGAACTTTAAAGGAAGAGAAGGTAGTTGCTGAGTGGTGGTGATAGAGGGAGGATATGAAAGGAAACAAGGCACATGCCCTCTCCTACCACTGGTCCTGTTCAAATCTAGTTTTTGTCTCTGTGTGACCCTGTTAACCTCTGTTTACCTCAGTTATCTTCACTCTAAAATGGGATAATTATAGCACCTACCTCCTAGCATTGTCATGAGAATCAAATGAGATAATATTTGTAAAGTGCTCAGCCCAGTGCTTGGCACAGAGTGCTGTATAAATATTATTATTAACTATTATTATATCCTGGAGAATACTCTCACAGGATCGCAGATTTAGAGCTGGAAGGGATTGCAGAGATTAAGGTGTCCTTCATGTCATAGATTAGGAAATAGGGGCCAACTGAGGTTAAGTCCATTGCCCGTGGTCACATGGTTGGCTGAGTTGCTGAGTGCTAAGTGGCTGAGGCAATATTTGGACCCAGGTCTTTCTGATCAGAAGTAGTGAGTCCACAAAGAGGTTAAGGAATGAATGAAAGGAAAGGAAGTACTTTTGCTATAGATGGATTTTTGTAGATATGTTTTTCTAGGAGTTTGTGAAAGGAAGTAGAAATATAGGATATCCTCTTATTTTAGCCAATTGTTCTTGCAAATTGGGGGATACTTAGGTCATAAATTTTACCACAGTGCCTCAACCCTCCAGATCCTTCACCATCCCTATGGCAAATATTGGCAACCCCAGACATATATATGTTTTTCCATCTCTGTGCTGATGGCGGGTGAGGACTAACTGTAGGAAGGGATTGGCAAAGGGCCAAGACCTTAGACTAAGGCACAAAGGTTGTGGGAGTAGAAACCTATCTGAACAGATAGGAGTGATTTCTTTCCCATTATGTGTGGGGAAGGGATGGTAGGTCACATGGCCTAGGCACCTATCTCCCCTTCCTGCTTCTGAATTGGCCAGGCTGCAAAGAGAAAGAACTTGGACCCCCAAAAGGCAGGAGGGTAGATAATCTTATATTAATGATGTCCCTCTGTTCATAGGATGTCCTCTCCCACTGTGACCTATGGGATTTCTGAGGGTACAACTGCTTCTCTGGTTCTGGTCTACTGCTAGGTGTAAATCTCTCATGGGGAGTGGGACAGTGAGTGAGGTCTCTGATAGGGTATGGCATGGATGTAATTAGGCAAAGTGGCTATGTCTCTCAGGTTTACTGAAGGGTAACACCATGCTGTGCTCTCCCTCCATCCCCATCCTCTGGTCCTAGATATCTGGTCTCTGATAATAGATTCCAAATTGGGAGCTGCTTATTGTACTCACTTCCTGGTCTCAATTCTAGCCTTGTTTGAACAGGAGCTGGCCAAGGTGCTGGAACCTAGGAAACCCAACTCTGCTTTTCTGGTTTTTCATGACACTGTCCTCTCCTGTTTATTCTGCACCACTTCAGTCTCCTTTGTTGTATTTCACCTGGTTATGCCTACAAACTGATGGTATCTCCCTTTGTATCTATACTGGATTCTTTTCTCTTTTCTTTCTTATAAAATTCCATTTGAAACTCTCATTAGCATCCATGAATTCATTTAATAATGATACAGGTGATTCCCACATCTATATATCCAGTGGGAAGCAGCTAGATGGCACTGTGGTTAAAGCATAGGACCTGGAGTCAGGAAGACTTGAATTCAAATTCACCCTCAGACACTTACTAGTTGTGTGACCTTGGACAAGCCACTTAACTGCTGTCTGCATCAATTTCCTCATCTGTAAAATAAGGCACAATAATAATGGCACCTCCTCAGGGTTGTTGTGAGGACCAAAAAAAGCAATATTTCTAAATTACTTAGCATCATACTTGGCATATAGTAAGCACTTAAAGATGCTTGTTTCCTTCCTCCCTCCCTCTCTCCCTCCTTCCCTTCCTTCCTTCCTTCCTTCTTCCCTCCCTCCCTCCCTCCCTCCCTTCCTTCCTTCTTCCCTCCCTTCCTTCTTTCCTTCCTTCCTTTCTTTACGGTCTCACACAACAAATGCCTTTTGGATTATGTTGAACTAGATGTACCATAGGCATCTCAAATCTTATATTTCCAGAATAAAACTAATTATCTTTTCCCTAAAAACTTCCTCTCTTCCAAATTTTCCTACTACTGTCGAGGGTACCATCATATTTCCAATTGCCAGACTTGAAAAGTCAGTGTCATGTGTGACTCTTCACCCCACAAATCTAATCCGTTGCCAAATTTTGTTGTTTGTACCTTCATAACATCTCCAGTGTGCGTCCCCTTCCCTTCATTCACATAGATGCCACTGTAATTCAGAACCTCATCATTTTTCCTGCATTATTACAACAATCTTCCAATTGTTCTTCTTGCCTCAAGTCTTTCCCTGCTACAATGTATCCTATATTTGACTACCAAAGTGATTTTCCAAAAATGTAAGTCTGATCATGTCACCCTTCCTACTCAGCAACTTCTGGTGGCTTGCAAATAGCACTAGGATGCAATATGAAGTCTTCTGATTGTTTTTTGCACCTAAATTTCTTTGTAATCTGGTACCTTCCTCCCTTCCAAGTCTTCTTATGATACTATGCTTCTATGAGAGACATATTGGTCTGCTTGGTATTCCTTGAAAATATGTCTCCATCTCCCCTCTCTGTACCTTTGAATTCATTGTTCCCTGTTCTTATTTCTGTCTCTTGATTTCCTTCACTTCTTTCAAGACCCCACTCAAATACTACCTTCTGCAAGTGGCCTTTCCTGAACCCCAGCTTCTAATGCCTTTCCCTTCTGAAATTATCTCTCATTTATTTTGTATATGTCATATATATGTGTAAGTGGTGTGTATACACATGTACCACATATGTGTTATTTGGATGTTGTCTTCCACATTAGAATATAAGCTCCATAAGACAAGGGAATTGTACTTTTTTAAACTGTTCTTTGTATCCCCAGTGATTAGTACAGTGTGTGGTACATAGTAGGTGCATAATAAATGCTTTTTATTGGTTGAAATGCCTGACTTAGACTTCTCTAGACTTTGATGGTGACTTCATTAAGGAAGCCTTGAGTGCTGGTAGTCTACTTCCCCTGTGCCATCTCTTTTGCATAGTTGCTTAGCTGTTCTTCTGCTCTGCACCCTCTAAATTTGCCACTTATCTCTCTTCTCCACTGTGGTTAATTTCTATGTCCCATAATCCCATGCAGGGAAAGGTCTGAGACCAATAGTATTGATGGAAGAATCAGTAACCTAGGCTGAGAGTAGGGAAATCCTTAAAGTATCAGGAATTGAAACCAAATAATATAAGTAAAAACAGGCAAAGACTCTGTGTAATAGACTCAAAGAACTGCCTTGATACTGAGGCACTGACTGTCTTATCTAAGAGTTTCCTTCTACTCTACCAGGGCTACCCTTAGTGCTGAAGTGTGTTTAGGTCAATACCCCCAGGCTGAGGCAAATAGACACTCCTGGGCAGACTGTGAAAGGGACTTCATCAGTTGACTCTTTTTCTCATCTGCTACCAGTTGTTAATAAGGTTTTTAGATCCAGCCTTCCTTTATGGAAGGTGATTTTATTTCAGTGCTAATTTTAGTGTGCATTTTTAAATTCACTGTTGGTCATGTATAAATTTTGAGGATGTATATTTAAAAGTCTGTACATAGTTTTCTAATGTCCGATGACAGATGTTTTCCATGTGTCATCTCATTTGTGATTTATTTCTGTTCGTTATCTGTGTGAAGGATCTTATCATTTTGTTCTTTTGTTTCTGGGATACAAATCTGGGACAAAAATAACCCAAAATAGCTTCTTCTAGTACATAGAATTAACTTTTTAAAATCTTTATTACAAGAGTTGAACTTTAGTCATTTCAATTCAATATTCAAGTGTCTTCTCAAGTATATACTGAGTGCCTATCATGCACTTAGGATTTCTGCTATCACTTAGCTGCCACCCAACCAACACCTTAAGTTTTATGGAAACAGGGTATCCATTTCCCACCAGGTGTATGGTAAGAGGAAGGGAATATTATTTTATTGAGCTGTTTCAGTCATATTTGACTCTTTACAACCCCATTTGGGTTTGGTTTTTTTGGGGGGGAAAAGACACTGGAGTGATCTGCTATTTCCTTCTCTACCTCATTTTATGGACAAGGAAACTAAAGCAAACAGAATTAAGTGACTTGCCCAGGGTCACACAGTTTCTCAGGCTGTATTTGAACTAGGTCTTCCTGATTTCCTGACTCTTCCTGGCAATCTATCTATCACCTAGCTGCCCCAGAGGAATGAAATACCGGACTGCAAAAACTTTACTCAGAGGAACATAATTGAACTAATTTCTTATCCAAAATGTCAAAATTAGCCCAGCATTGAGTTACAGGTATATCCAAATCTGGTTAGAGTTCATTCGCAAAGGACCATTGGTATATCAAGCAGCTCTGAGCCACAGAAATCCTTCTAATTGGATGGCTGATGTATAATTCCATTGTCCTATCCCCCTGTGAAGAAGGGAAGTTCTAACACAGTGGAGTCATTACAGAACGTGTCACTTATTTATATATACATATACATGTATGATATACATACTCAAATATGTATATATGTATACTCATGTATATGTGTATGTGTGTATACATATATATGTGAATACACACTCTCATATATATATATATAATTTGCCCTCAGCAAATGTTGAATTGAATGGTTAATTCTATTTATTTTAATGGGTATTATTATTTATTTCAATTTTAAAGAACATTTTTGAATCTTTCCTTCAAATTAAAACCTGGCTCATGTTTCCCATGCTTTATACACTATCACATAGGTCAGACTATAACAGTAATGATATTAGTATTACTTAATAGCTAACGTCTATCGGCATAGAGCTTTAAGGCTTGAAAAGAATTTTAGTAATAGTTCATTTGATCCTCATATCAAGTCTGTGAAGTAGGTACTATTGCTGTCCCTAGTTGAGAAAACCGAGACTGCCAGGTTAAGCGATTTACTCCAAGTCACATAGCTAGGAAGAATCTGAGACAGCATTTGAACTGATGTATTCTTGACTCCAGGTCTAGCCCCTTATACCCTGTATCCCACTGCTTCCCTATAAATGCTAGAGAAATTTACTGAAATCAAAGTTTCATGGTTAAACTTGAGCTGGGACTGGAAGGATGCATCTGGACAGGTGGAGAATGCTAATTAGATAGTCAAACTAAATAAGGGTTGAAATTAATCACTATAATCTATGCCAAACTTTCTCCCTATTAGCTATGTTTATTATTCATTCTTCCAGTATGTGGATGCTACTCATACGGACTATTGTATTAAGCTTATGAAAGCTTAGAAATAAACAAACCAAGCAGCACTATGAAGTATTAACACTGTAGTTAGCCATGAGTACTTGTTTGCTTTCTAAAAAAATGCAACAAACCACACTTAGTTTTACAATCTGTCTGTTTTATCTAGTCACATTGGCTTAATAGCTATATATTTCTATCTATCTATTTATATGTTATAGCTGGTATTGGCTTTATACTGACAAAACTAGTTTCTAGTTATTCTATTTGCAAGAAAAATTCTATCTCCAACACAGAATGTAGGCTGACCATTTGGGAGGAAGGATATTTGAAATTCTTCTCCTGATTCAGAACTGTCATAGTGAACAGAAACCAAAATAGTTGAGAATTAAATCACTCTTGATAATACCCTGAGAAAGATGCACTGTAAAGTATAGTCATTGTAAGACACATGCATAAGGGACATATATTTCCAAGGTATCTCATGATTTCAGAACTTCAGAGCCTTGAAGTCTTAGCCCTCTCAGGAAAGTTCTCACCAAGTTTACTGGGGCATGTGGCATTAGTGATGGGTCGATGGCTCTGCTTCTAATCTAAGTTGACTCCTCATAGGACATGGCCTTTGTGCTAGACAAGTTGATTTAGTAACAGGTGGGCTGTTGTGCATTTGTGCATCTGGATGAGTTGGTAGTCTATCCATTGGGTTAGGTTAGTCAGCTGTCTGGCTTTTTGTAGTCTCTTCTACCTTCGGGATGTTAAAGTGTTTCCATCTAGAGTGCTACTCATCATTCAACTGAAACATCTCTATCCTTAACAATAAGCTCTTTATTTCCAAATAAAATAACCTTTTCTTAATGTTCACCCTTCTTGACCTTTCTGTAGCATTTGTCACTTGTTGGTCAAATGAGGTATTTGTCAAAAGTGCTAAGCACAGTACTTGGCACAAAGTAAGTACGATACAAATGTTCATTCCTTCATTGTCTTCTGTTCTTTCCTTTGATACTTTCTTCTTTCTAGATTTTCATGAAGCTGCTCTCCTGGATTTTCCTACCTGTCTGAATATTCCTTCTCAGTCTCCTTTGCTAGATCTTCATCCAGATCACACTCATTAACTATGGATGACTCCCAAGTGTCTGTCTTCTCCCGCTACACCATTTTACTTGATGAGCTTATAACGCCCCCCCCCCCCAGATTCAATTGTCATCTCCATGATGATTCTCTGATCTATTTATCCAGCCTTAATCTCTCTCTTGCCAGTCTCACATCTCCACCTCCCTATTGGACATATCAAACTAGATGTCTCATAGACATATTAAATTTTACATGTATGTGTCCCAAACTGAACTCATTATCTTTTCATTAAAGCCTTCCCATATTCTCAGCTTCCCAATTACTGCCAAGGCATTACCAAATCTTTCTTCTTTTTCTTCTTCTTGTTCTCCTCCTCCTTCTCCTTCTGCTTCTATCTCTCCCTACTCCGATTCATCCTCCATTTAATTGTCAAATTGATTTTCTTCAAGCACAGATGTGACCAGTCACATCTGTCAGTCCTTATTCAACAAACTCCATTGCCTCCCTCCTATCTCCAGGGTCAAATATAAAGGCTTGACTATTAAAGCCTGTAATAATTTGGCCCCTTTCTACCTTCTCACCTTTCTAATCTTCTTATGCCTTACAATTCCCTGTCTTCTACAATGCAGTGATCCTGACCTCCTGGCTGTATCTGACACAACACATTCCATCTCCCTACACTGCATTTTTGCTGGTTGTCCCCCATGTTTGGAATTCTCTTCCTCTCCTCTCTGTATCCTGACTTTCCTCCTTTCTGCTGGAAGTCTTTTTCCTTCTCTTCCCCCCTTCCTGCTTTGATTATCTCCAATTTATCCTGCTTTTGCACATCATGTTTCTGCATAATTGTTGACATATTCAACTGTGAGCTTCTTGAATGCAGGGGCCACCTTTTGCCTTTCTTTTGGTCCCTAGAGCTTGGCACATTCCTGGCACTTAGCAGACACTTAAATAAAGGCTTATCATTCTTGTTCTTTTGGAAAACACAGAGATTCTTAGACTAGAATTACCAGAAGTCTCTCTAGTTCTGTTCTTTCTGGATCTCAGTTCTGTGGTTCCATCAAGTCAGTTTGTGGGAGAGGTTAGAGCTTCTTTTCAATAATTCTTCCTAGTTCATAGCAGGGTTCTCTTAATGAGGGATCTAACCCCAACTCATGGTAACCATTTAGTACCTTCCCATATTCCTACTCATTTCTCTAAATGAGTGGCTAGGAAAAAGGCATAGCAGTAATCTCCTCTCTGAGGTCAAATTCATTGTTTCTAGATGTCTTTTCATATTCGGTTGAATTATTCAAAGACTCATTCCCCCCAAAAAAGATGTGGATTGTATATTTACATCTAAAAGGCCCTAACTCTTAACAGACATTATCTCTGCCTTAGCCTCTTACCAACCTTACCCTTTGATAAAGTCTAAAGGGAACAAATTCTTACGCTAATTTTGCTGATCTAGAGGCTGAGACCTAGAGAGATTGTCACTCACCCAATATTATACAGCTAGTTAGAACTGGAATTAAAATGCGGGGAGTAGAGACTACTATACATCCAGTCTGAGTGAGATAGGGAATACCAGTAAAAAAAAAAGTTTCCTGAAGATTAGTTTAGCAGCACATTTGGAATGGATTTGAATGGGGGAGATGGGGAGAGACTAGAGCTAAACAATCCAGATTGTATTTGACAAGGCATGAGATTTGAAGGGTCTGAATTTTACTAGTGGCAGTAAGAATAAAGAGGGAAGAAAGACATCTCAGAATTATTTTTTTTCCAAATTTTTAATATTTTTTATTTAAAGTTTTGAGTTCCAAATTCTATCCCTCCCTCCCCTCTGTCCTTCTCTCTCTGAGATGGTAAACAATCAGATATAGGTGATACATGTGCAATTATGTAAACCATTTCCATATTACTTATTCTGTACAGGAAGAATTTAAAAAAGTGAAAAATAACATGTTTCAGTGTGCATTCAATCAATATCAATTCTTTCTCTGAAGGCAGTTAATATGCTTCATCTTTAGTCATTTGGGATTATCTAGATCATTGTATTCCTGAGGAGAGCTAAGTTATTCACAGTTTCTTATACAATATTGCTGTTATCTTGTATAGTGCTTTCCTGGTTCTGTTCACTTCACTATGTATCAGTTCACGTAAGTCTTTCCAAGTTTATCTGAAATCATCCTGCTTGTCATTTTTTACAGCACAGTAATATTCCATTACAATCTTACAGCACATCTTGTTTAGCCATTTCCAATTGATGGGTATCCTTTTGATTTCTAATTTTTAGCCACCACAAAAAGAGCTGCTATAAATATTTTTGTACAAATAGGTCCTTTCCCCCTTTTTTGGATGTCTTTGGGATAAAGGTCTAGCAGTGGCTTTGTTGGATGAAAGGGTATGCATAGTTTTATAGCTCTTTGAGCATAGTTCCAAATTGCTCTCCAGAATGGTTGTATCAGTTCACGACTCCAACAATAGTGCATTAGAGTCCTAGTTTTCCCACACCGCCTCTAACATCCAACATTTTCCTCTTTTATCATAGTAGCCATTCTGATAGGTGTGAAGTAGTACTTCAGAGTTCTTTTAATTTGCATTTCTTTGATCAATAGAGATTTAGAGTATTTTTCCATATGCATGTAGATAGCTTTGATTTCTTTGTCTAAAAACTGCCTGTTCACATCCTTTGACCATTTATCAATTGGGGAATGACTTGTATTTTTATAAATTTGACTCAGTTCTCTATATATTTGAGAAATGAGGTCTTTACTGGAGATACTTATCACATAATTTTCACAATTTTCTGCTTTCTTTATAGCATTGGTTTTGTTTGAGCAAGCACTTTTCACTTTTATATAATCAAAATTGCCTATTTTACATTTTTATATTCTCTCTATCTCTTGGTTGGTCATACATTTTTTCCTTATTCATAAATCTGACAGATAAACTATTTCATGCTCTCTAAATTTGCTTATGGTAACACTTTAAGTGTAAATCATGTACTCATTTTGACCTTTTCTTGGTATACATTTTGAGATGTTTGTCTATACCTAATTTTTGTTATACTGTTTTCCAGCTTTCCTAGTAGTTTTGCCAAATAATGATCTTTTGTTCCAAAAGCTTGGATCTTTGGGTTTATCATATCTAGATTACTATGGTCATTTACTATGCTGTAATTTGTACCTAATCTATTTCACTGATCCATCAGTTTTTCTTAGCCAGTACCAGATTGTTTGGTAATTACTGTTCTATAATACAATTTGAGATCTGGTATGGCTAAACCACCTCCATATTTTTTCATCAATTCCCTTGATATCCTTGAGCTTTTGTTCTTCCCGATGAACTTTGTTATTTTTTTCTAGCTCCATAAATTTTTTTGATAGTTTGATTGGTATGGCACTGAAAAGGTAGATTAATTTAGATAAAACTGTCATTTTCATTATATTAGCTCAGCTTACTCATGAGCAATTAATAAATTTCCAGTTGTTTAGATCTGACTTTATTTGTGTGAAAAGTGTTTTATAGTTGTGTTCATATAGTTGTTGGGTTTATCTTGCCAGATAGACTCACAAATATTTTTTATTGTCTACAGCTATTTTAAATGGATTTTTCTCTATCTCTTCTGCTGGACTTTGTTGGTAGTATATAGAAATAGTGATGATTTATGAGGGTTTATTTTGTATCTTGCAACTTTGCTAAAGTTAATGATTTCAAGTAGTTTTTCACTTAATTTTCAGGATTTTCTAAGTATTACCCTATCATCTGCAAAGAGTAATAGGTATGTTTCCTCATTACCTAGTCTAATTTCTTTAATTTATTTTTCTTCACTTATTGTTATACCTAACATTTCTCATAAAAAAATAAATAATAGAGATGATAATGGGCTTCCTTGATTTACCCCTGATTGTATTGGGAAGGCTTCTAGTTTATCTCCATTAAAGATAACACTTGCTGATTGTTTTAGATAAATATTACTTAATCATTTTGAGGCTAACTTCATTCATTCCTTCATTCCTTGGTGTTTTTTTTTAAAATAAGAATAGGTGCTATATTTTGTCAAAGGCTTTTTTTTTTTTTTGCATCTATTGAGATAATCAGATGATTTCTGTTGGTTTTGTTATTGAGATGGTCAATTATGTTCATACTTTCTCTAATATTGAACCATTCCTGGTAGAAATACCACCTGATCAGAGTGTATGATCCTTGTGTTATATTGCTATAATCTCCTTGCTAGTCTTTTATTTAAATTTTTTTGCATCAATAATCATTAAGAAAATTGATCTATAACTTTCTCTGTTTTGACTCTTCCTGGTTTGGGTATCAGTACCATATTTACACTATAAAAATAATTTGCTTGAACTCCTTCTTTGCCTGTTTTTCCAAATAAGTTGTATAGTATTGGGATTAATTGTTCTTAAAATATTTGGTAGGATTTGCTTGTGAATCCATCTGATCTTGGGATTTTTTCTTAGGAAGCTCATTGATGTCTTGTTTAATTTCTTTTTCTAATATCAGGTTATTTAAGTAATTTATTTTGTCTTCTGTTAATCTGGGTAATATATATTTTTTTGTAGATATTTATCCATTTAATTTAGATTGTCAAATTTATTGGCATATAATTGGGCAAAATAGCTCTTGACGATTGACTTAATTTCCTCTTCATTGGTGGTGAATTCACCCCTTTCATTTTTGATACTAGTAATTTGGTTCTCTTCTTTCCTTTTTTTAACCAATGTTTTATCTATTTTATTATTTTTCCCATAAAACCAGCTTCTAACTTTGTTTATTAATTGAATGATTTTCTTATTTTCAATTTTATTAATCTCTCCTTTGATACTCAGGATTTCCAAGTTGGTTGTTTAATTAGAGATTTTTAATTTGTTCTTTTTCTAGTTTCATTTTAGTTGCATGCTCAATTCACTGATCTGCTTTCTCTGTATTTTATTGATGTAAGCAAATAGAGATATAAATTTTCCCATAAGTATAGCTTTGACTGCATCCCATAAATTTTGTTTTCTTATCTAATTGTTGTCATTTTCTTTAATGAAATTATTGATTTTTTTAATGATTTGATCTTTGACAAACTTGTTTTATAGGACTAGATTATTTAATTTCCAATTAATTCTCAATTTCTCTTTTGATTGTCCATTATTGAATATAATTTGCATTATGATCTGAAATGGATGTGTTTATCATTTCTGCTTTTCTGCTTTTGGTTGTGACATTTTTATGTGCTAATGCATGGTCAATTTTTGGGTAAGTGTCATATATTGCTGAGAAAAAGGTATATTCCTTTCTATTCTCATTTAATTTTCTATAAAAATCGATCATATCTAACTTTTCCAGAATTTTATTCAGCTCTTTAACTTCTTTCTTATTTTTGTTAGATTTTTCTAGTTCTGACAGGGAAAAATTGAGATCCCCCACTAGTATAGTTTTGTTATTTATTTCCTCCAGTAACTCCTTTAACCTCTCCTTCAAAAATTTAAATGCAATACCATTTGGTGCATATATGTTTAGTATTCATATGACTTCATTGTCTGTGGTACCTTTTAGCAAAATATAGTTCCTTTCTTTATCTCTTTTAATTAGATCTATTTCTGCTTTTACTTTATCTGAGATCATGATTGCTACCCTGCTTTCTTTACTTCAGTTGAAGTATAATAGATTCTTCTCCAGCCCCTTACCTTTACCCTGTGTGTATCTCTCTTCTTCAAATGTGTTTCTTGTAAACAACATATTGTAGGATTCTAGTTTTTAATCCATTCTCCTATATGCTTTTGTTTTATGGGTGAGTTCATCCCATTCACATTTATAGTTATGAAAATTATTTGTGTATTTCCCTCCTTGTTATTTTTTTGCTTGTTTACCCTGTCTTTCTCTTACCTCTCATCTTTTCCCTCCTCACAAGTGTCTTACTTTTGATCACCACCTTTCCTACTATGCTCTCTCTTTTATCAGTCCCTGCTACCCTTTCTATTACCCCCAACCCTTTAACCTCCTTATATGGAAAGATAGCATTCTATATGCAACTGAGTATGTATGTTATTCCCTCTATGAGACAAAGATTTAATCTTTGCCTGACAATCCCCTTCCTCCATCTTCCCCTCCATTATAATATCTCTTTCATGCATCTTTTCTGTGGGATAATTTGACCCATTCAAGCTTCCTCCTCCTTCCAGTGAAATTTTCTTTTTTCACCCCTTTATTTTGTTTTTTTTTAGTATTATCCCATTAAATCCACACCTTTGTCTCCATCTATTCCTTCTAATTGCTCTTACAGTAATAAAATTTTTAAGAATTACAAATATTATCATGTCATATAGACATATACAATGTTTAACTTTACTGAATTTCTTTTGTTTTTTTTTTTTTTTACCTTTTTATGTTTCTTGAGTTATATTTGCAGGTCAAATTTTTTATTCTGCTCTGGTGTTTTAATTAGAATGTTTGAAAGTCCTTTATTTTGCTAAATATCCATTTTTTCTTGAAAGATTATATTCAAATTTGCTGGATACAATTTGCTTGATTGTAATATTAACTCCTTTGCCATATGGTATATCATATTCCAGGCCCTCTGGTTTTTTAATGTGGAAGTTGTAATTCTGACTGTAGCTCCACAATATTTGAATTGTTTCTTTTTGGCTGCTTGTGATACTTTCTTCTTAGTCTGTGAGCTCAGGAATTTGACTATGATGTTCCTGGGAGCATTCATTTTGGTATTTCTTTCAGGTGATGATTCAAGGATTCTTTCAATTTCTATTTTGTCCTCTGGTTTTAATATATGATGGCAGTTTTCTTTGACAATTTCTTGAAAGATGTTGTTCAGGCCTTTTGTTTTGTCATGACTTTTAGGTATTCCAATAATTCTTATATTATCTCTCCTGGATCCATTTTCAAGGTCAGTTTTTTTTTCAGTGAGAAATTTCCCATTTTCTTCTATTTTTTAACTTTAAAAATTTTATTATTTCTCATTGTTTTATAGATTCGTTATTTTCCACTTACTCAATTCTAATTTTTAAGGAATTATATTCTTCAGTGACCTTTTGTACTTCCTTTTTCATTTGGCCAATTCTATTTTTTAGAGAGTTAATTTCCTTGGTAAACTTCTGTATATCTTTTCCTATGCTATTGATTCTTTTTTTCATGATTCTCTTGCATTACTCTCATTTCTTTTCCTAAATTTTCTTCTACTTCCCTAATTTGCTTTAAAAATCCTTTTAAAGGTCTTCCAGGAATTCTTTTTGTGTCTGAGACCAAATTACATTTTTCTTTGAGGTTTCACATGTAACTATTTTGATACTATTGTCCCCTTCTAAGTTTATGCCTTGATCCTATCACCATAGTAAGATTACATAGTCAAGCTCTTTTTTTTGTTATTTGCTTATCTATTTTGTCTTTTTTGTGACTTGGTATTTTTATATAAGAGTTGAGCTCTGGTCCTTCACTGCCCCAAGATTTTTGGGCTGGGGTTCTCGGTCTTACTGCTGGCTTTCACTGAATTTCAGGGCTTAGGTGTTTGCTTTCTCTGGAGGGTAACCTTCCCTTTGGCTTAAACTGGGGAGTATGGGGGTGGGGTGGAACTTCCTTGTTGGCATCCCCTGGGTGTGGGTTTAGTGGCTGGTCTCCTCTAGGGGTGGGGCACTGCTGCTGAGTTGCTATGAAAACAGGGTCTTTCTACTGCTAGGTAACAAGGGCAGGGCTTCCCTACTGGTCAGCCATGGGGTCAAGGCCTTGCTGGTGGTTTGTGTTGGGAGTGAGGGTCATTGGGATGGGATCACTTGTCTGGGAACTGTTGATTTGCAAGGGCAAGGTCTCCCTAGTAGATTGCCCTAAGCTTGGAGCCTTGCTGCAGATCCCCTGCTGTGAAGTTGGCTGCTGCTGCTGCTGCTTTTGTTCCTCTCCCACCAGAGTGAGACAGACTTTACTCTAGGGCTGGTAAGCTGCTTCCCTCCTCCTAGAGGAATTCTGAGGTGATTTTCTCGTTATTTGGAGGGAAATTTGAGAAGGCTTCAGAGGGTTCCTTCCTCACTCCACCATCTTGGCACTGGAAGTCTCAGAAATATTTCAAAGGAAAAATAAACCTGATTTAGGGGCTATTTAGATGATAAAGTTTATTGAAAGTCTAGCCAGATTTTGAGCCTGGATGATGAGAAGAATTCTGGGGGCATTGACAGAGATGGGAATATTGGAAAAGGGATCTTGCTTATGGGCGATGACAAATTAATTTTGGGCAGATGTTTGCTTGAAGGAACAGCAGAGTCTCCAAGGAAAGGCAATCTTACCAACAATTGGAATTATAGACTTAGAGCTCAGGTGAGTGATCATAAATAAAGAATAACTGTACATCCATGGAATGCTGGAACTGGAAAGGACTCTTGGGGGGTATATCTAGTCCCACCTTTTCGTGATGTGTCCAGAAAAGGGAAGTGATTGAAGTTACAATGAATTAATTCCAGCTCCAGTTAGGTCTTCTGTTCCTGATTAGAGCTTTTGTTCCATTAGAGCTTGTATTCCTCAGCACCTGGAAGAGATCCTGAAGACAATAAAATGTGTTTGCAGGAAAAAGTTATGTTTTTCTGCCAGTTTCTTTTCTCAGGCTTTCAAGGTTGTCTACTGTTCTAACATTGCCTGCTTTAATTTGTGCTTGCTTTTTTTAGCCCTGGTCCTGAACCTGTCTAAATCTCCTGTGCTTGGATTAAATGGTCCTTTGGTTTTACATGTTTGTAAAACACAATGGATGCTTACTTTAATCTGTGAATGGTAGTAACAACTATTGTAATAAAAATCCTTTTATGTACCTCTTGTCCTTCCTTATAGAGATGGGCACTAAGGGTGTAAGAACATGTCCTTATAATCTTCGACTTGTTGGTTTGAAATATTGGTTAAATTGACTATACTGTATTCTTCCTTCTAAAAAAAGCTGTTACAAAGATGGGGCTCTGGGAGGAGGGAATGGAAGAGGTATATCTGTGAAAGAAAGTGATATAAAAAGATATGAATAAAGATAAAGACAAATGATATCGATAAAACTTTAAAGAAAAAAACAAAAACACGATAAAGTGCCTTCTATCCTATGGATTCCCTAGTGTAGTAGAAGTCCTGGATTCAAATTTTACCTCTGCCACTTATTTCCTGTGTGATTTTTGCCTAGGTCTCTTGATGTCTCCAAGCTTCAGTTTTTTTTTCATCTGTAAAATGAAAGTATTGAGTTAGATCACCTCTAAGGCCTCATCTAGCTCTAAAACCTATGATCCTTTGATTCCATTAATGTAATGGAAATAAATGTTAACTTTAGTGAATCACTCTCTCTAGCCAATGAGCATAGAACAGATAATATTGGTTTAAGGCTATAGAGAAATTCATTTAGGACAAATGTTAGATTTTTCTAACCATAAGCAGCAGGGAAAATGGGAAAGAAGCAGGGAAAAGGCACAAATGTAGTCCTAGAATCCGCTATCTCCTGTATTATTCAGTTGATGTAATAGCGGTAGAATAAGAGTTCCCAGAATAAATAGCTTCTATTTCTACCATTGCCTGAAATGATAGGGGAGTAGATTTGTCCCTTAAAGCCTAAAAGCAATGCTTTCTTTTTTGTCCTCAATCACTACAGACAATGATCCATGAAAGTTAATATGTTTATTTACATTGTATTTCTGGGATCAGAAGATCACAGATATAGCAGTGGAAGACAAAGGTTTAACAAATGCTTTATTCATATGCCAAATACTACGTAAGGGCTGAGAATATAAAAGTAAGCATGCAAGACAGTCACTAATGGGAGAAGACAACACAGAAAGAGGATATGGAAAATAGAGATGGGAGGTCTAGCAAGTGAGGTATAAGCCTGTTTTCAGCCAAGATAATATGGAAGCCCACCTATTGGAGTCCAGAGTATTTTAAAGCCAGAGTCCACGTTTCCAGCAGAGAGGTGCTGGGGATGTGATTTGGGCAAAGTTATACAAGTAGTAAGTGGCAGAGCTGAGATTTAAATCATGGTTCTTTGATTCCAAATATAGTACGCCTTCCACTTGTGCCAAAGAACCCACAGGATGGAAGTGCCTAATAATCTAATTATGAAACTTTGAGGCAGGTTACTCATCTAACTAAAGCAGGATTAGGAATCCTTAAAGTCTTGAAGGTTTCCTTGCATCCCAAAGAGTTAGATCATTTAATTTTGATGACCTCTAAGTTCCTCAAGAGAAAAGCACTCTAATTTTAAGGAATTTTCCATATAGTCATAAGGGTTGCTTATACTCTGATGGCCTTGGCTTCCTGAGTTATCACTTTTATCCACCTTGTGTCCTGCACTGTGCTATAAGAATTGGTTGCTATAAGAATAGTTCTGCCCAACTAAGTCCTTTTCCAGTTTGGTACTTTGTGGACTTTGGCCAGCCCAATTTGTTCCAATGTGATGTGTAGGATGTGGTCCTTGGAGTAAATCAAGATATCACTGAGCTATAAGACTATCCCCATTTTACAAAGTGTAACAAAATCTTCAGCTATTGAAAAGTAGAAGACGTTTCAGAGTAGAAGTGGCATCAGCCAGTGCGCCATATTAGACACTAATGCCATAGCTAGACTACCATTTTGTATTTGCCTCCAGGGCCAATGTATACAATTTCTATGTCCTTGTTCCCACCCTTCCCTCTAGTCAAAAGGTTTATGTACCAGGTTAAGAATGAAGGAGACTAAAATATAGCCATTAGGTTTGGGGTCAGTGATGTGGAGTTCTGGTTATGAATAGCAATCAGATTTGGAGCTCATTAAGTCATGACAAAATATGAACTTTTTGCTGCTTTTCAAAAAGATTACTGGTACCTCTTGTGGGATACAAGGATTGCTGGAAGAACCTTCTTCAAATATTCATATCTAGGATTTGTTTGAGACTCTGGCCGAATAGTACAGCTATGTCATTGAGATCATGGACACCAGTAAGAGGGTGATGACACAGGTGCAGAGTAAAGCATCAGTTTCCCTTGTACTAGGAATAACATACAGGCTCTCTTGGTATAAAAGCACTCAGATAGATGTGTGATTTTATTGGTGTTGGCATTTCCTTCAGTGATACACACTGCAACATATTTATGCTTTTTCATTCTATGAATCTTCTGTTCATGTTACTCATAAGCTCATCACAAAGGATGCTCTCAATGTGCTAGAGATCTTCCTTGAGTTTTTCTGACATCATGAGCATTCCAGTATATCCATGGAGTATAAAGGTTATCCTTTATTTATACCTTGCTCTTGACATGTAACCAGTACATTATTTTTAAAAACACAATTATGCATCCTTATCCTGCTTTTCCTTTGTATTGCCTTGTTTGAAATTTGTCACATCCTGCTCTCATGTATAATACACTTTTCCATTGCCCTTCACATATCCCTCAGCTCTAATTCTTAAGAGGTTGTGGTATCCCATGATTCCCATCCATACAAGATCAACAAAAGAATATTAGCATTACATATAAAACTAAGTTATTTCCTAAAAAATAAGTGGTCAAAGGATATGGAGAAGCATTTCTCAAAGAAGAATTGCAAAATATTTACAATCATATGGAACTCCAAACAGCTAGAGAAACGAAAGTCACAACAACCTGAGGTTTCACCTCACACTCTACAAATTGGTAAAAATGACAGTACTTAATGCTGGAGGGGTTGTGGAATGATAGGCATGGTTATACATTGTTAGTGAAGCCATGAAATGATTGGTTGGTTGTTGTCCTTAATTTTCAAAGAGGACCAAAATGACATCACTATATTAGAGTCAAGTTACAGTGTATCCAGCTGTGACTGATCAGTCTTGTACCAACTTGGAATGCTCTACCACAGTTTGGCCACAAATAATACCTATAAACATTTAGGGTGGTTTCTCTAAATTTGTTAATCTTGCTTTTCTTTTGAGTTACTTCAATTCTACTTTGCTCATAAAGCATAGCATCTTCTTTGATGTGGGTATGCCATGCTGGGTGGTCTTTTGCCAATGTCTCCCATGTTACACAATCAACTCCAAAGTTCTTCAGACATGAAATGGTACGTCCATTTTGAAAAGCAATTTGAAATTATGTAAATAAAATGACTTAAATCTTCAAATCCTTGGAACCAGAGACTCCATCATTGGGCTTATGGCCCAAGG
This sequence comes from Potorous gilbertii, assembly GCA_028658325.1. NCBI lineage: Eukaryota > Metazoa > Chordata > Mammalia > Diprotodontia > Potoroidae > Potorous > Potorous gilbertii. The sequence continues at coordinate 573,814,388 of CM053769.1, read as the reverse complement.
AAGTCATTGATAAGAAGGTCCTCATATATACTAAAATATTTATAGCAGCATTTTTTTTATGATAACAAAATATTGCCAAGGAAGTAAATGCCCATGAATTGGAAAATGGCTAAACACCTCATGGTACATGATCTACATAAATTGATGCTCAGAGCAAAGTATACAGAGCCAAGAAAACAATATATTCAGTAACTACTACCATGTAAATAGAGAGAACCATACTCCAAAAATTCAAAAGTGAATGTATCAAAGTTATAAAGATTAAGCATGACTAATGAAGAGATATGAATAGACATTCCCTTCTCTCTTCCCCTTCATGGAGGTAGAAGGTTCAATTACACATTGGTTTTCTTTTTTTTAACTTTTTCAATGTATAGTTCAATTGTGCTGATTTTTTTTTCTTAAAAATATTATTTGTTATTTTGGATGGCTGTCTTGGAGGGGAAAGGATTTGCAATTTTTTTTTTGAGATTGGGTATCTTTGAACCAATGCACCAGTCAATTATAGGCCTTTTCTACTATTGATCAACATAGAAACTTTGAACTTTTCCATTTCCTACCTAGGGTAGTTCACCTCTTATTAGGTAGCCTGGTGACCTCCTGTTGGTGATCTCAAAGTTGACTATAACTAACTCCAGACCATCGAATTGATGCCGCAGCCTGTTAGCAAAGGAAGGTGATATTAACCTTGGTGACCCTATCTATGGACAAAGTGAGTCAGAGAGAAATAACTAGGAGAGAATGACTGGGTATCCAGCATCTACAAAGAAAATAAAGCTATTTTGTCTTGTGGTAGTCCAGAGATTGCTTTCTCTCCACCTCATTTTCCCCAGTTCTCTAATGACTTATATTGAGTGGTTTGATTTTGCTCTTTGCTAGGATATATAGGCTATCCCACCCAGAATCCCCTAGCTGTGCCTCTTATCTTCCACTCCAAAATATACCATCAATCAATCTGTTCTCTTTACCCCAAACTTCCCCCCAAAAAAATCCTACTCTTTTTGCCTAAGATGAAAGAATTCCTAATTATAACTCTGTAGTCTGTTATTTTGAGAATCCACCTCAAATGTTCACATGGACTACCTGTGGTAGAACCATCAGTTGGACATACTGTAACTTAACTCTTACATAGTGATGTCGTTTTGGTCCTCTTTAAGAATGAAGGTCAACAATCAACCAACCAACCAGTTTGCAATATTCGGTAATTGATGGATATAGAGCTACGGGATGCCGTGGGAAGAGTCAAAAGAAATCGAAGCTGGCCTTTAGGATCTTAAAATGTAGCCAAGTAAGCCCAGGTTTTTTGATAGGTGAACCTCAGTTTGAGACAAGGGCAAAGATAACCTCCCTTTACAGAAAGTTAAACTAGGGTGCTCCAGAGGGTATGTCTGGTTCCATTGCAGGTTATTATTCGGCTCTTTGGAATTGGTTTGCCATTTTAATGTGTAACCTAAAGCAGGCTCTGTAATTCCTATGTGCACATTGAACATGAGCAAATTTCTGACAGTATTTAAATGCTGTGTAAAAATATTTAACCAGGTTTTAAGTCCTCCTACTTGGGGTTTATTTCCACATTGGTGTACCTAGATTGATACCTTCCTCCCAGGGATGGGAAATAATTTATGGTCCTTCTCCAAGGACTGCAACTTGTCCTTTTACTCAATCCCTCAATAGTTTAATTTTCTACAGTGTAAGAAAAACCACAAAAACTTGATTCTATTTAATGGAAAACCTTATTCTATCATTTCATCAGATAGAAAATTTAGTATTTATAGAATCATAAGAATTGCCCACGTGGCAAAGCAAACGTCTATAGGGGACGTTAAAGAGACAAGAGAGACAATGGAGATGAGTCAAAAAAAAAATCATTAGGATGGAAAAATGAGATTTGATTTGAACCTGGCTGGTGGACCAGATTTGCATATTAATTAAGGTGTTCACATCCAGTAATTGACTCATTTGTTTATACAAACAGCTGACACAAACTGGTGGGGCCGTAGCCTTGGCATAAAATCTTGAAGCTTTTTGTCAACTGATACCTTTTAGTAAGATAGAATGTTTTATTTCCCAGCCCCAAGAACATAGCCCAAATTTTCTATTTCTATTCTCTGTGTCTTTTCATTTGCTAGCTTCCAGGCTTTGCTGGCACTTCCTCATTTATAAAACAGAGAACTGTGACCAGGGGACTGGTTATGATATTTCTTGATAAACCTTTGTAAAGCAATGTGCTGTTGCGAGTAATGGGCTCCATTCATTATTAGGCCAGTTGATTTTCATTTACACTTGGCTCTAACAATTAGCTTGAGCAGGTGTGAAGGTGATGGAGGGGCTGGGACACCCAGAGGTCAGCCTCCTATGGATGTGATAAATTAACCATTATGATCAGCAGTGAACGTGGCTCTTTAAGCTTGTCAGCAGCAAACAAAGGGACAACATCTCTCACATAAACTCATGTCAGGGCAGGCCTGCTAAATTGAGGTTTTTCTTCCTACCACTAAAGATGAAGGGTGTGTGTGTGTGTGCGCGCGCGCGCGTGCGTGTGTGCCCATGAGTGAATGTGGGTGTGGATGTGGACGTGTGTGGGGAGTGCAAGGGGAACACACCTGTGTAGAGGTGAGATGTTCCCCCCAGTTTTGATAAGGAAAAGATTTCTTGGTGGATGAGATATTCTGACCTGACTTTGACAGTGTTAGTCATTAGTTTCATGCATAACCACCACCATTACTAGTCAGTGCTATACAAATGCCAAGGTGTTGCTATTTATTTGGGAATGGTAGGACAGTTTCTAGGAATTAGTTTGATTTCTAGCAAAACAAGTCCATAAAGAACATACTTTTTTTGTGTTGTTAAATTACATTATATGGCTAGAATATCCTCTCTTACCTCTGCTTCTTTATAATCCCTGGTTTCCTTCAAGAGTTAGTTCATATGTCATCTTCAGTAAGAGGTCTTTCCTGTTTCCCTCTAGCTACTGAAGCCTTCCTCTCTAAGGTTATTTTCCTTCTCTGTGAAGCTAATATTCTCAGGTTCTCTCTCCCAGAGCCAGGCTGGCTACATCTGTCCTTCATGGTTCTAAGGTATTGGCCTTGTCTTCTCTACTGCCCCTGGTGTGAGCTCCCATTGTAGCAATGCTCCCCCAAATGTAGCTCCTCAATTCATTCAACCTCTTAACATCAGTGAGCTTTTAGAAAGGAATATTTATTTTGACGATGTAGCAATAACAGAAGGAGAAACATTTCCCTCTCTCCCAAAACCTTGGAAACAGTCTACCCTTCCTTGATTTCTGGGGAGAATGAGCTCACCTTAGGTTAGTTCCTACTTACCTCTGGTCCCACTGAGATCCAAGTTGGATTTGGCTTAATTCCCAGATGACTCCTCATTTCAGTCATTCTGGATTAGGTTCTGACAGTCATTCCCAAAGGTCATTTCTTGTTCCTTGGGGCATTTGATACTGAGCTGGCTGCAAAAACCCGGATACTGAGACACTAAAATGCCAAGATACTTATCTACCTTCACCTAAAATGAAAGGACAGATTTCAAAGCAGGCATAGAATTCAGGCCTATATTCTCAGGGAGGGCCCAAAGCCTTTCTCCTTACAGTATTATCTCTCATGGAACTGTCAACAAAGGTGCCCAAAAGGTCTACCAGAAGTATAGGTCAGCGATAGGGAAACTGTGGCCTTGAGGCCACATGTGGCCTTCTAGGTCTTTGGGGGCAACCTTTTGACTAAATTAGAAAGAGAGAGAGAGAGAGAGAGAGAGAGAGACAGAGAGAGAGACAGAGACAGAGTCAGAGACAGAGACACAGAAAGAGAGATAGAGAGAACAGCCAAAGAAACAACTGAGGTTGCTTTTGGTCTTTTTGAAGATATCTCCAATTCCAATGAGAGCCAACCAGAAAGGATTCTCTTAGCCATAGAGCAGACTGGAAGCAGTTATAGAATGTCTGTATTTGCTCAAATCTATAAAGTGTTTTTTTTTATTATCAGTCATTAAGATTTTCCTAGAAGCAGACTCTCTGCAAGGAAAATTTGTTTCAGCCCCTCTGCACATGGTCCAATCCTTGTCAACATCTGTATGAATCTTATATTTGTACTATTTGTACTTCTGTATTCTTCCCCTTCAGAATATAGGTCCTCGAGGGCAGGAAGTGTTTTTTTGAAAAAATTTCCTTATATCCCCAGAAATTACCAAAGAGACTTGTGCAGAGAGGAACAATAAATGCTTGTTGATTAATTCTATATAAAAGCATAGATAAAAAAATGTGTCCCCTAAAAGGGTGGAAAATCAAACTGGTACCTAAGAATAAGGTGAATGAGTAGCCAGGCCAAGGTGTTTAGAACCTTTCTTTGGATGATATATGGTCACAATTTATAATTTCATGCTTTCAGTCATCTCTATGCAGATGATTCACAGACGTACTAGTTGAGTCCTAACCTAACACGCTTTCTCTCTTCTCTCTCTATTCCGCAACTCTCCCTCTCTCCTTCCCTCTCTCTGCCAATCTTACACCTCTGTTAGATTTCTTAAACTCAGTATGTTCCAAACTGAACTCATCTGTCTGTCTAAACCCTCCCCGCCCCCCAGCTAGCTTCCCTCTTTCTATTAAGGACAACACCCAGGTTCACAATATAGGTGTCATCCTTAATGCCTCCCTTTTCCTCTCATTCTTCCCCCCACCCCCATCAACCAATCCATTGTCAAGTCCTGCCATTTCTACCTTCTACTCTAACATCTTAGCTTAATGCCCTTTTATTTCCTCTGACCTTGCCGCCACCGTGACGCAAGTTTTCATCACCTCATACCTGGACCTTGTAACACCCTGCTTGTTGGTTTCCTTGACCTGAGTCTTTCCTCACTTTGGTCCATTCTCCCACTCAGATACCAAAGTGGTCTTTGATAGGCATCCTGTTACTTCTCCTCCAGGCTACTGTATCTTCCAGGGAGATTATGCCATTGAAAAGTGTCAAGGACCCCTTCAGAAAAGGTGCATGCCAATTCATATGCACAGATTCTTGCCTTTATCCTTTAAGGTGAGAATCAAGAAGGATTTTCTTCCTCATCTGCTCCCAAGGGTGGCAAAGCCAGAAAAGTACAACCAGGAATGAAACAAATGATGTCGCAAAGGAGACTTGGTTGGCAGTGTAGGCAGTAGAAAGTTCATTCAGTTGTGATGGTGACAGTGAAGGAAAAGGAATCAAGATGATGGTTGTGGTCTGTGGGATCTTAAAACCTCATCCATGCATTTTTACCTTGGAGTCCATGAATCCCCAAGGTGTCCTTTGAATTGATTTTAGGGGGTCCATGAACTTGGATGAGAAAAACTTACATCTTTATTTTTTATTAACCTCTGATTGAAAGTTACTATTTTTTTCAATTATGAGTTTAAAAATAAAAACATATTATTCTGAGAAGGTCCATAGGTTTCATCAGACTACCAAACAGGTCTATGACATAAAACAGGTTAAAAACCACTGGTTAGATTCCCCATGCTGATGCTCACCCCACAGTATTGTTTCTGTAAACAATTCATCAACTCAAAGCTTGATTCTGTAGGAGTTACTAAACTGTAAATTATGTCAGTATCCATAGATGTGATCAGAACTCAGTTTAAAAAAACAAAAACATCAAAGTATATATATATATATATATATATATATATATATATATATATATATATGTATACATACACACATATACATACATATATACGTAACTTAAAAAACAGTTCTAACCAAGACAAAACTTCTACAAAGAATGATGGAGCAGCTGTCCACCACTGGGCTATAACTTAATCTTCTCCTATGTTGTATTAGATTTCTTTGTGGACTGTTTTTATTTTTAGTGCTGTATCTGCAGGTCCTAGTACAGTGCTTTGCACATAGAAGATGCTTGATAAATGTTTGTTGAATGAATAAATGTATTACTGTTATGTTCTACTGAAAGTATTCTTAAATGGGTTATAAAGACATGGCTTGCCATTACAATTCTTATGATAGAGATGTGTTAAATTTCTGGTAAAAGAAAAATACTTTCCACATTTCAATATTTTACCTGGATCCCAATAATTTCAACATTAAAAACTCAAACTTGGTCTTTTTTCTTCTACACCCAAATCCTTCTTTTCTAGTTCTCTTGCTGCCTACCCCCCTCCTCTTTTTTCCAGTCCCAGTAGAGATGGTACTATTCAATTAAGCAGTTGTTAGGATGCAGAGAGACAACAGGCCGGCTACAAGGTTGCTTATGTGGACAACTAGAGGGGATGAATGAACTAGTAAATGAAGGTAAAAACATTTATTAAGCACTTACTAGGTGCTAAGCACCCTGTCAAATATTGAGGATAGGAATAAACAGCTGTTGTCCTCAAGGACTTAACAATGGAAAGTGTTCATCTGACTTTCTGTTGCTAAATGGCACTGTTACCTAAGAGCAGAGGTGAGTTTTAGCCTTGGATCAATTACCAAGGTCTAAGTCTAGTTCATTCATAACTTCTCTCCACTTGTGATCTAGAATATTTTGGCTAGAGAGCATGAATCTCTGTCAAGCCTGACTTAGAAGGCACATACAATCTTCTTAACATTAAGGCTGGGCGTGAGTGGAAGACAGTTTTTTGGACACAGTTTGGACACAATTCATATCTAGTTTTGCCCTTGGGAACAGTTAATATACTGGAGACTTTCCAGCCTCTGATTAATGAGGTTTGGGCAAGCCTCCTCAATGAATATATCACAGCATATAGGAAGATATTTTGGTTTTCTCTAGGCACACAAAGAACATATCATGCTGGTTAAAGAAGCATTTGGGCATTGCTGTTCCATGGCTTAGAGGGGTAGTGTGGTGGAGTGGATAGAGGGCAGTACTTGGAGTTAGGGTAACCTAGGCTCAAATCTTGTCTCTGATGGGACCACTGATGAATAATTTAGCTTCTCTGGGCCTCTGTTTTCTCGGTTAAATAATATGAATAGTGGTACTCATAGTACCTGCCTCAGAATTGTAAGTCTCCAATGGGACAATGTATGTTATTGTTGTTATATAATAAATCTTAAGGAGCAGAACTGAGCATTCTTTTTTTGTGGTTGTTGTTCAGTCATTTCAGTCGTGTCCAACTCTTCATGACCGCATTTGGGGTTTTCTTGGCAGAGATATTGCAGTGCTTTGCCATTTCCTTCTCCAGATCATTTTACAGATGAGGAAACTGAGGCAAACAGGGTTAAGTACCTTGCCCAGGGTTGCACAGTTACTAAGTATCTGAGGCCAGATTTGAACTCACATAGATGAGTCTTCCTAACTCCAGGCCTGGCACTGAGCTACCTAGCATTCTTCTTGGGATGCTGTAAAATGAAAAGAACATTGGGTTTAGTCAGAGAAGCTGGATTCAACTCCCTACTCTGACACTTATTGGGTAAGTCACTACCTTTCTGAGTCTCAGTTTCCTTACCTGTAAAGTAGGGACCATCCCCCACTGGATGGATCCTAAGCTTCCATCCAGTCTGTCTGAATGCAAGATCCTATGACCATCTCTACAGACTACAAATGGACCCAACGTAGCAACAGAGCACACAAGACTGAGCCCCACCAGCGTCCTGCAATGTCTTCTAAGGATGATAGATTTTCATATGTGATTTATTTCAGGGTGCTCAAGGTCGACACAAGTGTTAAGGAAGGTAATGTGCAACTGAGAAGAGGAGCATCAGGAAAGGGGAAATATATTCAAATGAAAGACAGTCTTCTCATTTTCACCCTACCTGAATTTTCTGAATCCTATTTGCCTTTTTGGTTTTTTGATTCAGGGTACAGGAAACATCTCTTTAATGGGGTTATTGGGAAAGTGCTGGTTCAAAGCTTGTCAGAAAAGGAGGATGGGTCCAAATCTGGTTCTACATGCATCCCAGGAGTATATTACTTTGCTGTTTTTTAATAAAATTTGATTAAAAGAAACTACAATGTAATGGAATGGAAGTTACTAGAGCTGCTTTAGAGAAGGACCAGATAAAACGAAAGTCAGAAAACTATACCCCCAGAGTCAAATCTCCCTGCTGCCTGCTTTTTTATGGTCTGTGAGCTGAGAAAGTTTTTTTTTACATTTTAAAGTAAAATTTTATTGTACTTAAAAGTGTAAAAAACAATCTATCTTAGTTTACAGGCTGTACAAAAGCAAGCAGCAGGTATAAGATCATAGATTTACAGATGGAAGGAACTTAAGAGATCATGTAATCCAATTCCCTGTTCAAGGAGAACTAGCACCTTTTGAGGGCTGCTCATCCACCTTTGGTGTCCACCTTCACCCAACCTTCACTTGTGGCTCCAAGAAACTGTAGCATGCAAAGGAACCACACATCAGTAAAACTATCTGTGCAGACAGGCTAAACCAGGTTGAGGGTGACCAACAGGCCTCAGATCTGTTGTTGTGTTAGGGGATATCTACCCTAAACATGTGAAGACTCCCCCCACGCCCTCACCCCATGTGGAGTAGGTACATGAGAACTATTTGTTTGAATGGCATGAAGGTGGTTGAAGCAGCTGCCATGCAGTTCTTAGAGGTTAGTCAGATACTGAAGACACCAAGGTTATCCACCTCATCCCAGGCCAGTACCAGTTGTTCTGATTTCTGTCTTGCCCCTGGACTTCGATGACTCTGGAGGACAGAGCAAGGTTGACGACTTTGTGCATTTCTGCCTCACTTAAATCCAGTTGACACACAAGTGTCATTGGTTCCCTTATAAAGGAAGGGTGAACAACAGTCCAACTTCCTTATTTTACAAAGGAGTAATCTCAGTTCCAAAAAGTTAAGTAATGTGCCTGAGGTAACACAGGTAGTAAGTGAGAAATCTGATACTCAAACCCAGGTCCTCTGACTTAAAGGGAGTGGGTCACTCAGATATAATCCTAACTGACCTTAGAAACTCATTTTGCTTGCAGAAAGACTAGAGCTTGCTATTGTGCTCAAATGGCATGATTACTTTTGTGACTATTGTTTTCCTTTATGTTCTCCATGTGCCTGAAATTAAAAAAAAAAAGATACTTTGGCTGATTTGCTATCTCAGAGCTTGATATTGGAGGAAGATGTAGCTCAGGTAGAACTATTGTCATTAGGGAGTGTAATCAAGGGTGACCCTAGTCACAGGTTCTCCCAGAGGCAAGTTGTAGTGTTGTAAAGGGTGGATGGGGGGTGTCCTACAGCAATGCCATGTTGCAATACCAACCAAATATCCAGAGGAGATGAGAACCAAGCATTAAATCTACTGGCATTATACACTGAGAGTACGGCACATAGAAATCTATACTGGATTTCAGTTGCTATGTAGGAGGTTGTGACTAATACTGGTAAGACAGAGACACTGGAAAAAGTCATAGGAGCTTCCAAGACTTAGCAACACCTCTATGATGATGATATCATTTGAGAACTGACTTTCTAGCTGATTTACTATTGTCAAAGAGGAATACCACCATGCCTGGGGCAATGGATTACCTCTTGAGGTAGTGTGTCCTACATTACAAGCTACTCTGAATCGTGATGTTTCCTGAAGAGGGTCAATGTCTAAAAAGATTACTTCAGGTAAGGGCTCATGGTTTGTAACAAAGTTCTAGGGGATATTTTTATATGAAATGTTTAAAGTTTTTATTTTCAGTTCCACCCACAGTCCCTCCCCTATCCATTGAGAAGGCAAGAAATATGATGCCCATTAATGAATTTATGTAAAGCATATGTCTGAGAATTTCTAAAGGATAGAGAGTCAGCACTGTAGTCATGAAGACTCACACTCTGAACACTGATGGTACATACTGGCCATGTGATAATGGGCAAGCCATTTAACCTCAGTGCTTCAGATAACTCTCTAAAACTACAGGTTGCAAAGCAATTGCTACTTTGCATTGCTAGAGACAGCTTCCTTACTGTGGAACATAATCGCAGGTCTGGTCCTAAAAAGAAGCTAAAATAAGCAATAAATAAATAATTTAAAAAGCTAAGAAGATCAGGCTTTTGCTTGCCATGGGTAAACACACCCAAGCAAATTAACATGCAAATCAAGATGTCAAATAATTGTTATGTTATATTACACATGGACGATATAGAAGGAAGTCTTATTCCTTCTAGATAGGAAGTTCCAAGTTCAAATTCAGCCTCAGACACTTACTAGCTCTGTGACCCTGGGCAGATGACCTGTTTGTCTCAGTTTCTTCTTCTGTAAAAAGATAGTAATATTAGCACCTAGCTCCCTAGGTTGTTTTATGAATGAAATGAGGTAATAAGTATAAAGTACTCAGCACAGTGTCTGCCACATATATAAATGTGAGCTACTATTATTAGTTCCCTGGCCCCTCCAAAGGAATCAAGTAGTTTTGCATTTTTTTCTCACTTATAATCATCATCCTATCCACTTTAACAGTGTCTAATTGCTTCTTTAATGTTCTGTTTGTCTCCATCATGGCTAGAAAGTGCCTTTTGTCCTTAGCATTCATCACTGAGCTTCCTAAAATCATTAAAAACTTGAGTGTTCTTGACATGTTTCTTACAAGACTGTGACACTCTTTTTCATTTCTTCTCAATTACCTGCACTTACTTCTAATTTCTACATCTTTAAAAAAATCAAACTTGCCCTCTTGTTATTTCTCTTTTTTTTTAAAATAAATTTATTTAACTTTTTACATTCATTTTCACAAGATTTTGGGTTCCAAAATTTTCTCCCCATTTG